>CM077790.1:11622257-12294775 GCA_039737535.1 Lagodon rhomboides
GAGTACTTATGATGCATCACGCTGATAATAAAGTATTCTAAAACTAGTAGTAGTAAATAATTCAAGCTACAGATACTCACTCGTCTGTGTCTGCATTATGTGTGTTTGTCGTCAGTACGATCGCGACTACCGGAGCTTGTTTGTGTTGACGACAGTTTCTGGCCTGTATTCATTATTCAGTATCCATTAGCTCAGAATACACCATTGCATATGGATGCAGTCATGCTGCATAAACACTGCAAATGAACTGTGCATGTAAGATTCTAATTACTGTGTTATGCAGTATGAACATTTGCGTTTCACACTGAATGTTCCCAGCCAGTGTGGCTCTGTGGTTGTTATGCGAATCAAGCGCTTCAGCACACGAGTCACCTAAAATAGTCGAGAACAGAAGATGCTGTTTGTGATTTGTCAAGTGGAGAGTGGTGCTTGTGAATACTAGTTCATAAGAAATGTCTGATTGAGTTTGGTTTTGTCAACACCTGAATTGATCCTCTTCGGTTTTGATCAGTTTCGGGGCATAGTGATAGCTTGGACAGCGAAACAAACAAAGTTGTTTTCTGGCCACTGCATCTACAGATGAAGGGAAATGATCAGGAGAAACATCACTGAAGGCTCTAAGAAAAATAATGCTGTTTTTGCTCTACACCCTCTCCTGGTTTTAATGTACTTTAAAGCTATTCTTATGCTGCAGTAAGTCATTAAATGACAACAATACCATGTCTTGGTTTCCAGCAGTGGCGTAACCTGAAAAGCTTTCTGTTCAGAACCGGGCCTTCAAATCTTGATGTGTGTGTTTCATGTGCTGCATCATTTTCTTTTTGTCTGAAGCTACAATAAAGCTTTTTTCTGTCACTGTTTTTGATAAAATGCCCAAAGCTCAGGAGCAACTTCTGAGGTACTAAAAATGATGCCTCTGGCACCAGTGATCAGACCACTAAAACACATTAAACTCAGCCCTGTTTCAAGTCTTAACAATCAAGAAATCCCTACACATGCCAATCAGAGAGCTTCCCATCTGCGGGCGCTCTTGTGAGTTGTGCACGTGTGTGATGAGCCCATTAAACTGATTTGAGTTTTATGTACCATGATACTCCTACGTGTGGGAGAAAGTGGACTTCACAGCGTGTTCACGGGTGTGAAGTCACGAGCAGTTCAAAAGGACACCCGGCACAATGAGCTGGTGTGTGTTTTTCACAACCAGCCACACTAGTGTCAACGCTGTGACATGTTAGATTAAGAAGGGATCGCAACGAACGGATGCGGTTGCAGGCATTCTTTAAGACGCCGTCCGTAGACACCTGTGACGATACGTAGCGACGCTCCTTCACACTCGTACAGCTTCACCCAGCGCAAGAACACTTTTTTTTTCCCTCCTATCACTCTCGCATCAACTAAAGCGTGTAGAGCGGAGCAGCGCACTGGTCTCTGTGAAGCAGAGGGTTTAAAAGTGTTGGCTGAAAAAAACAACAAATAGCTCATCAGTGGTAAAGGTGACAAGCGTGAAGCAAAGTGTGAACGGAGAGTCTTCACGCGAGCGTGGCGGTGGAGTGGGGGACAGGGGCCTGAGCCGGGCAGGCGGCGGCTGATGCATGGGGGGAGATGGTGATGATGAGAACAGACACGAGCCACATGAGGCCCCCTGACAATGCAGGAGTCCCCTGCGGTATGTCCAGCAGTCTGCTTATGCACGCACGCACACACACACACACACATGCAAACGCACACAAACACACTCGCACGCAGAGGCATGTATAAATCAGGCATGCAGGCAAAAGCACGCAAATTTAACACTACAGCGGTGAGTTTGTAAAATGAGAGGATTAAATGACAAAAGTGTAACACACGAATGTTGAACTTTAATGAAAAAGTGTTTGAGACCTGCAACATAATGCTGAAATGAATTCTGTTATTCACTATGAGTGGCACTGTATTATTTTCGGTTTCTGATTCGTAATGATTGCACTCCCTCTAGTGGTGTTGTGTTTTACAACAGTCGACTGTAGAAGCCTGCATTGCAACTCCTACATACAGAAACAGTGATTTTACTTTTTTGCCTACACAAAAGGACATATTTTGCTTGAATATCAGCACTTCTGCTCTGAGATGCAGAAAGGGCAATAATAAAAAATAGAAGAAAGATTCAAAGATTCTGGGAAAGGGAGTCCATTATAGTCTTTCGCAACCGTTCTTCCTCATTATGAACTCGAGAAAGATTAGATGCAGCTCTCTCTAGTAAGGTTTGGAGCTTCAGTTCCTCTCTTGGCTGATCTTCATCCTTCCAGTGTCTTTTAGCCGCCATGCATCCAGCTGTTACGGTGTGTTTTGTGTGTTTGGACCAGGTTTCTTCAACAGTGTAATTCAAAAGGCACTCTACTAGATCACAATGCACTGTATGGTCAGTGATCTTTCCCCAAGGGCTGTGTAACATTTTCCCAGAAGGTTTTCTACCATATGATAGAAAGCACTTGTATCCTGCTTGGATACACCCATCCTTTACAACTGAGATATGTTCTATGTACAAAATTATAGTTGATTATTTTGTTCTTAAGCTATTGAGATGCTTTGTGAAGTGGTTTCCAGACAAGATCCCATTCTTCACGATACAACAAGATCGGTTTTCTTTGAACTGAATTGTAATGTTTCCCTGTTGTTTGAGCAATATCTCTCTCTATATATATTCAATGTAATTCTATTAATAACACACACCATCACTAAAAAAATCATTATCCATCAACAAACTACAACACCATTGCTTTTGTTTGGCTGCTGAATGAGTTGACAGCAGCACAGTGAAGTTGGTTTGATACAGCAGATTTAAATTTAAACTGTGTGGGGGAAGTTTCATACACAATTCATTCTGGCAGCGAAAAACATCCCAAATTTGGTTAGGCACCGTTTGTGGAACCACGCTGGCTATTCCACACATGTCGTGGACACCAGAAGTCATTCCCAGTTTGCCTCAGCAACACACCACTGGTCCCCCTCCACCATTAGGGTGCCTTTAAAACGATATGCCTTCTGGGGTGTTCTTTTATGGGCTGCAGTTGCGCCATTGACTATTGTATGATTCTCTTCAAATCAGTTTGTTCCCCCTTCTCACCCCCCCTTTTTTTCAGCCCACCCCTGACTTAACAACCAGAAAAAGGTCACATTTCTGAGAAGTGACTTCCATGCATGTTCCATGCTGGGTAGTCACTTTCAATTTCCTAAGACCTTTCATGTCACACACCCATCAACCCAGAAAACTGCAAACACACTACACACGACCACGTGTGCCATTTTCACGGTGCTGGTGTGATAAATAGAATAGAACAATGCTAAACAAAATGTGATCTATTCCAAGCATTCCTGCACGTTTGACTTGATTACATGTATTTATTTATAAGTGGAAATTTACTTCAAAAACGACAGAGTTATTGTTGCAGTTTCAAGCATCGCATTTACATGCACAGATATACAATATGTATCATATTTGAGGTGAAAAGAGAAGTAAAAGTGTCCCTTTCATGAAATTCATTGTCAAAATGTGTTTACATTCTCGTTTTGAGACATGAAATTGTGTTAGCAGAAGTGATCATCTCCTTCTTTTCATGTCCTCTTGCGCCACTGCAGTATTCAACACCGATAGAGCCCCAGGACACCTAGCGAGCGCTCAACAAACGACTGTCTTTTCCTTTTCCAGCACGCCGTTCGGATGATACGAGATGTTTAACTCTGGGCACAAAATTAATGGAGCATGAAATGTAGGCTGAAGTGCAGCAGGCTCCTAACCTGCAGGTGACATTGTCTACATGAAGCTCTCATTGTGGCCTAAGTGAGCTGTATTATAACCGCATTTGACTGGTGACAATTAGTGACCTTTTGCCTATCCAGCAGCCATCCATTTCAATTACACCGACCTGGAGAGCTTTGGCGGGCGAGCGAGATGAGATACAGTCGCCAGTGTACTTCTACTGTACTTCTGTGCTACTACCCTGAAGAATGTGTGTTGTGTCAGATTTGTTATTACAATTGAGGTTTGAAGGGATAAAATAAGGTCATAATGGTTATTAAGTTGTGTATTTCTTTCTTTAATTCCTTTCAAGGGTCTTGCCAATGTTTACTCCACTGAGCAAATTTTTCTTTTTTACTATTAATATCAGCTGATGAGTGTTTTCTTAGTCCATTAGTGGATATTTTTCACATATCGCTCTCACAGGACGCTGTCTGCAGTGTCTTGCCAAAATGACTACCACTCACTCCCATTCTGATGAAGTGCTTTGGGCTCTCCAGCGCATCGGAGGCAACATCCGAGCCAGCGTGGACCCTGAGCAGTATGCATTCAGAGCTGAAAGATCCACCGGGGATGCCATCTCCACTGCCCTCCCATCAGTCTTCCCACACCTTGACAATAAGAATACCTTAACATCAGAATGCTGTTTGTTTATTTTAGCTAAGAGTTCAATACAATCTCACCCGTGAAGCTGATTGGAAGTCTTAACACAACCCAGCGTATAATTGGTACCCATCTACCAAGCGTCAGTGATATTGATGAGTGAGGTTTCTGCACAGGTGGCCTGGAGGATACTGAAAGACAACACCCAGCCCAGCCACAGCCTGATGCGGAAGTATCTGCATCCATACCACCAGGCTGTGGGGCAGCTTCACTCCTCACTGTGAGACTCCTAAGCTTCCCCTCAACACTTCATCGTGAATAGTTTATTTTTCTGACTTGATCATTATTTTTTAATAGGTCTGTATAGTGTATGTGCATGTAGCTTAGGGAATTACAACAAAAGTTCCATTACACACCCTTCATTGCATGATGACAAATGAATTTAGAATCTCGAATCAGTGGAACAACAAATGCGTTGTGAGTATTTGCAAACTGAGTTGGTTTGATTTGCTGAAACAAAGCTGCTGCATCTTCCTTTGCTGAAGCAGCCACAGTTTTACCGGCATAACTATTCTCAGAATTTAACACCATGGTTTGTTTGTTTTTTCAGTTCACATTGTTCAGGTTTTTAATCTTTTTTGGGGGGGTTGGTTGGTAGTTGAAATGTACATCTAGGTGTAAGTGATTCATCCACACATCACAGGAATGTGACAGTTTTGCACAAGCGCCAGCGATACTTCCTTCTGTATCTTCCATCACCAACTTCAGGCCTGCCTGTCTTCACCTCAGCCGCACACAGAAACAGACTTGAGAAAACCTCAGAGGCAGGAACGCAATAAAAAACCTCACACCTACCTATCACTTCATCTAACCTTTCGAATTCATGCTTCGCTAACTGCAAGCAGTATTGTGTGTAGACATGCAGAGTTTTATTGAGCAGTAGCCACCGTACATACCACATTACATTTGTTTTTGTCCCAGTTATTATGATTTGTGCATTTAGCCTCAATACAAGAGTTAGATGCATATGTATGCATATGCATGTGTTGGACAGCAACCACTATAAATTTGATTCTATATCAATGACGCAATCAGTACTTGCTTAATCTCTCTTTCACTATCTATCCTTTTGTCTTTCTTTATCTTTCTCTCTGTCTCTCACTCTCTCACACACACAGACACAGACACACAATCAGACACAGACACACACACACACACACACACACACACACATGCACTCAGGAGGACTTCTGCAATAACAATGTGGGCTTGTGCTTAACCAGTCCTGTCTTCTCTCTGGTCTGAAGGTGGCAGCACAAATCTCTAGACGTCTGACTGACCCAGTGGGTGTCTGCACACCACCTGATACTCTTTAACTCATCTGTTCAAATTTATGTACGCCTAAATGTATCCTTCAAACTTTATTTGTAAAGAAGCCTGTTTAAGAGGTTCTTGCAATTCAATGTCCTTCACAAGTGACTGACATGTTAAAGTGACAGTTCACCCCGAAATAAAAAAATGCATGATTTCCCTCTTAACTGTAGTGCTATTTATCCATCTAGATTTTGTTGTGACGTTCAGGAACCTGGCCTTGATTTCTGGAAAGAGATGTGGCGGTTGAGTTTTTCAAAAGTTGATTTGAGCACCACAAGCCCGGTGACATCTAGTTCTATTACACTGGCAAGAACGCAGACATCTCTTAGGCCGATGTCTCCAAAACTGGGCAATGCACACTAGAACAATTTAAAAGCATGAATAGCATGACAGGTAAGAGGAGTTGTATTTATTTTTTTCATTTTGTGGCAAACTGCAGACAAGATGTAATGATAATAATAATAATAATGAAGATGGTAAAAGTGAAATAATGAAAACAAACAGGCATTCAAACAGTACATGGTATTGTTTTATGATATATTTAGTAAAATAAGCTATTATAAAAGAGAGGACTGTATATCAGATTTGTTTCACAATAGTCAGTGACAAGCCATGAAACAGTTTCTGCACAGTGCAATAAGTAACTGCTGTGGTCACAGTATGACAGAGTTTGACAGACATGTGATGTCAAAAAGGAGAGGTGGGATTTGAACACTGCACACAACCTTTTTAGAGGTACTTCCAGTTGTGCAGCTCATTTAACATCCACAGCCGCCTGACTCAGGAGTATTCACAGTGAATGAACTTGTTGGAAGCCTGTCTCTTGTTGTGAGTATGTTACACTCTGATGATCTTCATCTTGTTCAGTGGTCTCTTATTCCTTTGCTCATGCACACTGATGAATGTGTAATGATTTGTAATCGACTTTGTGATCCTTTGCTCATAATGACAGGTGGGATGGCTGCAGAAAATATCACCCTGGACTCAGCAAGAAACTCTGTGAACCAGAGCGGCTGTGATGTGTTTGTTTACCAGAAAGCCGCAGTTGTCCTCTTCCCTATTTTCTACTCTGTGCTTTTCGTCATCAGCGTGTGCGGCAACAGCTTGGTTCTCTATGTAATCTGCCAGAAGAAGCAGAAGTTCAACTCCACTTCCATCTATCTCCTCAACCTGGCGCTGTCTGACACCCTGTTCACACTGACGCTGCCTGGCAGAATTACATACTACATCCGTCACTATGACTGGCCCTTTGGTGACCTTCTTTGCAGACTGACCACACTTCTCTTCTTTGCAAATACCTATGCAGGTAATAGTTCTTTTTGATGCCAATACACTATCACATGTTTATCTTTGTCTCCTATTTTTCAATTCTGAACTTGTGTGAAAGATTTTAAGAAAAAGGAAAAAAATTACAAAAGCTAGTTTGAAATTGCATTAAACTTTTATACACACAAAATGTAAAGGTATCAGATTAGGGCCCATGGGTGGTGAAAAACACCCTCTACAAAATCTTTGTAAGACTTTATGGAAGCCCATTTAGCCTATATTTCTGTTCTCTACTTTTGTTTATCTGTGAAGTTATTCATTTTGCCATCCTCTTCAGTATGTGTTGAGCATGTGATGTTTATCATTTCCACCAGGTATTGGCTTCATGACCTGTATCAGTCTGGACCGATACCTGGCCATGGTGCACCCACACCGGCTGCAGTGTTTGCGGAGTGTGCGGGTGGTACGCAGGGTCTGCTGCCTGGTCTGGGCTCTGGTGTCCCTGCAGATAGCTCCTCTGCTGTTCCGCAGCATGCTGAAAGAGCACCAGGACAGACGGACCTGCATGGAGTACTTCAACTTTGATGGCTCCCGCTTCACCCCTTATCTCCTGCTTCTGGCCTGCGCCTTCTCCTTCTGCTGTCCACTCATCATCATCATTGGCTGCTACACCAAGATCAACCTGAAGCTGCGAGCTGTGGCCAAGCAGAACTCTGTAACTGGTCGATCAAGGAGGAATCATAGGGCCAACACCATTATTCTTCTCATCCTCCTCACCTTTCTCTTATGCTTCAGTCCTTACCACCTCAATGTAATGCAGTTCATGTCGAGAAAGATACACCACCAGCCAACCTGCGAGGAGCTGAGGGCCTTCAAGGTTTCTTTGCAGGTAGGGCCTGTTTGTTTTTTTCATTTCAAACATTCCCCATCCATTTTCCTTTTCACAATCTATCCTCTACTTGCAGATTACCGTTTCCCTGATGAACTTCAACTGCTGCTTGGACCCAGTCATCTACTTCTTTGCCATCAAGACCTACAAGAAGCGGGTGCTGAGCCTGTTTAAGGACTATCTGTACACTTCTGGTGCTTCCTCCAAAATGACAGCTGAGAACAGCAGCAGCAACACCTGAGAGAAACCACAGCTAAGCTTGCAGGAGATATGCTAACAACAACCAGTGTCACAGAGAAGACCTAGTTTCAACCAAAGAATGCCTATTTTAGTCTCTTGTGAGTCTTTCGCTGAAGATATTACTGAAGATATTGTGACAACTGTCCATGTACATATGCAGTAGATGTCTATTGAAATACAGGGAAGATCACATTTGCTAATTTGGAGCCTCCAAAGTGTTGAGCACAATGATGTTTGCTTGAGAAAACTGTATACGATGTATTGCTCCATATCTGTTATATCTTTATTTTTACATGAAACTGTATCTTATATACTGTCTTATTCTCATTGCCTTTCTTGCTCATGTGTGTGCCATGCAGTAGCAGTATTGTCACACAGTAGTGTTCATTCATTTTTTAAATTAAATTTTGGTTCATCATTGTTTGTGTGTTGGACGGCTCTTTGTTTGATTGTGTATGTGTGCCGGGTGAAGGAAATGTCCGACACTAGATACATCAGCTAAGCTTTTTTTGGTTCACCAGTCTCACTTCTCTTACGTCATGTGTTCCATTCACATGTCACGCAGCTGGTGTTTTCCCATTGCAAGATGGTCTCTAGATTTACCAGATGTCTCGAAGGACTGGAAAGATTAAATAAACAAATGTGGGCTGGGGGTGTAAAGTGGGCGGGCAGTAGCTCTTTTCCCACTTCATACCCACCTTCTTTTAACGCCCTTGTTTGGACCCCACCCATATTTGAACCCCGCCTTCATTTTGATCTCAACTACAAACCTGCATCTTGCAAGGCTGAGCTGCTATTGCACTGACAAAATCTTCACACATTACAAGTATCAGCTTAAAGATCTGGCATCAGAAAACAACTGATGCTTTGTGTTCAATTGGAGGACATTCCAGTAATCTAGTCTAGATGATACAAATACATAAATATTCATTCAGCAGTGTTACAAATGGGCAAACACTGACAATAAGTATGCTTTTTTTTTTCTATCTGGTATTCAAATACTTTATGTAAAAAAGAAAGTGATCCGAAAATATACACCTCAGTATCATCTGCGTAAATATGTAAAATGACGTATTGAAGGTGAATATTGCAGAGTAAAAGAAGAACAATGAACCTAACAGAGAGTACCCAGATGAGAAATGAGAAATTGATAGGTAGTGTACACCTTGTACACTAGTTGTAGGCTTGAGTACACTTATTCTAAAAAAAGGAAGGGAGTGGTTACTTGTAGAAAGTTTGATAGTGACGGATCTGAAGGCTAAGAGCAGTAACCAGAGGACAGTGATAATTAATATCAGGTTTGTGCACACTTACTCTAAAGACAGGAAGGAAGTGGTTACATGTAGAAAGTTTGATGGTGACTGATCTGAAGGCTAAGAGCAGTAACCAGAGGACAGTGAGCTGTTCTGAGTGACCAAAGGATCCAGAAACGGTAAGAGATCGCCAAAACTTTGTAGCAGTATGACTGACTTAAAATGGTAAGTCAACTTTTCACTTGCTAGGGTAAATTTGGTGGTGCTGATATAATGATCCCACTTTTCTGTGGTGTAATAAAGAGATTATAGTGGACCTATAAACCCACAGTGATGGATTCTTTGTCCACCTGGGTACAGCAAAACAAACCTCTGCCATGACAGAAATAGCTGATGGCCAACATGCAAACCGTGGGTCTTTTACACATCGAGCACACACAGAGCAACAGGGGCATTCATTTTGCTTTATGTGCACTGGCCTTGCATTGCAATATCTTTAATGTCGTGCCAGAGCACAACATCGATGATGATTTCTGCAATAAGTAACTACTGTGGTCCCAGTATGACTAAGTTTGACGGACATGTGATGTCAAAAAGGAGAGGTGGGATTTGAACACTGCACACAACCTTTTTAGAGGTATTTCAAGTTTTATAGCTCATTTTACATCCACATTCACCTGACTCAGGAGTATTCACAGTTCCAACAATGAACTTGTTGGAAGCCTGTCTCTTGTTGTGAGTATGTTACACTCTGATGATCTCCATCTTGTTCAGTGGTCTCTTATTCCTTTGCTCATGCACACTGATGAATGTGTAATGATTTGTAATCGACTTTGTGATCCTTTGCTCATAATGACAGGTGGGATGGCTGCAGAAAATATCACCCTGGACTCAGCAAGAAACTCTGTGAACCAGAGCGGCTGTGATGTGTTCGTTTACCAGAAAGCCGCAGTTGTCCTCTTCCCTATTTTCTACTCTGTGCTTTTCATCATCAGCATGTGTGGCAACAGTGTGGTTCTCTATGTAATCTGCCAGAAGAAGCAGAAGTTCAACTCCACTTCCATCTATCTCCTCAACCTGGCACTTTCTGACACCCTGTTCACATTGATGCTGCCTGGCAGAATTACGTACTACATCCGTCACTATGACTGGCCCTTTGGTGACCCTTTCTGCAGACTGACCGCATTTCTCTTTTTTGCAAATACCTATACAGGTAATAGTGCTTTTTGATGCCAGTACACTATCACATGTTTATTTATGTATCCTATTTTTCAATTCTGAAATTGTGTGAAAGATTTCAGCATTGACAAAGGACAAGAAAAATGTTCAAGAGCTAGTTTAAAATGTAATTAATCTTTCATACACACAAAGTATAAAAAGCTTGTTGACCAAAATGTAAAGGTATCAGATTTGGGACAATTGTTGGTGAAAACACCCTCTACAAAATCTTGGTAAGACTTTATAGAAGCCCATTTAGCCTATATATCTGTTCTCTACTATTGTTTATCTGTGAAGTTATTCATTTTGCCATCCTCTTCAATATGTGTTGAGCATGTGATGTTTATTATTTCCATCATTTCCACCAGGTATTGGCTTCATGACCTGTATCAGTCTGGACCGATACCTGGCCATGGTGCACCCACACCGGCTGCAGTGTTTGCGGAGTGTGCGGGTGGTACGCAGGGTCTGCTGCCTGGTCTGGGCTCTGGTGTCCCTGTACACAGCTCCTCTGCTGTTCCGCAGCATGCTGAAAGAGCACCAGGACAGACGGACCTGCATGGAGTACATCAACTTCGATGGCTCCCACTTAACCCCTTATCTCCTGCTTCTGGCCTGCGCCTTCTCCTTCTGCTGTCCACTCATCATCATCATTGGCTGCTACACCAAGATCAACCTGAAGCTGCGAGCTGTGGCCAAGCAGAACTCTGTAACTGGTCGATCAAGGAGGAATCACAGGGCCAACACCATTATTCTTCTCATCCTCCTCACCTTTCTCTTATGCTTCAGTCCTTACCACCTCAATGTAATGCAGTTCATGTCGAGAAAGATACACCACCAGCCAACCTGCGAGGAGCTGAGGGCCTTCAAGGTTTCTTTGCAGGTAGGGCCTGTTTGTTTATTTCATTTCAAACATTCCCCATCCATTTTCCTTTTCACAATCTATCCTCTACTTGCAGATTACCGTTTCCCTGATGAACTTCAACTGCTGCTTGGACCCAGTCATCTACTTCTTTGCCATCAAGACCTACAAGAAGCGGGTGCTGAGCCTGTTTAGGGTGCTTCCTCCAAAACGACAGCTGAGAACAGCAGCAGCAACACCTGAGAGAAACCACAGCTGAGCTTGCAGGAGATATGCTAACAACAACCAGTGTCACAGAGAAGACCTAGTTTCAACCAAAGAATGCCTATTTTAGTCTCTTGTGTTGACACTCTTTGGAAATGACTTACAAGGCTTTCGCTGAAGATATTACTGAAGATACTGTGACAACTGTCCAATTTCATATACAGTAGATGTCTATTAAAATACAAGGAAGATCACATTTGCTAATTTGGAGCCTCTCCCACCAAAAGTGTTGAGCACAATGATGTTTGCTTGAGAAAACTGTATACGATGTATTGTTCCGAATCTTTTATATCTTTATTTTTACATGAAAGTGTATCTTATATACTGTCTTATTCTTATTCCCTTTCTTGCTCGTGTGTGCCATGCAGTAGCAGTATTGTCACACAGTAGTGTGTAAACAAGTCTTTGTTTGATTGTGTATGTGTGCAGGGTGAAGCAAATGTCCTAATCTAGATGAATCAGCTAAGCTTTTTTTTTTTTCAACTGTGTAACAAATGTTGTGGTCATCAATGCAGTACAACAGCAGCTTTCACTTCCTTTGTGATTTTGTCACGTGTCAGGACATGTGGTAAACATTTTAATGTGCATTAGTTGATGTGATTAGTTTATTTTTGGACACTGGAGCTTATTATTAGACAAATCTGGAGTGTGTACTCTTCTACTATTAAGAACGTTATTTCTAAATTATGTGAGAGCTTTGGGTATGGCAAAAAGAGAACATGTCTCATATTTATTTTTCACGCCCACATCTGAGCTCTGTGTGGGAGTGCGTAGATGAATGCCATCACCACTTCCTCACCCACCTTTCCTGCTCCCCCTCAGAGGCCTCATTCCTGCTGGGTCCCACATCTTGTGGTGGAGCTGCTGTGTGTGTCTTACAAATGTAAGCAGGTGCACATTGTCTGTTTATAGTGCATGCCCATATTTAAATTTAACCTTTAACATTTCCTGGGTTTTTGGAAGAGCTGCCCTATGATTTTGCATAGAAAGTAATGTGCATGAATAGAGTCATGAAGTATTAAACTGGTTTGACTGATGATTGCTGATGTGTGTGTTTTTTTTTTTTTAATATTTCGTGCAGTTGATTTATGTGTCAAGACACAGATTACACAAGCAGACGAAGGACACAAATTATAAAGGTTATTCTTTAGGGGTCCCTGAAAGTCAGCTGCTGAGTCAACTTGAATGGCACTCAGTAGAGTGCACACCTCCACCTCAGCCCAAGTCCAACAGTCTCCTTTAATTCAATCAAGCCTTATCCTATAACAAATTTGATTGCCCTGTATCACTCTAAATTTTAAACCACCATACCTGCGTAAGGATCTGCCTTAGATTGAACTCACTTATAGACACCAGCTACCTCACACAATGTTTGCTTGAGAAAACTGTATACGATGTATTGTTCTGAATATGTTATATCTTTATTTTTACATGAAACTGTATCTTATATACTGTCTTGTTCTCATTGCCTTTCTTGCTCATGTGTGTGCCATGCAGTAGCAGTATTGTCACACAGTAGTGTTCATTCATTTTTTAAATTAAATTTTGGTTCATCATTATTTGTGTGTTGGACGGCTCTTTGTTTGATTGTGTATGTGTGCCGGGTGAAGGAAATGTCCGACACTAGATACATCAGCGAAGCTTTTTTTGGTTCACCAGTCTCACTTCTCTTATGTCATGTGTTCCATTCACATGTCACACAGCTGGTGTTTTCCCATTGCAAGATGGTCTCTAGATTCACCAGATGTCTCGAAGGACTGGAAAGATTAAATAAACAAATGTGGGCTGGGGGTGTAAAGTGGGCGGTCAGTTGCTCTTTTCCTACTTCATACCCACCTTCTTTTAGCGCCCTTGTTTGGACCCCACCCATATTTGAACCCCGCCTTCATTTTGATCTCAACTACAAACCTGCATCTTGCAAGGCTGAGCTGCTATTGCACTGACACAACCTTTCTACAGACAGACTTATAAACACATGGCAAAGGCATGGCATACACGTACGCGCGCGCACACACACACACACACACACTCAAAAGGTGAAAACAATACCTCACTGTGGTGTCAAGTAAAAATAACCACACCCTCTAATCTGAGCATGCACAGTGGATGGTAAGTGCTAATGAGATCTGCTAAGTAAGCCGGAACTAACCCCTGAATGACTTCACACATTGCAAGTATCAGCTTAAAGATCTGGCATCAGAAAAGAACTGATGCTTTGTTTTCAACTGGAGGACATTCCAGTAATCTAGTCTAGATGATACAAATACATAAATATTCATTCAGCAGTGTTACAAATGGGCAAACACTGACAATAAGTAAGCTTTTTAAGCAACAGGGATCTCTATTTTAACTCTATACAATATGTAACTAGTTTAAAAAATACAAAAGAAAGATCTGAATATACAGTATACACCTCAGTATCATCTGCATAAATATGTAAAATGATGTATTGAAGGTAAATATTGCAGAGTAAAAGAAGAACAATGAACCTAACAGAGCTTTTAAAGTACCCATATGAGAAATTTCAACACCTTTAGTTATATTTTAATATCAGGTTTGTGTACACTTATTCTGAAGACAGGAAGGGAGTGGTTACTTGTAGAAAGTTTGATAGTGACGGATCTGAAGGCTAAGAGCAGTAACCAGAGGACAGTGAGCTGTTCTGAGTGACCAAAGGATCCAGAAACGGTAAGAGATCGCCAAAACATTGTAGCAGTATGACTGACTAAAATTTTAAGTCAACTTTTCACTTGTGAGGGAACATTTGGTGGTGTTCATATATTCACATTTAGGGCATTTTGACGCTTTTGTCCAAAGCGACTTACAGTACTTCAAACATACATTCATACACTGATGGCGGTGGCTGCCATGCAAGGTGACGACCAGCACATCAGGAGCAGTTTGAGGTTCAGTGTCTTGCTCAAGGACATGTGCTTAGACCTGGGGAATTGAACCAGCGACCTTCTGATAACACGATGCTGGGCCTACCCCTGAGCCACAGCCGCCCATATATTGATCCCACTTTTCTGTGATGTAATAAGGAGATTATAGTGGACCTATAAACCCACAGTGATGGATTCTTTGTCCACCTGGGTACAACAAAACAAACCTTTGACATGACAGGCATAGCTGATAGCCAACATGCAAACAGTGGGTCTTTTACACATCGAGCACACACAGAGCAACAGGGGCATTCATTTTGAACCATTTTTTTCATAAACCTGATTCTTCACCCAGCTGCATGTCTCTATCCACCAGGGAAACAATCTGACTCTTTAGCCACCAAATGCCACTCTTGCAGGACATAAAGTTTCTGTACTCGTGCTTGTCGTAAGTCAATAAACTCCCAAGAAAATCCAAGAAGGAAACGGGGCCGATGCAAAAAGCAAAATGCTGCGATTTATTCTCAAAACAAAATCCACTTTGAACAAAAATAAAGGTTTCCAAGCTCTAACAACTATGTTTTCACACTAACTTTCTTTCAAGTTCAGTTCTAACTTGTGCCTATTATGAGAATAAAGCCAAAAGGCTCTGACATGCAGTTGTTGTGTTTCGAAAATGTTGTTCTCTGTTCTGAAATATATATTCTTTTAAAATGTTGTGTTTTCTTGAATGTCGCTGTTCTTCTGAAAAGTTGTTGTGTTTTGACTCTCAGGGCCATCGTACCAACCCCACCAAGTGTGCGATTAGTTCAACAATGAACCCAAAAAACCTGTTTTACTTTGTTTAAAAAGACTAAAAATACTCAAATATATACATACACATACATCTCATCTCACTGAAAGTAGTCAAGGGATTTGCAGAATCGTCCACTGCAAACATTCTTATATGTAAGAGTGTTGGGTTTCCACAGCTTCACACCTACCTCCAATGAAACATGTTTGGGGTTAATCAATATTTTTTTGTAGTATTCACAAAGTGCTAGAAACGTTTTAACTCAGAGCGTCAGAATATGACATTGAATCACATAATTTGATATATTAAGCAGCAGGGCAGGTCAGAGTGTTGGCATTTCATCTCGTGAAAATACCAGCGTGGGAAACTGCACAGCTTGTGCAAAAACAACCCTAACCTCAAGTGATATCAGAAGAATCAACCAATGTTGTTTCCTTTAGGTAGACCAAACTTTGGTGGATTGTTGAAGGTTCACACAATAACGATATGTTAATGATGCTGGAGATATTGCTCTCACATCTGACTTCCCATTATATAGTCCTTGAATCAGTTATTCAGGGATCACTCATCATCGATTAATCAATTATCAAGTAATTCTCGATTCATTCCTGACTTGTACCTTAGTAACTACTCACTCTTTTTTGTACCTTATTGTAAAGAGTTACTCCCTTGTTGCTACATGATACAGAAGGAAAACTTGCACGGTTTTCATTTTCCATGACAAATTCATTACGAGATACCTCTTCTTAGCAGCGCTGTTTTGTGAGCATCCGCAGTTGTGTAGTTGTCTTTGTTTTTATGGTTGTGAAGTGAGTTTGAACTGAACTGTTTTGGGATTGTGGGTAAAACTAAATGTAATCTCTTACCAAGTGGATTTAACTCTGGGACGAGTCTCGCACTCAGACGCACACCGAAATTGCTTTACTTGCTTCTTAAAACATTAGACTATTGTAATTTGACAATTTAATTGAGTGTAAGACCTGCTACAGTAAAATTTAGGAAGATTAGTTGTAGAGCTATTCAAGTCATCTAAATTACTGTTTTTCATATTACAATGTATGCTCAAGAGAAGAAAGATACTTTAGTTTTTCCAATATAGTACAGCCATACAGCATCTGTTAGCAACCTCTCTTCGCCCCTCTCCTCAAAACCTCAAAGAATTGAGACGGAAAATAAGTGAAACTGAAACAATAAAAATTTGTCACTCGAGAAAGACTGACATGAAGAAAAAAAAAAAATCAGAAGATTGCCTGTGTTTTTATTTTTCAGTGCCACTACATGTTTCAGTGCCAATTTCCATTGCCAACAACTTTTTCCAATGGTTTCTCAATGCCAATGTTTCCTTTTCAGTTCAGGATTTGTTTTCAAAGCCTACCAAATTTTACTTTTCGTTGCCAAAATTCAAAGTCACTGTCCTGGCTCCATAGAACTGTCTCCCCAAAGGATAGGAGATGTGCTCCGTCTCTCTTGTCTTTTTCAAACAAAAAAAAAGTATTTTGTAAAGTACCGTGTTCAGTATTTATCCTTTATAATATTTTTCTCCTCCTGTGTTTTACACACACATAAAACTTGCCATACCTCGCCCCTTTGTATGAGTTGACTTCCCTGTTGATACACACCCATAGGTGTTTGATGGATTGCAACATCTTCACTTCCTCATCCTGGATAGTGTCAGTTTGTGGCTTCTGTCATCCACTACCTCCGCCTTTTCTTTTTTCTTACGGACATTCTGCTGCGAGCTGGTGCCAAAGCTCTTATCCTTTGAACTCCTCCTCATGACCCCCGAAGAGGAGTCATCAAAGAATGCTGGAGGTGCTGGCAGTGACCCAGAGCTGAGAAGTTTCCCTTAGAATCCCCGCATTGAACATATGGACCATTTTAAATGCTAAAATAAAACAAAACAAATACAAAATGCAATACATGTACTTGGTTTTGTGTTTGAATTTACCAGCCATTTAATGAAAACCATGAAAGAAATTAGTTATTTAGCCATTTGTCTTTAATAATTGAATGGTTTGTGACAAGATAATCATGAAAACAGTGACTTATGCAGTTTTAAGAGATGGATTGGGCTGCAGCGAGTGTACAGGTGCTTATGGGGGTTATGGGGGAAATTAAAGGTGGACCCAAATGTAGACTCAGGGGAGGCAGGATAAGAGGGGAACATAAGAGGGGAACAAAAGGCGAGCTTTATTTAAGCAAAAGCTGAACAAGTACGAAAACAAAAGGAGTAAGACACAAAAACTAGTCAAAAGGACAAAAAGCAAAGTGGCAACCCAAAGCAAAGCTCAAATCAAGCATGGAAAAACCAAAAGTCAAAATCCAAAAACATACCACCAGGAGACACAGGGACACTCGAGAGGGACATCACACGAACACACACAACGAACTGACGAGGAGTGCATGGGGAACAAAGGCTTAAATACACAGACCACACTGACGAGGGGACGACGCGCAGGTGAGGAGAGAGAGGAGGGAAGGGGACAGGTGAGATAACGAGGGGGAAGCACAGAGGAGAAATAACAGTGGCAGACAGAGGGAGACAAACATGCAACAAGGGGAAAACAGAGCACAGGAGACACTGAAAGGACACAAGAGGGCATGAAAATCAAAAGGTAAGACAAAACAAGACATAACACAAAGGCACCGAATCATGAACCATGACAACAGGTGAGCTGATTAGTATATGCCAACTAGTATTAGCTGACAGTAAATAACTGGTTTAAAGGGGCACTGTGTAGTTTTGGAAAAGAAATTCAAACTCAGAATTTTAATGTTTACAATATTAATGATGTAATAATACACACAGTATAATACACGCAGAAGAAGGACTGTCCTTTTTTTTTTCTCTTTTGTTTATTCACCACAAGCGGGCTGAGTTGAGCGCATTGTTCCTCATCTGAATGATACAATACATGGGTTGTTCAAGGAGCTCGTAGACAAGTCAGACACGAGGCAAGGCCAGCACAAAAAGCCGCTTTAGCTTTGCACTTCCCGTTAGTCATTCAGTTCTAGCGTAGTTCCCTTCAAAACAAGAGCGAGCTTTTCTCTTAGCTCTCCCCAAAGTTCTTCCAAGTTTAGTGATGTCATTTTTTAGGAGAAACTCGAGGTCCCCGTCAGGTCCATTCATTCTGTGGTGACTTGCTATCTGTTAGCTGATGCTAAATTTAGGCTGGCTGGTTGGAGATTAGTGCGGGCAGAGTTTTTGTTTTGTTTTGTTATGATGACAGTTTGTGATTGGTGAGACGCCAGGTTCTCAGTGACTCTCACTCAGTGAAATATTTATTAAATAAAATCAGGTATGGTGGTCTATTTTCTGTAGCATTAGACACTACTTACATCATGATATTTCACATCAATCACATCAATGATAATTATGAACTAATGTTTTATGTGAACTGGCCTTGCTTTGGAATATCGTTAGTTTTCATATGTTGTCCCAGTGTGTGTGTGTGTATATATATATATATATATAACCGTCCTCTGCTGCGCGTCGGACGGTTGCCTCCGTGAAGTCCATTAATTCCTGATTATGGACACCTCGAAGGGCATTATCTCGCTTATACCATGGTCATTTGCCAAAGAAAATAAATTAAGACCATTCATTTATATTTTCATACGTTTTACAATCAAAATATAAAGGTTTTCACAGGCAACAACTTAGTTTCCCTGGTAACGCCTGAGGGTTTGACTAATACCTGGAACAACCATCACCCTCCTGTAAGGTTCTTACAACGGGAACGTTGTTCACTCCTCCAGTAAATAGGACGGACCTTAGATACGACTTGGCAACGGGAGATATTCTAGTCCGCTCAGCGGTGAGCCAGAAAGCTAACGCTATGCTAGCGAGTTTCAAAGTCGATAACATTGTGTACGGTTGACAAACCGTAAATATAATTTGACAGTATGTTTAACAACAAGACTAGCTAGCTTACCAGTCATGTCATTGTCCCCAAATCAACATCAAGATTTTCACGAACAAATGATCGGCCGTGTGTAATGTTACTGTGGCCGCAGCCTGAAGTAGAGACAGCGAACGGGATGTGAGATTATTCGCTTATGTGATAAAAAAAAAAAAGTATCAGTAAGTTTAAAGGGGAAGCGAACTTTCTGCAGCTTGTGTGTTACAGTCGCCATCCTGTGGTGTTCAGAGGATAAGGCACTGAAGGACTGACGGACTGCACTCAGTGTTGGGAATAATTGTAAACAGAGCCTTTGACTGCGTTCGTTCCCGTTGCTATGGTTACACCAGCTAGCGCATTAATTTACGGTGAACGGACAATTTGACTGGAACTACTTAGTAGGTGTCCATATACCAGGGATTTATGTACACCCTGCAGCCAATCAGAATCGAGTATTCCCCCAGACCATGGTATAAAAAAAATATATATATATATATATATATATATATATATATATATATATATATAACCCATATACACACTAACCATGTGTTTATGAAGCATGCGAGTGGCACCTTTAAGGTTGTGTATTCACAGTCGAAGCTGTTTGGTTTCAAACAGGAAATAGGCTGTGTGACGTTTATTGAAATAAAGTGTTACATTATTTATAAACCTCAACTAACCCTTGACATATTTTATCTAAAGAATATATCCGTGAGTGGGCTTCTCTATTTGAAACATCACACGGAGGGGCTTTTCAGAGCGTGTTTTCATTAAATCATCACATCACATCAAACACAGTAACAGCATTAAAAATTAACACAAGGTATGTAAAGTATTACTGAATCCACCCGAACATGAGTCAAATCTTGTTTTTCATACCTCCTCTTGCTGTTTTGAACATTAACTGCTGGTTGATAGGGCAGGAAACTCGCAATGAATCATGTTAGATTAAAGATAGCCTAAGGCTCGTCTTCCCATCGAAACATTTAAAACAGCAGATAGCAAATCAGTTTCTTGGCAATCTTTAGAAAACATAGCCATTGCTCTCTATCTCTTCTCGCATGTAAGCGGAGAGAGGGGGCAGACAGGCGCAGACTGCAGCGGGGGCAGAAAAAGTTGTTGTCGTCTTTTTTGGTTTCTCTTAGTAGCTAAGTACACCTGAATTTAGTCCAGTTATACAAAAAGGGGATATTTACATATTTCTTTCCGGTACCTTTTTGTGGTTTTTTCGTTCGGCGCCATGTTCACAGTATGGCTTGGTTTTGTCAGATAAACTATGCCCTTGTTTACATGAAACTATCAGTCATCAGTAAAGCCAAACAGTTAAATACACAGCTACATGGCCCACAATACAATGTTCTCGTCTTTTTTAGGATATACAATTTTATACAAGATGTTCAATCTTTTAGATATTTTGTATTATTACAGGTTATCTTTATTACATCTTATTTCAGATTGATTTTCATGAACCAAACTGCATGGACTTGACAGAACATCTATCAGGCTTTAACATTTGTCTGCAGCACTGTTTAGAACTTGTTTGGAGGAGAGTTTGCCTCAGACAGAGACATTGCTGCCATCCTGTGACTTACTGAAGTTACAGCACATGTTTTCCTATAAACAGGTGTCAAATGCAAATCTTTGCCCTATGCTCTTCTCCTTGAACCCTCTGCAAGTGTTCTTAACCTCAACAGTTTCAGTATTTTTGGCAGAAGAATGTTTGTCTAAGATTTGTCGAGTTTAATGACCTAAAAAGTTGTGTACTGCGCACAGAGGAAATAGAGGAAAAGAGTTTCTGGCCATGTGGTAAATGTGTTCCAGATTCTACCCCTCAAAACTTCTTGCGTGTGTGTCATTAAAATACATGATGCATGAGTTGCCAAGCAACCAAATACGGTTTTGAGAATACTGTACAGCAGTATCGAGTTCACCTAGTAGTTCAGGAATAAAACATAATTCTGAAAACACGTCTGACGATCTGAAGCTAGATCTAACTCATCTACCGTAAAAGGTCGGTGCAGACACATCCCACTTGATTTCAAGTGAAACATAAAAGTACTGACTTTAAAGGTCCATTGTGTAGGATTCAAGGAGAACTCTTGACAGGAATGGAATATAAACTGTCTATTGATAATTATAAATAATAACTGTTTCCATCAGTGTCACTTGACACTAAGAATCTCTTCGGGATCGGCTCCACGCCCACAGAGTTTGGCATGTTGCACTGCCATGTTTCTACAGCAGCCAAACCAAACCAAACTGCAGAGAGTTCCTTGCATGTTCTCTGCGTTTTTAGTACAGGTGGTGAGATGAGTGGTATTTACTTGGTTGCAACCTCACCTCCAGATGCCACCGAGTCCTACGTACTTGAGCTTTAGGTTTTAAAGGTTTGCACTGTTTGGGTGCTCCCATCTGTTTTGGGTGGACACCCCCAGTGTGTCAGTGCAGGATTCATAGCCATTTTAATCCTTGAGTGACTTCTATAGGCATCAGAGGACTTTGCATCAAAAGGGCTACGATTTCTATACAGTTCTTCAAATAAAGATTTAAATATACTTGAATCTTTTATATATGTATATATATATATATATATATATATATATATATATATATATATATATATATATATATATATATATATATATATATATATATATATAAATCTGAAATAAATCTTAAACCAAATGGGCTAGAGTGTTACAAAACAAACATGAGTCACTGTCTTATACGTACTGTAAATATTACATCAGTGATACATCAATTAGTATGAAGTTTGGTTAGAAACTGTGAATGACTGTGAAGATGAAGTCAAATTTAACAGCAAGTGTTACCAAAAAAAGGGTTTTTTTTACAATAATTTGATGGTTTTAAATATGTAGAAACACTAAAGTAAACATGTTAAAGATTTGTTAATATGTTCACAACTCAAAACTTTTCTTTGATTGAAAAACATAAATGCAGTTGTTTCAAAAAATAGTATTAAATGTAATTATCTGAATCTATGGTTGAATATTTAGAGTCTTTACATTGTAAATTCAAAGGCTATGAATGAAATCCACTGCTGTTAAAAATCATCAGTGTAGCAGTCGGAAGTTGTTACCCAACCAATGCTGTTTTTTTTCTGAAGAAGTAAGAAGAACAGCCACAGTAGTTTCCTGTATAACTTTTGCAATCTTATCTTAACCACGTGCTGATCTGAAAGAGCACCAGCAGAGTCCTGCTAATACACTATTGGGACTTTAATCATTTCAGATACACAGTTAACACAGTTATAGCATGTTTGGGAACAGTGAGCACAGTGTGAATTCTTAGAAAGGGATGTTGTTGATGAGGTTATTGCTGTTTTCAGACCTAAAAAAAGGTTATTTAAAGTCACGTTTTTATTTTCCATACGGAAAATGTGTCTTTAATTGAAAGTAGAAGCTGAAGAACATTTTCAGTTTGTGACTACGAAGGAAAAGCACTGATGATTTTCTTTCCCTCATGCCAGCGGTGTCACGCATTAATCAAACTGGGAATATTGATAAAAGGTATAAGATATTTACATGAATAAAACAAATACATTAAAAAAAAAAAGTGGATTATGGTGGGGATATACGAAAGCACCCTCATTACAGCACAATCAGACTGGTCATTGTTATGTTCATCCACCTCCTATTAACTCTTGGCAGGCAACATATGAATTAGAGTCGTCCATGGCAGATAAATGTATAATGCAACATTTACAACTCAAGAGGATTTCCTTTGTGAAGTTTCTCACTCCTAACTTCCTTTATCATGCACCGGACGTACAGTTGAGTATCAAATGATCAGAGAGCTCTGCCAGTGTCTCACAGTTTCACAGTTTCTGCGTTTTTCTTTGGCGGGGGGGATATTTGCTTTTTTATCATAAAGACCACATACATTTGTTAATATCTTTTCTATGTTTTAACATCAAGAAAGAGTGTCAAGCCACACCAAGTGACCTTTTATTTGGTATTCAGCCCCATTGTCTTCTATGAATAGCCGTGGCAAAATACCACGTCTGGTGTCTGTCAGCGATGGGTGTGATCTGGCCGTCTGGTGCCCAGTGAGTCAGATCCACAAGGCCAGGCTGTGAGGAAGTTAAACTGCTTCCTCTGTCTCACCGCCGGACTTGTTTTGAACAAAGGAAGGTTATAGTTTGATTTCTATTGAACCATTAGCACAATTTGTTGATGAAGGTTCTCAGTCAGCCAGTGAGGCCATGGTAATTCTAGGTGCTGTATCGTTGGCAACTGGACTTGTTTCAGTTTCTTAAAGACGTTTCACCTCTCATCCAAGAGGCTTCTTCAGTTTTAACCAACTGGAGGGGAGTTACAGGCTTTTCAGTATCAGCACAATTCTTTACATTCCCCATACAGAAATATATAGTCAATACTGAGCACATCTATTAATTTTCTCTGTGTAGCTGTGTAGTAAGACCTTTTCTGTGTGAGTAAATGGAAAAACAAAACGTGCCGTTAATGTTTTGACATACCGTCATGTGTGAGTAGTGCATAGCTGAAAATGTATTGTGGAACCAAAAGGGCGGGAGATTAGAAGGTGTGAAAACCACATGGTAACAGAACGATGCACTAGTACATGTACATTCTCAAGCATTCAGTAACCCCTGATTCGATATTGGGAGCAATTATGCTACTTATTTTACCTAACGTGATGAAACTTTTTGGTGGTGGCTGTTTGAGTCACATTTTCTTTGTTTTCTTTTTCTTCCAGACAACTGCATCAGGGCTTGACCACATCTTACATTTCAAACGTTCTCTGATCTCTCCCACCAAAGAGTATCTGTGTTTCCATACTGTATGCTGCAACCCCTACAACGTAAACCATCACCTTTACTTGTTTTCTTTTAACGCTGTGGTATCAGTGACCTCTCAGCACAAGCGAGTGGGGGTTCTGGGCAGGAACATTTTGTCATACCTTCTATCTGTTAATCTATGGCAGACATTAATTATCTTGTCAAGAAGCTGCACCAGAATGAGTCATGTGTGACATTTCTTTTCTTTTTTTTTTTCTGAAAGTCACTCTGAGCTCAAAACATCACAACAAAGGTGCTTCTGGAGCAAAGGGGAAGTTCCTCATTATTGCTGTCACTCATTTGCGTAGTCTAAAGGAAACTGATCTGAAACTGCATAAGAGTCTGAATATTAAGAATCATCCGATGGGCTGATGTAATTAAAGTGAAATAAAGAGCATTTTTTGGCATTAGTCTTTTCATACCAATACAACAAGCTGTCTGGCAAAAACAACTGTTTGGCTTTATCTGTGCAGCTGAAGCCACATCCTCCCAAGAGTGCACACATGGCATGCCATGCCTTATGAAACCTATCCTTCCCAAAATATGTCACAGATGGCTCAACACCCACTGCTTCATTAATCAAAAAGGCCAAATCAAAATGTTAGATACGTCAGTCCAGTGTCACATGGCGAAACTTTCTTGGGCACATTCAGTAAGCGTTTCAAAAGTGTGTGCTTAGAGATAGAGCGATTAGCAAAAGGGAGAGAGAGGTACAGAGACACACACACACACACACACACACTGGCAGAGAGAGAGAGAGAGAGAGAGAGAGAGAGAGGAGAGAGAGCAACAGGATATTTTGTCACTATGGTTACTTGCAGCAGATCTTGATTTCTGTATGTCATGCCGTTCTCATTCAGGGCAGTGTAGTTGTAGTGCTCTCAGGACAGAAGCTTGTACAGTAACTGAGACAAACTTTGTCATGACTCGTGGATCGATGAGGCTTCAGTAAATACAAAGAAAAGCTTGTTCCCTCTGTGAGGTAAGTTTTCTTTCCAACTTCTTCTTCTTCTTCTCTTTTTTTAGGGTCAGGGTGAATCGTTCATAGTGGAATAGATCGTGTGGGATAAAAGATATTTAATATATGTATAAAATATAATATATAAAAGATAAATATTCGTATGATATATGTAACTGTTTCAGTTGGCTGTTGGTCTTGAATTGTATTTCTGTTGCGAGAAATGCTTTGTATTTCCAGGGTTTAGGTAACATCTACTTGCGCGCGTCTAAAATCTACTCTTGCAAAACAAGTGAGGAACAAAATTTGTATCTTAACTGCAGCATGGCATTTTCAGAAGGAAACTCATCACACCTTTATAAACTATAGTCTCATCAGTTTGACATAAAGAATACTGGATTGTGATATGACATCGGTCTTCTTGGGGAATTCAGAGTTGGAAAATACCTATTTCTATGAGTGAAAGCAATGAAATCACAGTGTCGACACTCAGGAGTTTCTCAACAGTTTGAGTGTGATCAGAATAGTAAAAGAATAATACTTAGTACAAGTTTATTATTCAAACACATTTAATGTCATATAGCTCCATTCATGAATATAACTTTATTTTGATACTAAGAGAGGCTTCTGAAATGTATCCTCACTGCATGTTTGCCCCAAATAACTCTTCACTTGTGTTAATGGCTCAGGAAACATGTTCCTCCACTGCACCATGTGCTCGCGTGGGTTATGAATTCAGCTCAAACAATATGACTTTCCAACTGCCTGCCATTCTGAGGGCAGAGCACCCTGGGGAAGCCGACTTCCTCATATGCAAGGCCATCTCTCAACACCAAGTTTTTTTTTTTTTTTTGCTGCATATGTGTGAGAGTGCTGCAGCTGCATTCAGAATCACGGTAAAGCCCTGGTATTGTTCACCGACTTCCTTCATGTCACTTTTAACCACCAACGGCACGAAAAACAAAAACAGCTATGTCCTGTGAGTCAAATGAACACATCAGTGGTGGAATGCGCTAATAGTTGAGGTGGGCACTTATGTACACCAACTCTTTTATTGTCATATTCATGTGTAAACAGGTTGGAAATGTACTCATAATTATTTAAGTGATGCCTTGATGTTCAAATAATGAGCTAAGTCTTCATTATTCAAACCACAGAATGAAAAGCTAAATGCTTGTGAGTAAAAACAGGCAGGTTCAGTCTGAAAATAGAGCTTATCAGATTGTTTGTTCCTTTTTTCATCTATTTTATCTTGGCATCTTGTCTGAAAACAAGGCTTGATTGTGCAAATGTCAAGGCTTGATTGCACAAAGCCTTGGTTATTGAAACTGAGGCAAAAGTAAAGGCAGAGTTTGGTTTATGCCACGCTTTGCTCCAAAAGAACCACAAGGTGGCACTATACAGCAAAAAAAAAAAAAAACAACAACTTGTACAGTATTTGACGGGACGGGTTGCCTCTCATTCCCTGACTCACTCCTGTTCATGAATAATCAGCTGAAAGGTCAATATCTAATGAAATCATATTAATCATGTCTTGAGTTCTTTATAATTTATTACAATTCAAAGAATCCCACTCTATTACAACAGACAGATTGTCAGGTTATTTTCATGAAATTTCCAGTAAGCGCTCGTAATAATGAGAGAGACCGTTACTTCTTCAACTTCCTTTTGGAAAGCAAGCTCTTATATTCGTAAACCTGTGTGTGCTCTTGTGCCAGGCTTGCATGGGTCAAAACAGTTTCATTTCAACATAGACCAGGACTGTGTTTCATTCACTGATGTAACATATGTCTGATTTTGTTTCCTTTAAGTGGAGGCATTGCAGGTGAAAAAGGTAGGATAGGGTTTTATTAATAGATAGCACAACAAACCTTCCCCTAGTTGATTAATTACATTATGATTTGTATTGCAAGTTTCCTGAAATGTAATGCTTAAATAGGCAAATGAGGCATTGTCTGATTAGAAATGTGCACATTTGCATACATTTCATAGAACACCTAAATGTATATTTTAGAGGTTTTCTTTCCAACAGTCTGACATGTTATAGAAGTACAACTAGCTCAGGATCTTCAAATTGACCACTGAAAAATGATGTTTTCACTTGTAGTTTCTCCCCTTAAATACACACTCTGACCTCCACCAAGGAGGATATGTTTCTATCCATGTCTGCTGGTTCGTTGCCTGGCTGGTTTTTCAGCACGATTACCCAAAACTACTGAACGTATTCCCGTGATACTTGGATGGAGGACAGGTCTCAGCCCAGAATAGAGCCCATTAACTACAAATGGGCGGATCCAGGAATTCTTTCTCACTTTCTTTTACACTGTGAGACAGGGCATTTTTCTCCATTTTCATTAATTTTATCAGGTAATAATTCATGGATAATATTTAAGTGGCTGGTATCTTTGAGTGAGTGTAATTTGATGCAGATCCCATATCTAGCAGGCTTAGATTATGGTTAAGCAATTATGGGTGGTTTAAAATTGAGAGTGGTACAGGGCTGTAACGTTTGATACTGGATCAGGCCTGGCTGAATTGAAGAGGACTGTTGGGCCTTGGCAGAGGTACGCGCTCTACTGAGTGCCATCCTAGTTGTATTATGTTTTTGGATAAAGGAAAAAGAAAATAAGAAAAGAAAATGTACAAAGAAATGAAATGCTCTTTCAACCAAATCATTCACACATTCTCTTTTCCTTTTTGCAGTTACTGGTTCCTCAACTATCAGGATGAGTTCTTCCGCTGTGTCCATGGCCTCCTCCTCCATCAACAATGACTCCAATGTTTCTACCTGTGATACCCTGTACGCCCACCGGGACTATGCCAAGGTCCTCATGCCTCTAGTCTATTGCATCGTGTTCTTTGTGGGACTGTTCGGTAACTGTCTTGCCCTCCACGTCATCCGGTCCAATCTGAAGAAGATCAACTCCACCACCTTGTACTCTCTCAACCTGGTCATTTCTGACATCCTCTTCGCCCTCTCTCTGCCTCTGAGGATTGCCTACTACGCCCAGGGCTTCCACTGGCCTCTGGGTGAGGCGCTGTGCAAGATCTCAGGCTTCATCTTCTATATCAACACCTACGCTGGGGTCAACTTCATGACCTGCCTCAGCATAGACCGCTTCATCGCTGTGGTCCTGCCCCTGCGTTTCTCCCGATTCAGGAAGGTCAGTAACGTGCGCTACATCTGTGTGGCTGTGTGGCTTGTGGTCCTGGCACAAACCCTTCCGCTGCTGGGCATGGATATGACCAACAAGGAACCTGATGGTCACATCACCTGTATGGAATACCCCAACTTTGAGAAGGTTGACCACATTGCCACTGTACTGATTGGTGCCGTCTTCCTTGGCTACGTCATCCCTGTGGTGACCATCCTCGTGTGTTACTCCGTCCTGTGCTCCAAACTCCATTCCTCAGCCAAGAACAACCATCTGACCGAGAAGTCTGGCCGGAACCGCAAGGCCATCGGTGTGATCTGCTGCGTGTCCCTGGTGTTTGTCATCTGCTACAGCCCCTATCACATTGACATCCTGCAGTACATGATCCGCAAGTTAATGTCGAAGCCTGACTGCGCTGATCTCACAGCCTTTCAGGTGTCGCTGCACATCACCGTGTGTCTGATGAACCTTAACTCCTGTTTGGATCCTTTCATCTACTTCTTTGCCTGCAAGGGCTACAAGAGGAAACTCTTGAAGATGTTTAAGCTACAGGTCAGCATGTCCTTCTCCAGCGCAGTGAGGACGTCACCTGAGGGCTCCTCCAAGGATGTTATTGATGGCAACAAGATCCAGCTCAACAGTTGTTATGTGGGTTCAACCAGTGAGAGACTCACAGAAAGGAGAGGACTGAGGCATGAGTGATTGAGAGAGCTGCGGCACAGAGTTAAACAAGATGAAGGACCTTTAAAGCGGCGGCCTGCTTTAATCAAGACCAGTCAAATAATGTGACTCACTCACGGACCATCAGGGACTCCAAGCAGCCACTCAGCATCTGGATCCATAAAAATTCAGCTCTTTTGCACCAGATTATTTTACACCAGGGAAGCTCTTTAAAAGTACATCAACAACATGACTCAGAATTTTGAAAAAGGAAAATCTAGCATGTCCCATGCTTATGTATGTTTTCTTATTAACATCAGTGAATTACTCAGGAAAGCAGAGACTATTGCAGCTACGGAGAGGAGCGGAGGACACTTCTTCATACAAAGCATGCTGTCTCCTGACCATAGACTGAGTTTTAATGAGGAAGACCATGTTGGAAGTGGACAGTCAATTGATAAAGAGCTTAAAGAGACATCGGTGATGGGTTGTCAAGTGTTTTCATGTACAGTGTGTGAAGAAGTATATTTCAAAAGGCAGTTTACTCAGCTGAAAAGATAAATAGTTAAGAGAGCAAAAACAACATTTTTGCAACCAAACAGCGACCTCACGTCTGATCACATCCTCACTGTGTTACTTTAATGAAATGAAATGTTAAAGCAGAAGTAGATATGAGTTTCAGACCCAGACAATCTCAGGATTTTAACCTCAGGTTTCAGTTCAGCACACAGTTGTAATATCTCAGGGAAAATAGGCAAACTGTACACCCATTGTTTCAGCTGCTTATCAATAGATTAACTATAAAAAACAAACTAGTTTGTTAGAAAAGCTCCCCATATTTCTCTGCTTTACGGTTCTTTTCCATGTGGTAACAGTGGGTCTGGTCTATGATGTCTTTTATTTAAAGGGGATCTGTGGAGTTTCCTTGTAAAGTTGTAAGTTTTGTTAAAATGTTTGCGTTATTCATAATAATGCCATGTGTGTATCTCCCTGACCCTAACCCTAAGGACTATTTTAAATCCAGCATTCTTTGTTTTAGTAGCTTGCTTTTTCTTCTTCGTTTAGTTGCTGGCAAACTGCATCACATCGCAGTGTGCAATCACGACCTGTCGATAAGTAAAATAGTGTGAAGCCATTGTTAGGAAATGGAAAATGGCGTCTCACAAGTGCATGATGACAAGATGAACAAAATGTGAGCCCAGTCCTTAAAACAGTTTTAGGTATTTTGTACACTCGACAGAATATCGAACAAACTGGTTTATGTAGTTGATTTAAGAATGTTTTTTTGTCTTTACAAATGAACTGTTTCAATGTTCCTGTGTTTGCATGATGAGTTTTTTTTTTTACCTTCAAAGAGCTCTGAGAGTTTAAACAGTAAAGGGATGTGGGGACTGAACGCTGGGTGTCAAATTGTCGTCTGACTGTGTGATTAACACGCACATCCAACACATAGTCAGCTCTTAAATCCTCTTCCGTTCACCTCCAAACATCGTGTCAGCTCATTCAACAAGTAATTTGGTTGTTCAATTGTTCTGTCTTGAGAAATGTTGAAGAATTTCAGCTCAACAAACCCAAATCAACCGGCTTGCAGTGAACCATCCACTGTCTCAACAATTTCTACGGTTATGCAGAATTCACTTAGAAGTCCAGGGAATAAGATAACATGGGCCAATCCTGATTTGGTTTGGAGGGGGGTCCCTCAAAGATCTATTTTTGGGTCAGTGTTGTTCATCAGTTCAAATCAACTCAATTCTGTCACCACTGTACAAGCCAGCAAAAAATATATATGTGATTTCTTCTGTAACATGGCACATCACTTGTCTTTTTAAAAAGCACTTCAGCATAACTTGTAGATGTATAAATTTAAGAAATACACATCATTGGTCCAAAATAAAATACATAGAAAGTGCTACCAAAGTGTAGTGTAAACAAAACTATTGGAAAGCAAAACCTTAAGGTCAATGTTTCTGCCATCATTTACAAAAAAAAAAAAGTTTATTTCTCTCTACAGTAAAACGAAGCAGCCACAATATGGTTACGGCGTGAGTAAGCGTAAGGTCTAGATCACGCTCACTCAGGGTTATGGCCCATTGGTTTGGTTAAGTTGTCAAATAAAACAACTGGTTTGGGGTTAGCAGAGGCGGGCACATGTGGTTACCGTTTCACATAAGTTGTAAGTAAAGGTGGAGAGATCTACCGCGCCCGTGTGTGTGTGTGTGTGTGTGTGTGTGTGTGTGTGTGAGAGAGAGAGCGAGAATTCCAATGTGCAGATGATATAGTTTCATATTGTGCTGCTGATTTACGTTGCCAAATGAATATAAAAAGCAAATAAAACTAAAGTCACGTTGTTCTCAAGACTCAGGGATTCAAAGTCACACAAATATTGATTCCCTTTACTGAAAGGGACACAGAATATATATACACTTAACAGACCACTACGTTTGCAAATTGTGATGACATATTGAGTCGTAGGAAGACGGTTGTTGGTACATGTTTGCTCTCAGTTCTGCATTTTAAAGGAAGTCGTTTGTAGGCATAATGAAACCTCTACTCATAGTGTGTGTCCTTAGATTTCCATACCATGTGGTCTTCGGTTCATTCAAAGCAATAAATACAATTCTGACCTCTGCATTCATTATAATAAGGTCAGTATATATATCAAAGATCTATAACAACGGAGTGGATTCAATTATTCACAAAGCTGTTGCCAGAAAAAGCTACTTTGTTCCATCTTTGCTGCAAACACTTTGAGAACACATTAAGGACAGAATAGCAAGCCAAACAGCGACAATACTCACCCCAACCATGGATCACACCTACACATCCGGCAGGCCTCGTCAACGGATGGCAAAGAAAACAAGCCGTTTATGAAGATACAGCCAAGAAAGACACAGCATTGGAAAAAAAATGTTCAGTAGAGTTCATCATCCACATATTAACCGCAGCCCAGGCTCCAACAAAAACCACAGAGAAAAACACGCTTACAGTGAACAACATGCAATTTATTACTTCCTGCTTGAAAAAAAAAAAAAAGTTGAACTCAACAGTAGAAGTTCTTTTTCCCTAATGTTTATTCAATTTTCAGAGGAGGGCCACCGAGCAACGTTATTCAGAGTGCTCAATTCCAGGAACTGTTGATGTAGCAGGTGTTGAAACAGTGCATGGAGTGGTGCCTTATGGTTATTTATTTATTTTATTTATTTTTTAATGAGAAAGTAAATCGAATACCTTTTGGGTTCAGGAAAATGTGATCAGAATTTCTCTCTGTTATGATTCAACAGCCCGGACGATTAATCACATAAAATGATCAGCAGACTAATCTGCAAACTGAAACTGATACTGGTAACTGTTGCATTTACAGAAAACCTGGTGAGTTATTCCCCTGGCTGGTAAACCAGAAGATCAAGATTATAATCAAGAGCTCTCCCTCACACACACAGACACACACACACACACACACACACACACACACACAAACAAACTTTTGACCCCTTTCTGTTCCGGGGCTTATTAAAGTATAGAATAAACTTTTCATGGCAATCAACCATAACACACTCTGGAGTATTATTAGATGTTGAATTGCACCTTGACCCCTTCTTTAGCTCTATTTTACGTATGTTTTTTTTTTTTTTTTTCATTTTATTTTACAGGAACGTGTCCCTTGCTGATTAGTCTAGCGGCCTGAATTGCAAATGAACACTGTATTTCACACATATAATTGCCATCTGCTCGATCACTCCTTTGTTTCTATCACCTGACTTCTTTGGGGGATTGGGGGAACGTGCCTGTGTCAAAGGGACGAGCTGGGATGAACTCAACACAAAACATGTCTGAAACATGGCAATTTCAGAGGCGTAGAGGTCGAGTTTGTAGTATTTAAGAAGGATTAAGGGGCCAGAAATGGAATTTGATTTGTATATATTATATTTATATTTGTATTTGTGTATAACCACCCGAAACTAAGAATCGCTGTGTTTTTGTCATCTTAGAAAGAGACGTTAATACCTGTAAAAGGAGCGGATCATCTTCCACGAAGTCCGACATGTTTCTACAGTAACCCAAAACAGACAAACCAAACACTGTCTCCAAGGAGAGGGGTTTTTTTTTTAGATTTTCAGTTGCCACTGTAAGGAAGGATAAGACAACGGGCGTTCACCTGGTTGCAATCTGCAACCGCACCACTAGAGGTTACTACTACACACTGGAGCTTTAAAGTCGGTTTCCAGTCAAAAGTTCACTCTTGGTTGTGCAGAATGATGTGTGTGCAAAGGTTGACGCTACACATTGATCTGCTAAAGTGGGGGTGGTTTCTCTGCACTCACCTTACGTCTGAGGTGAAGACATGTGAGCAGGATTTTCTATTCTGGAAGTCAACCGTGTGCAACTTACAAGGTATGATGCAAAAACACAGTGTTTTGCATGCACCGAGGAGGGACTTTCCAGTGAGGTAGATGACATCTTGAGTCCAGTTCTAAGCCACATCAAAAACGGATTACCATCATTTAAGACGAGTGGTTTAACATTTCTAAAATGTTTAACTTTTGAATTAAAGCCGACAGGTTCGCTGACCAACTCTAATCAGCGATGGGAGAGAAGGGAAAAGACAGAAGACATGAAAACACATACAAAGAGGGTGGAGACAAGGAGACATAGCAATAAGATTCAATTCAACCATTTTGCATCAAAATAGAGTACATTAAGTAAAGTGTTATAGAGATCTTGCTAAGATCTTTCTTGTTTTGTGCCTCAGAGTTCTGTAATTTTCCTCAGTAATTGCCACAGATAAAAAAATAAAAAAAACAGTCTCATGCATTATGTTGTAACGCAAATTAGAAATAGGTTATTTCCTAAAACTGAATATTATCAGTATCAGTTATCCTAAAGCTCACAGCTGTGTAGTGATCGTCTTCAGCCTCTAGAGGGCAGTATAAAACAGGGTAAAGAGGGTGCTGTTGGAGGAAGTTAAAAGGGGCTTCACACAGACACCACACTGGACACCGAACCTAAAAACTGACAGATGTAGAGGGAGTATCACTTCATCTTTCTACAAAAAACTAACCCTAACCGTCTACCTTTGGCTTTTTTATATGAAACGAGAACGAAAGAGTGTAAAATAAAGAAAAAAAACATAGAAGGGAGGCACAAAAAGACGGAACCTGACTCTGTCTTAATATATGTCTGTAGGTATAAACGCACCTACAGTGTATGGTTTATGATAAAGGTGGACAATAAAGACTGAGGGTTTATTATGGAGCGGGGGACTCTCCGAGGCGACCACTTGACAAGTATCAAAGAGAGGAAAACATCACACAGACTGTTGTCATAACAACATATTGCAATGAGCACAAAGTACCATCTGGCGTGAGATTTTTTTTTCTTTAAAAAAAACAAAAAAAAACAAGACACATCGAGAGGACAAGCCGATAGATAATTATTTCCCGGGAATCAGAATCAGACTGAATGAGCGGCCTCACGCGTGAACGCTTGCGAGAAAAGGGAAAACTAGTAAAGTGAGCGTGGAGGAGAAGTCAAATGAGGAAACGCTGCCAGTCGTGGGAAAGTATGATTTACACCTCAGATAGAAAGTACCAGCTCGGAGAGAAAAAAGGGGGAAGACGCTTTTGGATTGCACAACGTGTCTGTGAGCCAAATGTCCTTAATTCGCAAGTTGTTTCCGGCTCGCACGCACATTAATCACGCGCGTTAATCTGTATTCAGCGCGGGTCCGGTCTGACCTTGAGCTTTTCACCTGCGCTATGCGCTTTGCATCCATTAAGTCGACGGCGGTGTGGAGGAAAAAATAAAAAATAAAACACCTCACAGCATCAGCGTGAAGTGTCTATTACCACCGTCTTATTTCCTGTTTATATGGCAACTGCCTCAACATCCTGTTTTTAATTACTTCTCTCCAGCAGCAGATGCTTCTCACAGCAACCTGCTGTGGATTACTCCCCTGAGAACTAATGTGCTGTGACAGACCCCACTTTTCCAATCAATAACTCGCCCTAAATCTGCCATCTCTCTGCCTGCCAAACACACTCCCACTTCTAATGGCACATCATTTTCTTTAAGGGGGTGTAATTGCAGACGGTGGAAAAAAAAAAAAAAGCTGTAGCCCTTTGTGTTCCAACTACGTAGATACTGTAAAGGAATCTAAAGTACAGGAGGAAAAAAAAAAGAAGAAAAAAAAAACGGCGCACGGCAGACACAGGAAGTGATGGGGGCTTTACACTGTGCACCGTCTCGCCACCATTTCCATCACATTACCCTTTGAGAAAGCGTTCACTTCCCTGTTTTGGCTGAGTGCTCAGATAAATCGCTGTGCTGCTTCATAAACCTGTTGGCGCACGCTTGTCAAGATGTTTGTGTGATTCCCGCGGTAAGTGCAGTCTTTTATTGTTCAGGCGAGGGCTACCGGTTCTGTTTGACCTTTAGGATGGAGGAGAGGAGGTGGAGGGGGGGATGTCATTCTGGCAGACGTGTTTTATGGTCACTTGCTGTATATGTGTGTGTGTGTTTTGGTGCTTAGTTTTGGGACAAACAGTTTTCAATCATTCAACTTTAATAATTATTATTATTGTTTGTGTTTTGTTTTTTTTTATTCTGTGACTTTATGTTAATTGGCTTCCTGGTTTAAGAAATCACCAACCACAATTCAAACTACACGCGGCATTGTTGGTTAGAACAGTGGATAGAAATGAAGAAGTCACATGATTTACCTCAATACACTTCAATTTTCTGGGGGTGAGTGATTTCACTTCCGCTTTTTTATCAGCCTGACCACAGGTTACAGTAAATCCACTGTTTCTACACTCTGCTGTATATATATATATATATATCTATAGATATAGATATATTTACCGTTAATGCATAATGTTCTATTTGTTTGCCTGTTTATGAACATTCAAACTTTGTTTATTGAACGCACATGTCACCAGAGCAAAAACATTCTCAAGGTAAAGATTCACATATTGTCAAACACCAAAACCTCTTTAAAAAAAGAACTTAAATAACGCAACATGCTGTAATTAAAGACATCAAAAATAACACTGACACACTGTTAGTCAAGACAGCAGCAACACAACATAGAGATGGTGCCTGTCCAAACCACAAACGTTGCTTTAAATAGAAATGAGTGGAAAACGTATTCTCTTAACCCAACTCACCCAAAAAAAGTGAAATTCAGTCACTACTCACCCCCAGGCCAATGGAAAGTCAGGTGGAGTTTAATAGTCCGAGAAAAAAAATTTTCTGGAGCTTCACAGCAAAACAGCATTCTCCTAAACAACTGACGTAGATGGGGACTTCTCTGAAAACTTCAAAATAAAACAAAGAAACAACCAAAATTACACGTAAATGACTCCATACAGCTCGTCCGGAGAGGAAATCTAAGTCTCCAGAGCTACCATAAGACTTTACGTACTTTTCAAAGCCGAAATCTTCACTGTGGCTGCTGAATCAGAAGTGTTGGCATTTGCCCACTCGGAAGTGGGTGTCTGACCATGTCGAAGGTGTGAATAACGGAAATATTTCGATGCTTCTGAGAAGTTGGATCACTCAACACGTCTGTCACCTTGGCGAGCTGTATGGAGCCATTTTATTTATTTATTTATTTTTTGGTTGTTTTTTGCATTGTAAGATGAGTCTGTAGCCACTTCAGTTGTCTGGGAGAATCCTGCAGTGCGCTGTTTTGCTGTTTTTCAGAAATGTTTTGTAGAGTACAAAACTTCACTGGACATTCCATCGGCATGATGGTGAGTAGTTAATGACTGGTTTTTGGGTGAGCTTATACCATATTATTACATACCATATATTTATATATTTTCACTGATTTGTTGGCTGAGCCACTGAACAAAAGTCTAAGAAAACATAGGATGTCTGCTATCCAGAAGGACATACTGTTGATTTCCAGTTGGCCAGTATTAGTCTTCTAGCCAGCAAGATGTCAAAGGCTAAGACATCTCTTTTGGATGCAAGAAGGGAAGGAAATGAGGGGAAGATCCCAAACATTACACTAAGAGCCTTTGGTTTCCATATTCACTCAGATAGAGTATAGAAAATCTCTGTCCAGGGATGGACAAAGCCAAAACATGTGTTTGAGGTCTGCAGGAGATTGCTGACATGTTTCCAGGCTGGTGGTACACTGTCATAGATTGTAGACAACCTAGCCATAGTGTAGTGGGTACAGTGAACAGCCTTACATTGAATAAGACCATATCTGGCACAAATAGAACATTTATGCTTTATGATCGCAACCCAAACTTCCTCTCCCAGATTACCGGCCCCCACCCCCTCATGAGGATCTCAGGTTCACATTTAATTACGATATGACACATCCAGACAGGGATGGTCTGTTTCTCTTCCGCTGTCTTTTCACAGTGCAGCTGCACATATTATAAAAATAACTATTCAAATGATCAAGCAGCAGCTTCTGCAAATTGTAACACACAGATATGCTCATAATTAGAAGCAGCCTCTAGCTAATTCAACCCTATTGTTTCTTCTGGAAACTTAATTGTTTCTCCTAATTCTTTTTTCCGCTATCAAACAGAGAACATTTGACTGAGGACCGATTTAGGATAACTTCTACATAATGTTCAGAGGTAAGTTGCATTACCTGGTCTTGCTCCTCGCATCATTTAAAACTTGAAAAGATAATTTTAGTGGAAAAATGACATTCAGTAAATATATGAGGCATTTCTGTAGTAAAATGCAGTATTTTCCGACGAATTCAAACCTAGAGAAATCTGTAGTTTTATTCAAGGTAATGTGTTTCATTTTGTCTCATGTCACTGTAACATTTGTGAAAACATCAGAGGATACGTAGAATAGTGGGCAAGGAATTCTGCGTACATGACTTAAAATAACATGAACTGAACTTTAAAAACATTACTTCATCTGCGGCCATTTCTGCCCGAGTCACGTCAGACTGTGTTTCATTCTCAGTTGTGGGTGTTTAACAGTGACCTCAACAACTTCCATGGTACAGGGCTAGTTATGTCTACGCAGAAGAAGTTACATCATGTGCCTTTAATCAAGACCTTGCTAGGAGCACATGACCTTTCAATATAAGTCAATTATTAGGACTTAAACTCAAATCATGAAAACAAATGGGCGATAAAGGGCAAAAAGAAATGGTAAAGGAATTGTTGAATAGACCATATTCACACAGCGGCCACTTTTCTCCGATGTCACACTCAGGGTGGGAAGCTCAAATGTCGTACAGCTGTGTTCCTGGTTGCAAGTTTTATAAATGTTGGGAATCAGATGAATTGTTATCATTTCAATGCTTCCTGATTGATAAGCAACTCAAAGGAAAATGGAAAAGGGGAGATTTGGGTGGATCGTGGCCAAATTTCAAGGTAAAACAACATATTTGATTAGACCTTCCGTTAGACAACAGCTAATGTTAGCATAAAACCACTTCATCGTAAACATTACTGTTTAGTAGTGTGACACGATACTAGGAAATGTGTGAATGAATTCTGAAATACCAACTCGTGTCTTGGACACATTTATTAGAGCCTGGAAGTGAAATGTGCTGAATGTTGTCAAAGTAACGTTAGCTAAGAAGTGGCTGAATGCTAATGTTAGTCATCAGATATGTTGTTTAACCTTAAAATATGGCCCAGGTCCCTCTGGATTTTCACTATCCATTGACTTTACAGTAGCTGATCAAGTAGGAAGTGGTGAAATGATAATGATTCGTAAGATTTCCTACGTTTATCCGACCTCTAACCTAGAACAAACCAACAGGGCATTTGAGCTTCCCACCCTGAGCATGAAGTCAGAGGAAAATGGCCCCCATGTGAATGCGGTCTATTAAAATAAACACCAATATCTTGCTGTGTTCTGCAAGTTTCAGAATGAAACTGGATCTAAACTTCTCCAACATGTCCGTGGATGCTGAAAAGCCGGAACAAGGACCAATGGATTACCGCATGTCGGGCCTGATCTTCTACTGCTTCGTCTTCGTGATAGGAGTCATCGTCAATCTGACTGCTTTATGGGTGTTTGCGCTCACCACCAAGAAGAGGAACTCTGTCACCGTCTACATGATCAACGTGGCAGTGGTGGACCTCACCTTCATCCTTCTGCTTCCCTTCAGAATGGTTTACCACCACCAGGACTACTGGCCCTTTGGAGATATTTTCTGCAGGATCAGCGGAGCTCTCACCATCTTCTACCCCTGCATGGCTCTGTGGCTCTTCGCCCTGATCAGTGCCGACCGCTACATGGCCATCGTCCAGCCGAAGCACGGCAAAGAGCTGAGGAACGTCCCGAAGGCCGTGGTGGCGAGCCTCGGGGTGTGGCTCATGACTCTGGGCTGCACTGTGCCCTTGCTCTTCGCTGGGGAAGACCCCGATCGCAGCTCAAACTTCACCACCTGCATCAAAATGCAGGACATCATCTACATGCGCCCCGACAATCTGGTCAACTTTGTGCGACTCATCTTCTTCTTCCTGCTGCCCATATGTATCATGATCGGCTGCTACATTGTCATTGTGGATAACCTGATCCACGGCCGCACGTCCAAGCTCAAACCTAAAGTGAAGCAGAAGTCCATCAAGATTATCATGACACTGATTGTCCAAGTGTTGGTGTGTTTTGTGCCTTTCCATGTGTGTCTAGTGGTCCGTTTGCTCGGGGACAGCATGGATGGGGGGTTTAGCACATGGGCAGTCTTTACCACCTTCCTGATGAACGTGAGCACGGTGTTAGACATCATTCTGTACTACATCGTCTCCAAGCAGTTCCAGGACCGGGTGATCAGCGTGATTCTGTACAGGAACTATCTGCGGAGCGTGAGACGTAAGAGCAGGCACACGCACACCGGCAGCGTCCGTTCAATGAGCAACATGACCAGCGCCATGATATGAAAGCAAACGTCAAACTTTTATGTAGAACAGCACGCCGGTGCGTACCGCGAACACTTTTGGCACAATGTAACACTGAATGCATCACTGTGTGCACGCTTCATTATCAAAAGGATCAAAACTTGCAATTAATTTTCCGAGGTGTAATTTACACTCACAGTATGGGAGTGCTGCTGTTGTGGCAAAAACATCTGTGTTCAGAGCTGATTGACTCACCCATGAGACTTGAGATGTTTTCTGTGCATCTTTTTGCTCTGGCAGACAAAGCACGGGTGTCTGTGGCTCAGGTGTACTACATGCAGGCGTAAATAAAGCTCATGATCATTAAAAACACAGCCCACAGTATCTCATTGTTTGCTTGTTATTATGTTGAAACTCTTCTCAGCCTTGTCACGGCATCAACCAACACCTATAAAAGGCCTGACTGCCTCCGCAGGGGAAAACCGACAGGAAATGATGGTGGGTTTTTAAGGGTCGCTGCACCATACTTGCACCTTCGCCTCTGCAGCACCTCAGAGAATGTCATGACTTAAATGCGCCATTATTGCATGATGTCATGCACATCATTGGAAAATAATGCAAGTTTCCCAATGTCGTATTTGTGGCGTTTAAGCCTAACGCTCGATACAGGACATCATTATAACACAGACGCGTCCTGAAAGTTGCTGTAAACCCATCGACCAGGTGATGGCAGCATGGCACAGCTAGATCCCATCTTCCTGCCAGAGCAACACAAAACAGCCCTGTCTTTACTTATGAAGTGGATAGTGCTACATCTTTGATTCTCTACTCGAGGGTCCTTCATGCCGTTTTTGTGTCTGTATTTTATCACATTTCAGCCGGCTTTATAAAAGCAAACATTTCACTTTTTACCCTGTGAAGCAACCATGCGACCTCATCACAGAGAAGTTGTTAACTACAGTCGTAACAGCTTCCTCAACCGCGAATCGGACCAAAGTGTGTTTATGGTGCAATGCGAATCGTATTGATTAGATGTTAAATGATTCAGTCACTTAAAGTGCATTTACAGTAACATCCTCGAGAGATGTCAGCGAGGCTATTTACTAGATTTAAAGCAACCTTAACCTTAAAAGAGAAAACCTTTTGTGCACAGGGATACTTTAACGTCAGCTCTCTGCAAGATCTCGCAATTTATCCTCAATTTATACCTCAAATGGCAGACAAGTGATGAGTTAGGGGCGACTGAATGTGTGACAGTTCTGTCTCTATGAAGAGACTGTTTAATTTAAAAAATGAAGGGGGGAAAAAGTCTGGTTTTGATAGGTGTCCTGCACGAACGTCACCCGAGCTAAGAATTGATTTCTGTGTTGCCAGTTGCTAAAATAATCAAGTTAGTGTGTCTGTCACACCTACACAGTCTTAAGTGGATTAGACGGTGAGTCAGTGTAGCTGAGTAACTATGTAGTGTCTCATGCAATTAGACAGTCAAGGCATCCTGCGGTGTGACCACATGTATAGCACATTTTTGGAATAGTTATCATACGGATGATCGATTGAAAACAGAACTAATTAAACTGCCTTAGACTGTGCAATTTCTTAATGTTTTCTCACGTCTTCTCAAGCAAGCCCACTTAAATTCTCCCTGAGATGAGTCAGTGTAACACAGTGGTCGGAGGATAAACTGCGCTCCGTACGGCTCTTGGTCGGTGTGTACGGTCTTCACGGGTCAAGAAGTAGCCAGGCTGTAGGATACAGACGGGCTAGATTTACACTGTTTTAATAAGAGGAGGCAGACTACCTGATTTCCATCTCACATGGAATTCTGGGAACTGCAGTCCATCACATGATGATAGGTTTATTGGCCGGCGGACTACAAGCAGATTTATAACCAAGAGGTCAAAGGTCAAATGAAACATCAGAGCGTCGTCTATCTGTCCCACCTGTTAGACATCAAAGAAAAACCAGCCGCGCTGCTCACAGCAACTGGCATTTAAAACAATTAAGTTTCCTGTCAAGTCCCTGTGATGAATTATCCGGAAGCTTTACCCGCTGTAATTCTAAATCTTCCCAACAAGTGCCTTTGTTGTAGAGAAATTAATGAAAACAAGATTGTCTTTCATAGGAGCTGATCTAACAGCGCGACAGCCAGCTGCTCTTCTTTGGGAATAAAAACAGTCAGCATTAAACACAGCTCGCACAAAATACTTTTTTTTTTTCCACCACTCGTGTGGAAAACAAATCAGGCGGCGAGCGCAGTGGCCATCTGTTTTGTTATTTGATATGTGTGAATACATGTTGTAATGACTTTGTTTGTGAATCACTCTCCGCGGCAGAACACACGAGAGCTCTCGAAGTGCTGGAGTGTTCAAAGCTAATCATATAATTGGACACAATAGTCGATGACAAATGGAGACGCTTGGAGCCAGCCAGCTGGGGAAGTGAATATGTAATCATTGTAAAATCATATCATTTTTGCATATTTGAAGACAGCTTAATAGAGTTTGCGTGTCAGCACACTATCAAATGATGATCAGAGACAGTGTTGCTGTGTTTGTTTTTCTAAATAGTGCTTTGTTGGACTATTTATCTTTATCACAATTAAAAGTGTTTCTCTGCAGTTTGTGTCTCACATGTTCATTTATGTTGCTGTTTGAAACAGATTTTGGACAAATGTCCCCTGTGAATATGAAAAAGAAAATATGGTACAGCAGTAAACAGTCTATGGCGCTGAATCCCAATCAGGGGTACTGTTGTAGTTGGCAGGAGGTGTGGGTAAACTATTAGGAAAACTAGCTATTCATATATATATATCTATATAAATACTGTTCTATATATATAGCACACATATACGCTATATATATGTATATATATAGTTTGTGTGTGTGTATACTGTATATACTAATAAGTAAGCAAGCAATTTCTTAAAATAATATTAAATTTTTTTAGACAGTAAAAAATTGAGAAAAATAAAATGAATAGTTGGTTTAAAATGACAGCCAAACGCAAAATACAAATATTTGATACATTTTGGCTTCAAACAATTGATTACTGGTAGAAACAGTATAAAGGTAATGGATACATGGTTGAAATGTCTTTCTTCTGCCAGTCGAAGAGACAGTACAGTACTACAAATACAAACTTGACCAAACCGGCCTAAACACTGACAGCTAATTGAAAAAACATATCAGGAACATGGTGAGATGGTGTGAATGGAAAAGTTATGGGGGTATATCACACAAAAAAGGTTGGGAAGCACTGTACAGTAAAACTTACTGCCAAAAGTCATCTGTTACTACAAGAACATTTGATATCAAGAATACGATTCTAAAGATTCCTTCCACAAATGTGTTGAGACAAACCAAAAAAATTGAGGAAAACGACCATATAGATTGAATGTGAAAGCAGCTTGTTATGACCCACATTGATGTTTCTTGTTAGGCGGCAACCTCTAATGGCTGTAGTAATTATTACAGCAGCAAAGGAGGAGGTAAGGCAGAGTAGTATAAAGGGCAGGATGGGGTCCTGTGCTTGGACGGGTTAATCAAGCACAGGACTTTTCACCCAGCGTAGTCAAGTTACGTCACAGACATAATGTAACTGCAGTAACGTACGTAACGTAGGGACGATTGGAACTGAAGTCACATACCGTAAGCAACGTATTTTAACCCAAACCAGAATGTTATCCTAAACCTGACCAAGTTGTTTTAGTGCGTGAACCCAGCCGAATCATTTTGTTGCCTAGACCTATCCAAACCGCGAGCATACAACGAAGGTCCAGTGCGCCTGTCGTTGGAAAGCTGCAACGATCATGTTATTTTGGGAATGGTGATATATACGTCTTTTTGGTAGTGACTGGAAAATGACCTATTTAGTCGTTCAGGTACAACGAAGTGTTGCATTACTGTGTGTCTAATATGTCAACTGTTGGACCCAAGACAACTCTTAACTCACTGTTAAGTCCAGTCTCAGTGTATGTACACTGGAGGCTTCCAGTCTCCACCTCACACTAATGTTTGCTGGATATTGAACCACGACTGGTGTTCAAACTATTTGCGATGTCTCAAATCATGCTCACTGACCCGCCTCTTAAAATCAGAGTTTCAATGAGCAATGAATGTGGAAACAGCCTTCTAGTGTCAAACCCTGCACATACATCATTCCACACAGTGACGCTCAAACGCTCAGCTGTGGGAACAAGACAGAAAACACACTTTTGACTGGAGGGGGGGCTTTAAACATTTATACTATAACCTCAAAAACACACAACCGGAGCAGTTTTTCTGTCACCCCAAATGTGTTTGGAACAACAGCAGAAACAGTTGCATTTTGGTCCGGAGCACTGTTCCCTGCGCTTTTACTATACCATTAGCCTTCATGTTGTTCCCATTAGAGCGCACGAGGACATGAAAGAGGGCCCATAATGTTATATAGATACTGTACACATCCAGCCTCGCCTGGGCCTCCTTCGTCTACTGTACGGCATTAGCAACAAGCAGCTGCCTGCATTTACATCATTTAGCGTTTCTCTCAGGGCACTTTAATACACTGAACCTCTCCCCTGGTAAACTTTACAATAGGATGTTGAAGGATACTTCTGGACTGCCATAGGAAATGAGAGGCACATGTGCGTGGATGTAGCGGCGCAACAGTGGGTTCCCCCCTGTGATGCTGAGCTTAAGGGCTGCACAATAAGACTAATGGATTCCTTTTGTGGACAAAACTAGGTTAAGCACATGAGCTATTGTTCTTATCTGTGGTAGATGTACAACGATATCTTATGTACAGTAGAAAACCGTGTGAGGTATTCCTTTTGTTTGGCCAGAATAGCTTGGCAGAGGTAATCTTTTCCTTTGGCAATTGCAATCTACTCCCGCATTGTCTTTCGTCTCCATTAAAAGGAGATAATCTGCCGCAAGAGTTTCGAATGCTCCTAAACTGGTTCCAATTGACCCTGCAGTTAGCGGGGAACAGCAGAGGCAGAGGAAATGTATGGCCTTGATTACAGCTGTGTGTCTATTTTAGCGGATTGTTCTGTTGCTGATTCACACACACAGACAGCCACCATTAGCACGTATAAATAATGTAAGGCCCTCATCTCTCTCTGTTTTCTTTTTTTTTTTTTTTTTCCAACTCTCTACTCAGCTAAGTGCCTGCATGGAAACCTTGGCCTCCCGCTTGTCAGGATCTCCATAGATTAGTACGAGATTTATTTTAAGTCACCATAGCAGCACGTTCCTGACAAGTGTTCCGCTCAATGCATGTGGGAATGTTTTTAATTGTATCATGTGAGGTGGAATAGGAGCTCCGGTGGGGTCTGCGTCAGGTTGTGTTAATATTTAATCCGGTCTCACTTCAGGTTCCTCATGATCCACTGTATTGTGCGAGCCGAGCGAGGAACAGAGACGTTACAGGACGGATAAAGAGACGCGAGCGAAGACGTGGTAGCTCCGGCACTCAGGATGCTGTGTTGTGAAAAAGCTTGTGAAGACACTGTTCTGCCATTCCCCTCGTGTTTGCCGTCCCTGCCGAGGCCCGGGCCATTGTGCAGCCTGCCCCGAACAGTGGGCGATATCACGGCAGCTAATGCTAATGCACTCATTTCAGCTGATGTGCATCTAAAGAGAGCTGACTGACAAATTTAATGTAAAAGCAGGTGGAGAGGAAGGGTTTGTGTGTGCCCAGGGAAGGGAAGAAAAGGAGGACACTGCTTTAGCCCGTGGTGCTTGTGTGTGTGTGTGAGAGAGAGAGAGAGAGAGAGAGAGAGACACGGAGGGGATGAGGGAGGGAAAGGGTGAGACAAGGAGGGATGGAGGGGGAGAGCGAAAAAAGAGAGAGGCCTTCCACTTCCTCTGTGTGCACATCACGTCTCCTCTCCCTGAGCTCAATTACAGGATTGATACTCAGAGAGGAAACTTCATCATGTCGTACAGATGTCTTCACTGGGAGGAAGAGGGAGACGACGCATGTTGTCATTTAACGTGACACGGTCTGCGTTCATTCAAAACAAACAGAATGAGAAACAGTTGGACTATAGATTTCATTATAGGCTAATAATAAATATGGAGCGGGCGGTTAAAGAGTGGGAGAAAGCGGCGAGCGCCGGCTGACGGCGGAGTGAACCGGAGGTGGCCGCGCCTGTTAGACAGAGAGTTTAACAATTCTGCTGAGTGAATTAATCTAAAACAATAACTTGTAAACAATAATACTCTTTCAGCGAGCCATTCAGCTCCATCATAGTAAACATTTTTTACAACCCAGACAGCTCTATAAAGTGCTTTAGGCATCATTGGGCACAACCGTCATTAGTCAGTGCCTGCGCGCAAATGTGAATAAAACCAGTGTGTCGGTGATGCTGCGCAGACACCAGCCCGTATCTATTTTACACTGCTTTATTTCAAACGTGACACAGGCAGAGAACACACTCCACAACAATGGCCGTGTTTTGCTTTAATTTGATTAGGTTTTGTCTCAGCAAATGCCAAGTCCTGTTTTGCCTCAAGAACATATCTCTTAATCACGTTCCATCCAGGCTGCGTCTTTCATCTAAATCTCACAGCCGTGGCTCACACCCAACTTTATTTCGCTGAAAGGTAGGGAAAAAAAAAAAGAAAGCGAGCGCGCGTGCACGCACACACACACAGGCGCACACACACAGATACACACACACACACAGGCAAGCATGTGCGCACACACACACACATCCAACAACAGGGAATACAATGACAAAAGCCTAGCTCTCATCTCTGTCACATAAAGTGATGTTTCGTGTTTAGCTGTGTGCAACTGAGGTGTGCGTGTGTGTGTGTGTGCGTGTGTGTGTGTGCGTGCGTGCGTGTGTGTCTGTCTGCAGGGCTCAGATCCATGTTGTTTGGTTTGCTTCTCCATTAAGAGAGCTGTAAAGGAGAGGGAACAGATGGCTGCTGGCCCGCTCTGTCCTGCATCCTCTCACAACTGCCACACTTCCTGTGCGTCCATTAATCTTCTCTCACTACTCCTGCAGCACAACTTTATTAAAACAACTCAGGAGAGAGCGAACAACAAGCCCGCGCAGCTGTCAGGAGCAAAAGACAGAACCATTCGTCCACAGAAGAACGGCCTCGGATTTCTCGACGCATCTGTAAAACAGCTCGAGTAGAATCTGGCCGGCTTTGAAGCGGGCTCTCGCTGTAGTAGAGACACAATAAATGCTCATTAGAACGCAGCTGGAGCTGCTGTTGTTGCGGAGTTCATAGGCATAGTTTGTCAAACTTAAACATGTGAGGCCCGAGCTCCCTGCCTGGGACAGACTACTGTTTCCTCCTGCGCTGGGAGCATGTGGGAACTGCTGTGTAATGCTAAAGTTTGGCCTGAGTACAGAGAACCCCATAAACACTAAATCTACAAGCAGTTTGTCTGATACAGAGAAAGTGCTCGGATCACGACTCTGAAATTGAATCGGAGAGCGCGTGTTTATTTTCAAAAATTTACAAAATGGCTCCCTCGGCTAATTAGCGCGGAGCTATTAAAGAGAAATCAGAAGAACTTTTCCACAGAACGCCACATAAAGTGGGAAATAAATACCTGAAGCTTTATTCACACAAAGCCTAAACGCGTTGCCCCGCCTGATTGTTCCCACGGGACGAAATATATTGCTACGTAGGAGGCGCGCGCGAAATTTACATGTAGCGCGTTGTCGTGACAAATATTCCGGGAACGAAGCGCTATTTGGCCCCGCGCTCTGTGTCCGTAGCAGTCAGCGGGTAAATTGAAAAATCAATTCCAATTTAAATTATTGGAATAAAGAACTCCAGGAGACGGAGATAAAAAAAAAAGAGAGAGAGAGAAAGAGAGAGAGAAAGAAACCCTCTTCTTCAAGATCCCCTTTAATTGGAAAGTCATTTCTTCAGGGTATTCTAATGGTTCTGAGGGAAGATTGCAAAATAAAGTTGATGAGCTGGGGGGGAGGTTAATAGCGCACGCTTGTGTTTGTGTGTGTTCGACTGACCCTGTGTGTTTTCTTTGCTCCGCCACGCAGTGCTCAGTCCTCCCCTCCCTTATGACAGAGGCACCAAATGAAGACTAATCCGGTGGGCTCACACACACTCAGACACACACTCCCTCACGCCTGTGGTCACTTGTCTCATCCATCTGCTATCTGGGGGAGTGTCTGGGGCTCCTGGGTCAAACTAAATTAACCATCCCTCACTCACAATTGTAAAAATGTAATTGACTTAATATAACCAACCCTGGTGATTTGGAAAGTCTGTGAGTAATTCTGTCGAAGCGTCCAGACGCCACTTCAGAATTGAAGCGTCTTCAAAAAGTCTAGCATTGCATTGACGTATCGGGATATAAAGTGGCTGCTTGGAAAATTCCTCTGGTATTGATACCGTAGCTGCATTTGTAATAAGCATTAGTTAAGTGGTAATAAGGACCTTACATTAACATTATCATGTGTGAATAAGACTTGAAGTGTTAATAATAGTGTCATAAACACATTTATTGTTGTATTACAAGACGTTTATAAACTCATGTTTATAGAGCTATAAAACGTTAACTAAAAGCCTCATGAGTTTATTATAAAAGAAACACTGAAACTTGGATGGAGGATGGGTCACGTCCCAGAAAAGACCCCTTTAACTTTTGGATAAAGGGACAGATCCAGGATCTGTTTCTCACTTTAACATTGGGAGATAAATGACTGTGCAGTTCCCTAGCTGGAGTAGGTAGTTGTAGTGGGCTGTAGTGTAGCTGTGGCATCAGTTCACTTTGGGTTTTAAAGCCCTATTTACTGTCAGTGCTTTTGATAGACATCTTTTTAGTGAAACATCTCAAAAGACACACTGGTTAACGCTAAATGCCACAAAACACCAGACAGAGTCAGTGACTGGCTGCTTCACACAGCATTTAGCAGCAACAAAACCTTCAGAAGTTGGTGGTGACCAAAAACAGAGCTAAAAGAGAGTGAATACTGGCCAGAGACACAGTTTTAACTTCAACTGTTCACTAAAACATTTGCCTTATCAACTCAAGAGCTGACTTTATGTTGTTTTTTATTGACCACCAGTGGCCAATATGAATTAGTTATTGCAGGTAAAACAATGCGCACAATTCCTGTAGCTGTATGTAATTTATCCAATATGGCAGAGCAACACATCTTACAGAAGATACAAATAAAAGGACAGAAGTGATGTCTTGTATGCAGTGTATTATGACTTCTGTCAAAGATTCTGGCAGTCATTAACATTGGAACGAGCTGGACATTGGTATCCATAAACTAAAAATAATTGTTATGAACAGCTAGACGACCTGGTGAACGGTGGCCAGAATCACAATATTAAGGATAATTGTTAAATCAAATCATTACCCAATCACATATCTAAGGCCTATCACCTCTGCATGTTTGTGCAAAGAGCTTTATCACCTCCATCCTGCCTGCTGTTAAACCATTATCACTTCAGGATTGCACAAGTTTTCTTAAATTGGAATGTGACAAATTCACAGAGATCAACATGGCCGGTATTCTGCCTGCGCCCCCCCCCAAAAAATCTGTCTCATATTATATCAACAAGGCATTATACCTCATACAGTCTTGTGTAAATCAATCTACCTTTCCCGTCTACCTTCTCTCCATCTCATGCCTCAGCCTGGTCCGAGACCTTTCTGCGCTGCCTTGTTGACATTAAAGGAGCACTGCGCCGAGACATTTCCATTCAAGAAACTTGTTGACATAGTTATCAGGCATCAAAGAGCCTTGTGTCATTTTGAAAGGGCCTTATGAGAGTAATGGAGATGTTAAAGGGCATGTTGGCCCCCAAATATCACAAAAGGATGAGAGGATATGAACACACTTTGACTGAAAGACTGAAAGGAGGGAGAGCCCGATAAAAAAAAAAAAAAGGGAAAAACACTGAAATGCATTCTCTGGAGAGAGAGAGCGAGGGAGAGAGGGGGGAAGCGCTCGGCTCCATTTCCGCCTAAGAAGCGCAGAGTTAAAAGGTGGACCCTGTACAAATGAAACTCAATTTCACGCCACATTATCCCTCCCTGTTCTCTTTCCTGGCTTTCATTTTCATTAAGACCAGAGACAATCATAAATTAATAATTACTGCCGAATGTCTAAGCGCAGGCCGCAGTCCAAGCCCACCCCTCGCCTCTGTGGTCTTCCATGTTCACGCTTGCAAAATGTTAATTTAGGTAATGTGGCCTGGCCCTTGTCAGATAAAACTGTTTTGTAGTTTCGCTAATACATAATGGTCTATCTGATTAGGTGACATTAGTCCTATCTTTCAGACGATCAGCCTGCACCCTCCTAATGTCTCTCCGCAGACTCAGGGCACCACTCAGTTACCCAGAGACACGCAGCGCCGCCGCTTTCGCTAAATGGCCATCTCCTGGTCGTAATGACGTGCAAGGAATCAGCTCCGTCGGGGTTAACAATGCAACCGGCGCCGCGCTGAAGTACGAGTTCAACTTCAGGTAACACTTTATAACGACCATTAATAAATGGTAGAGGTATGACCTCCGCCCAGGAGGGTATGTTCTCAGCTCCGCCTGTTTGTCGGCTGGTTGGTTTGTCGGCAGGATTACACAAAAACTACTGGACAGATTTCCATGAAACTTGGATGGAGGGTGGGTCTCGACCTAGAACAGACCCCATTAACTTTTGGTGTTGATCTGGATTAAGGGACGGATCCGTGAATGATTTCTCTTTCTCTTTAACATTTCTAGATAGGGCGTTTTTTTGATATTGTTGATTGTATTTAGGTGGCTGGTATCTACAGTATGAGTGGGTACAATTTCATTTGGATCCAGATGAACATCTAGCAGGTTTAGATATGTTTTATGTGAATCTGGATTAGTCTTGATTGAGTTAAAGGGGACTGTTGGGTCTTGGCAGAGGTATACGCTACACTGCTGGTTAATGAAACTTTAGTTCATAGCGATTTCACCGTTACGGTGACCATCAATGAAATGCTTTATGAATCATTAAATACCTCCACCAATGAGGTTATGTTTTCACCTGTGTCCATTTGTCTGTTGTCCATTCCATCGTGTTTGTTTGTTGGTGGTTTGTTGGTTATATCCCGACTCTTTATTCCAGTATTAATCACCGTTTTAGAGCGTTTGGTCGGTGACCCGTGTCTCTCCACCTCCTGCTCATGCAGTAAAAGAGAAGCGAGATGTTCGGCATCCCGGCCCACTTTATCCAATCAGGGCGGAGAACTCCGTAACTGGTCGTGATGGCGCAGAGAGCGGGATCCTCCCGTTCGCTGCTGTGTCTGGTGATTACTGCTGTGAGCTCACGTGGTGACGTGGAGAGGAGGGAGGGGATTGCTAACTGCCAAACGGACAGGAAGTTAGCTAAAATGACAGCGCTCACAGCAGCTTTAACATTTCTATGGCGTTTTTTCAACATTTTCCTTGAGTTTTCAGAGAGTAATACATGGAACTTGATGGTGGCTGGTATCTATGAGCGAGTACAATTGGATGCTAAGATTTGATCCTAATAAAAATCTGCTATTCCTCCACAACACAATGGTGAGCCTAAATTACGGTTAAGCGGTTAGCGGTGGTTTGAAATTTAGAGTGATACAGGCCGATCAAGGTTGATATTGGTTTAGGCTTGATTGAATGAAATGCAACTGTTGGGCCTCGGCGGAGGTATGCGCTCTACTGAGAGACATTCCAACTGAGCAATTGTTAATTGTTAAGTTGCAGTTGATGTAAAAAATAGTTATTTATCCTTCTAAAGTATCCTTGAAGTGCATAAAAAAAAAATCTGTCAGCAGTGTTGGGATGTTTTTCTTCAGCCGGTCAAGCAAGCGCAACAAAAAAAACAACAAATTGTGCAATGTGACGTTAGGCAAACAGCGTAATAAGAGGCAGGATCATGCGGAATGATCACGTCTGGATGATGTCTTCATGAGCACATCTCGGCGCCAAGCCGAGGAGATAAAACGCACGGCTCGCGCGGCTCTGAGCGCTTTGAATATGCAGTCGGCGCAGTGCTCTCCACACCGCGGTGAAGTGAAATGTAACAACACAGCTATAATGCACATTTGGTATTTAAAGTCTCCGTGCCTCATGGTCATATTTGTACTGAATTGAATTTATTACAAAATGTGCAGTGATATGAAACATGTAGCTGCAGGGCCTCTCAGAATCCAGTGCAGGAAAAAAAAAGGCATCAGATGGAGAAATAAGCAGAATATCTGAGTAAGAGCTGCAAACAGCCCACGTCTCACGAGCTCATTGGAGGCCAGCGGAGTGAGTGTTTCGCCGCAGCAAAGAGGAAGGAACGATTGAGTCATTAAACGGATAAAGTGGACGTGATGTCAGAGTTTCTTTCACTCCAGAGCGAGCTCAAGTTTTTTGAGAGCCCGAGCTCGACGAGAAAGCGCGTCTCCGTGATTGATTGCCCATTGTGTGTCATATTGTTCTTTCAAGGTTGATTGAAACTTTAACCTCATTTTTAATGTAAGAAAAAAAAAAGAAAGCAAGAAGAAAAGCTTGAAATATTTCAGGCCTTGGATTTTTACAATGCAGCATTGAATTATGCAGCAATCAGTCAATTATTCATCTCCGTGGCTGTGCTGCGGCCATGCTTTAAAAAGCATGCAGAATGGGTATGGGCCAAGCGTGCTGTGTCAACACATTTCACTCAGAATTGCTTACTAGAGAGATTTGTCTCTCCATGTCGATTTTCGTGTTGTTTTTTTTTTTTCTTTTTAATGCGCTTTAAGAGCTGTACCTGTTACAGTCGTCGTGAAGCGATCCCTGTGGATGAGTGCTGCGTCTCGAGAGCAAAAACAAATAATGACACTCCGGAAAAACAGTCAGCGGAAGTCATCGTTAAACACACACAGAGAAAAATGTATGAAGAGCCAAAATTCATTTACAAAACAGGATAATCTGACACATGCAGCTTCATATTTTTTTTTCAACAACTTCCCCCCGAAGCTTAAGTGCCATATAGAGCGGATATCATGATGCATGACCCTGCAGCACGTACGGCTGGTTAAAGGGGTCTTGTTTATTTGATGGTGATATACTGTGAATTAGTGTCGTACACGTTGGAAGTGTACATGAAATAATTTATCTGCGGCGAGCTCGGTCACACCCTCATTTACATAGCTGATCTAGGATGAGCCCACGCAGTTAAAGATAAATAAATAAATAAATAAATAAAACACACACACTTGCAAACACACTCACTTTCACACTCGGTGAAAAGAGAGGAAAACACACACAAGATATTCTGATGTTATTTTTTTCTCTGCTTTACAAAGTAAAGAACAATATGCTAATTTATTTTTTTCCACACCACAGTATACCTGTTTCCATTATTAATAAATGTTCAGTCAGGTTAATTAACCCTCAAAGATCTGGAATGATATTTGGGACACCTGACACTTCTGTATTTATTTAGTTTTTCTCTATTCTGGGACTTAGTATCAAGTGTCATACATCATTTGATTCATGAGAACTTCAACTTTCAGGCTGGCTCATTTAAAGTCCCCAATTAACATTTGCTTTGTCTGAGAATGTTTGAATTTACCAGATTAAAAAAAAATGGCAGTCAAAGCTTTATTTAAAAAGATGTACTGTGTTTGAGACTTCTGCAGTATATGATTTTGTTTTTTTTTTTGTCTACATGTGACCCTTCCTAAGCAAGTTACAGCTATTTATTATCATATTATCTTGGGTCTTTTTCAGTGAAAAAAAAATAAATTAAAAAAAATCAATAGAATCAATATTCTGGGTGTTTAAATCATAAGAGAAGACAATGACGCAAAAGTGCTGTTGTGATGGCAGCATAATCGTGTTTAGCTGCGGAGCCCCTGAATGCCCAAACAAGACACGCGTGATTTCACCGAAAAGCTGAGAAACTCCTCAGCTGTTCAAAAGTTAATAAACATTTCAGAAACAGTGGTTATTTCTTAACCGCGGCTGTCTCTGACTGTTAGACTCGGTTAACAGTTGTTTGACTGTTAATAAACATTTAAACATTTATAAACCATTTACTAACTAGTTTTAAAGGTTTTTAAACATCAGCTCATTGACCATTTATTCGTGATGGTTCTAAGGTGTCTGTAGGGCATTCATAGTACATCAAAATTAGTTTTTTAAGTTCTCAAAAATGGCGAAACAACGATTCAAAACAATAAGCTTATAGACTTGCTCATACTTGAACCGGATCATCTTGAAATGTTGGGTTTAGCCATCTCACTGGTGACACGTTGACGTGTCAGAAGCCTTCTCAGACCAATCAGACGTGTGCGTTGAAACAGACGACTCACAGGGTTTTATCATCAACATGTTAACTTTATTTTGAACTTGAAGTACAATGAAGAGATGATTCGAGAAGCTATATAAGTTATCAGTGACAACAGACCTAGACACTCCATTGAGAACATAAAGAACAAACACATTGTGAACATGGGACACTTCTCCTCCTCCTCCTCCGCCTTCTGATTGTAACACATAAGGTCTAAACTGTTTTGCAGTTAAAGGACTGACATCAGCTTATGTCTAGAGAATATACACAGGTGTTTCTCAGCACCGAAATTCAAAAGTCTTCGGGGGAAAGGAAACAAGGAAAATCATAACTTATTATGAGCTCTATTTTTTTTTTTCAGGATATCATGAAACACTCGAAATGAAAGAAAAAGTGTGTTTTGCGTAGGTTCAACGGGGATTTGAGCAAATGTAGTTAAATGGCATTCAGTTTTTCAAAAAAGTTGTTTTTCGAGCTGATCGTTACTGGGTCTGGATCTTTTTTTTTTTTCTTCTTAAAAAAAGCATTGAGAGGTGCCGACTTCGAGTGTGTCTCATGACAAAAAAATGTACAGTAAATTCCAAGAAATATTACCTCTGTTACAAAGATTACAGTACTATTGACAGCAAAAGTCTTCATTTTTGAAAGTGAAATGTTTGATAATTATGTTTTCAAAATCATCTGGGCTTGAGTGAGTCAACCCTAGTATTTGTTCAGCACAATATAGGATTTATTAAATATCATAATTCCAGGACAAACATTTACATGCCTGCATGCTTTCTCACCAAAAAAAATGGCAGCTATAGGAAAGAATGATGGCTCAGAAATAGAACAAAAAACAAAACTGTAGGTTTATATAAATGGTGGTATTGTTTGCCTAATAGCTCTACTGCATACACAATACCTCTTAACGTTATATACACATACCTTATCAATCCACTCGGGCTCGATAGAGGGAGTTTTTCCTATCATTATCATCAGATCTTGTATATACAACAATGGTAAAAAGGAAACTTGATTGTATTTGTCATCTAATTTAGAAAACATGAGAATCAAACATCAGTCTTCTCTTTTTCGATGAACACGTGGATCGATTCGCTTTTTTTTCTCTCTCTCTCCACGGGGTTCATCTTCCACGTCTTTTTTTTTTTTTCTTTTTTTAGCGTCTTAAAATTCAATTTGAAATACAAAACAAAACTTCAGTCGGATTTTTCGTTTTTCGAAGCTTTCTCGCTGGCTGAGATACAGTATAAAAATCTTCAGTGCTGAGAATTTATGAGTTATTACCAACAGTGTACCACGGGTACATTTTTACTGTGCTCAATATATGTGTTTATCCTTCACGCTGGCCAACTCGCTACGTCAAAACCTGCTTCATCAAACTATTTAATGTCGGCCTCTTCTTACTCTACATTCAGACACCATCTCCCCTCCAGCTTTTGGGGGGTGACCACGGCATTTCCACTGAACTCGTACAAGCAGCTTGACCTCTTTCCTCTACTAAATCAGCCTGGATAAGGGCTCTTGAGAATCTTCATGGGTTTTTCTTTTTTCTTTCTCTCTTTTTTTTTCTTCTTTTTTTTCAGAATTTCTCTTTTTTTTTATTATTTCCTCCAGCTCCTCGCGGCCTTATCAGTACATCACCGTGGTTTTCAGGAACAGTCTTCCATCTGCAACAGAGGACACACAGGAGCCGAGAATTAGCCAACAGCTAACATCCTGCTGACGCAAATGCACTATTCAGGATGTGATTGTTGATGAAACGCTAACTTCAAAATGTTGCCCTCTAGTCTTCCAATTTCAGCAGTGTTACTGTGGATTCGGAAACCGATGCAAGGGCGAGATTAGGCTAGCAGCCATGACAAATGTGATTAAAAACAATTTACTTTATTACATGCGACAAATATTTATCATTTATTGGAGAATCCTGATGGTGTCGGGTAGAGCGAAAATAAAGACGAACCAAAATACTTTTAGCTTTGTATTGAAGATCATGCAGCACACCAGTCAGTACATATCAATATAATTACACAGTCGCATGCATATTTTATCAGCAACACTGTAAAAGCAGCTATGATAACACACTCCGGGCATGAGAACTGTATGCCACATGTGTTTAAGACATCTCTCCTGATACGCTTGTTCGAACATAATACTGCACTCATGACGCTGCGCGCGCTCTAAGTGACATTTCCCTGCATGGAAATAGTGTTTATTGAAAACGGCAGACATTCCTCCGCCGCCTTATCTCCAGACACCTCCAACCTAACGAGCTTTGTCCATTTCCGAGCGAAAGCGCTCTTGTCTGAGGCGTTCGCCTGAGCGAGCAGCGCTGCTCCGACGCTGAGCTGGTAAAAGCATCTGTTAGGCGCAGCTCAGGAGCGTGTTTGACGTTTATTACCTCCGCGATTCCTCTCTGCCGGGGAGAACGCTACAGTAATGCCTTTAAGAAAGCACACCTCTCTATGGCGGGGCGCCTAAATAATTCAGCGTTCAAAGAGAAAGCGCGCACAAAGACGTTTAGCAGCGCAAGTTGTCGGACATGACACAAGCGGCGCAGGACATCCGAGACACGGCTGACTCCTTGTGCACAGAGACATAGTTACAATGTCTGGAAGGTGTATTCACCTCTGCTGGGACTTTAAGCATCAGGTTATTTTTTTTCTATAATTAAAAACTTTTGTTCTTATTTAGCTGAATTTAAAATCTGCACTCATTAAATTATCAATATTCTATCAATTACTGCTCTCCCTCCTAGCCTGTGTTTTACGTATGTGGAGAGCGTGGAGACAACAAAGGCTTGTTGTGTGTGTGTTTACAGTATGTGTGTGTTGGACTGGGGGGGGGAGGAGGGCTGGGTGGCGCACAAACACACAGGCTAATTACCCGGCACTGCCGTAGGTCTCAAAGGCATTGCACTCTGGCTGCCTCTATTCAAGCAACAACCAGCGAGTTCTGTGTAAAAGTCATTACAGCATGAATGCAGCGCTACGCGGCGCAGACAGCCGGGGAGGGAGGGAGGGGAGGGGGGGGGGGCGAGGCCGGAGAGCGCCAGGAGTGTGAGGCGGGACGCACAAGTTGATACACACACACACACACGTACGCACGAGCAGATGAAACATCACATGCTCACTTCACAGTCTGTCTACCTGCCTGCCCGTCCAGCTTCACAGTCGGCGCAGTTTATAGGGGTGTTAATGAAAACGAAGCCAATTTGGTTCGATGACGGATGATGACATATCATACGTCGTCGAGAGGAGAGGGTTAGACGCCGGAGCGTTTTCCCGCTCCCGACAGATCGGATCGTCGCGAAGGGCGGATGGGCCCCGACGAGGAAAATCCCCGCCGTTCAAATATTAGAGCAAATGTTGAAACATCTGCTTTACATATGTGACTGGGAGAACGCGTGACGTCCTGACACATTGTTCTACGAACGAGCGGCTCATTAAAATATGTTAAAACTTTAGTATTTTTATATTCAAATCAAGATGAAAAGTTCATTAAAGAGAATAAATATTTCATTAGATGCTAAATAAAACAAAGGGAATTTTTGGCTTCTCTCAGCACAAAATTCCTTTGAAAGATTAATTAATACATGTAAATTATGCAAATTATGCCCATGCAAATATTTTATGAAGACAATTAAGGGATCCATTAATTACAGTCTTTTTTGCTTCAGTGACATTCATTCATTTAATTTTAATTTCACTTTAACTGTTTTGATGTTTAATCTTGCAACAAAGAACTTTATCTCTGCGCACAGGGTCGTGTAAACTTGCCGAACACATCGAGTGGGAAGCGGCAGGGAACCGGAGGAGATACCGGGGGAAGATATTCGCGTGCGCACCGTTGCCAGGCAGTACTGGCGAGGTACTAGTCCCAGTAGCTCGCCTGCCTGTGAAAAGAGCCGCGCTCCCTCTTGGACCCGATTCAAAACACTGTAAAAGCAATTAATAAACACAGACTGTGTTAATATCGCAGAATTAGAGAAGTGTGACAAAAGACAAATAGAAATAATTAGTTCTCTAAAATTATGCCCTCATTATTTTTTTTCTCTCTCTCTCTCTCTCTCTCTCTCTCTCTCTCTCCCTCTCTCCTCCTCCATTGGCTTCCCTCAGTTCGGAGTTGAGAATGTACCCACACATTTCTCTCGGCTTTCATGCGAGTGATAGGCTTGTTTTTTCCCCCCTTCTGCTTGTGTAATTTATCAACATCATTTTTTGCCATTCGAGGTTAATTATACAGCGAGGCTCGCGGAGGAGAGCAGAGGAGACATGGGTGGCAGACAAATGCTTCTCTAATTGAACAAAAACACAAAATGCAGCCTGTTATTCGGTCTCCCCTCCTTCACACCACTCTTTGAGGCAGTGATCGGAGTGACTGAGAGAAATTGCTCGCATCACACTGATTCTAGCAGGGATTAGTTAAAAAGAAAGGAATAAAAAAAAAAAGACACGCGAAAAAGAAAAAAGTCGTTTTCATTTAACAGCAGACTATACATTTAGGCGGGACAATGGCTGCTGTCACTGTAAGTGCAGAGCTTTAACACATTTAATTTGATACGATTAGACTACAAAAAGGGCCGAAGCTCTTCACATGAGTGTAAAGAAATTAAAGCGGCTAAATATACTAATTTGGTATGAAATAGGGGGCTATAATTACGCTGTATCTGGAAGTTATCTTTGTGTTTAAATGATGACATATGGATTTTCCTTTTTTGGGACATCAAACTGCTTCAGATCCCCGCAGTGACTGAATGACATTTAATTAAGGAGGAGTCATCATTTCTCTCAGTGCATTTCCTTCTCGTTTTGCCCTTTCACAAAATATCAGCTCGAGTAGACTAATCAAACATTAAAGAGTTAAAAAAGGGAGCCAACTTATACTCGCGTACCGAGATGAATATTTTCCACTTTTTTACAGCAAATTACACGGAGCGTTTTTTTTTTTCTTTCCCTCTCTCTCTCTCTCTCTCTCTCCGGATAAATTGGGACCTCTCCCACTGATAAGGGCGGTTCTGAGCAGACGCAGCTGAGGCGTATTAGAGGGAAAGACGTTTCGAGTAATAATGAGGATATTCAACCTCTGCAAGGTGTCTTGTATCTGGGTAAACACAGATAGCAGACAGTCTACAGAGGTTATCGCCGGAGCGCCCTTCCCCAAACACATACTGCACCCCCAAGGCTAACAAACAAACAAACCATTAAAAATGTACAAGGCTTATTCATAAAATGGATTGATTTGCCCCGTTTATTACTATCAAAGGGGGGATTCCACTGCTTTTTGTGGTTTTATGACTCATTAATGCTTCCTGAGCTGTAAACAAAACCGCTTCTTTCACTCCGTCCCCGGCTTAGTTGTTTCACTTTTGTGTCTGCTGCATTGTGCGGAGTTTCGTCGCGACAAAGATCCGTTTCCTAAAAGCATCGCAGCCGCTGAAAGTCAGGTAAAAGAACAATATTATTTCTGCAGAAAACCAATGATCTTGACCCAGTGCTGTGGCCCAGATGGTGAGCTGTATGCCCGAACAGCAGGCACAGAAACACTAATGTTCATAAACTGAAGCGGTGTGTGTGTGTGTGTGTGTGTGAGAGAGAGAGAGAGAGAGAGGGAGAGGAAGCAGGGTGGGGGTAGAAGGGGGGCAGAGGGAGAAAGAGAGCAAGAGTGAGAGCCAGAGAAAGAGAGGGAGATTTATTGTCTCATCTGAGCCCCTGTACCTTGTATTGTCCTTTCAGCATCTGTTCTTCCACTGCTGCGGTCACTCTCCATCTCAGGGGTCAGAGAGTCTGGGAGAAGAGAGGGATCACCGCCGTTAAACATCTCTGACATCCACCTATCACCATGCCAGCTTCGCAGCATCGTTCATTCAAAACAAGAGGCTAAGCCTTCAAGCCGTATCTGCCCCGGCGTGGAGGCGAATGTGTGCGCCGGGTGAACTGTGCTCCGGAGCTGCGACGATTAATCGATGTGTTGATAAAACAACAAAACAATTCATCTGTCATTTTACTTTACGCAACCATGTCAGACGTTGTCTGGTTCCAGCCTCTTAAAAAGGTTAAAGAAGGTAAAGATTTGCTGCTTTTCTTTGTCATTCATGGCAGTGAAATGAAGAGTCTTTGGGTGTGGACAGTTGGTTGGACAAACGAAGCAATCTGAAGACGTCACTTTGAGCTATATCCACATTACTGATGATAATTTATGATAAATCTCATTGTGTTAATATTTTGTGGAAGTACCAATGATCATCAATAACCAATAATGCAATGTTGTTGCAATATTGATATCAAGGTGTTTGGCTCAGTTCTAGCATTTATGAAGTGCATTAGGAGACTTCAGAACATTGAGATTATTATTTATTAATATTATTTATTGTCTCTCCTGATATAGGTCATTAAAACTATATGCAGTATTATTTTAAGGCCATGTCGTCCAGCCTTATTAATCTGTAGTGAATATAATCTTTAGTTGCAGCTCTATTTGCTTCTCTGTGTGATTTTTTATCAGGGGTGGGTAAAAAAAGACACTTCAATTCTTCAACACTTTGGAATAATTATCTGTTAAAGTGACCTTGCACTCAAACGTTTGCTTAAAAAAAGATGCGTAGGTGGTGAAATGCACCACAGTGTCAACGCTAAAATTGTATTCATGTTAAATATTAACAGTCATTTCGTAACCGGTCTTATAACTCGGCGCTGTGTACTGAAAGTGGCAGACTCCACCAGCGATCTCACGATCAATCACTCCGCACGCACATTTGATCTGACAGATCTCACGTATGAAAAAAAAATAAATCTGCATTACTCGCTGACATATTAAAATGACGTTTTCTGACTGGTTTAAACTCTGACAGTTAATCACATTTTATGAGCGCAGCGTGTTTTGTATGCAACACCTAAACTCTGCGAGGCAGCGGCTCTGGTCAGATAAAAGACACTGAACGAGGACCGTGTTTGAGTTCAGTGCTATCAGCGGTTAGTAACTTTACACCTCCGCCCATCATCCAGGTGCCCTGTAAACATGGATCACATGATCTGACCCGGGATGGGATGGGCTCCGTGTACTGTGCAAACATTTGGTCGTTTTTTTTAAAACCAACATGACAATCACTGTCTTGTTCCTGCTTCTCTGTTTTCTGTCATTGTTAACTGGACATTTGGGGGGTTTTGGACTGTTTTCAGACAAAATAAGGCGAAGGTGAAGATGTGATCTTAGACTTTGAGGGAGTGTAATGAGCATTTATTTAAATTTTTATCAAAAAGCTGCATCAGGTGGAAAACTTTATATAAGAATGGAATGCAATCATACATTTTAACAGCTGAGAAGTTGCACTTTAGAGAAGATCAGTATCTTACGGATTTGTTTAATGCTATTATATATATATGTGGAGATCATGGTGAGATACTGTTAAAGCGTGAGTTACATTATTAGTATTCTAATGGAATAATCCTGTTTCTAGGCAAAGAGTCATCTGGGCCTTCAAGATACTTGGCTCAGGTAACTTTAATTTCCTGAAAAATCCTATCTGACTATGGCTGCGACTAATGATTATTTTCATTATCAATTAATCTGATGATTAATCAAATAATCGTTTAGTCTTTAAAGAAAAGTGTGAAAAATGCTGATTACAATTTCTCCGAGCCCAAAGTGACGTCTTCACACTGCTTCTTTTGTCGAACCAACAGTCTAAAACTCAAAGACTCTTCATTTACGGTCAGAAAGTACAAAGAAAAGCAGCGAATCCTCACATTTCAGAAGCTGGAACCAGCAAGTGCGTCTTGAAAACAAAACACCTGAAACAAAACAGTTTGCAACTCATTGTCTTTTGACTGGCTTATAGATTAACCAACTAATAGTTGCAGCTCCCTATCAGACACTGACATTTTCCCCACATTTGTCCCATTAGAAATCCACACTAAATGTCTGAACCTGTTAGATGTGAAATGTACAGTAACCGTGTGTCACTGTGGAGCGTCTGACCGTTGAGCGAGCGCATGCTGTCAGAGGGCGAGGGCTGCTTCAGAGTCTGCTCCACCTGCTCTCTCCTCTTGGATTCGTACTCCAGAGCCTCTTGGAGTTTCCTCTTGGCCTTCTTCTCCTTCTTCAGACGCTTCTGAATGATTGCTGGGACGGGGGGAAGACCGCAGCGACAATTAGCATCACCATATTTTAGACTGAATTATGACTATTGAGATAATAACCCCATTTCCAAAGCATACCGCACAGTGATAGAAGAAAACGGGGAAATCAATTAAACCTTAATATTTTATAATATATGAAGATCTCCCTTAATAAAAGAAAATATTGGCTGTGACTTAACAAACTGCTGGAGGGAATTAAAGCAAATTGAAAAATTTATTGGGATATTTTTCATGAATTTCTCTCATTAAACATAAACGACACAGCGAGCGTACGAAGCTGCTGCATTTAACATGAGCGCGAGAGCGAATCTCGCCAAGTTAATGCGTATCACCAATTACGTTAACCGACTGAGGGCGGGGAAAACCCGACGCTGAGCCGATCGCTGCACATGTAAGCAAGAAAGCGGCTTATGTCACGGATGCAAAGAGAAGCGTTAAACATACATGCGGGAGCGTGTACGAACATTCAGGAGCTATCAGGCGACGTCTGCCCGTGGATTCTGCGAAGAACACACGCGTTTCTGCATGCCCGCACACACACACACACACACACGCAGGCCTGACGGGAGGATTCAGTGCCAGGCAGGCGTCAGGCAGTACCTCTGTTCTTCTGCTCCATGGCGAGCTGCTTCTCCAGAGTCTCCCTGAGCTCCCTCTCTCTGAACAGCTCCATCTTCAGCTCTGTCTTCTCCAGCTGCACCTGCTTCTCCTGAGCCCGCGCGTTGTCAATCGCCACTTTGAGCAGGCCCTGCGCACACACACACACACACACACACACACATATGAGTATATACACACACAGAGAGATGTACAGAAGAAGGGGAGAGCGGGGAGCGGGGGAAAGAGAGAGTGATGTGGGCTATTTAAGAGCTTCAAGATGAAGTGACAGCAAACCACAGTGAAAGTGTGTCACGGCAGCTCTTTGTGCAGCTGCCCACAGTAGCGAAGCAGAACACAGGGCCAAGAGCTGACTGCTGCGACACGATTCCTTTCAGGCGTATTACCACCTTTGCGGGCCCTTTTATCTGCGAAGATGTCTTTATCTCTCAGCAGCTCCGCAGCTCCCACAAGATCTAGAAACATGGACGCGGATTTAGCGCTTAGGAGTTTTTGGAATAATCTTTTTTTTTTATATATAATGAGTGATGATGATGTGAGAGTGCTGGGCATGTCTGACCCCTTTTGGTCAAAGTTGAGAAATACAAGTGTAGATAGGCATTACACTTCAGAGACACCTGGACTGAACCAGAGAGCTGGTTTATTAGAGACAGGACCATGATATTCCACCAGTAAATGTAATAACGGGCCAATCAGAATAAGAATGCCTCACGCATCCACCTCCATTGGATGAAACTGATCCGATCTGCCCCGATATCAATGAATTTTCAATCAGATCGAGAGAGGTGGTGTAAATCTTTGATAATCTGTTCATTAAGTAAAACTAGCTCCTAATAACCATAATTCTATCTCTCTGCGCATGTTCGCCTCACATGTGTGTAACATGAGGTGATGTTGCTTTGGGGAGGGACAGAAACAGAACTGGTCTGAGGCTGACACAACTTTTGCTGCTGGAGATTTTCAAGATTGACGGATCGCCGAAAAGACTAATGAAGCTGGAATCCACCCGACCAGAAACGCAAATATTGTTCCTGGGACACGATGTGGGTCCATCTTGAAAATTGTGTTAACAGGTGGCGCAAAAGAAAGAATTGAGAATCATTTTCTTCTTCTTCTTCTGTTATATTATCAAATAATTATATTGTTATTAAATGTATTAGATCAATTTAATTTGCGTCCATGTAAACAGTCGGATTTAAGAATCACTGTCCATGTAACCGCAGCTAGTTAGGGGAGGAAAGGAAAGGTTAAGATGGAGCTCACCTCCTGGTCTAATAAGTAGATGGTAAAAGGTTCATGGGCAGGCCGAGTTTCTTTCTATACTTCTCTGACATCTTCCCATTTACCTACACAGCTGATGACTGTAACTGGATTGGTATAAACACACAGAATTAGTCTCTGTGGCACAATTTCAAGCACTTCAATCAGAAGGAATGAATAATATGAATGACAAGTATCTCATCATGTATCAATTACATTACTGCCATTCCAAACACACTCCTGACGGCCGCGGACTGAGAGACGCCGCGCTCTCACGTGAAAGCCGCGCGGCAGCGACGCAGTCATTTTCCTCACAATTATTCCCCGTCCGCACGCAATTATATCAAATGCACTGGGCTATATCTTACTAATTGTTGATTCTTCTGACCCCAATTTATTCTAAGTTGCTTTATCTTAATTTTCTGCTTGGTTTCATTTTGTTGATTTGTATATAAATATTCAAGGCGAAGATCATTATCAAAGATGACTTAGTGGAGTGTTGGGAGCTCGCGACGGGTTTTACTTGTGGCTTTCTAATTACCACGCCGAGCCAAAGGAGAGGCAGGACTCCGATGCCAACGGTACAAGTGCAATGAGAAGGGCAGCAGTGTGCACACATCATTACACTCAGACGCAAGGCAAATACATTCATCTTTCTGACTGAGGGTGTTTGAGCTGAAGCCTAAATGGCGCTCTGAGTAGATGGGTATTGTCAAGGTATGCAGATTTACAGATTGGTCTCTCTGTAGTCCAAATGCTAATGGTAACTCTGTTGGAAGGGCGATGTGGACGACAGCCACATTTATTGACTAATAATGAGCTTCTGTACGGTCCGCATCGTGAAAGTGACTTTTAACAACCACATCTAAGATTCACCAGACTGGGCAATTAAGTTTACAGAGATCTGGCAAAAATACAATAAAACAAAAACGCCTTTGTTTTCTCTAATCGAGTATTTTTATGATTAAGTCTTTCAGCATCAGTGACAAAACAGATGCCAGTGGATGGTGCGGCTAGTTGAGGGAGCTATGACTACTAGGTTAACTTAGACAAAAACTCATCTTGCTAGCTTTATTTGGAGATGACAAGAATATCTCTTCGATGAAGGTCTTTTTGCAGCGGATAGCTTTGTTCAGCTGTCAAGGGCAGCGCCAGTTCAACACTTTGGAAAAGAGCTACAGCAGTTAGCGGACCTTACTTTGAGATACAGTCAAAGCACTGTCTCCAAGGTCAAGAACAGACTGTCGTGCCCTACTTGGGTAATGTTTGGAGAAGAATGCTACAGTAGATCAATGAAAGACTTCTTTGTTGGGCTCTATTGTCTAAGTCAAAATATCTTTCGGCCTAACTCTTCAACCCGAACTCAACGCTCACACCTAACAAGAGAATGTTTCACTACTGGGCGTAAATATGTTGTAAGCTGTTTGAACAAAAGTCCAAAGCTTTTGTTTTTCTGGAGAATACAGTCTTGATCTAAAGTACATCAACAATATGTTCTCAAAATAGTCACACTGGAAAGAATTGAATAATGGTCCACTTTGGTGCCCTTCAGGGGGTATTAACAACAGAGACGCTGTATCAGACACACATTGTTTGTTGTCTTCTTGTTCTAAATAACACTTCAGTGTTATCTGAATCATCAAAAATCACATTCAAATTTTACATATATAAGAGCTGAAAAAGTTATTTTTTGTGCACATTTTTCCAGACTTCCTTGGGACCCGATAAAAAGGTAAGTCAAGCCAAGTCATGTTAAAGTTTATGGCTAAATATCACAAAGCCACAGTTTGTAGTTGCACGCTACCAATGTATAATAAAACAGTAATGAGACACATGTACTGTATACAAAAAACAAAGTGTTGCATACACAACATATACCTAACTATGCCCACGTAGACAAAGTAAATGTTGGAGAGCAGAAGTTTCGAATTTAGGGCAGACTGTCGACAGTTAGCTTCTGAGTCGACTGAGCTAATCTCTCGGATTTAGACAGGAAGATGATTCCAAAGAGGAGGAGCTTGGTCAGAGAGGGCCCCTCCACCTACTGATGATCTATTGTAGGAACACTTAGAGACTGGCATATTGAGTCCTAGCAGCTATACGAGGAGTTAAGTAAACCAGAAGCAAGATGCGCCAAAACAGTCAACTCCGTCTTGTTATGAGGGCACAGCTCGGTCAGTGGACGTTACCTGTATGTTGGTGAGGAGAGTCTCTATTGACGACAGGCCGTCTGGGAAGAGGAATGGTGAGGGGAAGCCAGGGGGCAGAGCCTGTCCAGCAAATGACAACCTCTCGTAGCTATCTCTTGCTGTCGGGGTGCACATTGAGTTGTCCTCTGCAAAGAAAATAACATTGGAGATTGATTAGTCATCTGAAGAACATTATTTGCGAAACTTGCAAAGCGCACCGAGTGGTAGAATATGTGAGCAGTTTCTGGCGATGCTGACACCTATCGATCCTGACTTGAATTGACCAGCAGCAATGACCTGGTCCGTATTGATCTCCAGCAGCCAATCCTGGCTTTGCCCCCCCCCCTCCTCCTCGCAGAAATTTAGTGGACTGACTGACTGGTCCCTTGGAGATTCCTTTGTATTGTTTCTTCTCAAGGCCTGAGTGTGGGGTTAAACAATATCAACCAGGACATAAATCCAGCTTCCCCCATTTAAGAGATGTCATGTGGGCTCCAAAATCAGGAGCAGGCACGCAGTTCGACCCCAGAGGCTCGGGCTTCCTTTGTGTATGCACGCACGGGTGCCTGTCAAACCTAAGATGACATCATCCTCCATTCATCACTGGCGGAGGGGTAGGGCCCTGCCATCTGCTGTCCAGCCTCTCCACCAGGCCTCAGAGGAGGGAAGAGGAGCAGAGGAGGGGAGGGAGGGAAAGCAGGAGGCAGACCGGCAGACACAGATACAGCCTGGTCAAACTAAAACAGTATGTCAGAGACACTGCCGTTTGTTGCCCCATCAGATCTGACACATGTTTTTGTCCGGCGAGCTTTTATGAAGCCAACAATTTGTAAGTGCTACCATCTTGCAGCGAGCGAGTTTATTAAATGCATCCAGCTTAAAAAGGTCTCGGCAGGAAGTCTGCACCATCAGCTGTTTAATTGTTAATTTAATGAAAGCGGGGGGAAAAAAAAGTTTTATTTGTAATGTGGAACCCTGGCTGTGTTGTGCACAGCACCTCTCTGCTCTCATCCAGTATTCATATCTGTTTATGTGGCAGGCTGAATCTTGTACAAACAGCGAGTGGAGCCGAACAGCCCTGCCTCTCCCTCCCATCAATATTCACCAACGCCAGCCAAGTGCTGGGAACAGCTGGTCTTACATTAATTAGTTTAAAGTATTTATTTCACCCATCCTCAGAGCAGATTGAGCAAAAACATTGGAGATTATTTCAAGCATCTGCAAATGCCCTGGAAACATCTCTGCGCCAAAAGTCGAGTGTTAGGATTCACAGTTTAGGTTTGTAATTTGAAGAACCCTTTTTTTTCTCCTCTCTGTGAGGGGAAGATGGTGAAATATGCACCGCTGGTCCGTGGAGAGAGTAAACAACCTTTCTCCTCTTTCAGATGGAGTTCACTCCTGTTGATTAATTAGAATGGATGGTTGCCTAATGGATTAAAATTTGTTTATAATTTGACTTCATAAAAATAATGAATTGCCTACTTTTAAGAAGCCACTCCTGTGGTAATTTGTTTTGTTCGCCGCGGCCCTGTCTGCATTTTGAGGTGGGCGTCTGGGCGGAGACGTAAAAAAACGCACTCTCTCTTATACAGTGGCACAACATGAAAGTCCCATTTTATCTCAATAAAATAACTAATCAAAGATCAAAAGCATTACAGTTGGCTCCAGCTCAGGTTGATATAGATGTATTGCATGCATTATATGCTTGCATCACCCACCTCCAATAAAATCACCATAACAACTAGAGACGTTAGTAGACCTCGGGGAAAGGTCTGCTGTTGTAGCTTTGTAATTGATTTGTACTGTAGGCACTTTGTCCCTTATTTAGTGTTGGCATTAATCATAAATCATTGCTTTAACAAACTCCGGCTTCCCACTCAGCAGGCCTCCCCTCCAACACAATGTTGGATCACACGGAATATTTGATGGCTTTGTTGCAGGGGAAACAACCTGTCATGCTCTGGGAAAAGCAAACAGCGTGTTTTGTTCGACAGACTCCAACTACCGTACAGCACCCCTTGTCAGATAACATTTCCACCAGGAGCGGTGTGCGTAAACGCGGGGCGTTTTTCAAAGAAAGGAGCGGGGAAGCTAATAAGTGGCTAATTTAATCAATATAATCAAAAGTGGCTTAATGAAACTCAAATGTAAATTCCAGCCGAACACGATCTAGATCTGTGGTTTCCGTGCTTCTAATGTTATTGCCCCCCCTCCCCACCACCACCACCCCCTCTTTTTCTCTGTTCCTGGCTGCAAATGCTGGCATGTGTTTGCATGTTTATTTCTCACCATCGCTCCAGAATCATTGACTTCAACTTAATTACAGCGACAGGCGTTGGAGTGATGGGGGCCGGTGGAATGGAGTACTCTGTTTCCAGGTGATATTTCTCCACTAGCAAGGCTGCCAACAGCAGCTGTGACAGCCTCTTGTGCTTACCGTACGGTAAAGGTACAGTTAGGGCCCCCCCCTCCACCCCCCCCCCTCCCTCCGCCCCCCTGACTATGAAATACTGTGTGGAAAAACACTCGCGGGTCACCCCTGTCACAAATAACATTTCATGCACAACTGTTTCGGCGGATAATAGGAGCCACAAATAAAAATGGGACGCTGTAAATACAATGCATTCTGAATGAAATGCCATAATTTAAAACAACGCCCCCCCCCTCTCTCTCTCCGTCCTCCTCCTCCACCCTGCTCTCAATAGCTGCAGAGGGAGTCCTTGACAGTGTGCTAGCAATGATGAATCACCTATCCAGTTAATTTTCTCACTCCTCATGTGTTGTGCTGCTAAAACAGGGGCCCAGGAATTGACTTGACAAACTATGAATGTAAAAAATATCACTTGGAGGGATCTGGGCTTATCTCCAATTTACATGTTATTAGATTTGTGTTGCAAGCGGCACTTGGACCCTCGCAAAGCTGAGGCAAAAAAAGAGATGGGGCACATGATAACCAGAGATAAAACATGTCTAAAACCCACTTGAAAGCCTTTGAAATATTTGATGGAAAGTCACAGCGAGAGCGGGGGAGACGCCGCGGAAAGTGGCCTGATTTAAAATGTGACAGACACACATTGCAATCTGTGGTAAATCTAGAAGAAACCTTGGGAAATTTAGCTGCAATCTCTGGATAAATAGCTGTAATTGACCTTGGGAGTTGAAAATGTGCCATATGTTTCTGGTTCCTGTGTTTGAAACTGGGTCCCTCAGGACATTTCAGCTGAGTCCTCACGCCGAGGCAGCGCGAGCGGGGAGGAGAGGGGAAGATACAGAAGAGACACACAAAGACGGAGAGAGAGAGAGAGAGAGAGGGAAAGAGGACGAGAAGGATGCCGGGGCCGAGAGATAGATGGCTGAAGACAGAAGATGGATGGATGGATAGATAGGTGAGGCAGAGTCTGAGGAAGAGGAGGCTGGAATAGAATGGGTGTGCAGAGAATGAGAGACTGACAGAGAGGAAGAGGGATAGAGCAGAGAGGGGGTAAGAGAGAGGGAGAGCAGAGGTACATTTGGCCGGCCAGTCAGTGTGATATATTGACAGGTGAAGCCTTTGTCCTTGCAAACCTGTGTTCCTCCCAGCAGGAGAAGTGAATGCTAAACCTGGAGGTTGTCAGCGCGGCCAACACAAAGCAACGGCGCTGCTTTTTTTTTTTTCCACGGCACAATTACATTTGATCTGACCTGCCGGGCTGCGGAGAAACCGGCCTCCTTCAAATGGAGTAGTTATGACCTCTCGGACGGCCATTAGCAGCTAACGCAGCATTATTCCACCTGCACTTAAAGGGAAAAATCTTGTCAGGGGAAATATCTGTCTGCTGGTACGCATGCAGCGATGCAGAGCTGGGCAAAAAAAAAAAAAGGAAAAAAAAAAAAAGTGGTTGCATGCAATTTGAGCACTTTAAAAAAACATGAGCCTGAGCTTATCTTGCAAACGATGTCTGCACTCTGGAGGGTCTTTGAGGCGAAAATAAATTCAGAAATAACCGTGTGATGCTACAGCACATCATACAGCCTTTTTAAATAACTGTAGATATTATTATTCTGTCTCTTGTTTTCTAAATTGTGATCTATTTATATTTTAATTGTTTACATGGTAGAAATTCATCTATTAAGAATAATTACACACAGGTACTTGAGCTGCAACGGTAGCTCCATTAACTCCATTTTTTTTGTCAATTATTCAACTAATTCCAACTATTTTGATAACTGATTCATCATTTTGAGTCATTTGTCAAGATAAAAAAGCCCAAATTCTCTGATTCCAGCTTCTTAGATGTGAATGTATTCTGTTTTCTCTCCTCCTCTATGACAGGAAACTGAATATCTTTCAGTTGTGGACATTTGAGGACGTCATCTTGGGCTTTGGAAAACACACTGATCAACATTCTCCTTCACCGTTTTTTCTGACATATAATACTACTAATTGATTAATTGAGAATATGATTGAACGGATTAACGGATAATAAAAATAATCATTAGTCACAGCCCCTGGTTGGTACATCCGACCACTGGAGGGTTATATTGACTTGCAGCCACATTTCTCTTCAACTGAATAAGAGCTCTGCAGGACACACTGCGAGAACGCGTGTGATGTTCCATATAAGACGAATTCCTTTAGAATGACTATCGCTTGCATATGTCGTCCACATGTGTGCATAATGCCTTGTATACACCGAGCGGGGAAGAGGAAGTGCACGCGCTCGATGCAAACAAACCCTCTCCGACCCCGCACACACTCATTAGGCACACGCGCGGCGCACACACTAATGTGCCCTCATCACATTTAAGCTAATTTCCTTTTCATCACGGAGAGAGGAAAATGAGTGTTTGCCCCATCCCTGCTGGGGGACAAAGTCAAGAGCCCCGGTCGGTTTGGGCTAGATTAACAGGTAACATTTGGCTCCCACTCTCTTATCACAGCATGAAAATCAAACCGCGTGTTTTCCTCTATCGCTCTCTCTTTTCTCCCCTCCCTAATGTTCCCTTCACTTAGAGATGAAATCGCTTGCTGCACAAACCCATTTGGAGAGAGGAGAGAAGGTGAGCGGGATAATCAGGCTGGCCACTGGGCCGTGTTTCCTAAATGCTCTCCAAAACATTACTGTGCACAGGCATAAAATTAGCGCCAGGACCTTAAAATGTTGACATTTAGCATGACTTTTTGGAGAGTGACACCCTCATATTTTCTTGTAGGATATCATTAAATTTCAACTGCCCTATGGCTGTGCCTTTCCATTAATAACCAATTCAGTGTGTCACTTCTCCCGCTCTCTCACTCCCTCTCTTGCCACCTTTTTAAAGTAATGAGTCCATTGCTTTGCCTTAATAAATTGAATCGTATTCTCAAGGCCATATGAAGATAGAGCCACAGATGGACAGGCTGCATGCAGGAAATAACCATAAATCCTTTACTGTCAGCGAGGCGGTCTGAGGTGACAAAGGGAGACAATCGCGATGCTCAATTGGGATCCCCACCAAGATCACAAAAGACGGAGTGAAAAGGCCGATTCTCTCTGTTAAATCTGTCGCTTCCTGGCGTGATCAGGAATATTTTCGCCGCTTTCACCGCTAAGAAAACACCCATTTGTGATTAAATTCGAGAATCTAATCACGCGTGACGATTAGAAGACTGACAAATGATTGTCCATAATATGCCGCAAAGTACATTTATACAACACCGCCAGAGCAGAGGGAATTATGAACTACAAATGGTGCTTTTGGAGCAAAGATTGCAATATTATGGCGCAAAACAATTAACATTGATTTCATCATTTGTTTAACTGTTAGCTGGGAAAAGCGGGAGGGGGAGGAGAGAGAGAGAGAGAGATGAGGGGAAGAGAAATGGAAACAGAGAGAGCAAGAGGCAGGGGAGCAGAATCGTGTTGACTTCCATTCAGGAGGAAGATATCTTGTCTTTTTATGCGGCCCATGTCATATTTATTGCATAAAGGTCAGAGTGTTCATTTGTTCAAAGTCAGCGTTTTCCCTCTCTCCTCTCCTCCATGTAATAAATGCAGGGGCTATGTCATTATCGGACCTCTGAGGATTACAGGCTTGGCTGACTGTGATGACTGCATAAAAGCATACAGGACTTTTGTTTCTGCCAGCGCACACCTTCAAATGAGCTCTTAAAGCGAACAGCGGCGGAGACAAAATGGCATTTTGTAGACAGACGATCGGCGGTTAGAGCGGTCGACATTGAAACGGGGCAAGGTGATTAAAGGTCAGGGATCGCAGTAAAGACACGACCTTCGTCTTTTTAGTCAAAGTGTGGGGGTGTGTGTAAGGCTCAGGCTGGAGGAGCAAAAATAAACTTGTGGCTCAGAAAAGAAAATGACTTGAATAGATTTCTGTAATTCACCTATCGACTGCGAGGCCCATACTGTCAGGCAGATAATACTGAGAGGAGGACATTATAGTGAGGCACTTTGAAGGTGTTTAGATTGTCTTTGCATATTGACCTCCGTTGACCGGGTCCGGTTATTGACAGAAGAATCCCAGAGATTAAATTGGCCTAAACTATTGATTGGGTATTTTGCCTGAATCATTCCCCATTTCAGCGGGGGATCATTTGCACTGTATACCCCACTAATCTCTCTGACCCACTAATCATCGAGCCATTTATTTCCCCCACTCTTTGTTTAGTTCTCCTTTGTTTAGCATTTATTAATTCATTAGAGCAACTTCTCATGCAGCTTAACTTAGACAGTGACTGGGGAGTCCTGTTTCCGCCCGATAGCAACGTGCATTCCAGTAAAATATGCCACCGAATATGCACCCGACATCACAATACACATGCCAATTACATATTGATAATTAAGCATTCAAACAAACAAACAGAGAGGAAATCCCCCCGTAATCACTAGGTTTTAATGGAACAAGCATTAGCTTGGTGTGGTTGGCCAGATAGCCTGCTGCTACATCTGAGCTTCTCTGGGTTTGGGAGGAGGGAGGGGGAGGGTGCAGGGAGACACATTGGTGTCATTGCCTGGCATTGCAATCCTACAGGGAGAGGCGACGCCGTTCTGTTGCATGCCGAACGAGTGTCGGCGACGGCTGGCGCTAATCCAGACTGGATATACTGAGCTGCTTTTAAACGAAGATGAAAGAACAAAAGAGGAAACGGGAAATGTAAACTTTAAAAGGCCTGGCTTAGGAGCACTTGCTCGGCGGCTGCCTGCTGTGGAAGCTCAAAAAAATGGATGCAAATCCATTAGTAGTCCCCGTTTCACAGTTATAAAAATACTTAAGGGGTTTTAATAGGAGCGACGTGTTAAACGTGTGGAAATCTGTTTTGATAACATTATTCATAACACTGGCTTTGCGCTGTGTGAATTAATAACACTTCATTTACAGACGGAAGAAAGCTGGCATGGTATTTCCAGTTAAAGAGATTAATTTTTAAACACCTAATTGACAGGCTGGGGTTAGGCGGGATAAGCAACAGACTATAAGGCTGCAGCTGCAAAGTCAAGGTGACTGGAATACTCAGAGAAAAGGCTTTCAAAAAAGCAGAATAGAGCGCGGAGAGGGAGGGAGTGGAGAGAATTAGTCCTCGAGCACTTTTCCCTCCGCCCACTATTCTTCCGCTCTTTATTAGGAATGATTTACTTTCCCAGTGAAAGGATATAAAAGCTCAAGTATAGCGGCGTAATTATCGCAGAGTGAAAATTTAAAGGTTTGACTCACAATGTCCTCAAGTCAGCGAGTCGACTGCCAGACGATAAGAGTGACTGTGTTCGACGCTCGCCGTCCAATTGGTTGTGTTTTATGGGCTTTGCCAGGGAAGAGCACACAAACAGCACTCCGCTCCGCAAGTCTGTAAACATGATGGACTGTGGCAAACTACGAGGGCTGCTGTTTACCTTGGCAGAGCCTGGCCCTGGCATGTCGGCGGCATCACTTAATTACTGTTTACATGTAAATATTAAATTATACAAACAAACCCCGCAGAATGTCTCCAAAAGTACAGAAATACATATTCAGGGTCAACCTTATCTGTCCGCAACAGTTGCCGCCGCGAAGATGCGAATTGTTTTGAATCGCAAATTTCCCCGCATTGTACATAATCTTCATAATTGTTTAACGCCGTTGTCCAAGGGCATTCGTGTAAATACGTCGCCGCGATCTGCATAATAGCAGATGCTCCGATATGTAAAAACGCACCTTGTGCTCCGGCGGAGGGAGAACGGGAAAAAAAAAAAGGGAAGGTTATTGTTCTAAACAGGATTATCAGGAATAAGGAGTCTGATCATTAATGTCTCCAGTCAAGACCGGGGAGATGATGGCTTTGATTACAGACCTGTTTTTCCCTGACAGTCCAGAGCGGCGCATATAGTCGAGCACCGGTGCCTACTGTGCATCTCTGGTATGGCTGAGTAAAGCACTTGTTCATTTGCAGTGAAGGGTAACATGAAACAGGCCTCAGCCTTCTGATGGACAGGGAGATTTCACCTTCGCCAGTGAATGATAATGCATTATTAAATTTGCCTCTCTGCTCACTAGATACACTTAGCTGACCACAGCATATTTATCTCCCCATCCGAGGCTCACGTCTTGGCAGGAGAAAGCATTCTGTCACTTTTGAGGCATTTCAAAGATTAAAAAGAACCTCTCTCTTTTCAACGTCCCTAAAAGCATCCCCCCTTTTCCCAGTGAAATGTGATTAGCAGGAGATGGTGTCACGCAATGGAACATTCATGAGGGGGAGAACAAATATCCAAATGAACTCCCGTGTCCTCGAGGAATAGCCCCTCTCTGCACCATCAGCAATCTCTCTCACATGGGCCGGGGAAAATTTGATTGATCCTCTATTGAATTATTTTTTTGCACTCTTTCATTTCAACGGGACGCACTGACAAGTTGTTTGATCATAAAGCATTATTGTCTGCCAAGTCACATTTCAGGGTTGTGATGGCTAATGATCTTGCCTCCTGACTTAGGGAAAAGTCAGGTAGTCAGCATGTGTTTGAAGCTCGCAACGCCAAGGACATCGGGAGGACTGAACAAAACACTATGCATTAAAGTCAGGAAGATGAAGAGAAGGAGCTTACACCGAACATATCCAACTTTTAATGATACTGTACGGAGATACCATCAATGTCAGTGAAATATTTACACCGCGGAAAAGCGTGCGGGGGAACTGATGCCCAAACTTTCGCCTGACCCGGAGTCCTCAAACTTCCTTTTTTTTTATCGTTGCGAATGCTTATGCAAAGAAGGAACAGCACAAAGACTACAAAGGCTCAAAATCACTTTTTTGTCTTTTTCATCTTCGCTTTTTTTTTTTTTTTTGTTTCAAACTACATCCTCATCTCCACACGAGCCCATCAGCGTCCACAGGTCCTTGCCCAAAGCAGCTGTACGTAATAGGCTGTGACACTGGTACCCGCTCCGCTTCATCATTCAGACGGTAAACTGGGACTGCAGCAGCCCTCTGAGCACATCAACTGGACATCCAGGCCTGCATCCTGACAAAGAAAAAGGCGTGGCAAATCAGCTTCGCCCATTGCGGTCGCGCGGGGTGCTCGATGCATCAACGATTGCCCGGTTGATAGCAGGTACGAAGGGATGCATCTCTAGGTGACATAATACACCACAAGCATCCATTTGTGCTCGGCAGGACATTATGAGTGCATCTCCTGTTGTGTCAACAAGGATATATAACGTTTGCCGGGGAAGTGCCAATATCGTATTACCAGTGAATCACCCACTTTTAAAATATGGTTTACAGAATCAGCTTACATACTGTAGCAGCCTCCGAATCTCCTGTCAGGCGTTTTAGCTCAGCGCAAAAGAGATGTGGCATGTTTAACTGCAGTGGGAGGGCCGGGCTAAAGTGGTGAAATTTGTTGTTGGCAAAAAAGCTGAAGCTGCCACATGGTATTTACAGAAAACTCTTATACTTGGATGTACATACATATGGCTCGCGTTTCAAACACTTTTTCCCCGAGGAAATAAAATGATGTCAAGTGTTTGATGTCCAAAGTGAGTTTACAGCCAAAGGCTTCCGTTACCTTTCAAAATTTCCCCTTGTTTGTCAGCTACCTGCTGTTTCACGAGACAGAGGCTTGTCGGAAGCTATCGCCACAGACTTTTCTGTTTGAAGCAATTCAATTAGTCACATGTGAGATAGCACTTAGCTTTCTACTAGCCTTTTTTCTCTCACACATCCATCTAATCTCGCCTCCCTTTTTCTCTGGCAAAATTTGGACAAAAAATAATCAAGTTCAAAGAGACGGCGCCCGAAAAGTAAAAAAAAAAAAAAACTAAACGGAGCAACCATCTGGTTGCTCTGCTCTGGGTGACACAACTTTGGAAAAACAGTCTTTTTTAGACAACAACAAACAGCCTTTGTCCTTCATCAGCAGAGATGACATGAAAAAAGATGAGACATGTTCATAGGATGTGAGTGATGTGACATTATAGTGGCTGTCTCTGAGGTGTCTGGCTATTTAAATAGCCTCCATATGAGCCGGGGCACCGCATCCTTCCTGTGCGCCCACTGCGTGCTCCCTTTCTAAAAGTGCATTGCGAGAGATTAATTTAATGCTCTGCCAGGATCATAAAGATCAAACAAGTGGAGAGATATCATTAAACCATTGGAATGTTATCTCATTTATCTAAACAAACTGATGCGATGAACAAGCCTAATTAAAAAGCTCACCATAAACAAAGCTCCGGATGGCGGGGCCTCTCCCCTCTTTAACAATGGAACACATTTATTTTATTAATCTAATGCATCATGTATCATATCATTACAGTTCAATATATCTATCATTAATTTTATTCCCTTCACTTAAAGCTTTTATTGGAATTACTTTGGTTATTAGTTGGTTCTAATGTATTGGTTACCTCTGAATCTGGCTGCTACAATCTCTCTTATCTCGCTGCATAAACCTGTGCATGTTATTCAAATTGCCTCATTTATTATGATAGCTTCCTCATGTAAATTGTGCTGACTGCTCGCCCTTGCACAGTCCTCATTAGACTAATGAAAACCTTCAAACGAAAAAACTAAACAACCTGCCAAATAAAGGTCTGGGGTTATTATGAAAATTACAACTGTGGGAGCCGGGAGAAGCTCTCTTCATTAATTCATGCTCAGCAAATTGGTAACTAATTTAGTTGCACTCCTCTGCATTAATGGGTTATTTTATAAAAATGTTTTCCACAGCCCGAGACCTCTGGTGCACACACTGGAGAGCTCAGAATCCTAATCAAGTCCGGTGACATATTAGGAATTGACAATCTCAAAAGATAATACGGCGTGTGTTTGCGGGTAGATGTGTGCTGGGTCAACTAGCGAGAATTGGTGTAGATTGCTGGGTGATTTGCTTTCTCTCTCTAATATTGCAAAGAAATTACTGTCCATTTGTGTTGATTATCCGAGTGTGGAGGAGGCACTTCAGAGAAAGAGTAAGATTTCCGCTCCTGAGGAAACGTTCAGTGGATTCGGTGCGTCGATACTTGGCTAATTCTCCTCCGTTCCCCCGTTTGTGTTGCTCTGTTTGCCTGACTCTTTTTGTCACACACACACACATGCTCAAACACACACACACACGCGCGCGCGCATAGACAGTTAGACAGTTTGTGACCCATAAATTCAGCTCATGATCCCGCTAATTATTACTATTCACTGCTTCACACCCTGTGAGTGAAGGTCTAACACTGATCTTCACGTCAGCCCGGCCAACTGGGAACATACAGCCCAATGATTTCCATAGTGGTTTTAATATCATTATCAGCCTCACCCCACCCTGCATCACCCAGCACAGCACAGCACAGCACAGCACAGCACCGCCCGCCCGCCCCTGCTCCGCTCAAAACCAACAGAGAATACTAAAATCTATTATTTGCTTCATTTTGTATTTAATCTGCCTTGCTTAGTAGATTTCTATCTTTTTTTTCTCTGTTCTTTTTCTTTTTTTTTTTAACAAGCACTGCAAAACTCCTAATGAAATAACGCCAGCAATTAATTTAAAAAAAACATTTAGCGAGGACAATGAGCTAGACGTTCGGCATTTCGAATATTTTACCCTCCGAGTTCAATGTTATTGGAGATATTTATGCACCGATGTCAGTAATAATTCAGTATATATAAATGTACATTTTAAAAAAATAATCAATAATGCAAATGTCTGTGTGAAAGTCTGAAACCTATTTCTAGCGCTAACAATCAGTAGCTGCACACTTTAATGTTTTGGTAATTACTTAAGAGAACTTTTTAAAATACGTTTTTTTAAATGCTTTTTTACATTTTTTCTTCTTCTTCTTCTTTCTCTATATATCTTTATTCAAAGAGGTTGTCATTAAGTGTCATCATATCATGTGTGATATAAACGTAAATGTAAAGCATCTAAACACAGTAATGCTGTTTCTGTGGATCCTGCTCCAGCTAGCATAATACATGCTGGTACATTCAAACATTTTTTACACATCCACACACATTTACACTTACTGGGGTTATCTCTTCTGAAGCGCACGTTTGATTTCTGCTCTCCAAAAGTTTAGGATTATTGTTATGGAGACATGATCTCGAAACTGACGGCTGAATGCAAATCCCATCAAAAGCTTAACATTTATAAAACTGTATTAGAAATATTCAAGGTCTCAACTTTGAGAAATCTTAAGTGTTTCTTTTTGTGAAGGAATAAAAAAAGAAAAACTAAGCGTACTAAGAAGATTTTCTGGCGGGTCTGCAGCTGAAATTCCACTTCAGTTGGTTTCGAAAAATGTTCCTGTACCAAAGTTCACTCACACTTGGCAACCTGACCAACAATCGTCTCACAGAGCTGTTCGGCTTTTTGTGACACATAAACCAAACGGGCTCCTTGTCTCCTCTGTTGGCTCAGTTGGTCCTCCTGCCTCTAGTGACATTTACTGCATACAACAAACCTGCTCTGCTCTCCATGAGGCCTTCATCTTTGTTAGCAGACTTAATAAAACGTTTTAAAAAATACAACTTATCACAGGCTCCTTGAACAGAGTCTATAATAACACCTGTCTCTTTCATACACTGTGAACACTGAATAGAGGGAACTAAAACCTAACTTATGAGTCCTGAACTTCCGATGCTGCAAGTTGAGAAAACAGTTTTTGCAGAGGGTGTACAGAAAACTCTTGTCGGCACGCGATGGATCACGTGGGCCGGAACACCGCGTCAAACTTCCTTTTAAATGAAACCCGACTCACCTTTGTCAGTGTGCATCCTCTTGTGTGCAGCTGCTTCATGGCTCATGTCGTGGGCCAGGTCTCCCTCCTTAGGCCCAGGGGGGATGTTGGGGGACAGGCCTAGCAGGGCGTGGTTCATGGACAGGCCATTGTGGTGTGCGGCTGGAGAGAGGATGGCAAAAAAAACAGTCACAGTCAGAAGATGCATTTTTTTCACCATACATTTGGACGACTGACTTGTGTTGCGATGTCACAAAGAGAACGTACGTATCCTGTCTGAGGAGCTTTCTGTGTGGGCTGGGGAGCTGGACACACTGCTGCTGCGGTGGGACGACGGGTGACTGCCCGGCCTCCTGTGGTCTTCTAAGGAGGGAGCAGGGGATGGACTGTCCGGCACTCGCTCCTGCAACCCCAGCAGCAACAGAAACAAAAGCAAACGCAATATAAGTATCGGGTGTAGGGGTGGGAAGCAATTCAAACGATTCAAGATATGCTGCCAGCGATAACGACGGCATCACATTACAGTTTTTGTGAATGATCCCTGTCCATGTGATGCGTCATTCTAATGTACAAAAGCCATACAGTGGCCTCAAAGTGTTTAGAGGAAGTAAACAATTATGGCTCACCGAATCTTTTCAATCTGTGTTGATACATTTGTCAGAGATTTACACTATCAGGAGTCATGCAGTAGTGACTCCAGTAAATTAAATTGGTAGAGACATCTGCTTAGAGCAGCTGCACGTTTTGATAAAAATATTGATAATTGGTGCCAGTGTATCGATAAGCTTATCTCAAGAGGAAGGGATATGATATGTTGCTGTATTGATGATTTGTCCCACCCCTGGTGTAGACCGAAACATTACACCACCAAAAGGAGAAAGTGATGTTTAAGATATTGCGACATCGCTGCTTTCCTTATTAAAATTTACCTTTATAACAGAGGTGACCATTCTGGAGGGCAGGCTCTGGCCCTGTGCTGCGGCGGCCATGTTGGCGATGGTGCTGAGGTGGTTCATCTGGCTCATGGCCATGGTGACAGAGGCTGGGGGCAGGCTGACTGGGATCAGGGGGTGTGGCATCATCATGAAGGGGAGTTCCAGGCCTGAGACACATGAAGAGGTCGTTGGTTACTCAATGACGCGTATTATGAGTGAGAAAAGTCACAGGGGAAACTTCGGCGGGGCCTGGCCGCAAACTCAAAACCTGCTGCTGTTAATTCGCCAATCAGTAATTCCCACCACTGAGATACCCTTTAAAATTGGTCTCCAATAACACTAAAGCTTTACACTGCCATTCATTAGGAAGAGAAAAAAAAAAAAAGTGGAATCGCTTCTCTGGTATCTTTCCATGTTAACATAATACACATAAATGTTTTACAACACACGTTAATAATAGATACTGCTGCAATAATAATAAAGAAAAACGGGGATGATAACTATATACACAGTCATTCAAAGACCAAAGTTTACACAGCAATAAAGATGCATCAATTATTCTGCGCTGAATAAAAAGGGCACATTATGGAAATGATCTCAATATTTACATATAAAGAAATATCTCTGTAAAAACAAAGGCAATCTTGAAAGCCATTACCCAAATGACTAGTTAAATGTGCTAATGACAAACAAGTACCGTCAGACCGCAGTATGGCGATGACTTTTAGCTAATTATAGCAGCCTATATTCTACAGCGGAGAGAGAGAGAAGAAGAAGAAGAAGAAGGAGGAGAGAGCGAGACCAAAAGGAGAAAAGTCACTTTCAGCTCGCACAATAATGGGCTTTTTCATTTCTTTTCTCTTTTATATGCACTAGAAATTATTCCATTACAACATCAGAGATATCTTACAAATGTTTTAAATTATTCAATTGCTGCGCGGCAATAGGCGCCTAATTGGGAGAAATTGAACCATTAGTAGTCGGGAAATGTAAAGAATGTCTAATAAAGATACCATAGGGGGTTCGTAGTTAGTCAAACTGTGGCCGAGCGCCGCGCTTCTGAGCGGCTTAATGAAAACAAGCCAACTTTCAAAGGACATGAGCGCAGACAGAAGGTCAAAGCTAGGTGTCTGTACCCCCTCCCAACCACGACACCCCCTCCCCTCCACCCTCTCTGCTCTATGGGGACTTTGAACTGGCAGGATCAAAAGTGACTGGGAACAGTTTGGTCTCATTCCTCCGCCACTCAGATGCCTTCCCTCAAATGCTTTAAAGAAAAAAAAAACCTCATAGACACTATTGGATCTGATTGAGCCTCTCTGTTGATTTTTCACTCCTTTTTTTTTTCTCTCTCTTTTTCTTGGCAGCCCAGTTCAAGGTAGAAAGAAAAAAGCTGCGTGAAAGAAAGAGGGGGAAAGAAAAAAAGGATACTGCACTACAGAAAGCTGATCCACAAAACAACTCCGCTCTTCTTTACTGACAAAACATCAGTAGCCAAAGGGCAAGGAGATCTGCATGGCGAAGCCTCTAAAGAGAAGGACACTGGTTGAAAATGAAAGGACATGAGAAGTACTCCTCTGTGTCACTCCCCTCCTTCCAAAAGAAGCATTGATTTCCATAAGAAAGATGGCATGCAGTTTCTCAGTGGCGAGTATTCCCAAACAATATAAAGCAGGGGAGATTAAAGAAAGGCGGAAGCCAAGCAGCACCTTGTATCAGCGCCTCTGCTGTAGCTCAGACTGAATCAATTACCACTCAGCAGGCTAAGCTCAATTAAAAAACACCACAGAGGGCCTGATTGCGGGGGTACTTACTGTAGGACAACATGGAGAGGTTTAGGCTACCTATCAGCCTTTCAAGGCCACTCAAGGGCCAGGGTGAAGAGACTTATTCTGCCTTTGAGGTGGATACATTACACCCATCCAATCAAACGCGGCGACATCCGTAAGACGCGGTGACTTCAAGCAGCCGAATTTCCACCACGTCGAGAAAAATATGAGCGAAAAAAAAACGGAGGGGGGGGTCACGTCTACTTGTGTCCTCGTTGTATCTCGTCCTCGACGCCGTATGAATTTCAGTGACGCGTCTCCGCCTGACAGACAGCCTGGTGGGGGGAAACACTGGACCTCTGTTCGCTCTAAGAGGTATTAGTCTCGCTTTCTGTGCCTGTCCAGCCCCTTTCATGTCACCCCATCCCAAAGCGCTGTTTCTCCCATAAAGGCCCATTCAGGCCACTGTAGGGGAATGTGCCACCGACCAACAAGGGTCCAACCAAATCCCTTTATTTGTCGCTGAAAGGAGCCAGGTGAGGAGGATATTGGTTTATTCAAGGAATCTGGCATTTCTTGCCGGACAGTCAAGTGTTTTTGCGCTTCATTCATATGCAATTGCGTCCCATTTGTTCGATTCACTCCCGCTAAATGAAAGGATCACGAGTGACTGCGGTTCGCAAGCCCGAACAATGTGCAACTCGGTCGCAATAATAAGCGGGGATATTTGTGTTTTTCTTTGCCAAAAACAGAATCAACAAGCCTCAGTCAGACTCATTAATCACCTAGATATTGTGTAGATACTCCAGTGGGCGAACCGTTAGAAACATATTTGTCAGTTTGTGTTTATCTCCGATACAGAAGTTCAGACTTGATGAGAGGTGAATTCCCACACGCCCCCCCCCCTCTCTCCTGAAGGGCATAAACAATGCATTTGGAGTAATTTACCTGAAGTAAGCCGGAGGGACCTGCAAAGGTGAACTCCTATTTACCATCATTAAAACTACAAATCACTTAATACCAATATAAACAGCTCAGCTATTATGTCGTGCAGTGCTCGGGAGTTCACGCCTGGCTAAGCAAAGATCTGAATCACGGAGGATGAATTGAATGAATTAAAACAGCCCTTGGTAACAACGTGATTAAAAAGCTGTTACATCAGACCCGAACGGCGCGGCCGACGCTCGGTCCGATACTTAAAAGAATCACACCGCAAAGGAAAAGATTGAATGTTGAATGTTTTAAAATGATTAAAAAAAGAGAGCAGTAATTTATTTTGATGACAGAAATGATAACCTGCAGTGATTTGTGCTGCAGTTAATCTTCATCTAAACAGGACTTCAGCCTTTTTCTGGCTTGCTGTCTAAACCTACGGAGGAAAATAAGAAAAAAGGAACTAAGCCATTGTCATTGAAAATGGTACGGAGGTAGCAGCCAGCCCCTTACCCTTAACTCTGTTGTGGACAGATTTCCCCTGACAAAAATTAAACTAGCTCCTACTTGGCACTTTATTATCTCTTCAACTGAATGATTTATTGTTTGTGGAGCGAAAGAACCAAAGAGAGGGGGAAGATTACATTTCCAGCCAAAGCTCAGGCTTGATCTCGTTTTTTACTCCCTCTGTCCAGGAAAAAAAGCTCCCGACAAACAATAATGTCAGCTGTAATTGATCGGAGGTCGCCGGCTGGGCCTGCAGTAAAAGCGCACTATTTAAGCGACAATCGGCCCTACGCTCTTCAGACGCTGGCTAATGAAGCTGTCTGTCTGGGCTATTTACCTTCTCTTAAATGGAAGGGGAGAGATGTACTGTAGGAGACAGGGCTGGAGAGGATCTGCCTCGCGCTGCCGTGAAATAGGACCTGCACATGCCTCAGGAATGTATAATTGGTTGGCGCAGCCAAAGCTGGGGATCCGGTGCTAATTAAATGACTTGTTTAAAGCCTATCTGTCTTTGTTTGGGAGGCTCTGGGCTTCAGAACAATGCATTGTAAATGCTGTTGTCAAACAAACATTCCTGGTTATCCTTTGATTTGAATTGAACAAGACAAAGGGCTGATTTGCTCAGCCCTAAGCCTTTGGTTTTCGCGGCGTTGAGATATTTTTTCCCCTCTTCTGATCTGTCAAACCGAACAGGACCATTCCACTCAAGCAGCTAAATGAACTGACTCGCTGCACAATGCATACGCAGTCCGCCGCTGCAAAACTAATCTCGGTTTTCCTCCTAATTGCGCTTGTAAAATGCCCCCATGTCGTGTATGTGTTTCTCCGACAAAGGTGAGACGGCGGCGCACACACACGGAGGAGCCTTTGTTGTGGTCGTATCGAGGGTTTGCACGCCGGGTCCCTAAAGGAAATGAATGGCTCATGACAAAGTGTCTGTCACGCGGGCGAGACATTTAGAGGTCTCTCCGTCGCGCTAATCAGCTATTCATCTTTACCATAACTGTTAATCTCCCCCCAAAATCTGAAGCCCCTGCCATGTGAGATGGAGGGGAGCCTCGCAGCCATTAGATCAAACATACGAACGCGGGCTCCATAAATATGTTGCCTGGCATCGCGGTGCCACTTTACACAACGCGAGCACATGCTTCCATACGCGGCAGAAAACACAAATGCTTCCACGCGCACACACACACATGCAAACAAGGGAAAAAAAAAAAAAACAGACACACACAGATGGCAGGTTCAGTCAAGGCTGGTGAGTCCTGTTTCTCATTAAAATGGGGGGAGAGAGGAAGGTATTGAGCTTTGATGTAGCCACCCACAGCCCCTCAGTGTCATTGACTGAAACTTTGAAGCCTTTTGTGTTTACGCAGTTAATGTTGATAATAAAGCAAACATCTTGCCTTTGTTAAATACCTGCTGTACGTGCGCACACACACACAAGCAAACAGACACATAAAAAGAATGCATCTCGTGGTAACAAGGGGAGGTAAACATGAAAACATACGGCACGCCGTCAGACGGCGCGATGCCGTATAGATAATTGTGCATAGGTACGTGCGCGCATCGAGCAGGCCAGACATAAAAAATAATAAAAAAAACACATGCCAAACAATTTTCTTTTTACGTTTCCAAGAGCCGCGATGATTGGACACATTTCAATCTAATTCGCGTCGACAAACACAATGTGTTTCGCACGCGAGGATAAAGAGATACACTTCCCGATGATTCAGGTGGGCAAAGATTTCCTGCCAAGATGCCTAATGTAAGAGAGACCATGATAAGAAAACATTTCTGGTTTGATGAGGTAACATAATTGCTTTCCTACCCAAACCGCTGGAGTGTAACATGTGGTAGAAATTATCGAGGAGACAGACAGAGGTGTTTGTCCTTTAAGTGTACAAAATCTAAGGCAGGCAACTTTTTATAGGATAATTTAAAATCCGCGGCTCTAATGGCACGCATTCCTTATGAAAATTGAAAGATCAATCATGTCTGTGGCAGATCTGTTGCAGGGGGAGAAAAAAAAAAGTTCTTCCTATCTTTGAAGAGAAAATGCTAAACACGTTTCGCCGCTGCCCCACCCGCACCGGCCCCGGTTTTTAGCTGTCTATTTGTCTCTTTGCTGAAAATGTTAACGAACAGGGCAATAATCAAGCCATATGCTTGCATGTGGCAAATCTCATTACAGTAAATGACCTTTACCAACCAATGCCAACATCCTTGTGCTTGATAACACAGGGCGTATAGAGTGTGTGGGGGGGGACAATGGTGGGCTTAGTTAACGCAATCATGCACATGGCCGGGGGTGGCCGGGACAGCCAGGCCTTCAGGACACATTAGCTGACGCAGTCCGCTCCTCTAATTTGGGTCGGAACCAGGCTCACTTTACATTTGTCACACATCACTCTTGATGAATACGGCAACATCGGCGCGAGTGCGGCAACATCTGATCGCTGACAATACGGCGCGGCGCGGAAAAGTGCTGCGAGCAGAAGAGGAGAGCAGAAGGAGAGGAGAGATATTACCAGCAGCTGTTACTACTGCGGCTGCAATATATTCAAGCCCAATCAATAAAGCTCCTACAGACAGTGACACCCAAGCAGACAGAGGAATCATTTTCATCTGATACTTAGCAAAGGCTCCCCCTTTTAAAAAGATTGCTTTCAGTCAATGACAACCAGTTGTCATTTGACCAAGGCTCCTGAAATGAAATATATTGACGAGCGTTATCAATCACGGCCCACTCTGCCGTCATATCACTTCGGATGGAGGGAGGGACCGGGCGGTGGGGGGGGGATCAGTTTGCATGTGGTCATCAGATCATCTGTTTTAATTACAAAATTAGCATCACTACTGCCTGGTACTCTCACATCCTCCATTACAATCGCCTCATGAGAGAAAATCAGTAATGCAGTGTATGGTTTACAGTTTACAGCAGCGCTAATGAGTTCAAGGTGAACCGACTGTAACGCGGAAACTTTATTTTATCACTGCAGTCCAGAAAATGTCAGTGGTTTGGATTGGATTACATTTCAGTAGAAGAATAAAAAAAAACAATATAACATTGAGGTTATTTCAATTATTTTTCTTCGGATTCTAAACACAACATATGAAGAAATACCTTCCTCTGTTTGCTCACGCTATGAAGGACATGCTGAGATTGTGAAAATTCCTTAACACTGTTTGAACTTGCTCACTCTCTCCCCCCCTTTATCTCGGTCCCGGAGGAGAGGCTGTGTGATGGTGAAGATGTCTGGGCTCAGCGTGGCTGATAGCTCTATTTGGATGAGGGTTCCCATATCATAATTGAGAAGAAACACCTTTCGGTTCAGGCGGCCGACAGAGTGCTTTCGTGGAACAGAACCAACTATTTCGATCACATAAATGCTCTTTGATTCTGCCCGTGATTGCGGCGCGGCCGGGCAGTGGAACATTCCTACGGGGTAATCACAGCGAAAAAGAGATTGTGTTTTTTTTTTGTTGTTGTCATCACTGTACTGTCATTACCGTTACTGTGTACACGGCAATATTATTACTCTATGCTAATGTTTCCCTCTTAGACGTAATCACGGCGAAACGAGAGCGCGCGGTGCCCGGGCTCTAACGCCGCGCCATCTTAGCGGCAGTATGTCCAAACTGCTCCGCATTCTGTGCAATTACACGCCGCGCATATTTCACATTACTCCAACCTGCGAAAGCTCATCATCACTGAAAGGTTGAATGTCATTTATTACACGTATCACATTTACACCAAGTGACATTGTCTTTTCAAATTGTGTTGATCTCTTCACTTTCAAAGGTCAGCCCCTTCCCTGGCTAAATTCAACCTGACAGAGAATAGTGAGGAGGGGACAGCCGAACGCATGCATCACCCCCGCATCAAAGCGCTCCAAATTAATCTATCCAATTAATGAAGAATGAGGCCTAATGTTGATGAGGGATGACAACTCGACTGGTCAGTTGTTTTTTATAGCTCTGCTCCTGCTATTGTGAACTAACCGCAAGAGACAATCAAACAAATATTTCCGTGACGCGAGGTTTGTCTGGTCCCTCCTCGCGCCTGTTCGCCTCCCTCCGTAAAGGCTGCAACTCCGCTGCCACTCAAAGATGATAGAACTTGATATGGATCATTACGGAAATAATGTTTAATCAATTCCCCCTGTTCTTGTAATCTATTTCTGCAGTTGTCTGCGTTTGTGTATTTTGTAGCTACATCAGTGTGCCTCACAATTTCCCAATCATGCATATTCAAGTGTTACGCTGATGCTTAACAGCCGACGCAACCGGAATTAGAACGAGGACATTAGACTTCATTAAAAAGAGAAATGATTATCAGGTTTATCTTTTGAAATGTCTATTAAAATGTGTGTGTCGTTCTTCACTTATCTGTCACCTGGCTCCCATGAGCCTGGCAGACTAATAGAGAGATGGTGAGGGCCAAAGCCCAAGAGAGAGACAGAGACCCATCAAGCTCTTTACTCAGGCTGGAAGGCTGTCTGTCTGCTCTGCCACTCTCTTGTCTCGCTCAGTGTGTCTGATTCACTTACTGCCACGACTCCCCCTCTTTTTTTCCCCCCAACAACCGCGGCTTGAACGGACCCCGTTCTGTCCGGAGCAGCCTCGATACCGGAATAAAGGTAAATCAAAACAAACCGCGTTTGTAATTTGCGTAAATCAAGCGGGACCGTAATCCGTCGCAGTCAAAGAGGTGTTATGATATGTTCGTGAAATGAATTCCATTCAGCCCATGGCTACAATCTAGTCTCTCTCAAGAGCTTCGGCTGACAAAGGCTCCCACAAGAGAGCTAGAGAGGAAGATGGATGAAGTTGCCCCTAGACACTCATATCAGGTCAGTATGTGCTTTATCCCCTAATGGTTAAGGTTAGGATTGAGTAGGGGGTGATACTAGATCTGAGCCCGAGGGCCATTGTTCCGTCTAGAGGAGCAGGAAGTAGCCACCATCCTCCATCGTGGCCCACATTTAGCTGCGCCGGGCCACCACCGGCACTAGTGCAGCTAGCAGGTTGGAGCGCGCAGCTAGCTGGTTGGACGTGTCCTTCCACCCAGAGAGCTTTATTATTAGAAAGGACATAAACAGACTAATTAAATCGCAGCAGTGGAGCTGGGCTGACAGCTGGCGCAGAGAGTGTGACCAAACAGATCCCTATCAAAGTGCAGGAGCAGCGGCTCTATATGTGTCCTGCTTTTGTGGCGCGCGGCTGAGTCCGTCTGATGACACGCATGCCTGTGCGTTCTGTAAGTATACACTCGTGCGCGGCTGTTAATTTCGCCCATTTTTGGACTCGCGTTTATTTCGTAATTGATGACTATTATTTTTTTTTCTGCCACTGTAATTGCAATCATGCACACTGTCACCGTAATGTCTTATTTATCTGTCGAGCGCCGAGCACATTGACTCGCTGATATGATCCAAAATGGTACAAATGCTATCCAGCAGAGCAGTAAACACTACAGTAATTAGTGCGTGGTCTCCAGGCTGACTCCACTCGGCTCTGCAGCGTGGCCAAGCACGGACCCCATATAGAGAGGAGCCTAGTTATGCATTGATCTTAGAAAATTAAGGCTAACTGCCCCAGATTGCGGCGTCTTGATGTACCTTCTGGATGAGCAATGTACTATGCTCTGTATTGTTTGTAGAGTAAACAGGATGATTTGGACTCGCTGTGCTTTAAAATGAATACATCTTGAATAATTAATGGCGGCCCCCTTAAAGCGGTGTTATCCGTGCGGCCGCGAACGCAAAACCACTGATGATGAGAAAATATGGTTTTAACAAGTCAATAATGGTGAGTGCAACAGGAACGGCCCAATCAATGAGGCTGCAACGTTTGCAAACAAGGACTTGAATTATAACGCCAATAATTGATCTCTTCCATTTTTTCCCTCCCTCCTCCGTGTGATGTCATTGTTTATTGATTGCTTCCTGCCAGTGAGGGATGATGGGAAGTTTCAGAATTTGTTTTTTTGCTATGACTTTTGCCCCCCCCTCCTCTTCTTCCTCTCCACCTTTCCCGTCTTTCTCCCCCCCCGACTCACACCCCCCCCTCCCCGTCTCCATTTGAAATTTGCAAGCTGTAGCACCAGCTTAACCAAAAAGGATTAAGTCCCATACCCAACTGAGAACACAGATAATGCTCAGTAATTGGTAAAAAATGAAGATGAATGGGACAGCTAGATAAGGACCAATTAGCTGCTGGGAGTGTACAGCTGTGGTCTCCTCACAGAGCGCTCTCAGGGGCCAAGGCCCCCTCTTTCTCTCTCACGCGAGCATGCACACGCGTGCACACGCTGACACACACACACACACACACACACGCCCGCCCGCCCAAACACACAAGCGCGAGGGTGGGGCTTGCAGAAATTAGCCTGATGACCCTGGGAAGAGAGAATGATGCCTCCTCATCATCTCACCCAGAACCCTCTTCTCTCAACTCTCAGTCAGGCAACACTCCAGGTACCTGTCACCATTCGTCCAGCCTCGGCCTAGCATGTGGCTCTCGGCTCCCTGTTGGCGGCCTGGACCGAAGCCGCAGATGTGATGCAGAGGACGTTTAGGCTTTGAAGTAGTGATTGTGTAGAAAATGTGACTGCTAAGTTGCGGTGCTGAAGGGTTGAGGATTCATTCGAAAACGTGCACGGTCGAATCTGACAGTAAGCAGTGGCTGTTGTGTCTGCTCCGTCTAGCGCTCTGTCTGCGAGTTATTTGGTCGGCATTGTAGAGGCATCATCTGGCTGATGACAGCGGAATTCCCATATCTAATTACAAACAGGATTTCGGCTCCATTAGAGTTGTGTGGTGAGGAGTCAGATGAGTGGCAGGGCAGCACCCAGTGGCCAGAGAGAGACAAGAGGGCGCGAGACGGAGAAGTAAGCGAGACGGAGTCAAGAAAAAAGAAAAAAAAAAGGAGGGAGACGGAGAAAAGAGGACAAGGGTGAACGCCGTCTTATCTTTTCTTCCCACTCCTTCTCTGCAGGTCGAAGAAACACTTTATTTTCCTTCCACGGCTGAAAAAAAAGCAATCCCTTCTCTTGAAATTGGCAGGTGTTTGTTAGTGGGCAGCTGACAATATTTTCTCTCCCAGTAATGAAGGTTGTGGCTGGGGTCAATGCACTGGGAGGGAACGGCGGGCTGTTTATCCCCCTCAAGGCCCAGCGCCACACGTGTTTTGCTTGGTCTGTGATCTGTAATTGTGGCATTTCCTGAGAGGCGCAGCAACAATCCACATTGTGCTTTGAGAGGGCTCCCTCTGCCCGACTAAAGAGTGCGAGGGAAAATAAAATAAAAAAAAGGCAGCCCCCCCCCACACACAACTCTCACTCCGTCCCTTTTTATATTTTCATGTCACCCCATCCTAATTTCTCTCTTTTCACTACCTTTTTATCCGTCTCTCCCTAAGCATATCTACTTCTTCTCTCTCCTCTCACTCAGGCCTCGTTTGGTTATTTTGGCTGTTTTTTCCCTTATAATTAATAACATTGATGCAAACAGGAAGGTCTAATTGTGATGAATATTTAATGCGAGGGAGAAATATTAGCCTGTTCAATTTACATCAACACAAAGACGGCGACAGGCAATCCAACTCTACAAACAGAACAGAGTGTCCTTCACTGGCTGGCTCCGGTTTGCTTTGCTTTAAGCGCTTCACAAAGATCTGCTTCAGACAAACACTGAGATGAGGCACCTGTATTTTAGCCCCGAGGAGGATTTTTTCAATGGCTTTATGTAGTGGCTCTTTCTGATTAAATGGATGCGTGTCCTTAGTGGTATTATCAGAGGCGCGCTCATTATCATATCAATTCCTAGCGTGGTCGGTAACATCATTTGTGTAAGTAAACACATCCGTTTGTTGAGTCTTAGTTTAAAGCTGGATGATTATCAAAACTCCGGTCCATTTCCTCGGAGCAGCTGTGGTCTGAGTCTCTTGAAAAACAGCATGAAGTCATGCCCCAGTCAGCACTGGGAAACAACAGCCAGTCCAGTCCCAACAAAGCTCCGGCCAAATACAGTCCCCCTTCTGCCCACTCCATGCTATATCAGTCAAGTGATTTATACGCCTGGATCGCTATTGGATAACACGGATATATTAGGCATTCGCACTCCAAAATAGTTTGTGAAAGCGGGCCGGTTTGAGACACTCTTGAAATGTTAAATCATTCCGCAATCACTCTTTCCTCGCGGAGTCACTTCATATCTCGTGAAATTCCAAAACGCTTTCATTAAAAATAAACATGCGAGTGGAAGCCCGGGGGCTAGATGAAGAAGACAGCATGCTGCTAGCTGTGTTTCATGGCCCCGCCGTGCCGAGCAGGCCATATTTCTCCGGCGTATTATCAGGATGACTCCTGCTGGCCACCCTGTCACAGGAGAGTGCTTGATATAAACAAGAGATTGCCGCGACACCCAGTAATCAATATTAGGATGGTTTCAGTACCAAACATCATTTGTCTCGGCGACCATTCCTTTGACCAAACGAAGCATTAATTCAAATCATAAATCTGAGCTGATTTAAATCCGCGGAGAGTGAGGGAGAGAGAGAGGCCCCTGTCTGACTGCCTGCCCCTAATGATTTATTTTCTACATTTCTGCGAGCGAGAGATTTGTCCATACTCACTGACAGGTCACCTTCAAACGCCAGTGGCAGACTGTTCATCACCATGCAGACGAGCATCTCATCGCTGCGAGTAAATATTAAAGGAAAAGAATCCAATTGATTGTGGATGGGGCCGAGAGGCGTCACTGCCATATATTTCACTCAGAGAGCTAATGCTGTGGCCCATGCACCCACACCTAGAGCTGCTCCCCCTTGCCAGAATTATGATTCTACTGGGAGCCTGTGTGGCTGGCTGTGGGCTCAAGGTTACAATTTAAATTGTAAAAAGATAAAACAGTTTCTTATTAGCTCCACTGCCATAGCCTTGCTGTTGGTACTCACATTTATCTTTATTTCCGTGACCTCGTTGGCTCGTATTCTCCCTTTTTTTTTTTTTTTTTTTTTACATACTCCATTCTCTTGGAGTGATGACCTCACACTTTATGCATTTTGCATTGTTAAATCTGCTTAGAAACGCATCCTGTTTTCATCCCCGCACACCATAAGCTCCGTGGTGTCAAGTATTACTGATGAAATGTATTCAGGAGTCGGGCCATTTATTGCAGTAAGTGAATCAAAACCTCCATTTAGCAACCAAAGCTACAGGGATTACATTTGGTTTATAATTTGGAATGGCCTCATGAATCCGCACTAACATACATTATCATTCTCTTTAATGCACTAAGTGGTTCTGTGTGATATTACCCAAAATCCTTCTGCATTTTAGGCCTAATAATTAATTGAAATGGCACATGGTGAAAAACCAGTGCTCTCACAGCAATTCAATTAGGCCTTGTTAAAAGCTGATAGCTTTGGGAAACTGTGTTCACAGTTTCACTTAGCTATTAAGAATTTTTTTTTCTCTCTCTCTTTTCGACACCAAAGTGTAACACTTGGAGGGAAAACAAGACTTACCTCGCCGAGGTGAATATTTACAGTGCATACACTCTGAAGAGAAGCAATAATCCACCATTTTATTAAGAAAACAGCCGTATAGTGGAGACAGTCTTTGGTTTAACTCGAGCTGTATGTTAAGGATTGTTTATTAGCCCTGGCAAAGAGGTGATACTTTTTTGGCCCTGTGTATTTATTTTGCTGTTTTTTAAGCAGAATATCAAAATCTTCTTAAAGGTCCAGTGTGTAGGATTTAGAGGATCTATTGGCAGAAATGGAATATAATATTCATAATCATGTTTTCTTTGGTCTGTATAAGATCTGTATGTATCTGTATAAGCATGAGTCTTTTTGGATTAACAGAGGAAGAGAGTCCGCTTCCACATGTTCATTACTTCTGATAAGTTTGGGTTTAAAATATGTTTTTGAAGCTATAAAAAGGGGGTAAACAGTATGTTTGACAGCAGTTGAGTGGGTGGTTATATGGACGGAAACTTTCCGGACTCTGTCTCCAAATGATGTCTTAGGTGCAATATTTCAGCGCATATATTTCCTGCAAGTTATGCGAACACTTTCTCCTCCCAGCTAGCAGCGACATGATGTTTAGCTGCGAGCCGCTCTCGGACATGGCACAAGGGTGTTTGCTGTTAATGGGTTATAGCATAGTGCTTCATTACTAAAGAGCAGCATAACACATTTGAACTTACATTTGACTTTGTTGCCTTCCAGCAGGAAATGTTCCCAAACTGAGCTTCCTTTAGCGCGCTTCACGAGTGCTCTAGCAAAGCCCTTAGCAGACGCTGTGTCTGTATGCAAATTTACCAACCAACAGACCGACATGCTCAACCGGTCAACAATATTCTCAACGGTGAACCGATTAATGGTTAACCAGCGACATCCCCAGTCCATTTTACTCCCACATACTTGGAGGAGGATGGTGGCTGATCAAGGCTAGATGCCACTTAATCCTTGACACTGGCCCTTTAAGAATAAGTTCAATGAACTTTTAGCGGAAAGTCATAGAATGGATCAGAGAACGAGTGATGATTTGGGGAAGTTACCTCATAACTATTGAGCCACTGAATGTAGAAACAATTGTATTTCTTATCTATTTATTTATCAGTATACATCCATTGCCCCCATTTGTTAGCTAATTTGTGCATGAGCCCTGAAAACAGAAAAAAGGAGACAATCTTTATGATACGCCCTACCATTTTTCCAATAATTGGTTGCCAGTTTCTTATAAGTAGCCTAATTAACAGAAACTGCCTTAGCCCTTCAACACAACATTGTATTCGACACACATTTACTCCAAGCAATCCTGCCAAATTTGACTTTATTCTGTCCATAGGTGGTGCGAACAGAATTTGATTTATTTAAAAAGCCGTAACTCAGAAGTCGGGAGTCTGAATTCACTTTTTTATAAAACCTCCTATTTTTCAGACAAGATTGAAGATTTGCAGTCATTCCGCATTATTTCAAATCAATATGTACTGTGTATGTATTATGTGTATTCTGACGCAGGTGCTGATCTGGATGCAGGCACTTAAGTGTCTAAACATTTTCCATCTATTATTAATATAGCACATAGATAATCTGCAGCCTTGGAGGAGTTCTGAGTGTGTGTCAAAAGGGTGATTAAGTATGCAAATCTTGTGTGTGTGGTGTGTGTGCGTGTGCGTGTGTGTACAGGCACATAAAATTCTTTGCAGTGGGCATTTGTCTTCTGTTCGAGCGAGTTGCGGATGTGTTTGTGTTTGTGACAGCGTGCGTGAAGGGCATCCTCACCGACGCCGGAGCTGAGGTCTCCATTCTCTCCGTCGGCCCCATGGTGGTTGGCGTTGCTGTGGTAGCTGCTCATCGCCTCCAGCTTGATCTTCTTGACCTTCATGGCCTCTGCGATGGCTGCGTTGGCAGCTGCTGCCGCCGCCGCTGTCAGGCCTAGAGAAGGGAGGCAGAGGAGACAGAGCGCTTACAGACCCCGCTACATGTCTGCTGGGGCTGAGCCACTGCACCTGCAAAACCTTTCAGAAACCTGCCCTGCCGAATAGAAAAAAAAAAAAAAAAGGAAAAAAAGAAAAAGGACTTTTGAAATAATAAAACAATGAATAATTTTATACACTATGGGGAATAAGCGCCTATGAGATCACAGCTTGGTTTTTCATCTTCTGACAGGGGATATCTTCACAGCAGGTTATCATGCTGATGGGATGGATCCCTGTGTGTGTGGCAGCATATGATTTTTATGAATGTTTCACCGACTCCGGCATCCCTGCCCGCTATATTGATGTATTTGTACCTTGATGGGAACAGATGCAGTCAAGATAATAGTGCATGATGCAAGCATTTTGTGTGTACAACTTGTAACACAGGAAGGATGTGTGTGTATAATACTAGGGAACCGTGATACAGTGTGACACCGGAGGGTTTAGGGAGCGAAAAAAAAAGTGAGAAAGAAAGTGAGACAGGTTCAATAAGTGAACAAATGCACGCAGAACTGTCTCTTAAAAAAATCTTCTCATTGAGGGTAGTTCAATGCTACCCTCTAATGTATTCAGCAGATCATACCGTCCTGAATAATGCCTAACATTGGTATTCAAATTCTTCACAGCTACTGTATATACTGTAGTTTCTCCTAACAACAGGACTCTTACTGGAGTCAAGGCCGGTCATCATGTAGGATGGTGGAAAACTATAAACAGTGGAGCAAGGATTCAAGTCATTTAATACTTGTAAATGGCTTTGAGTGTATTAAATACTTGAAGGGGCCACGTGTGAAAATGAAGTAAAAAAAATACATATCCATAAAAATGTGTGCAGTAGCCAAGCAATTCAATATCATTACAATAATAAAAAACAAACAAACAAACAAAACAAAACAAGAAAGAAAACCCAACATACTCAGTGTCTCTGAAGCAGGATGGTAACGAGGCAGCAGGCGGAGAAACCCTATTGGGATGTGGGCGCCAACGAATTCCAATAAAAAATGAGGATATGACGTAAGGTGGTGTTTTTTGTTTGGTGTTGAAGACATTGCAAAGACGAGTGTTTTTCCAACTGCACATTAAACATGAAAACAGTCGACAGAAAAGAAACAGAAAAATAAAAAAAAGGTTATGTTCGCGCCATGACGGTGGGGCTGCAGGGGCGATAAGTAGATATTACATTATGTGACGATATGTCGCATTAGATTGTAGATATTGTGATCTGCTATGAGTGTTGTCTTTCCCTAGCGTTAAGTGCTGCATTAAAGTAAACTGATGAGATTTTCCAGACTTTTCTACTTGTTTAGATACTTCGCCTTTATCCACGTCGTCTTTATATCCACAATTCTATTGATTATTCATCAAAACTCTAATTGTGTTAATATTTTGTGAAAGTATCGATAGCCACTCCTACATTTTTGTTGCATATCGTGTCCTGCGATATATCCTAAATATATTGCAATGTTATTTTAAGGCCATATTGCCCAGCTATACAGTCTCGCCTCTGCGTTCCCATAATACAGTTATCATAATACATTCTTTAGTATGCATATCACTTGAAAAATTCTGACAACATGCCAAAAATCTTTGAGAGTTTGACATGGATTCTCCTCAGGCCCGAAGCGTTTCACGAGCAGACTAAACGATTATTGACACCGCATTTGAAATGATCATTCACATTTCCCCTGCAATCTCTGACTCTATACTGGAATAGCAATATTTAACGTGGCCATCCACCTCGATCTAAACGGACCTGATGTGATTGATATAGTTAAGTCTGAGATTATAGACGTGCGTATGCTGAGCACACTGCAGAGATCATAAAGCATTGGTTTGTCATTGTGGTATTTCCAGGGTTCTGGTGTGTCGAACGTGACTGAAATCTTTATTCATGAGGCTGGTCTCAAACAGCAGGGACAGATAGTGCTAAAGCTCCTCTAGGCCTGGCGGTGTCTCAGGAGAGTCCCCGAGACTCCTCTCGCCAACCCCGGCAACAAAATCAAAGAGGCGAGGCGAGAAAAAAGAGGTGTACCTATTAGCGGAATCACTCATAACCACAATATGGCGTATCACCTGCCCTTTTACAGCGGCCGCTTCTAGTGGATACGCAGGTTTGCCTTTACGTTTGACGCAGAACAAGGCGACGTCTGCGTTTATCATCACTAAGCTGTCACGTCTCCGTGATGGGACTCAAGAGCAGCTATTAGCCATGCATCTGAGGGGAGACGCGAGTACAAGGAGAGGCAGAAATCGAACATGTGGCTCCAACAGATACATGCGAGCGTGTGCGACACAAACACACACACACACGCCGGCAAACGTGCACGCGAGAGCGCACCGGCCCGGGCACCCCTCTCCTCTCATCCCCAGCTGATAGGCAGATGGCGAGAGTCACTCTGAGCCACTGACATGGAGGTGCATATAATTTAAAGCCTTGTTTGCATCTTAAAATACATCAGGACCATATTGACGTACAGTATACATCATGTCAGCCAGGTCCCTCTCGTTTGCAGCGGGCCCTGGCTGCTGTTCAATATGCATAGGCAGAGCAGGGGGAGAGAGAGAAAAAAAAAAGCGCCATTGCCTCATAAGAAGGTGATACTTCTCCACATAATGAATGTGGCCTCTGCCCAGTCTGAAGGTCAGCCTTCATTTGTGTATAATGGGCAAGAGTCAACTGTTTTCCAAATGAGACGTATGCAGAACAGACTGCCGAGTAAATATTGAAATCACCTCTGGGCTGTTTGTGTGATAAATTCCCCCCACAAATCAGGTGCCGCTCAAAGGAGTGCCGCAGTGGTGCCTTCTGATGCTCTCTAACTTCAGCTGTGGGAACGCTGTTGTTTATCGCGCCGCGGACTGCGTGTCCTCACCATCCCTTTTTGCGGAGAGAACACTGGACTATATTGTAAAAAAAAAAAATAGAAATAAAAAAATGAAATGGATCCATAAATAAGAAGGCGGCAGGTTTTGACATAATGTGTATTAAGTAAATAAAGGCTAAAACATTGATTTGCGCCATTGCGAAACAAAAGAAATGATCACTTTTCCATTTTTCATTCATCATTCCGCTCCAACCTCCCCCCCCCCTCCCGCCGCCTTTGACTAAATGACACACTCCATAAATCGAAATCTTTGTTCTGATAATTGTTTCATCTCACCGGATCAATTGTCATTTCCACATAACACACACCTCACTAGAGTGGATGTAATAAGGAAGCCAGGGAGATGTTGGCGCCCAGCAACAAGTCTATTAAGCCACTAGAAGTCTAAACGTCAACAAGACCAATCCCGCTCAGTGCTAATCTGCATTCATTACTATGCAAACAAAACAATCCTGCCTCATATATTCTTTCAAAGTCACCTTTAGATTCGCACACTTTTCTCATATAGACGCGCGGGGCGGGCCGGGCCGGAATCCTCCGAGCGCCGAGCAAACAGCGCGTCGCGGCCGCGTGTCGAGAGCCGCGCCAGTCGGAGAACGGAAAAGGGAACATTTCAACAAACAGAGAATAGCATGGCACTGTCACATGGGGAGCACAAAACAGCAAATAACAGAGACAAGGTCTGATGGTAGCCCTTGGAGCAGCTGTCATATTAAATAATAATGAAGGATCTATTAATATGCAAAGGAAGCAGCAGCCGACTGGCTTAACGCTGTCATGCCTCTGCATATTGTCAGGATCTTCATCATTAATTAACATGCTAGCTGCCCCATACCTGCGCCAATGTCAGAACATTCTTACAACAAACACCCCAATGCCTGTGCCCTCCGCAACTAACTCGTATAATTAAATTAAAATCAGATTAACTCCACATCAGCACACAAAAGACTGACTTTTACGACTTTCTCTAGCCGCGATCGCAGGGAATAAAAAAAAAAAAAAGGGGAGAAAAATAACCAGGGCTTATCTGTTGTGTCCCTGTTCTGTCTCTGTTAGGGAGTGCACCATGGGCAACAATGAAAACACACTTTATTTATCGGGGCGAGCGGGATAAGTAGGGAAGAGACACTCCATGTCAATGAGCATGGCCGCCTAATTTTATGCATGGACTGGTGGCAGCGCAGCAATGACAAACCGGGGTTGGGAACAACGCGACTCTTAGGTACACTGCGCCACTTGAACTGTGCTATCCACATCATGACAAATTTAGTATCAATTACACAGCGCGCTAACCTTATGACAAGCAGCGGACTGAGAGAGGGAGGGGGTAGAGACACAAAGAAGTGACACTAAATTACCTGGTGCATACTGGATCTATTTTAGAGCAGCTTGAAGTGGCACCGGATTAGATGATCCACTCTAGTAGCTGACGTGCTAATTGTACATCAAAAGGACATAAATATTACAATATGTCTCCACCTACAGTACTTGTATGAAGAACCGGCTCTGTGAGGCACTGGAATCCACACACACACACACACACACTTGTGCAGTAAGAGCCAGACAGCATTAGAAAATATTGTTTTTATCAGTAAAGTACAGGATGCACCCTGGTTAGATGTAGGTGACATTCATTTCTCTAATGGTAAATGCAGTACTCCTGCGTTATTCAAAAGGTTGAAGCCATATCCAGGACATAAATGAATTATATTGAAGCTGCTGCTTAAGTAGTGGCCAGAGTGTGAGTGGAGGCCCTCTCCACTTTAAAGGAGATGTCATCTCAGTGTGGTGTCAGTCCACAGCAAATAATCCGATTTGGGGGCCAATCTGCCTGTAATGCATCAGCAACTGGAAAGGCTCCAGCGCGAACCCCCCCACCCCTCCTTTTCCCCCCCTCCGGGAGGGGCATGAACGCAGGCATTCAGCCACACACACACATGTGCTTTCACACACATATGAGGGTATTTCCTTAAATGGAAACCTAAGCATATTAAGATGTCCTTTTTCTAAGTGGAACTGGTGTCAAGGGCACAGATACATATGTTAACAATGTGTTTCACATAGGCCTCACATGGTCCTGTTAGAGTGTGAAGAAGACGTCTCTCCACTGCGTTGAAGATGGTCATTGATTTGAATCTAATGTGATTTGAGTCACATATGAGATGTGTCTCATATCTCTGAAAAAGCTGAGTAAAGTTTGCATGAACAAATCAGACGTTCAAACAGAATTCCTAAAACATGGGTGAAAAATGCCTCATTGGTTGCATGGATATTGTAACTAACAATTACTTTCATATTCGGTCAATCTACCTTTTTTTCCCACAACTATTTCGACTTATCGTTTATTTTATGAAACGTCGAAGAAAATTGCTCGTTTTTCCCAAAGCCCAATTTGCCATCCGCTTCTTTTGTCCAAGACCCAGAAACGCTTCACTCACCATCATAAATGGCAGAAAAGCAGTGAATTCTTACATTTAAGAAGCTGGAACCCGCAAATGTTTGACATTTTTGCTTGAAAAATAACGATTAATCAATCATCAAATTGCTTGACAATTTATTCCTACCACAAAGTGAGAACTTTCGCCGAGTGCGAGCTGCAGTCAGCCCGAGTGAAAAGGAGCTAGGGGAGACGAACCGGCATTTTACATTTTGCGAGAGCAACACCAGGAGAGATCTGACATGCAACTGTGTGAACATAACATTACATCGAGTGTTGGCTCTCTCTCCGCTGCCCAAATTAAATGATGCAGTGGCTTTTTCGCGGAGACTTGGAGGGATTGGTGAAGCCTCGGGAAAGGCCGTCTGCCCACATTCTGCCTGTGTGTTCAGGCGCTAACTCATCTGCGAAATGAACTAATGCGACATGACATGATAGTGTAACTATTTAAGACGGTTTCTCAACGTCGTTTTTTTTTAATCATCAATCAGCACATCTGGACATGACAGGGAGATCAATTACTCGCCTGCTTGGATGCTAACTTATGTGTGGTCAATTGTACTTAATTATCAATCTGTCAAGATCTGTAAATTCCTTGACGTTCAATGCTTAACGCGATCATCGAAACAATAGACGGTTTAATCGGAACACAGGAATTGATGGGAAAGTTCTGTCTCGCCACAGTTAGGAGGCTTAAGGCAGTTATGAGAACACCAAAAAACCTCAATTACTTTATCTCTGCCCCCCGAATACCCTGACTAAATGTCAAGATCATAGAGTCCCTCTGGGCTGAAAGGGGATGATATCAAAAGGCTTTTCTGTTGCTTTATGTTCCACTAAATAACACGGCTCTTTCTCATCATTGTCCTCCTCTGTGTTCACTCCGGCCTTTAAGTTCGCCTTCTATATACTACGGCGCAGATAGCCAGTGACCTCACCCTATTCCCAGAGTTCAAAGCACTAGCCTGTGAGCCTCCATTGTACTGAATCACAAGGACGGCCCAATCCGTGCCTAATATTGAATTTCAAAAAAAAAAAAAAACCTCACAGACGCTGCTCTGCTGCCTCTTGGAGAGAAAGGAACAAACACTTCCAGACTGTTTTTACAGAGATGGTGGGATATTTACACATCTGTTAAACTTGGCGCGAATATTAGTCAATCGGTCGATCAAATAAAAATATTGATTGCATACTAGTTTGATAATGAATCGATCATATAAGCAAACATGTAAAAACATTTGCTGATTCCAGACTCTTAAATGTGAGGATTTTCCGCTTCTCTTTGTTCTTCATGATAGTAAATGATAAGCAATCTGAAGACATCACTTTACGCTCTGGAAAACTGTGATAAGCATTTTTCCCAAAATTCAAAAATATAAAGACTACACAATTAATCATGAAATAAAATAATCAGCCGATCAATTTATAATGAAAGTAATTGCTAGTTGCAGCCATACACTGAAGTTGGGTACATGTGTGGCTATGCGACAGGGCAGGGGTTTTTATCTGATTGTGTTGGTATTTTGGGGGTTTTATTGCTGTGTGGTATATTTAATGTATGTTAGGTCTGTGCTACAGATGTATTCTTATATTTATTACCCCCACCAAGGAGGCTACGTTTGCGCCTGTGTCGCATTCGTAGGTTGGTTTGTCAGCAGGATTGCACAAAAACAAACTACTGCACGGACTTCCACAAAACTTGGATGGAGGACACGTCTCGGCCCAGAATAGACCCCAGTATATTCGGGGGAGGATCTGGGAATTTTTGTTCACTTCTCAGGGAATAATGCGCAGGTCTTGATGAAAAAAAAAAAAAAAAATCATGTGTCAGGCTGGCTGGTATCTGTGAGTGAGATCCTAATAAAACAATGAAATTATTCTTCTACAACCCAGTGGAGATTAGGACTCCAGCCTAGTTAGCTGTTACAGATATGGTGATCTTAAATAATGGTTAAGCGGTTGTAGTTGGTTTAAAATTTAGAGTGATACAGGGGCGATCGAGTTTGAGATTGGATTAGGCTTGATTGAATTAAAGGGGACTGCTGGGCCTCGGTGGAGGTATGCGCTCTACTGAGTGTTTCTTATGCTTTCTATGTTCTCATGTTTATATCTGTCTGTATGTTTAGCCTTTCAATGAAAAGCTGTTTACTTTTAATGAAATGTGCTACATCAATAATATTACCATTTAGGTTAAGCATGTGGGAAAAAAAAACAGCTGCGCCGATTTGATCTCTTTGTAAACTACTTCAGTTAATACTCGGTCGACTACAATGTATACTGTACACTGGATGAGCATTCAAAGAGCTCCGTTTCGACAGCGCAATATCATTAAAGACATATTATCAAGAAGGAGAGCAAAATATGCAAATCAGAGCACTTACAGCCACCGACATCAAAGCAGTCACAATGAAGCCAGCCACAAATAGAACAAAAGCATTAGTTGCAATAAGACTCGGCCCAGGGCTAAGTTAGGGCACCGACGGTTGTTGTTGATTCTTGTGGCGATAAGCTTGCTTTAGCATCACCACTGCCTATGTACATATACCAGTGGAGTGGATTTAATCGCACTAATTAGAATGCACTCACGGCAAAATGCAACATCTACTGGAATAATCTGAGAGAAAAGATCTCCACTCCAATTTATTCTCCAGCCCACCCCACCGCCCCCCCTCCCCGCTTGGTTTCCGGGGGGTTGAGCAGAGGATCTGTTTTTGGTAAACGAGTGAGCGGCTGGTGTCTGGTGGTTGGGTGCATGTGTCACTTTGGACTGGCTGCCATTTCGAGGACAAGCTGCGGGGAGGCCACTGGTGGTGGGGAGGTTGTGTGTACGTGCGCGCACGAGTGTGTGTCTGTGCACGCGTGTGTGTGTGTGATAGAAAGGAAGAAAGGGAGAGATAGAAAATACCCAGACACAGTGAATCAGAGCCTTAGCAACAATGACAGAGTGCTACCAACCATACCTGTGGGTGGCATCATGCCAGGGGACATGAGGCCGGGGACCGAGTGGGGCATGATGTGGGGGTTCTCCGGCGAAGTCACACTCTGGGTCCTCTTCGGAGGCCGACCGGGTCTGGAGCTAAAGCACCGGGCAGAGGAGAAGGAGGAGAGCGTGGGTGAGAGACTAAGAGGAGACTGGCAGAGGGAGGAGGGGGGGTGGTGTGGTGTGGGTGGTGGCGACGGCGGCGGGGGGGTGTTAACATTTGAAGCACTCCAGAATGCAATTCCATTCCAAATAGCTAACATGTACTGTAAATAAATTTCTTTTCAAGGACAGTTGCTTTCTGCAGCTCAACATAATAGACTTCCATAACTAATTAGATTACACGGTGAATTCATTTCCTTTATTGAAGATCAACCACTTTTTGATGCATAATTCATAACCCGTACCTCGTTACCTGTTCCTCCGTATTAATATCCCCACACTATTTGAATTGCCTCGTTTGCATATGCTAAAATCCAGTGCGCGGCCCTCGGCCTGGAAATTACATGTTAACTTGTTATAATTATTGCAGTCAGGCCACTATTGATTTATGAGACTTTTAAAAACCAAATATGTGTAGTTCTGGTAATGAATGATATTTTAAGGTTCTTCAGGAAATTAAAAGGCAATGGCTGCCTTAGGAAATGTTCTGCTTGCTTGATTTAATGCGCGCCTTAGCTGGAAGGTGGTGTGACAGAGTGATTCAGACCTGTTGGACGGTTCTGATGGGGGAGTTTTATTACACCAAACGAGGGGCACAGATCCAGCCGTGATAAATGACTGTGCCACCTCACTGTGGAGGAGAAAAAGGGGCCTTTCGAAGCAGACACACACCTGACTTTCCTCACATCTTACTCATTCGCTTATTAATACAGCTTCGAGTTGCAATCAATACCTACTTTGCCGGCTTATAGTTACAAAGAAAAGCCTACAGGGTGAGAAGAAAAAAAAAAAATGCAATGAGGACATAATGAGGGGGCCAGGATCCTATGGAGGTATATTCTTTATGGACAAGGAGTCTCAGCCGAAGATGAATTATGGTGACTTGACACAGGTGACATATTGGCTTCATACATTATTTCACGTACATCTTCAAGCTTTACCAGGATACTAAGTTCTCTCTAATACGAGCTGAGTTTAATCCATCTTTAAAACACCAAAGGGTTTCTGTTACGTGCTGGGGGGGGTTCAGTTTTACAGAGAAAGGACAGGGCCGGAAATCAAACCTGCGACGTGTTGGCTGAGCGTCTGTCCGGCACCCTTTAAAAGTATGTAATTCAACTTCTTTTTCATTCTGTTAATAAGGTCTGAGCGGGTGTGCCAAAATGCTTTAATGGTATTGGTTCTTTTGGCTAATTCTGAGTAACATCTCCAAAATCTTGGCTGCGTGATACATCACTGTGGTCACAAGAAGCATAAAATGGTGTTTTAGAGTTACTCTGTCACGATCCGAATGTTTCTCAAATGATATACTAGGCGTGTGACAAAATATCAATACAGATATATATCGTAATAAACCTCTGTACAATTAATGTACCTAGCCTGGACTTTATACAGGTTTTAGTGAGCCATATTTGTGTCCGTCATTTAAACATTTTAACGCCCACCTGCTGTGCTTTCAGGGAGTTGGCTCTTTTTTCATTGGACATGGACAAGTTGCAGTCAGTGTGTGTGTTAAAGACACACTGAGCTGAGACTACATATATTTCTTTGTACTTACTTTATCCCAGTTGCCAAATTCTGTGACACAACAGTAGAATTAATAATTATGGAATTTCTGTTCACTTTTTTTAGTGGTATTTTTTCTTCTTAGGTCACACAGACGACGTGATGTAGATGATTCTCTTGCGGCGTATCAAGTATCGCCAGAATGCTGTACGATAGCGCCGTCATTATCGTGGGAAACGTATCGTGACATGTATTGCATCGTGAGTTACCCTGATTCCCATCCCTAATTTTGACGTTAACTGATTTATCCTTTTTTTAAAGAAAAAAGTTGTTGACGACCAACAAATGTTAAAAAAACGAAACGAATGTAACCGACCGATGAGCTGTTCCGATTTGTCGGGGCTCATTCCGGACTTTATCACCCAGCGCGGTATACGAGGCTGTTTGTGTTACAGCGCATTTCGCTACATTTCCCAAAGGCAGTATCTACAGGGCGATGCAGCGTTTTAGTTCAGACGCCGCGCGGCCTCGGTAGTTGAATTTATTCAGCCGTGTCTTGCGAGGTTTATTTACCTCAGTCCTGCTAATAGAGTGCACTCGCTGTATCTGTCTGGATGTGCTGACTCCTCTCATACACCGGCTCTGGAGGTTTTAGGACTAAAAGCAGACATCCACCCGACTGTGTCCCTTTGGAGGGAAAATACAAAAGTGATAGAAAGAAGTGGCGAGAGGGAGAGCGAACGGCAGAAAGTGAAAGGAGGCAGAGGGAGAGAGAGAGGGAGAAAGCGAGAGAGAGGCAGAAAGAGAAACGAGTGCCGGCTCAACCCAGGAACGTCTGGAAATGTAATTCCTATTTCTATAGAAGCACCTCTTTGATCTTATGAGAGGGAGAGATCGCACACAGTTTTGCTGTCATCACTTTCACTTGTACTCTGGCTGAATTATTTATGAAAGACCTCAATAGAGGGTATGTGATGGGTAAAAGGCTTTTTTACCAACAATACTAAAAGCAAAAAGGCCCCTCGAATGGACAAAAAAATGTCACATCAACCTTAGATCATGTCAAAGGATGTGAACCCAGGTACAAAGACCCAGTTAAGTAAAGGTAATGTTTAGATAGGCTGCAAGGGAATCTGTCTGTGTGTTTAAAGGGATAGCATTTCAGCTACTCTCCGCACACAAATAACACTGGCTAGCCATGAAAGCAGCGCGCCAACTGAACGGGAGCTTTGAACTGAGGAACCTCCGAGCAACAGGAAAGCCTCTCAGAAAATGAAGGTTATCGTCTCCTTTTCTTGTGACCGAGCGGACTTTATTATACAGGGTGTGCCGTTGCTGTTTTTAATCTTTTATCCCGTGTTTTCGCAGCCCGGCGCTTCATTTGGTTGAGCCTTAATGTCTCTTAACAATATGTTATTTAGCTCCTTGAAACGCCACGGCTGAGGAATGCATGCTAATGCTGGTCAGAGCCATCCGGGCTAATAAGCTGGGTCCAGAGAGGAACTGAACCTGGCCTCAAACAAAAGAGCCAGGCTATTTATCAAGCAGCAGATGCTGATTCCCTAAATAGCCTGGCACAGAAACGGCTCCAAACTAGGCCATTATTGCACAAAAAAGATAGCACAACTGGATTTATGATTGGAATTTTTGGTCCTTCTCGTCGTCTTATCCGCTGTTGTTTTTTCTAATCTCCGCCGCTTTCTTTTCATTTTCTCTTCTCTGCTTTACGTGTTCGAGCAAATACGAACCTCTGGGTTTTTAGAGTTGGACTTATTTGGACAATATTATTTCTGTATTGGAGGTCAATCATGAAAGAATTCTATTCCCTGCTTTATTTATATTTACTCTAAAGATACCCGGGGCCCTCATAACTCTGGCTTCAATTAGGGAAACAAAATAGGTCCCACCAGCTTTGGGCCGGGGCCACAAATATGTTACACATCTATTCTCTCTTTTTTGTTTCGCTACCATGGTGAAAAGAAAATAGCGGTGAACTTTCCCTGAACCAGACTTCCTTTAATGGCCCGGCCGTGTGTTGACCCAGCAGAGTCGGCTGGAACCTGATACTATCCAACACACTACACTGCGCAGGCAATCAGATTACACGGGGCCCAACAATACACTCCGCACGAGTCCAATTTCAGCGCTACAATGCAATAAAAGCACAATAATTAAATTCGCGTTCTCACCCCGTTTACAGGAAGCCAACGCGAGGTGATGGGCGTAATAAGAGGTATAATATCGCAGGAGATATCAGGACGGTTTTCTGATCTCGTGGCAAAAATTCTGACATCTCACTATCAGACCCTTTTCTGTCGACGGAAGCAGTGACTGAGATCTTATTACCCAGAACGCTGTTAATGCAGTGATTATGATCTGTTATAAATCAATTGAAACCACAAATGTAATGTTTAGCCCAGTGAGCACACTCCCCTTAGTGGATCCAGTTACACACAAAACTCGTCCGCTCCTCCCATCTTCGGATATCTTTAGGAATTCAACCTGATTATGTCAATAGTGACTCCGGTTTGCAGCGAAAGAGCATAATATTATTTCCTGGTGGTTATGATTGAGCCATTAACCTTTTATCTCGGTCCTTTGTTTGACGTTTCTAAAAGGTAAGGATGAAGATATTTATTCCATTTCCGCCCAGTCGGCCAAAACAAGCGAGTGAATCATTCCGTCTGGGGCTTGTGTAAACAAAAGGCCTCTCCAGGTCTCTGCCAATCAGGCCTTATAAAATATTAACCCAATGTCATTGCCCTTTTAAAATCTCTCACCTAGAATTCCCTAATTGTTCCTTTTCTTTATCTCTCCACTGCAGAGAGTAAATAAATTAACAAAATAGCTTTTATCGCCCTGAGTAACCTTTTAACTGAAGGATTATCTGGGGTTTATTTTTCATTTCTCTCACAGCGATAGCAGAGCATGCCCCATTGATTGGTTTGCCGGGGTGGTGACCAGCCATGAAAACAAGGTCTTATTGATAAAACAAAGCAGCTTCTTACCTTTTAAGTGCCGGGTCAGGCAGAAATTCAGAGGCCTCAGACCATCAGGGGGGGCCGAATACGCTGAGTTCAGAGTTTTCCTGTATTTGGTTCGCCCAAACAGTTTAACAATATGCGCGCATCTCCCCCGAGAGGTTAACTATGTTTGTTGAAAGACAGGGATAACATGGCCGCGGTGTATTACTACCAATTTAAAATCCCCGCAGATAAGACAGCGGGGGCGGCCGAGGCGAAAAGATGAAATGTTTAACTTTAATTCCTGAAATGAGTTGTGTCTGTTTGTTTTCTCCGCTCGGAAGACAAAGCTGCCTCGTGGCATTCAAAGGGAGGCTGACAAGCAAGTGTACGAATGACATTACAGTCAATAATCAACAGATACCGATTCCCCCCACTGTGGATCTGTGGCGATAACATATTGTCTAATTAATTATCAGCTGATTTGAATGTGATCTCAGTTCTCTGATTCCCGCCATGTCAGCAGACACAGAAGCACAGATAGCATGCAAACTAACAGATGAGGAACTAAGAAGCACTATGAATAACAAACGTGGTTCCTTTTGAAGAGGACATCTTTTGTGAAACGTCTTGCAATAATAAAATGAAATGATTCATCGTTTAATTCATTTCTCAAGCAGAACAGTCCGACATTTAAGTATCCCTAAATGAGCAGATTTGCTGCTTTTCTCTGTTCTTGTCGGATGTATAAACTGAATATCCTTCAGTTTCAGTAAAGACGGGCAAAACTAACATATGTTGATCGTTTGGAAAGTTAAAAGTAAAAAGGTTCTAAGTTTCATAATAGGAAAATTCAAGCTCTTTTCAAGCCTTTTCAATTTACCCCAACCAAAAACTTGTCTAGACTGTTGAAATCTTTATCATTCCATCTAAATTGTTACTAAAAATGCAAATGTTTAAAATGTACAGAAGTGTGCAGAACTCATTTATATCCACAGCAATCAATGGATGTTGTCCATTTGTCTTGTACCAGCTGGTAACATCAACTCTGATTGTATGCTTTGATTACAATCATTTGATTCTCGCTAATTCAGACGCCTGGACACAATAAACAACATGACAACTGGAACATTTCACTTCAAATACTAAAAGATTGTTGGTGTACTTGAGTGATTGTGTAGATGAAACTTCATCAAATCGTGTTTTTCAAGGAGCGTACTTGTATTCAAGCATATCCCCACACTTGAAAAGCATAATGGTCAAAATTAAGCATTTTCCAAACTTTTAAGGCTTTGTGCAAACCCCAAGTAATATAATAATATGATGGTTTTTTTCTGACATTTTATACACCAAACAATCATTATTATTATTTTTAATTGTCGGAATAATTGATAATGCAAATAGTTGTTGCATAATAGCGATGAGAAATCGTGATCGTAATAACACAACAAAACCGCTGGAAATGACAGGAATATATGTTGCCTTCAACAAAAAGGGGGAAAAAAGATGATTTATACTTCCTGCTGACCTTGGCAGTCTATTGGTTGTGATGATCATAATCTCAGAGTCACAGTGTGATACATGGGAATGTTTTCACTCATCCATCTTTTTCATGCATCCATCTATCCTCGCCCCCATCTTGTATCTGTATTTGCATTGAACCTATTCTTGGATTATCTCAATCAGCTTCCCCTTGCACCTGTCAAACACCGCCTCGCACAGGTAGCCACATCGCCGCTTATCTGATCTAGATAGCTGGATTACAGCGAGTTTGTGAGCGCGAGGAGAGAGAGAGGGAGAGAGAGAAAAAAAAACACACTTTTATTTATTAGGGGTAGGAACAGCTGCATCCGCCTGCAAACTGGGAACCTTTGTTACGGAACAATATATCACAGATCAAATGGTGTGAAATCAAAGGAGGGAGAGAGTTAGCATCAATCCCACTAAAACCCCTTTTAAAGTGCTGTCTGCGCTCTGATCCCTGTGTGCACTAATGTGCAGGGTTGAGATCAGTGGTAGTTGAGAGAGTGGGTGCCTTCCTGGTGCCTTTTGTCTGGGCTCAGACCTGACTAGAACCACGCTGGGCGAGGCCATCGCGGAGTCCGACTGGCACTGAGGAACCCTGAGCCAGTCGCGCTCCTTCCCGCCGTCCTCAAACCCGCGTCATGAAACCGCAGTCGCGCTTCGAGGGAGAGGACCGCCGTTACAGTAGCTACAAAGAGCTCGCTCTTGTAATCGCATTCTATTAGAGCTGTTTGAAGCCTCTCAGCTGTGAAATAGAATCTAAAAAAGATCTAAAACGCGATAAATTGCTGATTATTCCCATGCATCATTAATGTTAAAAGCTGATTTCATAATTGTATGTCCCATAACTACAGAGTCCGAGATTGTTTAGTATCACATCAACAGGCTCTGATAATGAGTAAGCAGGCTCGCTACATCGCGGGGACTGATGAGGAAAGCCTAATTGGTTGACTTTTCCATGCCTAATGGATGATTCTCTTAATTAAAAAGATACTGTACCAAATGTTAGAAATCAGATAGCGCTTAAAGTAAATGCAGTTAATCAAATGTATGAGAATGAGCAGTTCCAGGAAAGCCTAAATGAGATCGGTAGATATGATTTTGCTCCAATATTTATTAATTGCAAGTGCCTTTGGTTAGCAAAACAGAACAGGTCTTATCTTCAAACTGCGAGGAAATTTCATCTAACCACTCTCACTGATCTCTCTTTTTCATGAACTGCGATGCATATGAAACAAGTCTTCAAAACAAGGCTTTAAAAACTTACCCAGTCAGGGTGCCTTTGAGGATATTTAATTAAAATCTAATCCTGCATTCATTAAGGCTCACATAAATTAAGCTGTCATTCATAAGATTTATGGATTCTCATTTGCATATTGCATACAATTCATCAATTACTCAAGTATGAAAGGAGCGCATTTCCCTTGGAGCTGCCTGCTAGCCTGCCAACATTTGAAATGAGAGAAAGAGCACGACTGTCAGGCATTCACTGCAAACTTTTCCCCACAATGTCTGTGCACTGATTAATCTCATTTTCTAGGCATCCCTTACAAGATTGTACACAGTCCAGCTGCACTTTTCAATTATTTCTCCTGTCCTCTCAACTAACTTTGAAAGCAGGACGGGCTAAATGTGGACTGGGGGCTACTTTAGTCTTTATGTATATAACATGTCTCTTTGCCAGGGTAATCATAAATTAGAGCGAGGGGTTTTAGAGATCCTAATGGAAAGGAAATGTAGTAATTTTATTGCAAATCCCATCAGGCAAATATTCTGCATGCTATAATAGCATATTTCCTGTCACATTTAGAGAGGAATACATCCAGCAGGCATTCTGACAGAGGGAGAAAGAGCGAGAAAAAAGATAGAGGAGGGGAGGGAGGGAGGGAGGGTGGACGGATGAGAGAGGGAGAGTTGCAGAGAGAAAACAAAAGAGAGGGGGAGAATCTTAGTGCTAAACACATAAAAACTCCCTTTTTGGACGTGAGGCTATGGGAAACACAGTATGGAGTAAGTGCTTAAACCAGGCGAAGCGTGAACGCATCTAAGATAAAAGGTCAGGCGAAAACAAACAGACCACTCGCGAGGACGAATGGAATTAATTGACTCATTAATATGCATGGCTAATAAAGCTCAAAATCCTAAAACAAAAATCATTGTCAACCATTCCCTTTTAATGGCTCTTATTTTCAGCTTGAGAAGAGCTAGTCTACAGGGTGTATCAATCTTAGGAGGGGTGGAGTTCCTCCACCAAACAGGCTTGGGGTAACCTCGGTGTTGTATGCTCATGTCCTCCCCAGCAGACAAAGGCAGAGTTGTTCTGGTGGAGGGATTAATTGAGAATTAATCCCAGTTTCTGGCAGTGGAACAGACCGGCAGTTAGAAGTGAAAGTCATCCTGAAGGGTAGTTAATTGGTTCCCCATAGCAAAAGCTTTGGAGAACAGAAATCAAGCTGCATTTTCATTAATCCTCCCCATTGTTTTGCGAAATTGTTGTGGAGAGTGACTTCAGATAGAGTCAATAGTTAAGGCTTTTAATTTGCTTTTAATTCTGCCAGTGGGGTGACAATTAACAAACCCCAAAGAACAATAGCTGTGAAAATTATGCGTTCGATTGACTCTAAATGACTCTGAAATCAAAAACCGATAAGCAATTAATATACTGTACTCTACAAATGGTAAGTACCTCCAACATGCTTGATGCGCTCCATCTCGCTCCGTCTCTCCCTCCAGCCTTCTCTCTCTATCACTCTCTCACCGCTAAAGCTTTTGAACTTTGGGAATAGCACCACCAGATTGTCGGATGTGATTAATTTCAGGTCTAAATGGACACAACAGACAGAAAGGGTGATGTAATCATAACACGAGGAGACACAGTGACTAACAGCAGAGATGGAGGAGGGCGAAAAAAAAAAAAAAGAGGGCGGGGGGGGGGGGGTGGGGGGGCCCAGGCAAAAAAAGACGAGAGAGATACCAGCGACTCACAAACACACTCGGAGTTCAAGCTAAACAGGAAGGACCGTGGTGATTAGCATTAATTGCACTGAGGATTGGAATCCTGTGTGAAACATTAAACAAAAATTATCTACTGTTTTTTTTTTTTTTCCACGATTTGCTTTCTTTTTTTTTCCTTTTTTTTCAATAATTAATGAAAAGTAAATACATGGAGGAGTCCAAAAAAATGATCTGGGGAGGAAAAGAAATGTTTACACAATCAGAAAAAAATGTCCCTGTCTTCCCTCTCTCCCTCTCTCTCTGTATACACGGAAAGGTTAGGGCCCGAGCCTGTTTCTCACTGTTTCCCCCCATCAGAAGTAACAGTGTCTGTTCCCCCGAGTGTCGACTGCTGTGAGAGTGTTTGCATATTTAGATACAAGCGGCCCTGTTTATGCAGCCCCACTCTCTGCTGCTCAAGTTCACTCCAACGCAAGCCCTGATCAATTTGGCCAGCTGTGCTTTAAATGCTGTTTACAACAATAACATCGCGGCTAACAGAGCAGAGCCTAGCGTGCAAACACACGCACACACACTTCCCAGAGAGAGGGAGGGAGAGAGAGAGAGAGAGAGAGAGAGAGAGAGGGGGAACTTCAGAGGAAGCCCCCAGCCTGCACATTCCCAGACGAGCATTTGTACTGAGTTAAAGACGAATCAAAGTCTGACTCCTCGGCGAGACACGGAAGAATTGGATTCCGTCTGTGTACATCTCTGTGATCCTCCCGGAAGCATCGCTGACTTGCGAGAGAAAGAGAGGAAATAACAAGGAGCAACAAACCGGAGTCCCACCCTGAAGTGGACCAAATCGAAGGTGGCATGTACCAGTTACGGGCTTTATCCCTGATGAGTGACTGGCATCGAGCGCCGAACATAATGTCAGGCTCACTGAAAATCCCCGCATATATAACAATGGCTTTCGACAGGCTGCCGCGCGATTCACAAATAACTCTGTTTGGGTGCGATACTGCATTCCTTCAGACTTCAGATTTTCTTTTTAAAAGCTTCATGAGAGATAGAAAAAAAAAAAAGAAACTCCATTTAAGCCTGGCAGGAGAGCAAATAGGCCTGCTCAGCAGATAGCAGTGAAGCCGCCGGTGTCCTCCTGCTTGATGATATAATTCTTAATGTACGGCCTGACTAGACATAAATCTTTACCCAAGCATCACCTCACCTGAATTCTTTTCTCTCTCCCTCTCCCCTCTCTCCCCCCTCTCTCTCCCCGTCTCTCTCCCATGATGAATTGTTTGCTACATCTCGGAGACTAAAACCCTTCAACCTCTTCAAACCCGGGTTTCTAATAACGCGTAGGTGTTGGGGAGAGGTGACAGCATGATGAATATCACAACAGACAGCTCCAATATGGGACAATTTTACCAGATCGATATCTCACTGCAATATCAGAGAAAAGGAGCTGATATTAGTCTACACAGTGTATTACAGATGGGGTACATTTCTTCTCCCTGCACTCCCAGTGAACCTAGGCTATATTTCATCCGTGTCGGCGATGGTTTACACACTCACAAACGCTCTGGAAACTAATCATAGCATGGTAGCCACGCCAGATGCATCTGCTTAAAATTATCCGTATGTGTGACGCGCCCATAACCCCTTGTTCAACACGGCGATGGACTTGCAAATAAACTGTGAATCACATTAGACGATGTTACAGACCATTATTCCTGGTGCGAACAAATGTTTTGTCACATTCTAATAGAGAGATGGCGGGTCTCATGTGGGAGAAGGAAGAAAAAATAAAAAAGGGGCTTCTCGCATTTGGAAGACATAAAGTGTGAAAATATATGATGTTTGCCGCAGACGTCGGTACAAATTCAATAGACCCGGTGACAAATTCACATCACAATATCAATTAGAGATGAGAGACATGGAATTCATCTCAGTCCAGTTTTGTTTGACAAAAACAGTCAGACTTGAATCGCAGCAATTAATAGATCAGTTGTCAACTATTAAATTAATCGCCAAATGATAATAATTAATTGATAATCAATTAATCAGTCGATTGAGACATTTTTTTATTACAAAAATAAATGTCAAATTTCTCTGAATGTGAATGTTTTTCTGGTTTCTTTTCTCCTCCATGACAGATAACTCAAGACAAGACATTTGAGGATGCCACCTCGGGCTTTGGGAAACAACATTTTATGGACAAAAACAATTTATATCAAAAGAAGTAATCATCAATGAAAGTGATTGTTAGCTGCAGCTCTAAGGTCCACAAAGAAAAGCATGGGAATAAGAACATCCGTCATTATCTCCCAACATATTCGGATATATCTGTCGGTGCGACTGTAACTTTTGTGCTTATTAAATCCTCGGGATAAATCGTCTTTTTAAAATTAAACGACACGCGCGCACATAGCCGCGCAATTAGAGGTCTGAGTTTAATTTGCGGGGGAGACTATGGTTCAGGGGATTCATCACAGTACAAACATTTGTTGAGCCCTAGATGAATAAATCAATCACAAACAATCTCTGACAAATTAACTGACACGGCTCTCTTTGTCGAGCTCGGCGCCAAACAAGCTGTGGTCAAGTGACGTGTGCCTGAGGAAATAGAATGAGACACCTTTTACTTCCAAGGGAGACAGATGCATATAGGGGGAAGGAGAGAGAGAGAGAGAGAGAGAGAAGGAATGACAGAGAGACTGAAGGAGAGAGTGCAGACGTTGCTAATATCTTCCCTCTCCAGGGGGCCGGGGCTGAGGGCCCCTCTGCTGTCAACTGCAATAGGACCGGTCTTTTTGTGAGTGCCCAAGGTTCCTTAAGGGCTATTAATGGAACACAGTATCCCTTGTGCAGAGAACTTGTCAGTGTTTCATTAGAGACTGATAAACATATAATACATAAGTGTCAAACAGTGTGCGTGCAGTGCGATGCCGTGGCGGGGAGGGGGACAGGATTTTGGGATCGCGGTGCAGCAGCCGTTCCCATGCTCGGCGCACACGGCGTTAATGATTTCGCGAAGAGGAAGGGGATGCGTGGGACACGCGGAGACCTGCGGAGCATGAAGTTTACAACCGGGGTGCAGCGTTGGCAAACATTGAATTGCATTATGGTCTTGAACGGTGATCTAAGCAAAGAAAGGGATCGTTGGGTCGATATCTAGCCAAGAGAAGACAAGCTGGCGTAGCTCTGTTGTGCTCTTCTAGCAGACTGGGCCCAAAAGTACAAGAAAAAGAAATACATCATATTCAATTAAATTTCCTTTTTCGCCACTACTGAACAAATCAGCCCACAGCTGGGACTCTGGGTCTAGTTCACAAAGTCCTTTTGATCATTTTGTGGCAGTAAGAGAGTTTGGAGTCCCATGGAGTACGGGACCAAGCCGATCTTATTATGATAATTGGGATACATCAACTTCAGATAGCGCTAATGGAGTGAGATTTCAGTGATCAAGAGCGCACATTCGACTGTAGAAGCAAGTTCACTTTTTTTTTTTTTTTTTAGAAGGAGTTATTATGCAATGCTCTGGTTGTGTTCCCAGCAGGCAGCTACTGAGACCGCCAGCACAACCGGGGAGTGTGCTTTTAGCCTCGCCGTGGCAAGCGATGCTACGCGTTCAGCGCCGGAGAGAAGTGTTGCTGCGGCGGGTGAAGTTACATCTATTTCCCCGTGAGTGAGTAATTGGTTACCATGACCATTAATCAGTTAATCTTCTTCTTTTTTACCCCCTCTCTTCAACAGAGAAATATCAGAGGTTCAATAATTAAAAACGTGTCAGGTGAAAGTCCAACGTGCTTCCTCACACTGTATGTTCTCACATTCCCTGCTTTGTTCATCTTATTAACCTCCTCTCCGCTCGCCGCGCCTTTAAATGAAATCTTTAGCCCCTTACATGTGAAATTAAAACTGCCCTCCCTTGAGCGCTTTTAATTATTCTTCTTCAGGAGAAACTTCCACTTCCACTTTTGTCAGGGCGGCCTTCTTTCTTCCCAGTCGCCCTTTTCCTCACTCCCACTCGCTGCCCAGGTCTGTCATGCTTCACTCCTCCCTCCAGCCCGTTGCTGCCCTTTTTTTTTTTTCCTTTTCTCTTCTTCTGCGGGTCTGTTTAATTCTCACCTTGCTCTGCCCTTGTCATCAAGCCGTTGAAGCACAAAGCCAGGAGCAAGGGAGTGTTTACTCATTTCCCCACTACATTACCCCTCCTATTAATCACCGCATGGAAACTTCTGGACACTGAAACATCTCTGCAGTCGCCGCCCCAGCTGCCCCCCCCACCCCTTCCTTTACTAACAGGGCCAACTTTAAATAACTGGCATTCTGAAAATCATCTCGTAATATTTTTAAAGTTACTAACTAACACAGTCGAGGGGTCCACTTTGAATACCAAGTCGTGAAGCAACTTGTAAACTCCCTCAAAGCCAAGGCTGTCATCACGTTGAAGGGTTCAACAAGTCAAATGCGTGGAAATCAATTTTTATAAATGCCTCGAATTATGTCTTTGAGGAAACCGGACACAATGATGGCTCCGGATAAACACGAAAGTTGAAGTAAACATGAGTCGGTTGACATTGAAATGCATGATACATTATGTGCACACAGGACGGGCAGAGGTTAGTGTCTCTAATTAATCAAATTTAATTGCATGTAAATTGTATTTTAAATGCAGATGAGCGAAAAAAAAAAAAAAAGCTGTATTTTGAGGAGGAGAAGGCACCCTCTTGTTACTCCTCACTTGTTCCATTTGGTGAGATCAGAGAGGAGAAAAACGAACAGTTTGTAAAACGAAGCCGCGTCCGTAGCTGCTTTCTTATTTCAGGTTTCTTTTTAAGTTTTTTTTTTTTTCTTCCCTATTAGGTCTTTTAAAAAAAACAACGGGGGGAAAAAAATTAACAATATTAAAAGAGAGAATTTGATTGAGAGCCCTACATGTTCACACTGCCCCTGTGAATGAGGCAAAGCCGCTGCGAAGGATTCTTATGAAATTCAATTAACACACCAACAGCTTTCCTTTTCTTTCCTGCCCTAATTCCCACATTCCCGCTGAAATGACTGCATTCCCAGCGATTATGCTAACCGCTTGGAGTGCACCATAAATTCACAGGTCTGGGAAAGGCTGTAACGAGAGCTCCTTAAATATGGGAAGGAGACGTTTGAGAAGATGGATCGCCGTGGGCTAGCGGTCGACCGGCAGTGGGCAGGGGGAACTTGTTTGTGAAACACATGCTACTCGCTGCTATAGTGCCTCTAATGAGGCTATGGACATAAGCAACATTATCATTAATGATTGAACCCCTCCTTTTCCGGCTTTTCTCTTCATTTTTTTTCTTCTTCTTCTTTTTATGCCACAAGCCCCCTGTCCCTTTTGCAATTACTGTTTTACTGGATGGCCCGAGGCGTCGGGCTGCATGTGTGTCGGCTATATACGGGAGAGAGAAAGAACCCAAAATATTTGAAATTCAAATAAATGAGTAATGTAAATACTTTTGAGAGAGTTTACCCAGTGAACAATGGGCCCTTATGAGACACAAGTGCGACAGAGGGAGAGAGAACAGGACTGCTGGTGTGGGGATCGGAGCGGTGGGGGTTTGGAGGGATGATCCAACACAATGTGGCCCTTCTCCTAAAGCAACTTGTTATCAGGCGCTACGCAGAGCCCCCCATTCAATCTGCATTTAAATACATTTCAGTCCACTCACTCATTTGCATTCATTTCTCCCATTATATTTGAAAATGGCCAAATGTCTAGCCAGCACAATGTGGGAGCCTATCACCGGCCAGGGGAAGCCCACACCTGATGCCAATTTAGCCCGCTTGGATCTATTCATTGCCATGGCCTGATCTGACAACTCCAGCTCTTCCCCATCCAGGAGACTTTTCAATTGGATCTGCTTGTGGTGACAAAATTGTTTTGCTCATTGAGTATTTCTTTCTTCTTCTGTTACACACACACACACACCCCCCCCACCCCTCCACCGCCGCCGCCACCACCCCCTTTCCGTCTCGCTCTCCCTCTCTCGCATCGTCACTCCCTCCGTCTGTGAGTCTGGGTGTCTATTTGGGAGCCATGGGAAAAGGAGAGGCAAATGATTCTCAGTGGCTTCTGATTTCCACTATTTGTTCAGCATTAGGCCCACTTATCTCTGAAAGAAAAAGCAACATGTGGAGAGAAAGTGACAGGCAGAAACTCAGCCTCACTAACAGGCCTATTGTGTGCTGAAGATCTGCATTCAAACATGAGGGGCCCTCTAACTCTTTCTCTCTCTCTCTCCCTCTCCCTCTCCCTCTCTCTCCCCCTATAAAATGCACACATACTTGTGCATGGACCTCTGTCGCAGTCAATTACTGCTGCTAATCTGTACTGCAATGGAGAGTAAATATTTCATTACTTTTTTTCAAATAAACAGTTGGTCTGAGCCCATGAAGTGTCATCTATTTTATGAAAGGAGCGCTGACGTTCACATTCAATTACACCAAAAAAATCCGCCGAGCTTCTGAAGTGGAGATTTTTTCCTTTTTCTTTTTCTGCGCTGAGAGCACCCTACTTAAATCATTAGACTTGGTCGCAACATCTTGAGATGAAAAGCGGAGTGGAGAGCCCACCATTTACACTACAGCACCTTTTCTTCGGCCCAAAAACATTGTGCGAGCGCCTAAACTCCCCCCACCCACCACCACCACCACCCCGCCTCTCTGTCCTCTTCCTTAATAATGCCCTGCTTTTATGCCTCGCCGAAAAGTTCACCGGAGTTGGTGGCTACGCGGCGCGACCGAGACACGCAACGGCGTTTTTCTCCACGACATACTAACTAAGTAGTGTTGTGTGAGATTAGCAGATGAAATAATGCGAGGAGCGGGGAGGGCAGGAGGGGAGGGGGGGCGGGGGGGTACTGGCGGGGGGTTGACAGAGAGATCCCAGAGTCTACTGCTCATTAATCACTGCAGCGTCTTTGACCTTTCATTTGCCAAGGGCGCAAAAGGAGGAGGAGGAGGGTGGCCGCGGCTGCTAACGCTGCCCAGGAAAAAGAAGGGAGGCGAGCGCGAGCGAGGCGAGGGGAGCGGGCTGCGGAAGACGGAAAAGATGACCAGGAGACCAAGAGAGATACGCTGAAGTCCAGAGAAGACACCACAACACATTCTTAATGAAGAGTGAAATTAATCAGCTTCACGGGCTGTTAGATGAATCAGGCATTTCCCAGCCCCTAGGTGGTATCAGCTGCTCTGCTCCGCTCGCCAGGCCTGATAAAGACCGATAGGCCCCTTGCCCATTTACACATGTTATTAAAAGAATTACAAAGATGTCTGCTCGGCTCCCTCCCTTCACACCAGCCCGGGTCTTTGGGAGCCGGGTGCTAGAAATGGCAAGGGGGTGTGACAGCAGCGTCAGGCGTATTTTTAGCGTCTGGATGCTCAGCTCTTAGTTACCAGGTGGGGATGAGATCAGTGACGGCAGCCGGGGCGGCAGCGGTGGCGGCGGTGAGAAAAGCTTGACACACGACCGCTAAAGAAGAGAAAAAAGAGAGAGTGCTCGTGTGCGTCTGCATGGCCGTGTGTGTGACAGAGAGTGAGAGAGAGAGAGAGGAGTGACGGAGGAAGAAGTTGCGCGGCTGCAGAAAGCTGGATTGTGACCCTGCCATCAACACTCGTGCTGATTGATATGTACAACGAAGCCTGTTATACATCATTACATCTCTATTGTCTATTGTAACTTGGAAACACACTCCTGTAATTAGATAATGAAGTTTCACAACGCGAGCGCTATAAAAAAAAAAAAGGAAAAACACTCTGGTCTATATAATTAAGCTGCGAATAAACACGAGAGAAAATATCTGATAATGCGGGCTAATCAGGTGAAAATAATGACACTTAAGGAATCAATACGGGGGAAATGAGCGACACAAGTGTAGGATAGTTTAGCGTCAAATATGGTGGGCAGTTATTAAAATACATTTAAAGCTTATTTTTAACCCTAATTGATGTTCAAGGTTAATCTAATCAGACCAATTGTACCTCTGAAGAGCCTGCTCCACTTTAATTGGCTATTTTTATTGCCTCAGCGAGATTTTAATTGAAACCAAAGGGGATCTAACAACAACTGTGACATGTTGATGTCTGGGGGATAGTTATAAATATGTGACAAAATATGTGCATTATTAATGTGATTTCTTAATGCATTATTGTAACGTGTCCCCAGAAACACAGAGATATTACTTCATGCAACAAGGAGAGGAGGGGCGGGAGGGAGGGGGGCGCAGAAAAATCATTTCATCCTGAATATGTCAACAAAATAATACGGAGACATCTTCCTCAGGCTGCAGGCAATTCTACAGATTTGAATCATTAACATGGCAAAGAAAAATTTGAATTAGTCAAAAGAAAAAGCTAGAGGTTATCCACGGTGCCACGAACGCTGTAGAGGCACCCGTCGACTCTTTAAAGTACGTCTTGAGACCGTTAAGCACACCGTCCTTCCTCGAGTTTGTGCAACGTCTGACTAAAGAGTTAACTCGGCTGTCAGCATATTCAAAGCCTTTTTTTTTTCGACGGTGATTCAAGAATAGTGTTACCATCTACGTTTTGGAAAAGCGATGAGGCTATAAAAAAAAGTGTCATTGATTCAAAAGAAGAGATTACATTGTGTCTGACACAGGCGTGAACATTAGCATGAGCCTCCTGGATCAAATTCTGCACGGCAGCAGTAGCCATTGATGATATCGATCAGAATCAGGGCTACCACGACTGTACGTGGGGCCATCAGTTGGACCTGTGGAAATGTGCTTCCTGTGCTCAAAGAGATTTCTTTTTCTTCTATCTGTGTGAACGTCTCTTCATTTTTTTTCCCACTTGGCAGAACTGTGATATTAGAGGTAAAAGGCTCATTAATTGCACGCCTGCTTCCTGCTGACAGATCCACTGAGAATTTAAGAGGCACGCAGGATTCAACGCCGGTGGAGTGTTGTTATTTGTCCTCTAATGGATGACAGTTACACTTTACCAGTGCTTTAAATATCAGACCTATTTGCAGACCTGCAGTGACAGAGGTTAAGATAAGGAAAAAAGATAACAGGAGAGGCAAATAGGGAGAATAAGAGTGAGAAATCTCCGTCCTCTGTGGATAAAGAGAGACTACAGCGGGGCCCGTAGTCCCACAGAAAGAGTGGAAAACACCACCTACTCAAGCCTGACATCTGTATAAAAACAAAAATAATCTGCTGTCAGCAGAATGTTCAATGACTCCTATCACCCGGGCGCTGATAAAGACTCTGGCCGCTGTAAGGATTGGGCTGTTATGCGAGGGGCTCAGTGGATCGGAATGCATGCTAATTGCCATCAGAAATATGTGGTGAGCCTTACAATTTCTGGCATTGCTCCGCACCTTGGCGAAGGACATGCCAGAAGGGTTCTAGCAAAACAAAGATTAATGAACAGTGTTGAATCGCTGTAATGCCATGTCAACAGTACCATACATTTCATTACAGAGGTCACCAGTGCTTCTGTGCTAATGCCATGCGAAAAAAATTTCCACAGCACAAGACTTAGTCCCTCCAACAAGCTGAAAACAGGAGATAAACATTTTACTTGTTGGATGATATTATACTGTTGATGTGATTACACGGACCCATTTGCAGTGGCCAAATGCACATTCACTCAGCCAAAGGTAGAAAAAAAAAAGAAAGGAAAAAGAAAGGGGTGTTGAAAATGGAAAGTTCACAGCATCCCCGCAGTGACCGCAGAAAAATATATTCAACGTGTCAGTATAATCCAGTGTGTCAGTAAAACCTGATGCTCTAAACAGGAGCAAACCTCCCCTTTTAAATAATTGATATTTTCTGATTAAATGTGGCAGTTTGGAGATAATGAATTCTTTATAGTGTGCCTTGAGCAACTCAACAGCTTTGCCCTGCATGACAGCTTTATGGGGCGTCTTTTTGCCCAAATTTTGAAAGTTTAACCTATGTAGATCAATGTGCTTCCTTAAAAGAGTTTAATAAATTAAAGTGCAGGGGGCTTTTTTTCCTCAGCGAGCAGAAAAAGCTGATGAGACAGGTTTAGTTTAATCTCAGGCAATAGAAGTCATTAACCATTCTCCCAGGAATTAAAATATAGCTTGCCCTTTTCTTCTCTCACTTATCATTAGCATCACTTTAATCTCCCCGCGTTTCACACTGCTATTTTAATCATTACTTACTGCCTTTTGACAACTGAAGAACATGGCTTCTCCCCGCTCAGGCAATATCCTGATTTTAGCTGACAAAATGTAGGACATCATTTAAAAATATCTAAATTTCCTCTTCCGTTTTTATTCTTCTAACTTCCACTCCTCAGACCCCTGAATGTCTGTCTATTTATATCAAAGAAAGCACAAAAGACGAGGGGAGATTGAGCGGATGACATTAAAAATGTAATTTGACTTAGCTGCAAGGGTAACGAAATGTATAATACACTTTATTTGCGTCTATCATGTTATTTTAATGGAGGGTGTACAGCACATATTGCTCTATGTGGGTCATGGAGGGTGTTGGGGGTATATTTGTCTGCCCTTGAATCAATGAACATTTACAACAGAAACCACATATCTCCCGAGCAGAATATAAATAAAGTATTATGGCCAGTCTCTCAGTGACAATGACAGATGTAGGGCACGCAATTTCTTCCAACTTTTGTTTCTTTATTGTTACTGGTAACAGTAAGATTGAACAATAGGAGTGGATCTGGAGCATGATTAATTTGGAAATGATGAAAAAAAAGAAAAAAAAGATACAACAGCCTACAGCTGATTGTTTTATATGTCTAAAGTTGGCATTGTGTGAAATTCCTAGTTTGGGGATTTCACGATCCAAATTCAGCACGCACGGTTTTTATTTTTGAACAAACAATAACGCGTCACCATGGCTACTGTTTTTAAAAGCGTGACACAGTGCAGACAACCCACATAATTCCCATGATTCAGTTTCTGCTGCTAATTTGCAAAGTTGACACAGCTGCCTGTTTATGCAAATAGACACATTTTTGCGTCATTACATTTCAATTCACTGATTCAACAGTAATCCATCTAAGCTAGTGTAGTTCTCCCCTAAAATACATGAAATTGAACTAATCTGCTTTTCCCTCAGTGACTCAGTACTTCGCTGCCTTTTCTAAAACTGTGCCAAGATTAAAGGCATTACCAAAGAACAGAAACCTCAAGTCCTTTAGATTAGTGTCCAATTACTTAATCCTTTAATAGAATTTGAGTTTTGTCCAAAACAACAAAGTACCTCAAATGCACATTATTACTGCTGTCAAAAGCAACAAGCAGATTAAGTATAACTGTTACAGGAAGGTTTCATTTCTTACATTCTGCGCACGTTCGTGTCTTTTTACAAGAGGGAAAACTAATGTTACGATCATCTGGCGAATCATATGGAAAGCATATTTTCCTAATAAGCCACACAAGCAAATGTAGAGCTCGAGACTTGAAGTCTGCGTCTAAGAACTCTCCTCTGCTGAGGGGGAATAAAAGCCGCTGTTTTGCTTCCCTTGTCATTGGGAGCACGTGAACATGAAACCAGCACCCTCCCTCCTTTCCTCTCTTCCTCTCCCCCCCCTCCGACAGAGCCTCCCTCCCTTTCTCCTGCCTCAATTTAAAAATCAACACTGAACTTGTTCTCTAAACGGTTGGAAGCAGTTTATGAACATTTCAACAATAAAATCCCCTCCTCTTACATCAAAAAGGAGCTCGATTCATTTCTGATCTCTATCCAAGTTCAAAGGCTAAGTTAAAGTGATACTTCAAAGAGGCGTGTAATCAAAGACGCGCAGCTGTTAAAACAATCTTTTGTTAGTTCATTGTCTTCAAACCAAACTCTTCACAAAATCCCCCAAATGAAGGGGAAGCAGAATCAAATAAGTTACATTCAATCATTCCGAGTGGGAGGCTTTGGTGTCATGCTAGAATAAATGCAACGCCGGAGATTTACTACTATTTACAGCAGCTGGAGCAGTACAATAAGGCTGGTATCCTGCCGCAGGAAAAACTACCATGGTCCTCTTAAATATGCCAAGGGCTCGAGGCACTGTAAAATATGCCCTAGACAAAAGTGAGGCGTTTTGACAAATTAAGCACCTAGTTATGAAGGCTACATTGTTATATTTGATGTTGTATCCTTGCCTCTCTACTGCAAGGCTCCGTGGCTCCGTGTGAGCAGTATAATGTCCTATCAGTCTTTTCCTCTGTGGCCTGCTGCACTGTGTCATTTGATTTCCTCCACAAGGGCAAGTTTGCGACTGTATTAACAAGTCGCTATCACTACTTGACGCCATTGAAATTTTAATGTCAGACCGTCCAAAAGGAGGTACATGGAACGGAGGGGGGGGGGAAATGGGGGTGGTGGTGGAAAGGAGCTTTGCCAGTCCACTGGCTTGGCTTAATTTTTTAATATGCGTTAGCACCTTGCCTTAATCCGACTCTAATGTACATCGTCAGGGGTTACTGTTGAGATAGAGAAAGGGGCTGTCAATCAAAGCTTGGTCAAATTATACCCAGACTCCATTAGATTTAAAATAGAGCGATGAGGTCTAGCGTGAGTCAATCAAATCATTTAAGGATGGCTGTTACGGTTATTACGTTCCACTTGTTATGGAACCTGCTCTTACCTTTATTACCATGGCTGGCAAGTGAAAGTGAACGATCGCTGGGTTGCACCTGTTGTTTTCATGTTAAAGCCTTATTGTAAATTTTCCTGGAACCCTGCTTCATATTGTCTCTAATGCAGAGAAACTGAAACCGTGCACTTGCAAGCCATCTGTCCCTTGCAAACATTCAGAGAACATAATGTACATATTATATTATGAAATGAGAGGGCTTTTTTTTTTTCATCACAGCTCTTGTTTAGTCAGAGGCTTATGAAAAAGAAGAAAGTATGGAATAAGGAGTAGAGTGAAAGATCGATCGCTGTCTGTCTTAAAAACAAATTGATGAAATATAATTACTTTTAAAACATGAAAATGTGAAGTAGAACACAATCTGAGAGTTAGGTGTAGGTGTACTAAGGAGTACTTTATATTTTGGTAGCATGAAGTACTACTAACCTGTACATCCGACGATCCAAACAGGAACAGAGCAGGACGCCACATGGAAGAAGAGAAAAAAGGAGAACAAACAAGAGAAAAAGTCAGTATAATGATGAAAGAAGCCTTTTTTTCCAAAGTGTATAACTTGCTAACTGTATTTACTTAGTGAACGAGAGGGACCATAATGCGTTTCATCTCCAGAATAAAGAGTTCCGCGTTGTGTTTTGCTTTTTTTGGGCATGATTCCTTAGATGAGTGTAATTGCCAAATAAGACAAAGCACGTGCATCTGTTCTGCGAGGCGTCCACAAATTTGTTGGAGGGAAAAAAAGAAAATCTGTAAGTGAATAACAGACTGTCCGCGGAATATGCGTAGAACGACAATACTGTTGTGAAACATTTTCATTTTGACTGTTTGTAAACATGACACGGGCTGTGTAACTGCCAGGCAGCTCTTAACTGCCACATTTCCAACTAACAGAAAAGTGGAAGAAAGACAAATTGCCAGAAATGACATTATTGTTTCCGTATATGTCACAAGGCAAGTAGATCTATGTCAACCATTGAAAAGAAAGTGTGTGAACCTGCCTGTGTGTGTGTGTGTGTGTGTGTGCGTGTATATGTGTGTGCTTGTGTGTGTGTGTGTGAGTCTGTGAGTCTGTGTGTGTCTGACCTGCTCCATCTGGAGGATTCGAGCACTCTGGGGCTGTCACACAATAGGGAGACGAAAGCCCGCTGAAGGATAACAAATGACTTCATGGCAAAACAGCCATTGAAATTCTTTCAGTATGTGGCATTAAAAACAACTGAACAAATAGAGATAAGAAGGTGGGTAGGATTTGAAATGAGATTTTTTTTTTTTTTTTTGCTCTCCCCTCTCCCTTCCTCTCTCCCCCCAGCTTAAAAGCTAAACAAAACAAATGGGGCTTATTACTGCAGATTACCTTACACTGGACAGATTCACCGCATGAGGCCTAGTGTAAACAATGTCTTTCTCTCCGTGTACTAACTATGTGCCATTTATAACAGTGAGCAATCATATCCACAGTGCCCATAGATAAAGCAAAATATATCCTGGCCAGCGGTTTAAAAATATAATTGTTTAAGGGGCTGTTTCCATGTGGGTTACCATAGCAAACACTGATAAACCAATTAGAGTCTGTTATACTATTGCTTATATTACCTCTGCATAAACAGCGGCTGCCATAGGAGACTGACTGGGTGTCTATTAGCCAAGGGAAAGGCTGAGCCCTCCATCCCTCTCAGTGTCACTCAGGAGGTGTCAGGACACGTTGTTAACACAGCCAAGAGCCACTCTTTTCTATTTCCATTTACTAATTCATTGTATAAAAAAAGGTTTAAATACACTATACCATCTAGAGTAACTAAGCCTCGATATTGGGATTGTTTTACTGGTCTCAGATATTCCAGTACTTTCCAACTCAATTAAGCATATTGCTAATACTTCTATATATAAAATTCCATCTAATTCCAGAGAACATATAGTTCATCCTCTAGCGGAACAAAGACACTATCGTGTCTACTCTTGCAGACATAATAAAATGCAGACATACAGTGTTGGTAAGAACACTATTAACTCAACGATTCACATTGCGCGCCCATAAATAAGGCACCATCTTATTGGCCTGTCATATCGACAGAAATGTTCCATTTCAGGCCAATATTTAATTTTAAAGCCTATGTCGGCCGATACCGGTGATTATCCAGTTATATCGCGCATCCCTACATTTAACCATAGCTGATGACTTTAATAGCCAAGTTTCTATCCAAACTGAAAGAAATTAAACATGATCAAGAGACAATGCAAAATAATTTGCGTGTTGTTATATTAGGAGTTAGGCAATTCAAATGCACACCAGGTGGCGCTACAAAAACAAAATAGCATTGAAACGAACAAAATCATGACGGAGATAAGCAATATCTGTTGGGTTTTTTTATGTATTGAGGTTTTGACGAAGGTTTCAATCTCCTTATCAGGCCGAACAGATCTGATATTTTGGGTCTTCCGCAATTCAGTGGAAGTCCCATACCCGTTTTCCACTGTTCAAAAATCCTACTTAAACCTTCTAAGATGGGGCTTTTGTGTGCAATGGGAATGTGTAAACTCTGCATTTACACCCGCGCCAGTTAACTCTGCAGTTGAAGCAGGTTTTTATCACCTCTGCTTGGCTCGGCTAGGCTTTGATCTAAACATACGAACCCGGTAAACATGCTAAATTCCGCCAGATGAAGTGATGACGCGTTAAAAATATCCGGTGGTGGCGTGTAAATAAGGAAGGAATTTTGGATGCAGTCTATTAAGGACGTTTTGGAAGTGAAGCCCCGTTCATTCCTATGAAGCTGCTCAGTGGTGTTTTGAACCCAAAGAAGCTCGACTTCCCGGCTATCAAAATACCTGGATCGCTGACCAGGCCAACTAACTTCCGGTTTAGCACCCGGCTAACTTGAAGGGGGATAAAATAATTTAATCGTGCAGTTCTTCTAGACTTTCCATATGTAATTGGACTGAATGTCTCAAATTATGATAGTGAAATGAGTCATTTGGCGGGGGTTGTGAGACTGAAAAATATTTATCCACCGTTTTAGAGACGCTTCTGTCACAGTGGGTGTATTGTTTTGTTAGCTACTGTTACAACTGTTTTCGGCACATTCGTGATGGGAAATATGGTGTCAGTGACGTACAACGTAAAAAAAAGTGCAGAAAGTGGGAATGGGGTCATTAGGCTATTTTTAGCTAATTTTGGTGGAAAAGTGTTATCAGTGGATGTTTCACTCACCAGTTCAAGTTTGTATTCATTAATTCACAAAGTCTGCCTCTGCTGCACTTTGCTGCATTTCGCATTTATCATTACACCAATTTTTGTAACTCGGCCAAAGGCAAAAAATGTTTTGCTTTTGCCTTTTTTTCTTTTCTTGTTTTGAATATCAAGCCTTTCCATTTAGATTTCTCTCTTCTTTTTTTTAAAATGTGCAAAAAACTGCAGGATGGAAACCCTACTTTTCTAATAATAGCCAAATTATTTCCTTTCAATTTCTCCAATGCAGCTTAAATGGGCAAAGGAGTGGAGTTTAAAGGCTGTGTGATTCACGCTAGGTACAGGGGGCAACAAACACACAGCTATTGCCCAGAAACAACCTGCTCAGAATTTATCATGCGACCTAGTCGGCCTAACAATCAGGCGTTAAAGAGAACAAAAGCCCATTCCAAATAAATTCCCACTGTATTTGTGCTGGGATTTGATTTACTGGCCTGTGGGGAGGCACCATTTGGTAGCACAAGAAGAGGCGGGGAGAGGTAGGTGGTGTCTGAGAGGAGATTGTGTGCGTGTGTGTACATATGTGCGTGTGTTTGTGTGTATGTGTGTGAGGGGGCTGGGCACCAGGGGATGGTGGGTAGGGGGGTGCTCATGTGCCAGAAGTGTTTATTGTGTCATGGTGATTTATTGAGTGAGCTTCATTTCACTGAATGTTCTCAGATATTTATTTCCCTAAAGGCCCCACAAAGATATGAACAGGCCTGCATCCACATATGTCATCATTGCCCATTTTACAGCGTCAGGAGATTTCTCTCAAACTAAGAGGGGGAAGAAAAAGAGAGAGGGAGAGAAACAGCTAGTGGCGATCAGGGCACCTCTCCATCAAAGCCCTGTAAACAATGGTACCTCAGCAACACGGAAATGGCATTTTGGAATATGGCTGATGACTTTTCAGCGTTCATCCCTCTGCCTCTCCCCACTCTTTGCTGCCAAATACATACTTACAGAGCATACATAATTTAAATCAAGGCTTTGAAGGTCCACTCAGCAAGACTGGTTCAATGTTAAAGAACTCCTTGAAGCTTTAAGTTTTTCATTGCGTTACAGTTTCTGGCTCCTTGAGGAGAACTTCTGGTTTCACTGAAGACTCAAATTTAATATCTTCAAAGAATCGATGACAAGATTGTCACTGAATACAGGAAAGTATCGACAGTGGAATGATCCATGGACACGACTGTGATGTTAGAACTGTATGGAGTCATTTATAGACAGCAATCCCTTAAATTCTGCACATTTGGCAAGCACTGATCCACTTAGAAATTTAAATTAATTATCAGCAAATGAGCATTTAATATGACATGTCAAAATTGGAATATGCTAAAAAAAATAATTATGTTATTCTTTGTTATAAGGCATGAGGGCAGATTTTAAATACTGGTATGATAACTTGAAATATACACTGCAGATCTAAAAAATGAATATGTTTTCCAAGCAGGTGTGAGATTGATCTAAAGGGCAAGACAAAGATGGAATTAGTCGATATTAGGCTCGGCAGCAGAATGAGCATATGTTCATTTTAAAGTCTGATTTTAACATATGATGGCTTGACGAATGAGGGTCAATTCTCGTATCTCATTGAAGAAAAAAATGAGGTGTACACACAGGCAAATCAAAGCCAGCTTTCTTTTACCGGGTTCATGAATGATGACAGGCGCTCGTTTTTTTTTTTCATAACTTGAATGCAGTTTTACCTGACTTTTTTTCCTCCAAAAGGCCAAGGAGTGTTATGGCAAAGTACTATCTGGTTGATTCTTATTCTGTGGGGGTAGAGAGTGGGTGAGGCAGCCAGATGGTAGGAGTCTTTGATTCTCCAGATGGCTGTTCTGTGTGGTGCTCAGTGACACTGGGCAGGCTCATTGACATGCTGCCTCCCTCCCCTCCATCTCTTCGCCTCCTCTTCCTTCACCTCCTCCTCCAACATAGTCACTGTTACGAAGATGGATACCAGCCCCCTGGCCTCTAGCTGCAGATCTTGAGAGGATGGGATGGGACTTTCCACTTAGCCCACCAAAGAAAATGTCAATGTTTGGGATCATATTGATGACACCCATTTGCCACTGTCAAATCTACCTAAATTGTCTATGGGAGGTGACTGCTATTGAAACCAGGATGATTTGAGGGATGAGCAAGCTCTGATCTTAGGTCAGCTGCAGCATGTCTACAGGGAAAGTTTTGTATTGGGGTATAAATACAGCTCTCGGTTCTGGAAACCTTCAGTCTCACGTAGCAGCATGTCAAAGAACATATGTTCAGCCTCGCTGTTTATTAAAAATCTGAGAGATCTGTTTGGTGTTTATGTGATTATTAATCTGACAATGTAACAGTGTGTTACACACTTTCCCAGTTTTATATGAAAATATAACACTGCCCAGCACATTATCATGAGGTCATTTTGTCGGAATTTAAAAATTATCATATCAGGCCTCGACTGCTGACATAGAGAAAATTGTCATTGACCCTTATCATTATTTTTATGGATGGAGAAAACACACCCAAGCCATGCTGAGTGTCGGAAATGAATCTACATTCATGCACATCTAAATTAGCCAGTTAAGAAAATCTTGGCCTAATTTGAATTGGACCAGTTAAGACCGTGTTTCTGCAGATCAGCCAGGCTCTGGCATTAAACGCTCCCTGCTTTTATTCCCTGACCCCTGGTGCACCTCTCCTTTTGGGGTCATATCATCATTACCATAGTGCAAGCTCAGAGACTGTGTTTCTGTGTGCCTTAATTAATGTGTGTTTATAGGGGGGCCACAGGAGTGAGTGCACTTAATGAAACATTGCTACGGTAGCCTCCGGGGTCCAGAAGAGACAGCTTCTCTATTGTGCTGCTGATTCTTACAGGCTGTAAACACTTAATTGATCTGAGGAGCATATTTCACCGCACATTCTAGGGAAATCCTTTTCGAATTGGGACCGTTCATGATTACTTTTTAACGTCTCTTTACGGGGGGTTGGAAAAAAAATAAAAATCATCACTGTCTGGTGTCTGTTTATTTGTGCGAAGCAAGGGTTAATTAATGATATCTCTGTGCACACACTGAGAGCTAAAGGGAAAAAAAAACACAGTAAATAAAGATACAGAAAGAAGTCATGAGAGAGAATGTGTGTTACGATGATACCACTGAAAATGATCTCTGATTGTTGTGATGTCACGTCTGGGAGTCTGGGGATGGGGGGGCATCGGTGCTATAAAAAGGCCTGGAGGTCCCTCTCCTGTGGTGGATTGCTTTCCTCTTGCAAAGAGTGATCCCGCGTGTGTGTGTGTCTGCGTGCACGCGCGCCTGTGTGTGTGCACTGGGGCCGATGACAGGGGCCATGGCCTCCACACCCGGGGGACCGCCAATGAGAAAGAAGCATTTCCTCTAACATTCCATGGGTCACAAAAACAATTTGCCCAGAGAAAAGTGGCTAAACAGCCGCAATGCTACTCAGTGGAGCTGAGGGGGGGGGAGAAAAAAAAGGCTAAAAACCAAGTGCCGGGGTTTTTTCTTCCTCTCTTCAACTTTAACGGGAAGAAAGGCATGTGCAATACCTTACAATTAAGCAGACAAAACATGACAGCATTTAAAAATATTATTCTGCTAGCTCAACGGCGCTGTATAATTAATAAGTTTGCTCTGTGTGTGTGTGTGTGTGTGTGTGTTCTGAGGCTGTTCTGCATTGGTAGAAACAAATTCATTTTTCACGCTTCAATTGCTTTGTGATTACTGTTAATCGAGAACACAGAACGATTCCCTACTTCATTACCCTGTACACATACCATGTCTGCAGCAAAAAATTTCGCTACGTGACTAACCCCTCTGAAGTGTCCCCGTCCCTGCAAATCCTTTTCTAAATACGTCCACTTCAGTTGGCCCTATCATCTAAATATAAACACAGACAATCAGCAGCTCACACGCACACACACAGACACACACAAGCGCATTCACGTGATTATCTGCTGTCCTTTAATCAGCGCAGAGTCTCTGGACCCCCGGAGAATGTTCATGATGACATAACATCGGGTCAAGTGAAACCCGGAGTATATATGCCAGGCTAAGCCCACCACAAATAAGCCACGGCTGATAGAGACACACGGCTCGAATGCTGCTGGAGGAGCACACAGGCCAACTTTCTCTCCTCTACGCCACGCAACCCACATGGGCCGACTTCTGGGACAGGTAGAGGGAACAGAGCGGACATTCCTCAAAATACTCCCGATCTAGGACAAGTGAAAAACAGACAGTGACAAGTGGCTGGTGCAGTGTTACTAACACAGTAATCTGAGGACGGGAGAGAGAGGGGAAAAAAAAATAAAATAAATAACCTTTGTCAAATGACCGTGAGGCTTGCCCATGATAAACTGCCCGTGTTGTGGGACACTGTGTGTTCAGGGAGAAAAAAGAAACAGCACAGCTCGGCTTATCCTTTTCACTCATCCAGATAAAAGTTGGCCAGAGCGTGGAGCGGAGTTCTCTCGCTGGCTAAGTATGGAAATGTGTTTAGCAGCAGCCTTAAGAGAAGTTGATTGGTGGGGGCTGGTGGTGGTGGTGGTGGGGGGATTCTCCCTGAACACAGTGCTTTCCCTGGGAGAGTGAGGCCAGGTAGTTAATAGGGGTCAGAGCCAGGGCTGAAGTGTAAATTGGCAGGGGTGCATCAATTAGAGGGTGGCAGAGGCTAGGATAAGGAGAGGAGAGAAGAGCTAGATGGAGCAGGAGACAAGCATATAATCTTTATCACCACGGTGAGATGCTGCAGGAGGTCTGGCCAGAGGGGGAGAAAATACAAAGAAAAAGCTAAAAATATTGAACAAATTAGCACCTTTAAAGCCGGTATGCGACCCACCAATAGGCAGAGAGCAGAAGAAGAAAGAGAAGAAAGATCACGCTCTCGGATGTTGTGCTTATAACGTCAAACTAACTTACCCGACCGATATGTCAGTATTTTCGGCTGATATTGGACATATCACACATATTTCGGTACTGGAGTATATTTTTCTGTCCATTACGTGATGATAGGAAAACTTTTGTTTTGAGGAATTATACTGCTAAAGATGCTCTGGGTAATTTGTAATAATTCAATTCCTAGCGAGGTTTGCTGTTTCAGTGCACAGATGTCACTATAGACAATAAAGTTTATTGCTAAACTGTAAATCTGTTATATATCTTTGTCACAAGTATTTGATATCAACACTTGAGAGATTGTTGCAGAAGATTTCAGTATGTCGGCCAATATATGGATATCTGAATTTTTTTTACTCCCTAATATGGGCGTTGGCATCGGCCCGGAGAATGGAGCATCGGTCGGGTTTCAGAAAATGATTGGTTATCTTATCGGTATTGGCCATGAGGAACAGGTACTTATCAGTTACTGGTATGGTCTGAAAAAAATCCATTATCAAACTATCGCGTGTCTCTCTCTCTCTCAAGAAATATAAATGGCTTTTCTACTTCTCGAGTGTTAGCTCTCTATTTGCATGAAAGGGATGGAAGCGACCACCCTGCCCACCTGGATACAGAAGAAGCACTTCAGCGTATGTAGAATTACTCAGGCACCCAGGAGGAAAATAACTCAAGTGGGGCTCTTTTTCTCTTGTTCGGCGCAACTGAATGGGTCTGTTTGTGTGCATATACATGTGCCAGTGTGTGCCCTCTTGTCTGCTTACATGCGTGTCCTTGTGCGCACGTGGCGAAGTCACTCAAAAGGAGAGATATTTGATTATATTGTGTTCACCTATCCAAGTGATCCAAATGATTTGAACATTGAGCATTGGAGCAGACGGGCACTACGGAGCTTACATTTGCAATCTTATACCGTTTAAGTGTATATTGGAAAAAAGACAATCTCGCTTATTGAACACATTCACCCTGGAGGGCAAACTGCTACGGTAATGAACACCACACTCTCAGAGAATTACAGTGTCCTTTATCCTGCTGTAGTGGAGGATGAAAAAGGATCGGGCCGACACGTAGACACACACAGACACGCACGCACACGCGCCGAACGAGGGAGGGAGGAAAAAAAGTGAAGAAAGGCAGAGGAGAGGGAAAGAGAAGCAGAAGCACGCATTTCAAGACCCCCATAAACCTGTAAACAAAATCTGTGGAGCAGATAAATTATAAACGCCACAATGCAATTAAAGCCAAATTCAATTTGAGCACACACTGTCCATCTGTCACGGTGAAACAAAAGCCGAGAACCTCCATTATTACCAAATCCCTGCTCCCGTTAATTTGCTTGCTGGGAGATTTTTAGTTTCTAGGAGCGGGGCCCGTACTTAAATGCCAGGGTTGCTCACTCAGGGCTGCGTCCTCTGAAAACAGCCTCCAGATGCTCCCAATCAGCCGTCATCAAACTGCCACCTCTTTTTTCCCCCCAATAAGAATATTTTTTCCTTTTTTTCTCCCTCTGATCCTAATGAGGTTTTTTTGTTCGACAACAATACGCCAAAACAAGGGTACCTCTGGAGAGCGGCGCCACAATCTAAATTCTCCCGAATTTCCTTATGGCGCGGCGGAAATTAGCGACGGGAAACACAGAACAGAAAACATCTAAATAGGAGTTTGCTTTTTAAAAAACGCTCTTTTGATCCCATCAGCACGTCTTGCAGAGGATGCCTAAAAGCCCCCTGTAACAGGTGAGAAAAATAACAGCTGATACAGTCGCAGCGTGCATCTAAGATCTTTAGTCAAGCTCTGGTGAATCATTGTGTACGCTTCCTTGGTCTTGGGTGAAATAGAAGCGCTCCTCTCCCTAATCCTGTTTGGCCACTTTAGAATGGGAGATAGAGATCTGCGCCCCAGAATCTGAGCGCGGGGTTCAAGGGACCGAGCTTTCGCTGCTTTAAGCCAGCGGGGGGAAGAGAGGAAGAAGAAAAAAAAAATGTCATCTTCAAAGGTGCAAGAGTGTGTCAATTTAAAATCAGAAATGTATCTGGCATCTTTATGCTTCTTAAACTACAATACATCTCGGCTGATTAAAGCACATCAAAGACGGCTCATTCATTCCTCAGAGCAATGAGGGGAGATTTTAATTGCAAAATGTTAAACCTCACAATTAAAGGCTTTGTGCTACTCAGAACTAACCCAAACACAACCATTAAGGACAGCATACAAATTAGCCTCAACGCGAATTAGACTCAGGGACAAGGATAAGAGTGCTAAGAAGTGTGCCGCGCAAATGATAATCTCCCATCAGAACCATCTCAAGGCACCGTCCACGCTATTAGAGACCGAATATACAGCTGGAGACGGGCTTTTCATGCTCGCTCCTTTCTGTGACACTTTCTCTGAGGGGCAAGCCTGCTAACGAGGGGAGAAAATCTCTTAATCTTTTTTTTTTCTTAGAATAACAGATTTCGGCGGCGGACGCAAATATAAACAGGAAAAAGTACATACAAACATTCCAATAATTTGTAGATGGATGCTTCTACAAATTATTGGAGATGTATGCATGCAAACAAGTGCACACACACAAAGATACGCACGGGCGCGCACACGCCATTGAGGTGTCAGTGTGTCAGAAAGGGCTGTGCCTGCCATGATAAGAGGCTGACAATGATGCTGTACAGCTATTAGGCTGGAAATAGGCTGCCAGTACAAACAGTTGTCGGGGCCAGCCCATTGTCAGCCTCTGGATTTACAGTGAAGCCCTGAGAATTTAGTCAACTGCACCTTTGTAGGTAGTTTCCTGAACCCGCTAACGACATTGTTTTCCCTCAAATTACTGGAGCATTAATAAAGGAAAAATAAACACACTGGAAAGGTGTGACAGTAGGTGAATAGATGAAGCTCACAGCTCCACACACACACACACGCGACGCACACACATGCCTCCTTGTAACAAGCACAGAGCCCCTTTTTACAGCCCCTCAGAGTAACAACCGTGTCTAATTAAAATTCACATTTCAACCAAAAAGGGAAAACAAGCCATCTTTGAACAATCCCGTCCGTCCTCGCCCTGGTCATGAATTTCAGATAAACACTGTGATACACGGAGAGTAGTGCCACATTAATTAAAAGCCTTGATAGACACGGCTTCCATCTAACAGACCTATCAGGAATTAAATTTGTATCAGCGGCGGAAAGAGCAGTTGAGGGGTCCCTCAGGGGGATTAATGAAACAGACTTTCATAGAGGAGTCATCAGAGCCCTGGACGGAGGGGAGGAGGCGGGGAAGAAAGGGCCAGCAGCAGGATGTCATGTGTGGGACCGTCGCGTCACTGACCTCTCATTTCATACTTTAATAAAGTCGCACCCAGGTGTCCTTGATGCCTTCCAGTCGCCTGGGGCTCTGGGAAAAAGCTAAACAGGAGGCAGCCATAACATAATTCTGAATGCTCGGCCCCCTCCCTCTCTGTGTTCCCTCTGTGGTGTTATGTTATACATCCATGGGCATGCACACACAAGCTCTCCTGTAAGCGCGCACAATGCAGACACACGATACGCTTTGTGTTACGTTTGATTGTACAGATTTCGGGGGGCCTTTTTATCAAGATGAAACTGTGCTTTGGTTGAGAAACACAGGAGCATTTCGCCACTGAAGAATTGAACTTGAGCAATACAAAAGTAACGGTGTTACATCAGTTCTGCAGAACAAGCCTCGCATTCTGCGGAGCTGGTGGTGCGGCGTTTGCCAAGTCACTTCAGCTTCATGATTTACTATCATGTGCAGTTGGTTACAGGAAATTGGAACGGCGCAGACTTGCTTTTGAATTGCGGTCGGGACAGTTTTCTGTTGAAAACAGAAGCAGATTATCTCGATGGGAAGGCAGCAGATTTAGAGATGTACAGTATGCAATATGTTATCACAACACAGTCGGCCCAGACAGCTGCTATCTGTCATAAACTCCGGCTATTGTTGGCCACACTACACAGCAACATGTGACCTAATCTAGATGAGCAGCCACTGAGCAAATACAGAGTGGAATGGTGTCATTTTTAATAAAGCTGTTTTATGGACTCCAGTCAACAGAGCCAGAGGAACAGGCTGAAACTTCCTTGTGCAAATGATATGGCAGTAGGAGTTTCATAACTTCCTCTGCTCAGACAAGCCTGTGGCAAGTCTCCTAACAGAGCACAGTGCAGCAGTCGGAGGGAGAAAGAGAAGAAAAAAACATAACCTCAGCCTTATCAAGATTTCACAGAGACATTTCTTTAATTAGTTTTAATATTTCTTGTTTAGATAATGTCAGCCAATTGACAATTCGGTCCCAAACGGAACAGGAGGGGGAACTCTGCACTCCTCTGATACAGAGAAAATGGCTGATTAAAGAGATTGCATACTTCATTTGATTTTAAATGCATATGCATATTTTGGACAGGAATCAAATACCTTTGCATGCACAAACTCTCACTGCCGATCTTATCGCCGGCGTCTGAATGCTATCGCGCCGTACTATTTGTTGAATTCGAGAGTGAAATGTAACAGAGAGAAAGCTATCTCCCGAATCATTAATTGTGCAAACACGCTCACACACAGCTCCATGCTTTCCTGGTGTTACGTGCTCTGTTTGCTGCCCGGGAGGGCCCGGTGTGGACGTGAAGAGTTCTCACCGGTGACGGCGTGGTGATGGAAAAATAATTAGCGTTGCTGAGGAAAAGTTTCCTCTCTCTCCGCGAGATCTCAGACAAACACGCCGGGCCTCAACCCCAAAACAATGTTGATCAAAGCACGTAAACATCTGGAGCGACGAGACTCCAGCCTTTTCGGAACAAAGATGTCTATTTATATTTTTTTCCAAGATTACCACTAAAGATAACCAGACTGTGCGCATGAGGGAGCACTTAGAATACCGAAGGTTTAGAGTGTGATACTGTAGCCTACCTGCATATCCTCCCACCTGTCTCTCCTCTAATCTTTGTATTTTCACAATCCTCACTCCCACATTAACACATTCTCAGGCTTTTGTACTCATGTCGCCTCTCCCTAACCACCTATCTCTGCCCCCCCCCTTCCCCTCCTCTCTCTCCCTCTCTCCTGCACACACCTTTTCTCTTCACCGGGCAGCAGGTGTTGAGTGGTTGTGTTTACTCCCCCCCCACCTCTTTCCTACCCTTCCCTCTCACTGAGGCTCTCTTTCCCTTTCTCTCTCTGTCTTTTTCTATGTGTGTGTCTCTCTCTCTGGCAGCTGGTAAGAGGAGGGAGGATGCTATAACAGCTGCACATGAGGGCGGGTGGAAAAAAAAAAAAAAAGCGCACAAGGCAAACAGCTCCAATCCCCTCAGGGTTGTCAACTCCAATCCCCCCAACCTCTGGCGTTTTTTAACCAGGCAAACAGAGGGAAAACTGTTGCAGTCGGAAGACATCAGGGTCTCCGTTCCATTAGCCCTACCTGGTGATCTCAGCCACAGCGAGCAGAGCTTACGCTCCCACAGGGTGTCTTTGTGGAGCGGTCTAGTAGCCTGCATGAGAAGTATCCACTTAAATCCACTTACTACCATTTAATAATTTCGAGTTTGAAAAACATGTCACTTCCAAATGGAAATTTTTTCGCTGGAGGTACTTACATCTGTTGGAGCAAAACACAAAACAACGGACACCATCAGGCTGCTTTTTTCTCCCTCTCTCCCTTTTTTATTTCATCCCTCTCAAAGTCTGAAGCCCTGTGTGTGTGTGTGTGTGTGTGCGTTTTCACAAACAGCATCAAAATACATGAGATCAGCTCTCGGGCTTTTGTTTGGCCCTGGCAAGGTTAGGCCAGCCTCATTCCAAATTTCCTGAGGGGGAACAGAGAGAAAAACGATTCCATGCAGATAAATCACTCGCACAGATCAAAAGACAAATCAGTGGCAAAGACAAAAGATGCTGACTTGCAGAGAACAATGGAGACAGGGAGACGTAGGTATCAGAGGAGCCGGCCCTAAGATCCCCGGCTCCGCTCAATCAAACCTGCTAACCAGGGTTTGCATACTAGGTCAAACAAACTCTGCTTCAGCATGAGAGAAGGTGTGTTTAAACTGATCTTGTTGAGGGTTTTTTTTTTTTTGGGAGGGGGGGCTTCTGAGCTCTGAATGTTTTTTTAGTTTTGTAGAAGTCCGGACTGAGATTCTGGCTTTGCAAACTCATCATCTAGGTTTGATTTAAAAGCTACCCTCAGAATGGGATATGCCCTGGTTTGAGAAGAAAAATGGGAAGGGAAGAAAGAGAGGGGGTAAACTATTTGATATAGAGCATCGGTGTGTGTGTGTGTGTGTCTGGGTAGTTGTGCACACGCACGTCTGTGCGGTTTGATGTATGCGTTCAGCCTGGCTTTTCTATAGTTCTGCATCTAAGACAAGAAGTCCTGTCCCGTGCAGCCCTTCACGCATCACAGCCCCACAGTCTTCTATTAACTTCTTCAATACAAGCAATAAATAAATATATGGAATCCACAACTCTTTATCATCCACTCATCGCTTTAGAGAATCGAGGTGTCACAGAGAAAAGAGCCCTTTGGGAAGTAACGTGCAGGAGACGCGAACCGGCAGCGCCCCTCACCAATATTACCTTTTTGATCAAACGGCTTCACAGGAATCAGAGGAGGCAACATATCACTTTTACAGCTCTGTTCTCGGTTTAAAAAACAATTCTCACAAAGGGAAGGGGTCGCATGAAAATCACCTTGCGATTTGGCTTTAAAGCGTATTTTATAATGTGGAGGTACCAAATTATGTTCAAAAACACAGTTCACCGTGCACGGCTGACAGCCATTATTTGATCCCCTCCTCTGAGATCCATGTATGATAACACATCAATTTAGATTAAGGTGATATGAAAGAGAAATGTAAAACGGGTTTCAAGGGGGAGGAGCTGATGCATTTGAGATGAATAAAATGATATTAAAATTAACATGTTGAGCTGCGGCGCGGTCACAATTGACCTATGAAGTGTGCTTAACAGGAAAATATTTTAAATTGAAGCGCTGGGTCCGGATAGGCTGTAATAGCCGCCCATAAAATCTGCTGAACTCGTCAGAAAGTGTCACACATGTCTTGACATGCTGCTTTATTCAAATATCAGGGGATGGGGATAAGGGCCCGATAAGGTCAAAGGATTTGCCTAATAGATTTGGAGCCCCGTTCAGGTGTCGCGGGGAAAAAAAATATAAGCGTTAAAGCGAGCTGGGTCGAGCCCTCGATGAAACTAACCCCGCGTTCCGCACTCCAGTCGCTATCTCCAGTCCAAACAAGTGAGATTTGATACCGCTGTTCAGGCCTGGAACAGAGGGAAAAAACAAGCCCACTGCCACAACAAAGACAGGAAATTCAGCATAGATTCCTACTTCTCTCTTTTCTCCTGCCTCTCTATACCTAACAATGCTGGTAATGGAGAGAGAACAGTGCCCGGGGCTGGCAGAGACACCTGCGACATATTTTCTCCCCCACACCAACCCTCCCCCCTCCCACCCGCACCCCCGTCCACACTCCCCGCTCTTCCCACCCCCTCGACATTAAAGTCCTTCACAGAAATCAGAATTTAATAAATCACCCCAGAGCCTGACAGAGTTTATCTCCGGGGGTCGCCTCCACTGTGCAGAGACTCACAGACAGACAAAGCCCGGCCCGATAAGATGTGAAATTAAATACAGTTAGCAGTTTGAGACAAAGGAGGGAGAGTGTCACACCGAGCTTTGTACGGTGTAAACGGCTGGCTGCTAGTCGGGGCACATACGCGAGCGCGCGCGCCACAACGCACGCACGCACACACGAACGCCGCCGAGACAGCGGGGTGATTCATTTCAGGTTTCCTCTCACATTTAGCCTCATTTGCATCATCCACTGTCAACATATCGCCTCTCCCAGATATGTTCAAGAGCTTTCATTAGACGTCCAGGGGATGACATCCTTTTTACCCAGATGCACCATTATTAATCACACGCTCGACTCCTATGTGGACTCATCTCCATCACGGATCAAACGCTATCTGCCTGTGTTTCCTTTCATTCAGCAGACATCCCTGACATCAGCCATCACTACAGCTAAAGGAGACTTATGGGAGTGTGTTGGGGCTCAGACGACCTTATGAATGCGGTACATAAGCATTTAGTACTGAGAGGATATAAATGTGAGGATTTGTTCGACACTGGTAGGATCTGTCAGAGCAAACCTCTGGCAGCCCAGCGCACACACTGCGCGGCATACCAACTGGAGGGCTCGGGAAAACAATTAGAGGTGCTTTAAAATATGAAACATGCGATACGAAATTGCTGCCCGGCGTTATACGGATAGCGTGATTGCAATGCTTTCATATGGGCGTACAGTTATATTCTTTTCAATTAGCTGTGGTCTCCTGTTTGCATCAGGATATGGCCGACCTCAGCTGTTCAAAGCTGATTTTTCCCCCTGCTCGGTAGTTAAGAGAAAGCACAGTCAGGTTTCCAGGAAGAAGCGGTGCGGGTTGTTTAATAGGCTTAGCCTGGTCGTAGGACCTGACCTTTCCCTTTAACAATACTGAGGCCGACGGGCTCGGGCCTGCTCTGGGAACACAATGACCCGCGGGTGAAGCCTAATCTTCTCCAACTCCATTCTCCCTGCTGACCAGACGGCCTTCGTCCACGGCCTGTGTTGCTCCAACTGATGTCATCCTGCTGAGACAACAGTGCCAAGGAACTGTCAACAGGCCGGGCCCAGCAGGGCCCCGACCGAGCCTCTCGCACAGAGCCCTTCAGGGTCCACAGGCACCGACACTCCACGCTCTAAGTGCGAGTGTCGCACGGTAGAATGTGGAGAATGACAGGAATGCAGGGTGCCATCATGGATTCTGATAACGTTCTGCGTCTAAGAGCATGATTAGCACTCTCTGAAGTCAACCCGTCTATGGACGTGACTGGAAAAAATGGGTACCGTGGGCCTGTCAGTACAATGGAGCCGCTTTCAAATAACCCCAACCTGAATCTCCCACGTCAAACCTGCAGCCATCAATTTCAAATTGTGACATGTAGCCATATTAAAGCAAAAGTGATTATATGTAATTTGAGTATTGAGTGAAGCATGTACAGCTCAGAATCCATCTAAGGCTTTACCACCCTTTGCTTTGTGGAAGGCATGCTGGTGCATCATCTGGAACAATATTAACATAACATGCAACAACATGAAAAGCAAACGGCACAGCTGTGTGAAAAGGTTCCTATAATGTGTCAATGACATGTAATATAAAGAACAACTCATTCAGGAGCTAAGTCCCAGGTGACTCATACAGAGCCCATTCCTGTGGCAAAGAACATATCAGATAAAGGAAGAAGCAAAGAAACGCCTCTGAATGTATGTCGCTGCGGCGTTACTTTAACTTTTCAAGTGTGTGACGAGTGCAGGCGCTGACACGGCAGTTCATTCTTTTCCAAATGTTTCTCGGTTTCATTTTTTTTCCCAACGTTCAAATGATGTGGCTGTGAAAGGTTGTTCTTTCTTCTCTGTGCAAGTAAACCATACAAAGAGGTGTTTGATCTCCGAAATCCGATCTGTATTTCTAGCATTGTCTCCAGTTCCTACTGTGGCATCTTAAAGGTCAGGAGTGAAAGGCCATTTGATAACTACAGAAAGACCTTTTGGCTTTATTACACTGCCTTTCATCTCCTTTCCTGCAGAGGTTAAAACAAAGCATTGCATCCTTTGAAAAAGAAAGGATAAAATGGATCGCTTTGGAGCCTCAAGCCTTTATTTTTTTGTCACTGGGGGAAGTCTGGCATCCAGTGTACGAGGGGAGAAAAAAAAAAAACTCTGGTGGGATGTGTTTTCTGAGAGAGGCGAGTCTTCTCAGGCACAATTAGCATATGTCCTCTCAACCTTCTGCCGAACCTCTCAATGAGACCCTGAAATCCTATTGAGATATTATTACCACTCGAACAGGGCATTACACAAAACATCTAAAGCATCCACGCACACGCTCGTACAGGTGCACACATGCAGACGCGCACAATCACGGCTCAATGACACCCACTTCCCACTGAATATTCCTTTCTTTTTAATGGTAACCTTGGGAGACGGGCTGCACCGGCGCAACACTTAACAGCCACTAGTCTGAGAAAAATGTTTTTGATATGCTTGTGTCATTTAATCATCCACATTCTGCCGAGGCTGTGCAGGACAATTTTGCAGGATATTAACTCCCAACTAAACCCTGGCTTGTATCATTTGTGGGGCCAGTCAAGCAGGAGTCCCAGGAGGTGCAGAGACTTCCTCCTCACAGTCGTAGTAATCTAAGCTTGACTAGGCGCGCGCACGCACACACACACACACACAGAGAAAACACACAGCTAATAGACAGGTAGAATGAACCATAAAGGAATAAAGGAATCCGAAAATGTACGGCACAAATGAAGCCCTTTACTGACAGTCACAACAGTAAAAAGATGAGTGTGTTTGTGATTTGGGTGATCAGGTAACAATAATAATAATACAGCCGGTAATACGGTGCAGTATGTAGTGATAGAAAATGGCCCAGCGTGTGCTGACGATACCCACAGACAGCAAAATGACTTCCCTTTTTCTTTTTATTTCCACACCAAAGTTGGAGATTGAAGAGCATTCGTAAAAACGTCACTTTAACGTGATCCATTTGGACAGCTCACATTGCTTAATGGGGTAGGAAATTCATTTTTTCTGCTGTGGAACAGACACAGTGGATGATGTGATTCTATGCAAAATATATGAAGCCATTACGAGAAAAATGCACGAGTTTCAATAGTTAGAGGGGGGAAAAAAGAATTTCATTGCACGGAGGGCTATCCCTATTCTTTACCAGGGAGCGTCACATACGCACACACAATGCAGAAGACAGCAAAGGCAACTGATGAAAACCATTTTTGTTCCATCACAAAGAACTAGGTCACCCTCTCATAATTGTCAATCATGCAATAAATCTCTCTGTGGCACAAATGAATACGGCATTGGAAATGAGACAAAGCTTATTGGCATGCTATGTCAGCTTGACTCAATTCATCCTCCTTTTCACACAAGACCATTCATATGTGAAGTAGTGCGAGGGTGTCTCTCCCTCTCTCTCTCTCTCTCTCTCTCTCTCACTCACTCGCATACTCTCTCCCTCACTGAGCATCTCACACACACACACGCATGCACACGAGAAAACACACTCGCACACTCTTCATGTTAAAGTTGCACAGGGTTAATGTATGTGGACATTTCAGCCAGGGGCTGCTTTATTATCATAACCATGTTTATTTCCATAGAGAACGTGTCTCGCTGTATTTACCGCACTACTGTGGAATTACTTGGAACATATACTACAACACATTGCTTTTAAGGCAATAGCACCGACTAAGTTTGATGATTTAACATCACAGTGAGAGTGATTCCGCTTCTATTTACAGGTCTGTGACTTCAATTTGTGTCTTAAAGACGAGCGAAAGTCGTGTTCTAATGTGTAAAACTGAGCTGACTCCTGACTCGTCTGCTAACCCCCCGTCGCATACCAGGTGTACAGTGCTCTGTCTCGCGCTATCTGATTGGCTGGGAGCATTGGCTTGACACAGCACTACAGCTCCATCCACACAGGTTTGTGTCACGTCTCCGAGGACCCGACTGTCACTCTTTAAGAGGAGGGTAATAATAGCCGGGCGCCACAGCAAGTGGTGGCACAGGCGATTTTAAAGAAACATCAGGGAGACGGTGACATTTGAGTCTACGAGGGGAGAAACCCAAGCGCTGCAACCAATAAAGACTCCCACCAATATTCTCACTAGGCTTAGAGGGAGAGAGACAGAGAGGGTGAAAGGCAAAGAGAGATGTCAGTGTTAGATGAAAATGTGTTGACCTGGTGATATTGATACCCCGCTCATAACCTCTACAGGTGTGCAATGCCGTCAGGAAGCAGCTCTTGGGTGTGGCGATCTCTGTGGATAACAGCCAAAATTGCAGACCTTATCATTTTACAGTACGCCGAATGAGCTGCTTCGTTCACTTTGAACTGCTGACAGCTGAGACGATTCTGTATTGAAAATAGCGCCGCTGCTCTTAACACAGCCACAGACCTTCTTAAACATGTGTGTTCCTTTTGTTATTTTACACCGTGAGGTAGTTTAAAGAAAGCTAATATATTGGCTAATAAAAAAAAATTAAGAGGGAGATTATAACTTGTTACTTATTCTTGGTTTTTCTAATTTAAGAAGTATTCAGCCGACAGTGACCTTAAGATTAATGACTGAGTTTTGATTGAGTGGATTTTAGCAAGGTTACACCGATGTCTTTCTTTTTCTTTTCTTTTTTTCGTCATTTGAAAGACAGATCTGGAACAACCTGCTGATCAGTGTCCAATGCTGCGGCTCCAACCAATCGTCTACATATGACCCATAAATGTATTACGAGAACAATCTCGTCTAAATTGGCACTTTAGCGTTTGTGGCAGACGTTATAGCGCACGATCGTACAAGAAATTGTAAAAAATGAAAAGAAGCACGCTGCTCAGAGTGAATTAAATATGAATCACTTACTTTGACATCAGCGTTGTTCACATTCTAATTATTTACTTATGCTGATATACTTTGACTTCATTTATTTACTTTTAAAATTCTTTTTTTCGCCGATAATCTAAAACCTTGATTGAGCACCAGAGTCTCATAAGCTCCAGAACCAGGCACAGGAGAGCAGCTCAGTGTCTAGCCTGCTGGCTCAACAGGAACTCATTTTATGCACGTTGTTAGTTATAATTCAATGCAACAAATTGACTGCATAAAGTGTTTCTGGTGTTTTAAGTGAATTCAGACTTCACATAAATAGCTGTGGGGCCGTTTTTCTTAGTTTTTCATCAGAAGGTATTGACTGAGCAGATGCTTTGAACCACCATAGAATGTGCTGCTAGTCTCAAGTGTCATTAGCTTCGGGGCTTTTCCAGCTAGCGCCAGGTAAAGATTAGATAACAATCAGCCCTTTAATAGATACTGTTGGAGGCACCGGAGCCGTTCCTGTGCTGCGCCGTTCATCTGAAGCTAACAACAGAAGAAGAGAGAGTGGAAACCGATGTCATTTCCTCCCTGATTTCTTCACTGTGATGTGCCGCTGAGCCCAGCAAGGAACACGGCTGTTGTTAAATTACATGTAACTGTTGGCTCAAACTAGTGTCACTGTACAGTGTGTGTCTGTCTGTGTGTGGGCAGGTCCAACAAGAACTTCAAAATGGCACAATCTAGTGTGGGGTTTATTAAATGGGAATACACTGCAATATACTGAAGACATTTTGAACATCTGTTTGATGTACTTGATTACTTTGGTCTTGAGGAAACGGAGTCTTCGCAAGCATCAACTCTGCCATCGCCTGCCACAAACACTAACCACTAACGAGGGACCGACTGATGTGTTTTTCAGGGCCGATCCCAATACTGATTATCAGTAATCACAGAGACCAATAACCAATATTTGGATTTATAGCTGCAACAATAAGTTGATTAATTGTTTAGTCGATTGAATGACAATCTGTTATCAACTATTGAGATAACTGATCATCTGTCAAAAGTCATTTTTTAAGCAAATATGTCAAACATTTGCTGGTTCCAGCATCTTAAATGTGAGGATTTGCTTATATTTTTGTCATTTATAAGAGGAGATGAAGAGTCTCTGGGTTTGGGAATATTGGTTGGATAATTCTGGGTAATTGTGATGAGCATTTGTCATAACTTTTGACGTTTTCGTCGACTAAATGATGAATTGTAGTAATCCTGAAAGTCTAATCGATAACGAAAATAACGAGATGCAGCTCTACTTGGAACCGATATACATTAGCTATAAAAATTTAAATCTTGTCAAAATTTTGAATAACCATTGATGGAATGTAACTAAGTACAATTACCTCAAGTACTGTGCTCAACTACAATTTTGAGATACTTGTACTTTCATTCCATTTTCTACCTCTCTGCTAAATGTTGGTGGCAAGTATTGAACATGTATAGTCCACGACATCTATATTAGAACTTTAGTTACCAGGTTTTATTTTTCGGGTTAATGTTATTAATTTATTTTATCTGCAATCAGACAAAAAAGAACATTGATTCCGATAGCTGGAAAAATGCTTAACATCGGATCTGATAACCGGCCACACCTATAATGAGTCTCTACTCCTAACACTGTCATATTAAACGTGACAAGAGATGTTACATCATTTGCATGATGATAGGGGACAAACATTTACTTCCTATAAGTGAAGATGCATCTGCATACAGTGTTTTTCACTTTTAGTGAAATGAGAAAGTCGTGCTATCGTAACATGATGCGCATTACTTCACTGAAATTCCAAAAGTACAAAGGGCTATTAAGAAAGCACATTCCTTTCTTAATATACTTCAATTATTAGGGGGAGTCATTTGTATTGAGTAGAGAGCTCCAAAAACATCGACACTGGAGGAATAACATCTGCATGTTTACTCAGGAGAAGATTCATCCCTGATAGCCTTCACGAAAATGAAGAGGGGGAGAAAAAACAAGTGGAGGAAATTTGTGGAATCCCATCTGAGATTGCTTCCCTGATGGATTCCTTTTCCTGTCAGCTCAGACGAGAAATGAAGCCGGGGAAAATTAACTCCTGATACAGTTACGCTGAATTAGACAGAGAGGGGAGAAAAAAAACCTACACACTTTTTAAGGATTCCAGCCTTGTCATTTTCAATTTTCTGCTCTTTGGACATGCTTGTATTCAGATTCCCCAACATCTATTCGCCATATCAATCCTAATTAGACAATCTGGGCCCACGAAGGATGGGAGCGGAGTTATTTGCATAATTTAATCATAAATACTCAGTGATACATATTTCCAAATGCATTTGTACAATTATCTTTTCATCCTTGGGGCAAAAGTATTAATATGATTAGGCAATAATTCTTTAAAAAAGGGGGAAAATAGGAAACCAGCAAGTGTGCACTCTTTTTTAAACTCCAGCTTTGGGCTATATGAAAAATTAATTAATTTCTGAGGAAAATCAATTTCTCTATGTGACCATATTAGACAGAGCCAGGCGAGGGCCTGCATTCCTTCTCCAATCAGGAAATCTCATCTGCTCCCTCTAACTTCTGTCAGTAGCATTTAACATCCTGGTACGAGTGTCAGTGACTTCCGCCATGCTCCCTAAATGTGCTTTAATGTGAAGGAGCCCGTGAGTAAAGACAAGCAAGGGAGCTCTGACTGGGCAGAGGGGAGAGCGGAAATCGGAGTGACCCAAAATCCATTGCTGGCCTGTCAGGCAATCAGTCTCAAGTGCAAAATCATCAGGTAAAATCACTGCTAACAAATCTAGTTTAATATGCCAGATAAGTCATATTGACAGATAGATTTTAAACAGCTTACGTCTGTTGTCTATAAAAATCAAAGCTAATACCCCTTTATGGTTGGTGAACACAGTAAAATTAGGTCATTTTAACACACTGATCAACGTGGAGGGACCTGATGTCGACGTGCGATTCCGAACCATTTCATTCGGTGGGAGAATTAATTGGTAATTCAATTGCTGTTGCGGATCCAGTAAAGGCATGCAAATAAGATAGGAGCTTGGGCAACTAATGCTTCCACCAGGCAAATTAACAATACAGGCCTCTTTGCCATGCAAATAGCCTCTAAATCCACAAATGACATTAGACAGTGTCAAACAAAGCCTCTTTAACAAGTGAAATCTGTGATTTCCACCGTCTTGGCTCGGCTTCATTGTAAGCTGCAAAATAACTCCTCTTAAAAGAAATGAGGAGAAAATTAATGTTACTTTAGTCCACTGAGCTGCGTGTGTGGATTTTTCCCCAAAAATGTTTTAATTTGCACTTGTTCCAGCTGAATGAATGTCAAGTCAATAAAGCAATTCTGATTTTCAAGGAGACTATTTGTTTGCTTAAAAAAAAAAAAGGGAAAAAAAAATACCTTGCCGCCATCTGCCAACTGCACAGTTGACTTGAGCACATGTACTGTACCTAATCAAATTTAGCAGAGCCTCGCTGAAGGATTAAAAATGTAAAAAAAGGAAAAAAAGAGAACTTAAAATGCTTTTCAATAAAGAAACAACACACAATGTGAGGGCCAATTTGACTTTCAAGAAAGTACTTGAATAGATTTGGATTTTAAACAGCTTTGTATAGCATTCACTCTCTCTCGCTCCCTCTCTCTCTCTCTCTCTAATCAGGCATCTGTCACTCTGTTTTTGAAGTTATTATCGCCCAAGCTCCCTCTTGGATGTGGTTGCTGGGTGACGGGTATCTTAGCACCCACTCTGACTGGGAATGATTTGAATGGAATCCAGAAATCTCCCCTGAGTACCTGTAAACACATCCGTGCCTTGTAGAAAACAAATATATTATAAGAGAGCTCAGCAGAGGAGAGGAGGGAGAGAGACAAGCTGGCACCCTCAGTGGCAGCTCACACTGAGCGCTAAACAAAACAATTACCGTCATTTGCAAATATGTGTGTTTAGGCATAAACACTCTTGAAACGGGAACAAAAGAGGTGATAGCTCTTGTAGCACTCTCTGTCATATCACTATCAATTAAATATATCTTTTAAAGAAAAAAAAGTCGCTCCGCTGTGACCTGTCACTCGCAACGTTTTTGCGGGAGTCAGATCTGTTTGACTGAAACGAGCCGGGGAAAATCTATTTAAGAAGGGCATGTAAGTGAAAAGCCGTCCCATTCCCAGTGGTGGGACATTGTCTGGGGCGTGTGGTTAACCTTCAAGGGTAGACAATGATTGTCAATTAACTGCTGCGTTTCTGCGCCCCAGCATCGGATAGCCTGCCTCCACAAAGCAGACCAATGAGAGATATGCGATATCTCCGCACCGCCCCCTGTGTTATAATAACCTTTCAGAGAGTTCAAGTGTCACAAAGCAATAAGAACCTTTTCCATCCCACCGCAGGGAAAATGAAAAGGAAAACAAGTAGCTGGAACAGGGGGGCTCCTGGAGGGCTCCTGGAGGGCCAGAGTCATAATGTAGGGGAGATTACTGAACCTGGATCAGTGCGGGAGCAAGAGCGAACACTGCTAATCTGGCACGAGAGTCCTTAAGAAAATGAAGGGGTCAAGAATGACCGTATTCCTAGTATCTTTAAAGATGAACTGTAATTACTAAAATACTGTGATGCCTATTAGACGAGCACACGTAGTTCGACCGCAGAAAAGTATGTCGAAGGAATTTTAATTATAAATTCTCATTTTTCGAAAACCATCCCCACAGCACCGAAAAACTATCCCGGGCCACAATTCTGCACCTTTAATGTGTTCAAATAGTGTTATGCAAAAGTAAGCATGGTAGGGAACAATTTGGTTGGAGCTTTGTTTGTGTCCACATCAAAACTAAACCAGCGGGATGCAGCAGTGCTCTGTGATGCTATTCACATTCACACTGTGTGCAAAATGAGAGTAGTGTTGTTTTAACACAATAGGCCGCGGGAGGGGGAAAAAAACAGCATGTGAAATAGTAAGACCCATTGTACTCCGCATTATTCACTTCATTGTTACCACTCTGCCACTGTATAAAAAGAGTAGTGACACTGTGGTAATAGGGCGAGATGACAAGCTAAACTATCTCAGGCAGCAGGCTGTTGTTGTGTAACCTGAGCGGGTTAACCGCTGAACTCAGATACTTTTTTCCCTGACAGCGAGCCGGTGGCAAAACGGAGCATCGACTTTGGAAGAGGGAACTCGTTTTCACCTACAGGGCAACCTGCGTCCTGTTTACTCAGACTGATCATTTTGTCAGCAGCAATTCAATGACAGACGGTGTAAAGCGCACACATCCCCGCAAATAAAATCAACTCTTTCTAAGTAACAGAAGCCTTTTATCCAGCGGATGCCTCACTGTTCCATGATGTAATTCTCCAAATGGGGCAGGCAGGCGGGCAGGCCGGGTCTGAGTGATTGATTTCAGCCCAGCACCGGGAGTACCTGGCTGCTTTCAGAGACAATTACAGTCCTGTCCATGTGCCCGTAATAGCCCAGCACTTTAGCGTCATTAAAGCGACGCGAGGCACTGCATTATCCTTTAACCCCATCGCTGGCCATCCCCCCATTGACAACCCGGAGAGTTCAACCACATACTTTGTCACCTGAAGCCCCACGCCAGGCTTGAGAGGAGGATCACCGCACTGTATGTCTTTCTCTATAGAGAGAGGGACCGACGAGGGGAGGGGGGGGGGCTGTTCCGTTCCCTCGATGCTTTATGTAAATGATGCTTAAGCACCAAAGTGCACAGGTGAGTTGTTGAGACGATTGCCACTGCGATGGAAATATGGAGCTGAAGCATATTTATGAGCTCCAAATATTGTACGTGGACGTGCGAGGCTGACTGTTGCAAAGCAAGCATAAAGGGAAGAGGAACCGTGTGTGCTGAAAATTGCAAGCCACTAAAAATTGAAATAAAGCTTCAGAAAAAATGTTTCACTGTAATAACATCCAAGTCAAAATGTTCAGGGAGTTATTCGATTTTGCATTTTCTCACCAGGCCTAATAGAGCACTTTGGAGATAAAGCAATACTTATGCTATATATATATATACAATCTTAATGGTACATAAAAAATGTCTGTTTCCATTATTTAGGTCTGAGTGTTTTATTCACTTATGCTATCAGGCATGCACCTAAAAGTCAGAATCAAGTTTAATCTCGCACCATAATTTTCCTGTGTGCTCTTCAACCGAGATAACCAAAGTGACTCAAAGTGTTTATTGCTATTCCCCACTGATGTGAGCCTTTCCATCATATTTGCATTTCCAGCTCATTTCTGGGTAGGAGATCAATATGGAATCAATCATAGTGACAGGTAAGATGGTAAATTTGACCAGGCTGAACCATCCTGTGAGACTGAGCGATACATCAAAGCCAGGAGCAACAGGACAGCAAAAAAAAAAAAAAAAAAAAGGCTTTTAATCAAATATTGATCCCCACTTAAATCACTCTATATTAAAACATATAAAGCTCAAAATATTTGATTCGGCGATATGTGTTATGAATGCATTCATTTTTCACACGTGTGGTTGTTTGCCTCCCTCACTTATATTAATTTCCTTGACTAACAGAAATCAAGGATGTTTGATTAAGGCACATCCTCTCGCGCCTGTGTGTGTGTGTGTGTGTGTGTGACAATTATCCCGAGCGTTTACAGTGTGGGAAAAAAAAAAAAAAAAGGCTCCATACACTCTTTTTCCAAACAGGAGCCGTGAGTGTTCTGTAGCCTCCTTAAGAAACGTGCTGGCTGTTTAAAAAAAAAAAATAAAAAATGAGAAAACAGTTCATGCAAAAATTATTCCATGTCATCTAATTATGATAATCTGGGTTTTTTCCTTGTTTACTTTCTGAAAAATCAAAGTTGTCATAATTGAAGTTGTGTTCCCCCTGTAGCAAGGGCATAAACCGAGGCATAACCTAGTTTTATTCCAGAGAGATTTAACAATAAAGTTGAGCTAAAAGTTTTCCTCAAATTAAGGGGGAATTACAGAAAAAGAAAAAAGGCTGGTAATAGATGACTTGGCTCTTGTTTCTGAAATTGTTTTGTGGTTTTTTTTTTGTGGAGTGGCACCTCTACACCTGAAGTTTATTCAACAGCGTGGTGAAACTCAGCCGAGGTGTAGCCTACATTATCGATTCATTTGTCCCGAGGCAGACAGGCTATCCATCATGGCACAGCTTTTGCCCTGCACGTGTTAAAAAGAAACTTTCACTGAACTTTTTTCCCCCTGATGTTGCGCGCTGGCCTCTTCCCGTCCAACGCACAGCTAACTACGAGCACACCGCCTTGGATGTGCGCTCACGCATCCCTCTCTCACACTGACACACAATCTGTTCACAAGCGACAATTAAAAATCGGCCTGATCAAGTTCATCACAACGTCTGGACCGCTTCTTTAATTTAAAAAAAAAAAAAAGAGGAAAAATGTCTCCCCCTTCCTTGCTCCCGCGCCTTTACGCACGCCTGTCCGTAAAAGACATTTAAACCAGAAATGCCGCACAGAGCTTCTGCACTAACCTCGCATTGGTGCAGTCGTTGTACAGAGTCTCGAAGTCTTTTCTGGAGATGAGTTTACAGCGGTTCACCCCGGGTTGGATGGCGCCGAGCCCTCTGAGGATGCGGACCTGCTCCACATTGCACACCACCGGCGTGATCTCCAGCCGCTTCAGCTTGGTGTAGACCGTGTGCAGTCCGCCGACCAGGTGCTTCAGGAACAGGTCGAAAGCCTGCGGAAGGCAGATGAGCTCGCAGCCGTCCACGGTGAAAGACGCCACTTTGGCGCCGCGCAACTCGACCATCTTGCACTCGTTGTTTTGCGGTATGTTTTCAACAGGCGACGGGGTCGAGTACACGGGTTTGCCGGGGGGGAGACCCGCGGTCGGGATGCCCGGGCTGCCGGTGGCGAGGAGCTCTGATCTGAACAGGTTCTGCCCGGGTCCGGACGGGGGGGCCAGGGATGGAGACGGTGATGAAGTTGTCGACGGCGGGGACGTCGTCGCGGAGGGAGTCGAGATCGGAGGCGGCGGGACGAGAGGAGTTGAGGGGATCAGAGCAGCCGGTACGGCCATGGTCACCTACAGGAGGGGAAGAGAGTAGCCGAAGTTCAAAGTATAAAACCCAGCCTGCCGAGACACCCCGAAATGAAAGAATCCACGAGAGTTTAGCTCCTCAGATAAGTTGGGAAGTAAAAAAGGGCTGCCGAGAAAAAAAAAAAGGCGTGCTGAGTGAGGGTTTTGGGGGGGCTGAGCAGCGGGACAATGATCAAAGATAGGAGGAGGAATGACAGGAGGAAAATGAGCTGAAAAGTGCAGCTCCGCTCTGTGGATGAGTTGTTGTTGTCACACGGTACAGAGAGGGAGGAGCTAGGGGACAGTGGGAGCCTTTGAAGAACAGATAACTGGGCTCGGACTACCACTCAAATGTTACTGCAGCTCTCTTAAACGTTGCATCGTTTTTTAAAAAAAATCCACACGAGGAGAAGAGACCCAGTCGAGCCTGATCACAATCGTGTACGAATTTGCATATATTTTTTTGTGTGTGGTTAGAAAAAAAAAGGGAAAAAAAAATTGCACTCACACAAGGTGTATGTGGTATTTACAGTTAACAGTCACTTCTGACTCTTAACGGGCAAACGTGTTACACCTGCTGTCTGACAGATCTCACTCAGGGTGCATGACAAACTTTTTTTTGCTCTTTGTGTTTGCTTAGATCCAGCCACTGTTAAAAGCATTTTTGCAGACTTGTAATTTTTTTTTTTTTCTGTCATTCAGGCACTCAAACTGCAAAGCTCGTTCTTTTAACACTCTGTAATGAATGGTGATGAATAAATACATGAATTACTGCGGGATGTATCGTAAAGTCCTCGTCGTTAACCGTTAAAAAAAAAAAGAAGAAGTTACTGTGGATCTGTGTGATTATTAAACACTTGATCATCAGTATGTCAGGAATGTTAACACAGTTACTTCATAGATGAAATGATACGCATCAGGTTAGCTGGATTGAAGTTACACTCAAAGTTCATTGATGTAACTTTTTATTGTTGAAATCTGATGACCAGTTTGATTTAAAAAAAAAATAGCTGAATGTTTCTATGAGAACTGGCACTGTTCTGCTTTCACACATGGGTCTGGTATGAAGTTATTTGTTACTGGAATCCAGCAAACTTGATTGTATATTAATTAATGTATGAAGTAACTGTGAATTAACATACTGATGATCTATTAAACGTGAACTAATCTAATAAAATCTTAGTAACTTGATCATTTGTCAGTGGTTAGCAATAAGAATTCACGATGCATTCTGCACTAAATCACCATGAATCCTGCATTAGTTAAGCATTACGGAGGAATATGATTTGTACCCTTATTGTGAAGGGTTCCCTTTTTCTAAACTTTTTATTCTCATATCATATTTGTCATATTTTCTGACTGAGCATGCCAGTATGAGTCACTTTCCAAGGTGTACAGTGTCTGTGAGAAAGGAAAATATGTCTCATTTAACGAGTCCTCTCTGATTACTGTGTCTACACAACCAAAGGGAACACAGCTTTTTGTACGAGGAGACAGCCTGACATGAACGAGAAACAATGGTTGTTTTAGTATTCAAACTAAAACACACTTAAGATTTCAGTGGGTGTATACTGCAAATACTGTATATAAATGTGCAGTTACTAATTGAACTTTGACTTTAATTACAAATCTCCAAAATCTCAGTGTCAGTATTTGTTTTACAATTTCTGGTTGAATATCCGCGATAACGATGACTTTATTATGTTAGAATTACAGGTGAGCTGGGAAACATGTCAAATAATGTGACCTATATCAACACTGCTGAAAGTGATACTGAGCTCAAACTCGCTGTGGAAAAATAGGCACTACCTTCTTATGCCTGAGCCCAGAGCATTAAAGAATTCAAACTGGTGTGAGAACACTGGCAATTACTAAGTTAACACTAAAAACACTGCCCTCGAACATGGAAACTGCCTATTTTTTCGTGTGTCTTGCACAGCGATGCTTCTTCACCCACTGTTACCTCCAGACAGAACACCGGCTTGTTGTTTTGTGGTGCTGAATACAGAACTAAGCTTAATCTAGGAGGAGGATGAACTCTTAAACTTCCTCTCAATCTCAGACAGTTAAGGAAAGGGTGATAAAGGCAGAGGGGGAGGAGATAAAGCGCTGTGTCTCAGGGTCAAGTCCGTGTACAGTAAGCTCATACAGGCTTTACATGTACTGTAATCAACCACTGGAACACAGTGAATTAAAGTACCTTTCTTTCTTTCTGCTTTTCTTACCAAATCAATCAGTTTCTGAAAAAGCTGTAATATATACGTCTAAATAATCCTGATTAAGACAATTCACTAATAGATTGTAATAAGGATTTATATGTGTTAGATAGTAGGGGTTAAAAAAAGTAGCTTTTGTGTTCTATTCAAATATGGCAAAGAAAAAAAAAACGTAAGTGGACCTGCGGGAAGCTCGTTTGAAGTTTTGCAGAAATCGAAGTGATGTTTAAAAATTGTTTTGAGTCAGCACAACTGTAGGAGCGTTTACCTTCCGTTCCCCAACTTGGAAGCGCTGATCAGATCAGATTTGATTCACAAATAACCAGTGGATCTCGTTTACATGTCGAAAAGTGCATGCCACAGCTTTCTTAGCGTTCACACTGTTTCTATCAGGCGTGTCTGTTCGCTGTTCGGTGTATCTTTATCACCTGGATTTTGGAGAACATCGGCACTCGCCACGTGTTCTCTTTAGGTTGAACACCAAGAAGAGCGTCGCTTATCGCGCTCTGTGTTCGCCTTAATATTCTGTGTATTCGTGTTGTCCTGTTGTGTCAGATCAGCTTTAAGATAAGCAGTATGCCATTTCAAAATTATCATTCAGGGAAAGAGGTAGCTTGTAGTGTAAAATCAATAGCTGCTTAAAATTCATTGCCAGGCAATCCATTTGCCCTTTATGTTGCTAACCTTTCACTTAAATATGCACCATATTAAGATTTCATTATATACAATGAATGTCACAACAGTTTGCCCACTATTTCTCTTGTTTGCATGGGTTAACTGCAAATCATTGTGCTTGTAATGTCTGAAAAATGACTTTCATTAACATTATGCAGGAAAAAAAGGGAAAATATATGAGCTTGAGTGGCCTAATAGGTATTAAAAGGCACCACAGGATATGTATGATGTTTGAGATACAAAGGCCTTTCAACAGACTGGGTGGGCTGCATGTGTCTGACCCCAGTTATGAAAACACAGAGCAACACAAAAAATAACATCTGTGTACTGGTGCTGTACACTACACCACAATACTTGGTATAATTCAGCACGGATGCAAAAACCATCGCTGCATGTGAAACTCGTGCCTTCGGAGAAAACATTTCTGTTTACTTGTGACAAAAATACATTTCTTAAGGCACAGTGGAAGTACGTAGGGAAAGTTTCAAACTGTTCGAAATAGTTGGTAATCAGTGGCGCGAATGAAGTTTCCGGGGTGATTCGCCTCAGAAAAATGAACAGTTTACAGAGTTTTTTTCCTCAAAGTCCACAGAAGTACAGTACATGTGGATGAGATTGCGGTAAACAAATGACTATGTCAAAATGTAATCACCCAGGATGATGAATGGCATCAGGAAAGTGTTTCAAAATGTATGGATATGGGACAAGACTTGTGTATGATCAATGACACAGTATATTGTTTGATGTAATAATTTATTCACCCCATAAAGCTTTGATAAAACAATGTTGAAAAGCAATTTAAATTGAATTCATTTAAATGTCAATTCTCATGGTTAGGATTTTTCTATAATTGGCTATTTAATTAAAATAATTTTCATAGTCATTAATACAGCCAGCAACTTGTAGCGCACTGACGTGTTTTAATTACATGGTATTAACAAAATTGATATGCTTTAGAAAGCATGGTGAATAAGAAATAATTAGACCAATCATACATCATCCTCTTATGGACATTAAGTGTATCACAATATAATTGATGAACTTAAAAAACAAGAGAGATAAATAACTTTAATTGAACAGAGTTGGTGTACAGAGCTTGGAACAAAGAATCATACTCACGATGTATTATATTTCAGAGGCAATTCATTATCCGTAACATCACTTAGCTCTCCGTGCCCGGCACTCTCCCCCTAACCTATGATTACATGACATTTGAAAGCAATGATACTGTGTAGTCTTTTAAAATGTCCTTTTACCTAGTCCGCATAAATCTTCAAACTGCTTTTTTCCGCGTGGGGGGAGAAAAGCCACTTCAGACATAAGAATCATTTAGATGCTTGGAATAAAGCACTTATTGATCATGAATATTTGTTTCTCCAAGGTTACACTGCCTTGACCCCATCTATTCTTAGTCACCGTCCAACACAAACATGCCACTTGGGGTGAAGGGGAGATGTCAGAGAGCACGCTGATGGTGGAGGCTGTATGATAATGTTCTACACCGGCCACATCAATTTCTTATTAATTACAGGTAACTATGGCTGTGCGATATGACTAAAAATCTCATATCCGATATACCTGTAGGTTATTTCATTTTCAGATACGACACATATTGCTATGTATCGCACATTTTCCTGAAATTCAATAAATTACTAGTTAATGCAGACGAAGCCCCTCTTTCGGGTACCACCTCCATGTTTTGTCTTGGCGGTCAGAGTCCCTAACTTGCTCACAATAATTAACTCTGATCTGTGTAACGTTCTCTCGCCTCCACGTTTACAGGCGTCGCAAAAAATAGAGTGTAATTTGCAACACAATAAAATAAACAATAGTGTGCTATATGAAATGATAGATGTTTTTTTATTATCGATATATTGCACAGCCTACAGAACTACTCTCATGATGTTAACTTGAGTGTTGAGTGTATTCTGCTGATGACAACCACTAACATTTTGTAGTCACTGTCGAAATGTGACAGGCAAGTTGCAACTGATTAGGTGATCGGCAGGAAAATGTCTTTTTCTTATTCACAAACTCCAAACACTCTCTGATTCCAGCCTGTCCAATTAGAGAATTTGCTGTTTTATATCACTGCAAATTGAATCTCTTCGGATTTTGTACAACACTTACCTGATGCGCCAGATGGTTTGTTACTAGGGATAGACCGATTATCAGGCCAATATTCGGCACTTTTCCGATTATCAGTTTTTCTGTCAGATGCCGATAAAATTAACTATTTAAAAATGTGGTTTTGGCTCTGATGCAGCATCCTCTCAGACAACGTCCCGCCCACCAAAATATCTGATTGGTAACACATCACATCATACATTTTTACCGCAAATGAATATCAGTTCCAAATATCAGGGATCGGTCTCCTTGATTTGTAATAATCGTATCTGTATCGACCCTGAAAGAGGTCGATCAGTCGACCCCTATTTGTTACACAGAACCATCTGGGACGTTGCCCTAACAGAAACTGTTAAGAAAAGGGCAGGTACTTTTAAAAATACACTGTGGTGATTGGACCAACAGTCTGTCTCTCACCATTTACCAAGAGTCAATGTTAGCCCTTGACAGGCCTAACTAGTACAACAGCAACACTAGCAGAGACAGTTGGTTAACCAAGCTCTTGCCAAAGTCAGTTGATGAAAAGAGCAAAAACATCTTTTCATCGAGAAAAACCTTCGGTCATGTTCTTTAGCTCTTCTTTCAATGAAGAAATACTCCCCGGTTCTTTTTTAATAGATGCTAAAGCAGTCTCTACGCTAACCTCCTTAAGCCGCTATTGTTGTTTTCAAACAAACAGTTCTTCTTTCCCGGGTCATTACACCTAAACCACACCCATAGCTGCCAGTAGTTCCTCATGATTGGTTGGAACCACTGTGTTTTGGCCACAAGCGCATAGCTTCAAGCCTTTCAAGATGAATTCGCAAGATCTCATGATCATGTGATCCTTATCCTGAGTTGCTTCGCAAGGTATGCACAACACAAGGTATCTGAAAACACCACCCTGGACTCTAGGACAATTTTCTGACATTTTATAGACCAAATGATTGATCAAGAAAATAAACAGCGGATAAATAGCTAATAAAAAAATAAATGATCAGTAGGTGCAGCAATAGTCTACATAAAACTGCATTTCTGCTTCATAGTTGTTTGTTGTCACTTTTGACCAGTTTTATGAAAAAATGTGTAGCATTATTTAAAGCATCTTACGTTGACCATAGTGACCAAAGATCTCAGGGAAACTGAGATCTTTTTCTTTTGAAATCTGGGAAATGAAGTGTATGTCAGCAGTATCTTTGAGGTATGGTACTTATGTATACAAACAAGAGGTGGGTGATCTTGCCCCCCCCCAAAAAAATCACAATCTTTCTAATTGCAATCTTGATCCAAGTTGTAAATTGCACAATTTTTTCTCAGTTTCAAAATGCCTCGCAGACTAAAACCAGACTTGAAATAGCTTTTGCCAATTTCTATATTTGCACCATTGAAACACAATACTTTGGCACAAGCTACCCATCCGCCATGCCACTTGCTAGCGGAGCATAGCCAACTAGTTGGCTCCCTCACTCTGTTTGTTTAAATAGTGCAGATATGCTTCTCAATGAGGTTCTGTTAAGTTAAAAAAAATCCAGAAATTGGGGCCACAATTAAATACCACAACTTCTACGATTCACCTGAAAAGTGTCCAAGATCAATCACGACCTAAAATAGTCAAATAGCACACCCCAAATACAAACACAATGTCTTCAAGAGCAAACCCTTTACAGAATAAGAAATGTAGGACCAGTAGCTATCTGCACACTAACAGTAGGGTTAACCTGGACAGACATGCACTGTAAATATGGGCGACGTACACAATCTCCCACTTCTTAATACAGCTGCTACAGGCGGGACTCAGATTCAGCTGAGCTAATAGAACGCTCCTTCACATAAAGTATGTAAAGTATGCAACAGCTTTCTGGTAATGTAACTGCTCAAAAGAGGAGCAAATGGAGCTCACTTCATTTTCAAATAGCCTGCCTCACCAATAGTCCCACAATTAGAGGAGTCACGGCCCACATCCTAGAGTACTTCATTTGATGCCACGCAGCTTCCAATATAACTGTGGTGCAAGAAACAGAGAGATTTGTGGATATCTAAATTGCTAAAGCAGAAACCTGTATAAACAGCGGTAATTACCGGGCCATTGACAGTCTCTCAGTGTTGTGCTCATTCTGCCACAGCCGCAGTGATTAAAATGAATCCTCATCGACTTCTCCATTAAAGCGCTGGCAGGAGCGATCCCGTGACCTTTCCCCATTGATTGAACATAACAATCACAATTCAATTGTAATGCAAAGAGAACATTTGTTATAATGTACACGAGATGCATGAGCCATTTCCTGGGAGCGGGGAAGGGTAATCAATGGAGTGACTCTTGGCGTGATGCAAGGAGAATGAGGCTGTGTTTGCAGGCCCTAATTCATACAGCCTGCAGTGTATGATGGAAGGCAATGATATGCATGTAAACACTCTGATTTCTCTCTGCTCATCGTTCAATAGGATAACAACAAATCCTGATTTCTATATCCATACAGACTAACAGCCCAGCGCTGCTATGATTGGCAGTGATGTGCGTGTACAAACAGCCTGATACACTTCTGATTCCATCTGAGATCAAAGTTTGATTCATGTATCATGTCACATGGTGATATCTCTTCCAAATTATCTTTCAGAGAGCAGCAACTGCCATCTTTCAAGACAGCACGCTCTACCATAACACTCGTAGAATCACTAAGCAGAAGACTGAGTACCCACATAAACCTATAAACCACTGGAAGTCTAAAATGCAGCCATGTATGTTGCAGTGATAGTCGAGCAAGGACAAGCTTGTAAAAGCGTAATTACTAATGATTAGCCAAACTCAAGCAAGTGAAACTGCAACTTGCACAATCCGTGTGCCACGGAAAAGAAAAGCATGATAGGCATGACAACCCATCACTGTTCAATCCCTCTTTAAAAGCTGCACTCGATCGTGTCTTTCAAAAACTGTCTTATGAAGAGTGTATGCGAATGATGTCCTTAAGGGATTTCTTTTTAGAATCAAGAGATTATAGTTTACACGGACATTAAACAGATTAAACCAGCCAGCTCTCTAAAGGCAGTTTATCTAATGGAGAAAATGTGGTATGCTAATTGAGAAATTCCGATGGTAAAATTATATTTAAACCTCCCTCTCTCGTTCTCTCTCTCTCTCCCGCCCTCTCTCCCTCTCTCTGCTGGAGGATTTCAGTTTGGCTTGATGAAATCAAATGGTTAATCACAGCCATAAGCTCTGAGACGTTAGCTGAGTGAAACAGTGTTTGCCATGCTAAAAGGTAATTGTCTCAGAAAACTTCATCGATGACAGATTCAATTCCATTTAGTAAATGTTTAATAAATGCTGTACAAACAGGGCAGGCCTATCTCGCTGTGCTTAGAAAACAAAGGGAAACTTTAATTGCTTTAATCATCCCTTGCTTTGACGTTGTTATTGGCCTTAAAAATAGCAGTTAACAGAAACTGTCCTGCTGAGGAAATTGAACCACATTTGGAGTATGATCCGTAATTAAGATAGGGGCATCCCGAGCAGCGAGGTCCAGGGAAAACTGTTGTGACTAGGAAAAACATTCCAAGTCATACAAAGCTATTCAATTAACAGAAGGACCCAAGGAAAACAACCTCCCTATTATGTATCACTTACTTTAATCAGATCGAAAGCGATTGTATCCCTTTTTGAAAATCCCTTAACACAAACATGTTAATTAACAGATAGGAGGGTGGAAAGATGTATTTTTCATTAGTGGGTAAAATAATGTTCCCCTTTAACATCAAGGAAAATCAACTGCTTACTGCAGTTAAACCAGTCAGCGGTGTAAATTCCCTGCCAGCATTTTTATTTAAAACCTCATTAATGTGTTTCAACCCGGCATAGCTGTACCTTTAATCTGCACTAAAAGGAAATAATGCGTTTCCTGCTTTATTTACCAGCCTTACTTAACAAGTGTTCCTGTACAATTAGAATTGTTAATAGATCTGGAAACAAAAGGACTTTGAAGGTGGGAAAGTGCTGACATTATTTCGCTGGGGAAAAACACTCTTGAGAAAAAAGATCTGCTGTAAATGTAGTTTCCTGGAACACAGGCGCACTGCAATGTTGGTCTCTCTCATTAGAAATGCCATGCACAGGACATAAATCAAGGCCCGTAAAACATTTCATTGCCACACCACACTAAATTACACACTTGCTGGTTTGCCACACTGATTGTGTTTAAACATTGTAATTTTACTTTATTCCCATTAAATCTATGCAGAGTTTTACAATCCATAAACAGAGTATCCGTAATAAAAGTTAATAAATGTCAGAATTTGCATTTGGCAAAAAAAAACACCCTGCTTCACTTTTGCAAATATCAATCTATGAACCTTTCAACATTTCGTCAAACAAAATGCTAATTGTACCTTTAGGAATTTAGGGGACAAGTGACAAGAAATGAGATGCAATGTCCTTTAGAATCAGGAGATCAGCTAAGATGGAATACATTAAGTGTGGGGCCAACGCAAAGTGGAGGAGGACTGTTTTTTTTTTTTCTTCCCGAACAAAAGACAATGACAGGATACACAGTATATGCATGTAAAAATTGTAATCCATTAGATGTTCAGCTGTAATTTAATTGTGCTTAAGCAGTACAAACACCAGTTGTTATTTCATTCTTTTGACTACTGTTTCTTCCTCCCTTTCCTCTTCTTCATTATATTGAATGATATTGACATGAGAAACGTGGAGTTTTTCATGGTAACACTGCAGATACAATTACAATCGAAAGAAACATATCAACAGTGTCAGGTTGACCTTTTGTTGGCTGTACTTTCAGACATTAATCTGTTATCTTAATTACCACTGATTTCTAAATGACCACAAGTATCACTATTACTAGCAGTACTGCGCAACTTTGCGAACCTAACAACCACCAGCCTTGCTTTTTATCTTCCGACACTGACTCCAATAAAGGTATTCATGCTGATCCAATACCAGTGTTTTGTTTTAATTTGCAGTCCAAAATATGTATATCTATCTGATTGATTGATTATTCTCTTGTATGTAAGATAACCTGAAGCTGTAACTACACTTCATTTCTTAGCTACCGCAGGTTAACGATGTAACATGTGACATTTTTGCAATAAAATATCTCAAAAACAACTACACCTTGTGCTTACATTCTCCCAAATCTTGCCAACGACGTTCAAACCAAGGGAAATCTGTAATTTTACTCAAGGTAGCGATGCGTTTCATTTCGGTTGCCTGTCGCTATTATTTGGTAGAAACTTCAAATGATACAGAAGAGAGTAAAGAAGGAAGTCGGCACGCACGACTAAACATAACACCTAACAACATTTCCGCCTTAGTCGCGTCACGTAGTTTTTCATTGGCAGTGGCGGTTGTTTTACAGTGAAGAAAACGATGGTCCCCCGCTGCTTCACCACGTATCTTTTTTTCATTGTTTTAAATTGAATGACCCCTAGTGGCAGAAAAAACAAACTGTGCATTTAAGTTTGTATAAATATAATTAGATTTTTTTTTTTTAAAAACCTGGTTGCAAACCAAACTGGCAAGACAACATAGCACATGCGAATCGCACGTCAGACTAATACCTAGTTATTCAATGTCGGTATCAGTAAGGATGCCAGTCTGGCATATTGGATAATTGTGTCATTAACGTTGACACCGAAAGACGAACTTCAAACGACTGCGCTGTTAAGCGAGCCAAGCTAAGTAGAAGCTGCTCACCAGTCCGACAGCATCAACAGGCTGGTGCAGTGGAGGAACCAGTGATGTGTGACCATTATGTTACAATGGTCATGTTTATGTTTGGTTATCATGATCACCATATGATACTAATATTATGGTGCATGATATGATACTAAAAATTTATATTATGAGTTCACACGAGAAGTCATTCTTCATTTTAGTATCCAAGCTGTAATACATCAAAAGTCTAGGCAGGGCAGCTCCATGTGCTATAATATCTCTCAGTTTGCAGTAGGTCACTATGCTCTGCTGACTTAATAAACTATGCATCCAACAACAATGATTATTCATGTCATTCTTCAAAGGTCCTTGAGTAGAGAGGATGCAGCAGCGATTCAACCTTTCGTATTAATTCAAGCTTGGCTAAGATTGTACCATCTGGGCCCTTGTACTTCGTGATTAATGCCAAAGAGTTGATTCATATGTGCAATTGGAGTTTAATAAACAGGGATTTCAGAGTTAAATGGCACATACAAATGCTGGGGATGAACTCATTCATACTATCTAATTTGTGTTCTTGGTAATAAAGCCCACTCATAATCATCTCCCAGATACACAAATATGGGGATTTTGTGATTAACATAATGTGTTTCTTCCAGAGAGGAAATAATCCTACAATTCAAAGACGCCTTCAGACATATGTACATTAGGATTCTTTATTTGGTCCAAATTAACTTACTACTGGAACAGCATGATTAACACTGGCACAAAAAATAATTACTGTTCATCATTGTACCGATTAAGCGCCAACAAACTTTTCTCTTTTAAAACAGCGTTGTTTGTACCAGACATCGTGGCTTTGCAAACAAAATTAACTTTGTAATTCTTTTCTTGCTCACATTCTCTTGGTCTGTCTCAATGTCACAGTGCTTAGTGCAGACTTCATAAAGAAAGGCATTAGGGCTGCTGATAATATTCCAATCTGACACAAAGGCACCACACAACAGTGACCTCTACAGGAGCACAGAACACATCAACTGCCACCAAGTTCATGCTTACTGTTACACTGTTACATGCCTCTGCATGTCTGTTTAAAGGTCATGGACCCCGATATGAACACATTAAGCCTTCCATTTACACGATTTTGTTCTTCAAAAAAGATATTTGTTTCTGATATACTATTAGATTTTATTTTTTAAAGTGTGAAAGATGATTTGACTATAAAAGATTCCTTATTTACCTTGAGATCTCTGGATCTGGCTCAACAAGGACCTACTGGAACCCAGTGACTGATGCATTCTCAAGATGGTTACACTATTTAAAAAGAATACCAATGCAGGTTTAATTTCATAATTTTCTTCTTTTTTTTTCTTTACGTATAATCTAAAATTCAACATAAGATCCTCCTCTTGAAAACTGTAATATTGATGTCCTGGTTTTACTATGAGGTGCATAAAGCAGCAGATCACGATCCAGGCGGACATTATGGCTAGGTGTACTGCAAACAGGTGAGGCTGCTGCATATCAACAAGTAATGCCCTCACACACCCCGAGCCCCTCTGCTTTTAGTCGAAGACAAAGAACAGTGCAGAGCAGTGTCTTTAGTTGGGTAGGGGAGGAATGGGTGGGTGCCAAGCCACGCAGACCACAGCCAAGTGCAGGATCACGGAGGAGGAATGAATGATGCTTAGATAAGGGACAAAGTAAAGAGGGCAGACCAAACAGGAAAACTAAGAAGGGAGAATGTGCGGGGCGTTGCCTGCCTGAGCAGGAAAATGTCCTGATACGAATATGTTCTTTTTTTTGTGTGTGTTGAGTAATGTTGCGCTGTATGTTTGCTGTATGCTGTGAGTAATCACAGGAGGCATTCCAGTTTGGTTGATACATTCAAGAATTCATTTGCAGAAACAGATGAAAGCATTAAATGAATAAACCAACAGCAGTTTGATTGATACTGTCTGGAGTGCACATGAAACAAAGCTGATTAAGGAAAATAAATACAAATCAGTTATTGCAAATAAAAGACTTTACACAATAACCAGGACATGGGTAGAAGTATGAGATGCATGGACAGTGCAAACCTATTTCAGTGTGATCATTGAAATTTTAAATAATTCAATGAAGCAAATGCTTTAAGGTTCTAAATCAGGTCTCTGTTTCACAGCGAGCATTAAACTCGTATCAGGAAATCCTAGACGAGAACGCCACCAGAATTTAATCCTCCTCGTCTTGGCGCAAGTCCCACCTGTCCACCAAATTTTGCGCAAATCTGTTGACGATTTGAGCTAACTAGTTGACAGAGAGGCAGAGAAACGGAATAACTACGCAGAAACATGATGTAACTTCTTAAGTGGAAGCGTTAAACTGAACCTGAAAACACTTTCACTGCAATGCATTGTATCTGTAACAGCTCTGTGGAGTGGTAATGGATACTTTTAATAGAAATAAATTAACTACCATTGAAGAGCAACACATTTGACACTTAAAAGTGTGACGCTCGGAGGTAAAATATGCTATTCCTGAGCTAATGTACTCATGGCACAATTGCAGACCTTAAAATGCAGAATTAGGGTCAGAATGGGAAAAGAAGAAAAAAAACGTACGGTAATCTGCCTCTTTTCCCACACAAGGGACCAGGAGAACACAGGCTATGTTGTACCCCCCTTTCCTTTTTACCCGAGTTCTCCTTTATGTATTCAAATTCACTTCAGCAGCATAAAATTCCCCCAAGAGACAGCATTGTCCTCCTGCTTGTCCCTTGGGCTTCCCATCTCTCAGTAACATCTCTTCACTCCACACATTTTAGCCCTACACCTAGCAGCAAGACTTTTTTTCCACAGAACCCTCTTTTTAAATAGTTCAACGCAATTTAATGAAAATTAATCAAAAGGATTTATAAAGCCACAGACGAATGCATAGAATTTTTTAAAGCCTTTGTGCAAATTACTCCAGTTTTTCTGTGTTTTAATAGGGCGGTCTGAAACAAACGCTCTGAATAGCCTTTCACTGGTTTTACCCCCTGAATAATAAACCACGGTTGTGTTATTATGTGTGAAAATAAAGGGTACACACATCTTTCCCACTCTCTCTGTCTGGCTGCATTCAGGAAACTCCGAATGGCAAATTTTACACTGATGGCTGAGCTGCAATTGCAGTTACAAATGTACGAACACTACACTTTCATAATAACGCGGTCCAAATGCTTCAAAAGGCGCGAAGGTCTGCTCTAGTGAACTTGAATATGTGGTCCTTGGTGCATAAAGTAAGCATAAGGCCAACTCTATAGCAATGAGGCTTTACTGAATGAAACGAAAAAAGCCTAAGGCGTCGGAGTTAATACATTAACACAGTGGAGGAGTTACAGACAAAAACACTGAGAAGTGGAACAGAACAAATGACAGAGAACACTACTGAAATTATAACTACGCCGGTTTATATTTTGACAAGCCCTCCGCGCTGAAGTGGCGATCATGAGTTGGAGTGTAAAGGTGCAGCTCTGCGATGTTTAAGGAAAAATAAATGAATATATAACGGCGAGCTCATCTCTCTGATATCACGAGGGGCTCAGCCAGAAGCTCTCGCTACATAAAAATCATCACATAAACCACTTTTGTGGGAGCCATTCCAAAGTATCACAATATTATCATATCTATTCACTGCTAGCATGATGCAAATAGGCTCAATGGCATGCTTGCCTCTACAAAACTCTCCCACCGGGTTCTAATAAAACAGTACAATTTCCCACTCTCTCTTTCTCCCTCTGTAGCGTACCAGTCTGCAGCCCTGTGATCTGCGACAGACAAAATGAGACGCAGCAGCTACAACAGAACTGAGACACAGTCAGTATTCCCTGCGCTCCTTGAATAGATAATGCTTTTCCTTCACATTCCTTTATTCTTTCAAAAAGAATGCATCAGAGGCCAAATATTAATTCTTCTCGTCATATGGAGGAGCTACGCAAGTGGCATACTAGGATGGGTTTTTGAATGATTAAGGGAACACATAAAGGGTTTCTTGTGGCGCTTTGAACTTTCTGCAGAGTTCTGAGAACTCTCCACTTATTCCCCACTCTGCAGGAGACTTGATGTTAAAAGACAACATTAATGAAAGCTCGGTAACAGGTAGAGACAGAGGGATTAATGCAATCTAAACACAGCAAGCCTCTCAGAACTGGCTCCGGCTAGCAGGTGAATGGGGAACCACTTTTCCTCACGTTTCCTCTGTCCTCCCACCATGAATCTCCTTTAAAGAAATGCCAATAGATCTGATTGCCTAATTCTCTATTCCCTCCCACCCTCCCCGGGCCCGAGTAGATGCACGTGTGGGGGGAATCACTTCAAGGAATGACATTGAGTGGGGATGTGCTGACTTGCACCACTGTTTGTCTTTTGATGTGAGAGATCAAATCAATGTACACGGCGTTCTCCGAGCAATGTGCAGGCAGATTAGCATTAGCCCGAAGGTGCCTGCTTGCCCTCAATCATTAGCGTTTACGTCTGACTCTCCAAATAATCAGGATTTACTCAGTGCTGTTGTGCGCTGCATTGATAGGTGCAAAAAAAAAAAAAAAAACACAGACACACAAAAAAAAAGACAGCATAGCATTTACGATGAAGGGTAATGTAAGGCTGTCATAATGAGACGAACACCTAGATAAGCCATAGACACTGGCTGACAGTGACATTTGTTATTGGTGTGAGCCACGTTATTTGTCACTGGTCTGGTGTGCAATGGTGCCTTCACATGGAAAATACCACGATGAGATCTCCAGAGTGCTTAAGTCAGATGGATTGAATGCTCTTGAACACTGATAAAGGTTGATTTCAGGTTGTGCCAACATTATTGTGAGCAAACTAATGCAGAATAATTGTCATATTTTGTCCTGTCAAAGCCCAGAACAATGGCATCTCTAACGCTCCAAAGTTTGCCTTTGCATCGCAAGCGTGAAATTACAATATCGTGTGTATCTGGATCCTGGTTCAACGCTTAATGATTTTTTCCACTGGCGGTGCAGAAATCTACTGGCCTGCTGTCAATTTTCGCTTGCCCCCTACATATTGTATTATTTATTTAGCGTTTATCAAATCAAATCAAAAGTTAACTGTCATGTTTATTATTGTTGATTTATTTAGGTTCATAAACGTCCATCACCGTCACCATTTTTTTTTAACAAGTGCCTGATTGGTACTGCGCATGTACAACTCTGTAGTGAAGCGAGGTGGCCCCCTCCTTAGCTACTTCCGTCATTAGCAGCAGAGAAAATTATGTGTTTAATTCCTTTTTATCAATTGCTGCAAAATGAGTTGCCAGATTTACTAGCCTGACAAGGCATTTTACTAGCCTCGCCCAATCAGGCAATCCTTGTTGTTAAGCCCTGGGATTTATGTTTCTGTACACCTTCTGACAAAAGCATATCCTAACCGATCTGTCAGTGGTACTCAAACAATAATTGCATAAAGAAACTATTAAGGGGTTCAACTCTGAGATTAAGGAGGCGCGGGGATCTTGGCAGTGCATTTCTGCCACATTTGAATTCATACTGTTTGCCTGTAACTTCATGCTAATGATCAAAGTTGGGGGGGGGGATTCTCCTGAGTGCAAGTTATGAAGATGAGATGAGGAGAGAGAGAGAGAGGGAGCGGGGAGAGGGAGAGAGAAACTGCTTTGCTGCCCTGCTTTGAACACTTTTACACTTTCCAACAAGCTTTGTTTTTTAATTGGCTGAAATTAATCTTAGGGATGTAGATGCCTGATTTGCATTCATTAAAACCCAACCAAAAGAAGTCATGCTTAATTCCAATCAAATTTGCTTAATTATGCATGGCGAGATATTCCCAAATGAGCTGTGGATTTTTGTTAGACCCTTTTTTTTGTTTCCTATAGCAAATAAAATGTAATGAAGCTGTCTTTTTGTGTTTTACTGAATGTTGAGGAGCATATGAGGAGCACCTTGAGCCTGGGCTGAAAACAATATTACTGCTAAAGTAATTATAAGAATCTGCATTTTTCATTGTTAATTGTGGATGTCAGCATCATTAATTTTAATTTACGGCAGGCAATAAAATTAAGAATACTTTGTGCTGATGTTTTAAATCATGCCTGTGAAGGGGACACATAATGCAACTTAAATCTCAAGTAGATATTGATTGGGGTGGATGGTCTTTTCTATGAATCTTAAATAGGCAGACGCTGGGAATCTGCTTGAGACTTCACTTTTACGAGTTAACTCCGGCACCAGATATCACAAGTGCAATACAATTAAAGAAGTGTCAGTTTATGCACACGCGCATACGTGTGCGCGCGCACACACACTTAATCAGCGCACTGCATAACAACAGAATGATGTCGAGCCAGATAAGAGCCGTAAAAGAGCGAATGCAACATAATCAAGCCATGGCTAACTTCATCATGAAGAGCTTAGAGTACATATCCAAAATGAAATAAATCTGCATCGTGCTACCTTTTCTGAGCAGTTTCAAATCATCCATGTTTGGATATTTTGGCAGTCATATTAATTAGATTGTCTGACTTTGTAAGACTGTTTGTACAGAAGGCAGAATGGAGGAGCTTGAGGTGCAGCACTGTACAGTACGCGGTCTATGGGGGATGACATTATGTGTTTCTGCTCCAACACTTGATTTATAGCTTCATTTGGACCGCGTTTGTACGAAACACATCCTGCTGCTGCAGAGGCTTTAGTGCATTGTAGTCTGAAAACAAAGGAAGAATAAAATTGATCTTTCTGGACACACACAAAATCAATGAATGGCTATTTCCTGTTCCATGGCATGTTAGTCCAACTGACTTGGCTCAATCCTTGAACTTTCCTTGTGTCCTCACTGCTAGAGAGGAAAGGTCTCCAGAGTTCAGTGGAAACTTAAGATGATGTCACTGTGGATCCTCTGGATCAAAGAACTTTTGTTTTCTTACTCTCTGCCTTGACCCTGAAAAAGAAAATATTTAACAGGCATCGGGTTCAAATCCATGCTATCGTTTGCTTGTTTGCTTACAGGGCTCGACAGTAACGGTTGCCACCGGCAGTGTTTGGGGTAAGACGCTACAAAATAATGCATTACTTTAATAAGATTACATTCGTCTGTTCCCAAATTCAGTAACCACATTACAGTTACTAATCAGACAATTATCTGCATGATGGGCAGATAAAAAAAAACATCAAACATGCCTTTTCATGCTATCATGACCGCTCCTGATATCCATGAAATTCAACACAGCGATGCTGCTGCGCCTGTGGAGAGGCTCTTCAGCCTGGGCAGCCTTACACTGACTCTGAGGAGGAAGAGACTGTCCGACAAACAATCTGAGAGACTCTTCCTCATGAGGTATAACCCCTGCTTTAGTGACACACATCAAATAAGATGGACTAATCTACAATAAAGCCAAAGAAAATGAACTGAGTGTGTTTGGCCAGTTCAGTGCAGTTCATATGCCATGTAAAAAGAATAAAAGAAAGCTCTGATGTATGTTTCCCTTAATAGGACAGGGCTTATTGTAAGATAATGTAATGCATTTTTTTAGGTAATGAGTAATGTGTGATGCATTTTTTTAAGTAACAAGTAATGGGTAATAGATTACTTTTTGAGTAACGACCCCAACACTGGTCATTTTGAAACATTTTGAGAAGCCATCGGTGGCAACTACTTTTTAACGTACAAAAAATAGAAAATGCAACCCAAAATAAAAACATTTTCAATATCTGTTGCATTAGTTATATTTACATGTTGCTGTCACCATCAGGACCAGACAATGTTGCACGTGTGTTGGTGCATGTGCACAGGTATCTGTTATTGAGACAATGGCGAAGCCACCATTGTCACTACAGCTACTAGGAATTGACATGTTAACTGTTAAAAGATATAAGATATAAGACTCGCTACAAACAAATGTGTTTGCTTACTGTAATAAAGCTTTAAACACTTTTTATATCACATTTGCATTATTGGGTTGATATATAACTGCATTGTACCTTCATTACTCAAAATATACAGGGGGCTAAAAAAGGCAACCATATTTCAGTTTTGGCTACCAAAAGCTGAAGCCTGGCACTTAAAGTTAGTGTCGAGCATGCTTATTATAACAAGCTTGGTCCCTCTTTTGAATTTGTATGATGTTGATTTTTGTGGTAGCCTACTCATGTGAGAAATAATATTGACGTAACTAATCAAGGCACAAAAAAAGGAGAAAGACCTTATCATATTTGCCGTTTTTTTATATTGTATTTTTGTATATATTGTCTGCTGATTTTAGTGTGCTATGGACCTTCTTTTGTGTATTTCCTGAAATGTGTGGAATGATTTGTTTAAATTCCACATGCTTGACTATTATTCCAGAGGATGTGTTTGTACCTGTTGTACAATGCATTCTGTTCTCTAACAAGGTGATTGTGTTTCCAACACAAAAAGACTCCACAGTGATGTTCAATTGTTCTCTTTCGGGCTGGCTGTTAGCCAGCAGCTCCTTCATGACACATGGAGCTGGTACACTATCAGCTCCCCTCTCCTCTTCCTGTCTGCTTTCCTGGCGGTGACTGAAGCAAGTCACTCTAATGCAACAATGATGGTGATTTCACTCTGCTTATCGAAGCGAGTAAGTACTTAAGCAGCTGCTTGTACTTTGATCCAATTTACTTCCTGAATGTGTGCTTCCTCATGCACAGTAAACAGGCCTGCCTAAGTTGTCATTAGTTCAAAGCCAAGGCAAATAGTTCACATGATTATTGTTTGCTCATTTTTTTGTTCTGCTTTGTTCAGCGGCTCTGTTAGCAGAAAAGAGTTAACTTTAAGGTTAGGCCCTCTCCATATGGGGCGTATTTCAGGTATCAATTTGTACGTTATGGCAATGGCTGTAATTCAATATTGCAAGCGGAGCTCTGGAGGTTGAATGGAAAAGCCATAAGTTGAATCCCGCAACCTTTAACATCATTGTGCGCTTGACTCATCCCCAAGGACAGAACAGATAAAAGATGATCAGTAAGAAAATTGATAGCACTGATTTAATAAACATCCTCAAAATGATCCCTGTGACCTGCAGGTAGTGCGGCAGTCACTCGTACTTCGCCTGGGTTAAAGAATCAAGTGAGATGATTCATTTGAGTGACTGAGGTAGTTGAGTTTGATGGATCATTCCTAAAAGCATCATTGCTAATCTTCAGCTCCTCTTTTTTAGGTTATTCACAGATCAGTGAGTTTTCCGGCTAATCCTGGACCTGACGCTGCTCTTGTCTGTGTACATGGTATTCATCATGCGCTGACAGGGAGAGTCCTTCAGACGACAAATAACCTTCAGAGAGGGGAGGCAGGCAAGCAGTAGGTGTGCAGTTATTTTGGATACATTTCACAGTGGAGTAGGAAAGCTGCATGGGGAGATGTATGGTGTCCTTGTTGGGTGCGGAGAGATGGACCCCTCTCCGTTTCCTAGCATAATCATTCTGAGCCTCAGCCATGCCTTCGACAACTCAATCAGACAGCCCTCTACCTGTAAAGTGGCTGGGTTGATTTGATTGCCATTTTTATTGGATCCCGGTCACATAAATCAAACCAATGGGGACGGCTGTACAGACGTGACCACTCGTCATTCGCTAGTAGCCTTGGAAACATTGTTTCGGGGGCCGCGTGGCTGTCATCGGAGGTAAATCAGGGGTCTGAAGTTTCTTTCCTCCAACACAGGAGCATGGAGTTAAATCATCTTGAAAATTGATGTCACTGTGCCCAAGTGTTTTCACCTATCCCTTGGATAGAGTCCCATCAACTGGTGACAATGTCAGCACTTTTACCCTTCTCAAAAAAAAGATGTTTCCTGTCCTCGGGCCTCCAGGCCTGTTGTGGCTGATAAGAGCTCTTAGCTGTAAGTTTTGACCTTTTTCAGTGCTGATTTTTGTCTGCTTGCTTAAAATGTAATTAAATGAAGAATATATTGAAGAACAGATACCAGATGGTATGTGGAACAAAGGTATTTAAAGTATTCATCCTCTGTTGTATCTCACAATTTAAGATTATATACTCTGTCCACTGGTCCAAAGTAAGGTTAACTAAGGTTAACAGTGATCTTGATCCTACATGTGTTAACGGTCCTCGAACACTTTGGACCATACGTTTTGATCATGTCTGAAATTAATAAAATTTTTGCTATTTACTTTTTTTTTTTTTCACTTTTTCAAAAAACTTTGTACAGACGCTTTCTCCATCTTCTGTATGTCCTTGACAATATTTGGAGTAAGTCCTCAGGATGTTACCCTAAGCAGAGCTCAAGCTGATATTGTTGCTTTTCCTTATTTCAAGTAAATGGACAGTCTCTTCACCTCCGACATACTGACACTAGATTAAAGACGTTCAGTTGGACAATTTAGGGAACATAAACGTTTTCATCAAGAGATCAGCAATGTGCTTCTTTACCACCTGGCAAATATTTTTAATTTTAGTGGCAAATAGAGCTGCTATCGATTAGTCAATCAAAAAAAAATTATTCATCGGCTATTTTGATCATCGATCAGTCATTTTTCAAATAAGATTATCCAACGACTTCACTGTAAGGATTTGCTGCTTTCCTTTGTCATTGATATTAGTAAATGAAGAATCTTGGGGTTTTGGACTGTGGGTTGGACGAACAAAAAGGTAATTTTAAAACATTACTTTGGGTTTGCTGGAAATGAGATGAGTATTTTTCAATTTTTCATAGACTAAACAATCAATCATTTTGTTATGAAAATAATCTGTAGATTAATCGATAATGAAAATAATTGTTAGTTATAGCCGTAGTGGCAAATATGGAAGCTGAAGAGCTGTAGTGAAGTACACTGCACTCCCTCTATAGTATATATCATGCATGTCCATTAATGTCATTTCCTTTTCTTTCTTTTTTTTTTGACTAGTCTGGCCATTCTTTTAATAAAAAAATACCTTGTTTACAGAGATGTAATAAACAAACAAAAATCTGCAAATTCAAACAACTAAGAACTTTAACGTTTCTCTTATATGCAGCGTCGCAAATTCGTTGCCTATTCCTGATTTATATCCTGGCTCTGTAGAAATCGGAAAAACTACATCAGACAGTCAGGTAATTTGTATCGTGGGAGTCATTTATCCTGTAAAATAAAGTAGGCCTCCATTCTTAATGGTAAACTCGGAGACCCTGTCTTTGAAACTTAATACATTGTTCATCGCTAAGCGCTGTCTGGTGAGCTTTTTGATTCAGTGTGAACTGATTAAGTCTATCATGTCCACCAGCGCTTACAGTGGGAACATATTAGATTAAATACAGGTAGCTAATTTCCTCCTCTGCATGGGTGAGTGGGAGTATGAACGAAAGTGATGTAAAATTAATTTAGACCTCTAAAATTTTGATCACGCCGAGGCTATTTTGGTTCTCATGATGACAAGTAATAGGAGGTTGTTGCTTTCTAACCTCACAATCTTAGCACATTTGCCTATAGGGCTTTCAGGATCAATTTCATTCAGCATAAATATCACTTGATCTGTAAAACAAATTAGAAATAATAAAAGCAATAAAAAATGCACCCAAGCTCTATTGAGATGTCCCTCCTAGCCATGTGTCAAGACTGAAGACATTAATGATACACGGAGGAGAGAAAATTACCATCTAGGATACGTCCGAACCAGTAAACTGGTAAACAAGCCGGCCGTTAGGAGTGGGGATGATTTGAATCAACAAGGGTGAACAGATATGGATACTCGGCGCATTAGTGTTAATAGGAATAGATTATGGAGGGATTTCGTGGAGTGACCTTCAGTGCACTAATTGAAATAGTATTCCGAGTCAGCAGTGGAGTAATCAACTTAAACACAGAATCATAAATCATCATGAATAGCGCTGTCACAACCAAGCCATTAGCCTCGTGTTTTTTCCCCAGCAACCTCATGAAAATATCTGCCACACCGATCCGTAGGTTAATAGGAACAGAAATGGCATTTAGAGTCTATTTGGATCAAATGTACTGTGAGCTTGCAAGTAGAACTTTGCTAATTTGCAGGTAATGTGAATTGATGTAGTAAGGGTTGGAGATAGTTCAGGCAACGAGTCAACACAATAACTCCGCGGAAAGACGCGGGAGCGAGGTAAAGCCTTGATCGTGACGCTGCTTTGTGACAAGTCTTCTCTCTATTGTACGGGGCCCAGTAGTGGTTAGATATGTTATCAGGCAGAGGTGGGGTAATCATGTTGGCTTGGTGTGACCTTTGTCTTTTGTTATTAATTATGGCTGACAAAAACGCAATAAATTATGGGAACCTAGAGCTACACTTTCTCCTTCCAAGAATGTGCAGGGAGCAACCAGTCTGAACATTGCCCCAGTGCACAAAAACACTGTTTGAGTGTCACATTGCAGGTTGTCTGTGACTGCACTCTTTATAAGGTCTAATCCACATCATGCAAGTTTATTTACTCATTACCACTTAATGCCACATTTGTTTCAAGTATAAACACAAAGTGCTTTGTCAAAGTTTACAACATCTATATTAATATCAACAAGTGCTCTCTCAGTAAATAGCTTTTTAATTGCAACTAAAGTGAGCGAATTAGATTCTAAACAGTCGGTTAGTGTCAGTAAAACGTCTTTCACACAACAATACCCAGCAAACTTGTCAGAAACGCTGATAAGAGGGCCGATCCTGAGCGCTTACACGGCATTAATCAAATAGCAGGTCTAATTAAAAGCGCTTTAAACAAAGCTTTTTTTCTAAATGTTGCTCAGGTATGGCAATAATTTTTGATCAGCCAAGCCTGGAAGACAAATAATTAGAACTGCCACAGCGGCCTGATGAGTGATGTCAGCATCTCCGAGTGACCTTCCCCTGCTAATTAATTTTCATTCCAGGGAAAAAAGACCCCGTTGTTGCACATTATTAATTGAGTTCATGAAAAGATGCACCTGATTAATTTTTGTTGATAATACTTGTCATTCTGGCCGCGGCTCGTAATCATTTTATGGGTTTTCATCTTAGTGTTTTTCAAAGTTGATCTAAGTCATCTTTACTGGAGATTAATTTGTCCAAAGTAGAGCTGCCCTGTCCCAACAGACAGCAGGGCTTCAGTCTATCTCACTTAGACGCCTGCTGAACACATGGTTTCTCTTTATCAGCATTTGTTTATCCTTATTTACCCTAACACATTTATAGCGGGCACGTTGTGAAAGTAAGTGAGAATAATTAACCTACCGATTAATAATTAACTTTTATCACCAAACCATGTTATGAATGTATAAAAGGGCCACCACAGCAGTAAATTCCAGTTAAGCTGCTTTATAAATGAAAACTATGGCATCAAAAACATTTAAGTCACTATCCAGTAGCAATACATCTGGATTTTTTATTATAAATTGCTAGGAAAACTCACAAGAACGGAGCAAATAAAAATGCCTTTATATTACGTATTCTAATTATTATTGTTATTATTATTATTATCATCATTATACTGTACTTTATGTATAATATTATTACAGATGACAGTAATCGCTGATATGTGATCAAGTTTCACCAAATGAATGGATAAGTTAAAGAACTCTCTCTAAGTTTTTAATAGGTCAACCTGTCTCTCAAGCCCCTAACACTGTATAGGATTATAACAAAGACAAATGTTAAACTAGGGCTGGGCAATATATACAATATATATCTTTATCATGATATAGGGACATGTACCATCTTAGATTTTGGATATGGTAACATCATAATAAAGCATAAGTGCTGTCTCTTCCTGGTTTTAAAGGCTGCATGACCGTAAAGTGATGTCATTTTCTGAACTTACTAGACTGTTCTACTTGTTCTAATACTTGTCTTTACACATTTAGTCATTACACTCACATAACTAATGATCATTCATCAAAGATCTCATTGTGTTAATGTTTTGTGATCACACCAGTCACCCCTACAACATTGTCACAATATCGACATTGAGGTATCTTCTCAAAAATATCCTGGTATTTGATTTTGTCGCTCAATCCTAGCACTTAGGATGTGCTTTTGAGGACATTTATAAAAATCAAGGTATATATTGTGTATCGTGACAAAGGCTAAAAATATTGCACCACAACTAAAATTCACAAATAACATATGACCTAGGATTTACATTTTAGGTGTATCCGTACTATAGCTTTGTACAAACTTTTGCAGACCATTCGCAAATACAAGGTGTGATTGTTCCTGGGATTTTGTGGAATAAATCAGGTATGAGATGACCTGGGCAGTACAGCACTCGTTAAAAAAAATGTGAGTGGAAGAAACATACAATCCAGGAAGCCCAATTTGATTTATAGATCGCTGAGTGTGAAGGCTTCTAAGATGCCAAAACACTGCACAGTGGTTTATAATACTATGAGACTGTATTCTTACAACTCGATCACAACGTACATTTTAGAATTACCCCGTTCAGGTTACATTGCTGGACGGTGTTACATTGCATTGTGGCACGAGCTGGGCCAGGTTCAACTTTTCTAGTAAGACGACCTCGCATTGTCTCTGCCGTGCCAACAAAGTGGCCTCGTTCTGGCTGGTAATATGATGGAGTTCAGGAGGAAGCCAGAATCATGTGAAACTGATGTGCTGGTGCAGTCCACAGAGCTTCAAAAGCTGGCAGCAGTCCCTGCATCTACTGTCATGAGCTGGACTATTCTTTTAAAGCGGCAGCAAAGGTCCTTCTTCAGAAAACGTCACCCATGTATGACAGTTGGGTTGGGGGTTGAGGGCTGTACTGAATACAGTATCTAATCTACTATCTGCTATACTGACGTTGTTGCGCTCTAAAGTTAATAACCATGAACTTACTTTATGCCTTAATAAGTGTTACCTTGACTTGGAGTCGACTCGTCATCGTTTTGGGGGATCAGCGCAGCTTGCCAACATTCTGGATCCAGGAGGAGAGGATGGACTGTACTGACAAGGTGCAGCAGCTGCTTTGCCCAGATAATCCCAAACGCTGCAAATTTAAGGCATGTTGTCCCATTAGGTTGTTGGTAAAAACCCATATCAAACACTATACTGTAAAGCACTTACACTTACTGTAGGTGTGTTCTCAATGCCTTTACTAAAGATATTTTCATTCCACCATAGCAAGTTGACAGAAAGTAAACAGAACTACGACATAGTATCATAACACTTACAAACATGACCATCACTAGCAGACAGTTACAAAGGAAAAACATTTATTTACAAGAAATAAAAATGGCTATGCTAAGATGAATGAATGTCTGAAGTCCAGTAAACAACAATAGCAAAGGCTTCCCATGAGCATATCAATATTTAGTTATTAACTAACAGGAGGAACTAAACATAAAAACCAAGAACTTGATATCCTCCCCTTCCCTAATATGACCTGTTACAATTTCTTCATTTTGTGGTTCGTGTGGAACCTTAACCCTTATAAAATCCTCTTTCCTACCACTTAACTTTAAAAGAGCTGTAAACCTACAGTAAATGTTTGTTCTTTAACGTCGATAACTCCCACAAAGAAAAAAAAAATCAATCAATCACTTTATTCGTATCCCTCTATCAAAATCCACCCATGTTTTCTTCAAATATGACATCAGCTTACATAGACTTGAACCAAGCAATTGAAGCCAATAATTTCATGACATCTACTCAAAAATCAATATCAAACTGTTAGCAATACAGAGCTAAGATTAGTTTGTTAGGCAGCTAGCAACAGCGTGGTACATCGGTGCGTCTACAGGTGTCACCTCAAACCTTTAAGCCAGAAGAGTGCTTTGGAATTTTTCTCTTTCTTGAACTAATCTGAAGTAATGGGATTAAATGTAAAATTCATTACTTTATCAAAATTGAGCTGTAAGTTCTAGTCACAAAAATGGTGTTTTATTAACTAGTACGATATTATAACAGTACAACAGTAAATTGTACCAGTAAAACAGTACAATCACAGAAGTGCCTTACCATGCCACTGTATTTCCACGGTGCAGCAATACAGTGGTGCTCTACCAATAATGACTAAGTTACTATCAACAGGTTGCCAAAGCGGTATCCCTGCAATATTGGACAAATGTCACTCTCGATAACTTTTATCCTGACAAACCTTCTATGACCCTGAAATCAGTTATTTTCCCCACAGCAGAGGATAACCTGTGATGCTGTGAAGGAGTTGGTGGTGAGGTCGTTTGATCTCATCCAGTGAAAATATAATCACCCAATAAAGTATCATGAGCCATAAAGGTGAATCAACACCTCTCTGACACAATCTCAACAAAAACGTTCTATTTTAAGTTTCACCAGGTGAGGATTTATGACCGGGCTTTTGTGCTGGCATGGCATTATATTGTAAAAGGGGTACATTTTCTGGTCAATGACTGTAAAATATATTTTATTTTGCCCAAGGTTACATCACATTGCATTTACATCTTATCATCCTGACCAAACAGTGAATTTAACTATTCAACTACAAGAATAAGCTGCCCTGTTCCCGAACGTTACTGTGAACAGGAGCAGGAAACAACTGAAACCGTGAAAGCACACCTAACTCTACTGTGCATCATCTAACTTATTACTACATACATACCTGAATGTTTCAGAATTATGGCATGGCAGGTCCTCCTTCATTTGGGGCTTTTCTTCTGCTCTTTGTGTTGCATTCATCACAGCCTATTTATTTTTTACCCAATCTTGAGGTAGAAAGTCAGACTTTGTGGAAGTCAAATAGGACATAGGCCACCACCTGAAGAAAAAACAATGCCACTTTAGGTTTACAATATTCAGGGCCTTGCATTACTCAAGTTTGACAACTTAATGAGCTTATACAAGTGTTGGTACCCAGCCTGGTTCAGTATTGCATGCAGTATCAGCCCTTTCACAACAGGTTAGGTTAGCTTCATCCACCCAACAGTGTACCTGCAAAATAGTGCCCCACATTTCATTTCAAGGTTAGCGGGCAGCTAACTGTAGCCTTTAGCCAAGTAACATTTTCTACTGGCCGAGCTTTTATGTTGACTAAGTGGATAATTTTAAAGGTAACACAAGCTAAGGTTTCTAAGGTAAGGTTTATTCTTCCATTAATATCTGGATGGTCCAACAGAGCGGTGGCGCGATTATGTATTTTTGTAGGCTAACCCGGAAGTTAGCATCGCACTGGTTCCCCTGTCTAAAAGCCTGTGAAGACTTTTTTTTTTACTGTATTTTTTATTATTGCCGAAAAAAGCTCTGTGGCAAACACAAGTTTATGATACTTACACGTTTTGCTCAGCAAGATAATCTTCAGAGATGAACACCACTTCCAGCATTTTCGAACCGTACATTTTATCGCTGGAAGCTAATATTAGGCTATAAACAGAATACATTGCAGTCACGTGATTTAAATGTCACCACCACTAAGCGTGTTACACAATTATCATACACGTTTGCCATAATAAAGAAAAAAAGTTAAAATTAGAGTAGTTTGTAACTAAAGTCCGCCTGTAAAGAAGAACTAGTCACTAAATAAGTGTTCTCTGTGTGATGACGTTTTCTGTAGTCTCATTTAGCCACTTGTTAGCAAACACCGTTTTTAAGACACAGGTGCACTTTATAATTAAATTGTGGGACATTTCATGATTTATTTTATGTCGTAGAAGAAAACATGTAAATGTCTTAAGCCTGTGGTAACCACAGACCTTATATCAGGCATACAACCGAACACCAATTAAAAAAAATTCAAAGACTTTGAGACGAGGGAAGCGGATGTGCAAAAATGCAAATTGATTTCCGGGTTTACGACTACAAACTACACCATTAATGAAACCTTAACGTTCTTACCAGACGCACAAATGCGCATCCTCTTGCGCACTTTGGTGAAGCATTGTGCCTCGCGGCTGCCTGGGCTGCAGCTCAGAACCTCACTGTAACATCCCCGCTCAGAACAGAGATAGACCGTTTAGACAAGCTGATCTTCTGCTGGCTCATCTTTGAGTGATCTGGTGGTTAACAGTGCATCAAACTCCACAGTGGTGGAAAAGGCCAGTATGAGATGATACAGGTCAAAATAAAGGACAGCAAACATGCAGTAGGTTGGTTTGCTTTTGCTCAGCAACTTGTGAGTCATTAAGTACAGGCTATCTCTGTCTCTGCCACAAGTCAGATGTTGACCATGACTTGCAGACAGTGTTGTAAAAAGTAGCTTACCCAAAGTCATACTTAAGTAAAAAAGTAAAGACCTCATGTTAAAATAGACTTTTACTTTGGTAAAAGTGAAAGTCACCCACAGGAATAGCCTAATACTTGAGTAATCTAACAAATGTAAATGTTATTTTCTGTTGATAAACCTTATGACATCTGAAAGTAAAATAACTCATGTATCTACATTTCTATAATTTGTACAGTTGGAACATTTATCACATATTAAGCATTTTTTTGATTGTCAGAATATGTCTTTTTAAAAAGCTGATTGCCAGGGTGGTGGAGTGAAACACTCGCCTCCAGATTGGAGTGGAGTGGAGGTATACAGTAGCAGAAAATTTAAATATGAGTACAAGTACCTCAAAATTGTACTTAAGCACTGTACTTTAGTGGCTTGTAAGAGAGGTTATGGACATACATGCAGCCTAACGTAAGGTACATATGGTACATGTATTTAATGTCACTGTATTCAAGGCTGTAGTGGTAAAATAAAAAGTGGTAAACTGACATGTCCACTGGTCGGCTAAACCGACCAATGTTAAACTGGTAACTCATAAAAAGGTGAGTTAACCCTGTTTCATTTGAAAAGGTGGACCAACTGAGTAAGCGTATTTACCTCCACAGCCCTTAATGTATTATATTTAAGCACAAACCACAAGGACCAGATAATTGTGCTACATACAGATGCATGGTAGCCTGTCATAATGTCTGTAACACTGCTGTATCATGGTGTTTGTGTCTGGGTTGTGATCATGTTACTGTTGGCTATTCACACCCCTGGTGTCACCCTGGTGTCACGCTCTATTATTTACTGTATACCATGGCTAAAACTATGATGCTTATTTCTACTATTTCTAACAAGAAAATCCTAGACTCACAATTTCCATTATGCTTTGTGTAAAAAAGTGTTGTAGCCTAACTTAGTGAAAGGTTGGCTGGATACTGACAATAAAGTAATGAGAGATTTTGTACAGATTTATATCGTTGGAGCTTCAAAGCTGATGGAGTGCAGGCAAAAAGTTAAAACTTGTGAATCAGTTGACTAAGTGAGTATAATCAGTGTCTACAAACACAACAGACAAAGATAAACTTCATTTTCCTCATGCGATAAACCAAAGAGTTTAGACCCAGTGCCTACTTGTGTGTAGACTCAGAGTATTAGTTTGTGTAATATAGATCACCTGCATGTATCTAAGGGTTCAGTCAACCAGTCAAGAATTTTGTGTTCATTTACCGCCTTTTAGAACTGTTGAATAATAATAACACGTCTCGGGCTTTGTGGAACGTTTGCCAGCGTATTTCATGTTAAGTATCAGGACTGTCTTTTGTCATTTTATGTTGAACCTTTTTTCGCCTTTAGACTGCTGCAACAGAAACCCCAACAATGCATTGCAGGTTGTTTTTTTTCACCTCCTTGGTCTTAATGGAAAATACCTTTACAGGCACAAAAGCCTGCTATTGTATGATAAGCTACAAATGTAGAGAGGTGTCTGAAAACCCATTTAGAATTAATAATACCCAAAGCATTCTGGTTAATGAAAAAGTGTAATTTATCTGAAGAGGCTCAGAGTCGTCTTTGAAATGCAAGATGTCACCGAGCTGGTATAAATGCGAGCCTTTAATGGACACATTGACAGTGGTGCAGCACGGTTCTTGACTGTAGAAAATGATGTGAATGGCTTTGCTTGTCATTGTTGTGAAACTATTAATAGATCTGTAATTATGGTGGGCAAATTGTTGATTTTTTTTTTTCCTCTGTGGTATTTGATATGCTCAGCACAATGAGGAGATGAATTAGGACTAATAAACAGGTCTCATGATTCTGTCTCTAATTGGAGGATCATTATATCTCTTCCAGAGAGATGCCCACAGCTAAAGCCTTTAACAGCACTATTTCAAACAGGACACAAAGGCCTTAATGAATACTCCTGTGACTTCGCACCATCTCTCACAAAGGGGAAGCACATATTCTGTTTTTATCTTACACATAGTTTCCTGTAATTGTTGGACCGAGATGCGAGATCGGCGCAGCTTCCCTTGGAAATCACAATAATTACGCCGAGGTTGTATTTAGGTTAAAGAGCTAAAAGATCGTTTGAAGATGTGTTAGCAACTCGAGATGGCAATGGCATCATACTCTCTCCACTTTAGAGTACATCTGGCGCGCGTGTCGCTGGGTGCGTAAAGACCTGATACTGCTTGGTGTAATTTTCAAATGTTTTACAATGTCCCTACATGCATACCTATGCATAACCATTACAATACAATAACGAAAAATAAGGAGAGCAAATGTAATGCACGCTCGGGGAATGCGTTGAAATCTCTGGGTGCCATTTGCTCCCATCAGTGTAGCTGATAGAGTCATTAGAGAGCTGCCGCCGCTCGGCTCTGGGGCCTCTCTCCTGTAAATGGCCCTGTTGGATGGGTGAACAACCTTCACATGGCTCCGCGGCCTCAGAGCACTTCACTAAAGCTAATAGGTCATAGCTGCAGAGATGGGTGACAAAAGCACGAGTGTTAACAATGGATAATGTGGGAATGGATTGCAGTTATCTAGCGCTTTCCCTGTGTGACGATTCAGAGTGTTTGACATTGCATCGAGTGAATTTTCGAGTGTAAGTCACATTGTTTTTTTCTCTCTCTCCGACTGCGATGACAGCAAGGTTTGAGATTTTTTTTTTACATATGACCTCCATGCTAATGGGGGAGCCTCTTCTTTATCTATTAGCGACTAACGTGATCACCCTTGGACGGCCGGAAAACCAAAAGTGCTGAAACCGTCTAAATGATGAGCTGAAGGATCTGCGGGTTTTTGCATATCACACCTCCTCTATGGCTTTAAGAAAAAAGGGTGAAAGAGGTCAGCCCAATATGCATATAATTTGGGGTTACATTCGAAGTTTGGGTTTTAAGCTTCTTGATGAAAGACAGCTATGAATAAATGTAATCTTTTCTCTCACATATGGTCATTTGCTGAGGGCGAGGAAAAAAAGTCTTTGTATGCGCTTTCACTATTAATATTCCTTATTACTGTTCCTTGAGCTTCATTGTCCTTCCGAAACACTCTAAATGATTGAGCAATGTCACTGATTTCAGATTTACAGAGGTTTTTCACCGACTTGTGTCATCCAACACACACAGAACAATATTGTTCCTGTCGCGTTCGGGCAGTCCGTTTGTCACGGATGAACGTATGGGAAAAGTTTAGGCCACACTGGAGAGGAACTTATTTGTTGAGCAAGGGAAAATACAACGAGACGAGGGCAGACTGTCAAAGGACTGAACGCCATTCATCTGCTAACCTGTTCAAGGTGTGCCTGGTTGATGTCCTCCTCCTTTGGTGGGGAACATATGTCCACAGCAGCTGTGCCACCGTGAATAGGCAGTGATTGTGTGCTAGCTAACTGCATTCCTGGGAGCCAGGCCAAGTCTGAGTGGAGTGAGCTGTCCCATTTTTGATACGAGCGTCTCCTACATTCCACCTGATTTACATGTCTCTTTTTTTCCGAGGAACTGGTGGCCGTTCGCTCTGGCCAAAATAGCATCAGACTTGGAAGATCTCGTTTTTTGTTTTTTGTTTTTCGGAGGAAAGATGCTGAAGAGGTGATCCTGAGACATATTTCAGATGAAGTGCCCGAAGAAGTGTGACTTAGAACAGGTGTGTTACTGAATCTTTCCAGTGACACAGTTTTCAGGAGCTACGGTACAGGTTCTAGTGGTGTGACTCTTGTTCAGATGATGTACGATGGAAGTTTGATACTCGCTAGATTGTCCAGTCAGGTAAAAAGCTATTTCTGTCCATAGAAGTGCTGCATCTGTATTTTTTTATCAACATCAATATTTATGTTCATTTTTTCAGAATGTCGGTGCAAGTGAAAGCCTCGTGCAGGTTATCATGATGACAACTCAATCGTGGGAACACAAGTAAGCTAAATACAAATCTGCAAAACCACAGATAAGATAACACTTCATGTTTTCTTTATGTTGCTTCATTACGTTGTGTAGGTTCAGTTTTCTTTTTCTCTCTCGTCACAACGCTGTGCTTATGGCCTGCTCAGGTTAAGGCGCAATGACCAATTGGTTAGGGTTAAGTAAACATCACGGTTAAGCTAAAAATAGCCAACCAGATTTGGTCACCACAGAAACAGCTGGAAAGCTCCCCACAGAGTCGAACTGCTGTCACCTGCTTGGCAGCCGTGTGGTTTGTAACAATGCCACCACCATCATATCCGACTCATAATACGAAAGTCAGCTAATAAGCATATAAAGTGAACATGACAATGCCACGTGTAGGCACAAATGTCGACCTAGGACGTTTGGACGTTTCTACCTCGGTCTGTAGGAACTTTAACTGCTAACATTACACCTTGGCAACTGGGCTGAGGTACCTCAGGAAACAACACTTACATGGCTGAAAGGATGAGTTCACCCAAAAATGAAAATTCAGTCACCCTCATACAGATGGAAAGCTGGGTGTTTGTAGTCCGCAAAAAAAATTGTGGAGGTTCACAGAAAAACTGCAATTTAGCATTCTCCTAAACAACTCAGATCCCAAATTATTTTCAAAAGACGTTATTTACGATGTCGACCAGCAGTCAAACTTGTGCATCCACTTTAGACAGGGGGCCTGCTCACACTTTTAGCTTAGCGACTGCCGTGCAGGTTTCGGCCTAAAAAAAGATGTAGATATTGTCTTTTCAAATCAGTGTGGAACTGAGGGGCTTCCGGAGACACCAGAGACATTTATGGCAGTTTTTTTATGTTTTAAAACAAGTCCCCAGCTACTTCAGTTGTTTAGTATATTGCTGCAGCACCGTTGTGCTGTGACGCTCCAGAAATGTTTGGAGGACTACAAAACTTTACTTGACTTCTCATCAGCATGGGTAAATAATGACTGCTTTTCACTTTTGGGGGCAAACTGTTCCTTTAAGAACCTCCAAAAGTGCATGAAAATAATCGGAGCTAGGCAGTCAGTGCTCTGCTCTTTATTCTCGGTTGCAATCGTTATTTTCAAATATGGCCTTCACCCCCCTCTACGGCAAACTCAAACACCTGTAATTGTTATCAGACACCCGCACAGGAAAGCAGAGCCTGTAAAGGCAATCTGAGTGTAAACATTAAAAGGCAGTCGCGAAATGGAAATCTCATTTCTGTCCGGGGCCGATGTCTGATCACAAACAAACAATAGACATCTGCAATATTTCTCCGTCCTATCACAGACCTCCATCCCATGAGGAGCAAGGTCAACAGAAGAGCTCTGAATGGGATGGTGATCCCAAAATAACAATCCCAAGCACCAACGACAACCGACCCCCCCCCCCTTCTCTCTTAAACAACACAATCACACAATCAAAGCCCCACTGCCTTTCCCTCATTGTTTAATTTCTGCTGGCTATCTTAGATATCTCTGCGGCTGTTCTTATCTTTGACCTTCAGCTTGTTGCTTTGTCGTCGCCCCCCCCACCACCACCACCACCCCTCGTCGCCCCCCTCCTCCACCCACCTACCTGCTCCCACCCCCCACGCCAGTGTGCTGCGACCTTCAGAGGGGTGTCATTACTCCCTGACCCATTTGACGATCCCCTCATGTGGAATGTGCATATGCCGAATCGCTGCGGATCTGCACAGTATGGGGTGAGGTGAAGTACTTACAGAAATATGACTTGACACGCTTTATCAAATGGGGAAAGATGAAGACGAAACAGCTGCTGGTGCTGTCGTAAGCAATCTGGCCGTGATTGAATAAAAGTGTCAGGAAAAGGGCCGCTTGATGGTCTTTTGTTCTCCCCCATCCAGCTTGATGTTAGTTTGAGCTGTCAGGAGGGAATCACAGCTGGGTGATTTATCAATACTTGGAGTGACCTTGCAGCCACACTGCTGCGAGTGTGTGTGCGTGTGTGTGTATGTGTGTCTGACAGTGTGTGAGCGCGAGTGAGCGTAAGTGTGTGTGCGTGTTTGTGCACACAAGCTCGTATCTGTGTGTGGCTCTCGTGGATTAAAAAGACACAAAGTGGAATATTTTCAAAATAGTTGGCACACGCAGACAAAGACTTGGCTTGACTTGGAACGAAACTCTCTCCTCTCTTAGACACAGTAAGTGGATTGTTCTGCCAACACGATAAGGGTATTTTTCTCAACATCAGAGCACTCAAAGTACCACCAGCAAATGTTTGGGAGAAGTGCTTCTCTTTTAACTAACGCTGCTTTTGAACAGGTTTTTTTCCCCCCTAAATCTCTTTACTATTTTTCTTTTTTTTCACCTAACCCGTCCACGCCATCTCCTCACCTCGGTACTTTTCTTTGAGACGTACTTGGACAGGCTGTTTTTTTCCGCAGCAGCCATTGACTGTCTCTGTTGTGATTAAGCAGATGTTTTATTGCAGACTGGAACAGTCATTACTGCCATAAACCCATCTGTGGAATTGCTTTTTATGCAAATTTACAAGGCATCTGCATAAATAAAGTTCTAATTAATACCTTTCTGCAAACCTCTGCGCTCTTTGATTCCTAAGTGTTCTTAATTGTGTACAAGCAGGTAGAAAAGTACGAATCGATGCTCGCAACATGAGAGGGGTTTTGTTCTCCGTGTACGCCATTTGCGTCCGCGTTCGGCAGCGTGGATAAACAACAAATAAATGCGGAATGGTAGACGCACTTATGGATTTCGGAAAGCACACTGCTCAGCTTTTATTTAAAGATATACGCCGTAGTTATACAGTGTGAGGTTTTGACAAGCCAACATGGTTAATTATTGACAAATCTGTGATTGGGAATGAGCTTACAGCAATTTCAATCAAGGATTACATTTATGTAAAGATGCAGTGAGTAGCATTTTTAGCCCCCGTTGTGGGTTACAAGGGAAATAAAACCAAATCTGCTGCTACCGGTTGATTGGGAACTACTGAAGAGTAAAGTTTCCCCGAGAACATTAAGGCTGCTTTATAGATCCCTTTGTTGTGAGGGTGCCAATGGAAGCTCATTAATTTCCCCAGGTTTTTAATAGGGAGTGTTGAACATGTGGCAAGAGTTGTCTTGGTGGGACCCTTATGAGTTTGCACCTCCGCTGTTGAAGGGATGCCATGCTTTTTAATTGTAAAGGTGCCCCTCTGCTAAGTAATCAAGTACATTTTGTTGATTTGAAAATTGTAAAAAGGCTATTTACCTAAGCAGGGTGACTGATGATATATTTTACATTCTGATTTTTGTCACCTTCAGCATGCCATATCATGTCAGTAAACTGACCGCAATTTCTTGTTTCGTACCCGGAAAACGTTGCTGTGAATAATTATGTTTCTGCTCACATTCTCCTGTGATCTCCGCAAAGGAATGTCACTGTAATGAACCCGGCGTAAGGTAGCTTTGGTATGGACGTTCTTGCATACCAAAGTGTTGTAAGCATAAAAGCTAAAAGCTAAAATGAATTGAACTTGAACTTCTTTTACCGCCGCAATCAGACGAAGAAAAGACAATTCCGTGAATGAAGAAAGACTTTGTTTAATGATTAAAGGAGGCGTCTGGGCCGTGAGCGAGGAGGAGGGGCTGCAGTCAGTGAGGTCAGGGCAAAAATGAAGAATGGCTTCAAAAAGTGTGCTGGGATGAAGCCAGGGGTTTCTGCATTTAGCTTTTAATTTGCAGGAATAAAAGATCAAGATTGTTTCCAATGCAGACGGACAGAATCGCTCGTATGTCTTTCAGGAATGAATGAAAAGATCATCTTAAGTTAATTCACTAGGTGGCAGTGTCACTTTTTAAACACATTAGCACTGTGTCATACTATATGTATGTGGTCAACAGAGGTGGGAGAAGTCTGTCGAACAAGTAGCAATACCAGTGTGAAAATTCTCTGTAACAAGTAAAAGTCATGATTTAAAATTGTTAACTTACGTAAAACTAAAAGGTATTAGAATCAAATCATACTTAAAGTACCAGAAGTAAAAGTACTCACTCTGCAGAATGACATATTTCAGATTAATGCAGGTTATATCATTGATTTATATTTATTTATGCATTATTAAGGCATCACTTTAATATTGCACCTCTTAGGAATCAATACATTTTCATCTTAAAGGTGCACTGTGTAGTTTTTTGAAAGAAATCTTGCATTGAAAAAAAAGAACAACAGAATTAAATACCGTTTAACTTTGTTTATAATTGCAGGACCCTTCCATTACCCTCTGAGGACGGCTTGTTTCTTCACCTATAGAACTACATCAAATGAATATTTTTCAGTTTGTACTTTTACCTTATTATTATTGTAAATGTTCACTGAGTTTAAAAGTCTACATAGTGCACCTTTAATGGAATGAAATTGGAGGAAAAGGTTTAATTATAAAAAGGCCTATTTTTTTTTCTCATATTCCATGTCCTTATTCACTTCCCAGCACCGGTTGTCTGCTATATGTGATTGATCATTGGCTAATTATCCTCAGACTAAATATCACATTATGGCTGAGGTTATGGCTCCCGCGCTGAAGTTGGTACCGTTCACTTTTGTAACTCGACGACAGCTGTCTGGTAAAAAAAAAAAAAAAAGAAAAAGTGCAAACACCCTGATCGAGGACAGTCCGCTTTCATCAACATTGCAATGCAGGGCCGGGATATCTTATACAGCACTAAATACAAAACACGGGTTGTGCTCCTCTGTCTCGCTCTCATCAGCTCGTGAGATCTAGCAACTTTTAGCATAATGAATTTAGCAGGGATGCCTTCTCTACACAGTCCATCAGGCCTGCCATCTCGGAGATTAAATTATGTCTGTAAGCATTAAAGCTTTGATGCTGTATTTGGGCGGCATGCGTGCATCCATTTGCAAAATTCTATATAACAAAATTAAAAACATGGACACCTATGGAAAATGGCTTGGCACTAGCACTTAAACCCGACCACTCCAAACAGTTTGCTGACTAATGCATTTCTAATCATTTCTGTGATCAATGTTAGCTACTGTGCAATAAGATTAATCAGCCATATGCAAAGCGAGGATCACCTTGAACAGGGAGGGAAGGAAGGGAAAAAGGGGAGATAAAAGGACTGAAAGAAAGCGTCTTGGCTATTATGTATGATAAGCACACTATACAGAAATAAAGCACACCTGCATTATTCACGTTTTTCATGCCGGTGGTTTTGTGTGTGTGTGTGTGTGTGTGTCTGCGTGGCAGTACACCGTTGTGCTCCCCTCAGCTGTGCTTTGGCATCTGTGCGTGGCCATCTCACTGCTGAATAGCTGCCTGATTATTCCAAATCTAAGGGAATATTCAAACAAGGCCGATAATGCATTCTTCCATATGATTCTCCAGAGCTGGGACAGCTGTTCGGCAGCTTTCAATGCCATGTTCAGAAAGGGACAGATTTCTCTGCTCAATTAATAGGCCCCATTAAAAAGCAGGGAGAAGTTTGACAAATGAAGCAGAGATTCGGTTTGTCTTAGAGAGGGAGGGGGGGGGCTTCAAAAATAACTGCCTCATATCACTGATGAATAGCCACACTTGATTGGGAAATTAATGTTTAACGTGATAATCGATGGCCACGCAAGGATGTCAGAGGCTCGTGTATGGAAACGTGCCTCTGTGAGCACACAAAGGCCGCACTGTCTGAGGAGCGCCGTTTACATTTTTCTGGACAAAAGCCGCCCGTGACTCGGTCACGAACGCTGGCTGTCCGAATCAAGCAGATTACAAGCAGGTCAATTTTCGCGAAAACCTGTCCGGCAAAATGATAAAACTTTAACGACACGAGTTCTGTCAGCTGCATCAGACAGGAGGAATTACGGCAGATCAGTGTGTCTTTGTTCGCTCCACTTCAGCCACGCGGTGATTTGAGAACGCGGAGGAGCGGAGCTGCTGTGCCGGTGCTTTGTAAAGTTTCAACTGGCAGATGAATTCTTTCAGTCTGGCTTCCCCCCCCTCCCTCCCTTCTCTCCCTCTCTCTCTCTCTCCCTCTGTGTCTCTTCAGAACAACGAGGAGGTTGTCTGTCCAAGGGCACACCTGTAAGGTGCAGACCCTCGACAGGCTTACCTCAGTGGCCTCTCCTGCTGTACTCAAAAGGCAATTATTCCTCCCAGAAGATAGAGCACTGTCAACTTCAAACAGAGGACATTCTTTAGGCAGATTAGGCTAAAATTATGTTTTATTATTTGGGCGCTGAAGAATGAATCGGACTCTATTTGGTCGTCTTTGTGCTGAAATCCAAGACAGTTTAAATGGCAGAGGTATGTTTGGAGTCAGGGTAATACTCTGGTGTCTTTATGAAAGGGCAACAGAGAGGATCAGATTAGGAGCCGAACAGCGAGAGTCTTTCAGTGCGGCTGTGCTATCATCTCTGTCTTCTTGTCCGTGCCTGTAGAGAGGTTAAATTAAATGGCTGTAATAAATGTTTTGGTCTTGCTGATGCGGTATGGCTGGCTATCAAACGAAAACACTGTGGAAGAAACGGCATGGTGGAAGATCAGAGAGAGGAACAAATGGAGGGTGGGAGAACTATGTCAGCACATTACCAACATTAGAAACGGACTTGTTTTCACTTAAACCTCAATTATAATGGTGGCTCCAGAAACAATTATATTGATGAATGCTTTCTAAGTTACTGTAATTAAATTATTCCATTTAATTAACGAATTATATTGAATTTCTCCCCAGAGGACGGCATTAGCCTCATCTGCTGTTTTACAAACAGGAGTACTCTAATGTTGTGTGCTATGGAAATGATTACTAATGCCTAATGAAACTGTGTCAGATCAGATAAATGCCGCGCGGAGTCAACAAGCCAAGCTTGTAACACAGCCAAACTTGAGACGAAATAATAAAGCCAAAGAAGAATTTATTGATTCCGTTTTCTTTTTTTTTCCAAGGGCAGGCTTTGTGAAACAGACATCAAATAAATTATAATTCAGAGTGCTTATACTCGGAGGTTTTAAAGAGAATATGGAAAGTCAAACGAAATGCATATCGAGCAGGCTTTTTAAGCTAATCGTCCTTGTGTCGGTGCACATGCCAAGCTTTTCATTTATGGTGGGAGCAATCAGTGTTTTAAAAATTAACCTGCGCGTGTCATAAAAAACACTTTCAGACAAAAACAAATCTCAACAGCGCTGAATGAAAGCGTCGACCGATTGCATAAAAAAGCATCACGTTGCCGCTTCCAAACACTTGCTGTAGAAGGTAATTATACACAATATAAAGCAGGAATGCATTAACAGTGTTACTTTGATGGTTGAGCAGCACAAAGCTTCAGCACGGAAACGCACAAGTGAAGTTCCACTGCAGCTGACCATTGCCCTCTGGTGGGAGTGCCAAGCACCTGCTTGAAGACAGACTAAATATAGAGCACAAGATTTGTGTGACTTGTGTTACACTGATTATCATTACATTCAAGATAATCGACAGAAAATTAACAGATAAACAAAGATAAGAGCGTTGAACACAGATATACACACTGCGAGTCGTATCAGTTTCTCAAGCAGTGCACATTAAATAAACCAACCCCTCCTGCTGAAAGTTATTTTACCCTTTCAAAATAAAAAAACACACACTCTGGTTACAGTAGCAATGTGCTACATGTGTTTATTGTCCCATCCCCTCTTGGCTTGGCCATATTAGTCCATGTGAGACGAGAGAGGAGTTGTGATGCTGTAAGCACATACCGTGCATTCTCTCTCCTCCGCTGTGCAGTTGTTGGGCATATTGTGAGGTTTTAATACGGGGGGATATGGAGGAGGGCTCGGCTCACATTCGCTGTACAGGAAGAGCCGCGGCCAAGAATGACAGTTGCTCCCCTTGGAGCTGAGACATCCATGGATTTAGATTGCACTTGGAAAGGTCAGCACATGACAGGCAAATCAGTCAGCTCCTAATTGGTTGATCAGCAGTCATTTGAATATGTTTGGGATTTATTTTTTTTTTTGACTGGGTCATGAAAAATATGAATATGTGAGCGTTTTCTCATTGATTCTGATTATGTTATATATTATATAACATAATCAGAATAAATTAAGTAGAAACTGATCAAGATCTGATTATAGTTCATCATGATATTAACTTTTAACTTTGATATTAACTAATGACATGTTTTTTTTTTCAAATGACATTACAAAACTGCTTAACAGGAAGAGGATAACACAGGAAAACAGAAGGTTAGACATAAGTTAAACTGGGAAAATAAAATGAGATCACAATTTAAACAAACAGAGCAAATTAGGAGGAGGACCTAAGATTTTTTGAAAATAGTTTTAAGGAGAGATCTATGTGCAGAAGACAATTAGGGCAAACAATAAATAAATGAATGAATTAAAACTAAAATATATATTTAAGTTCTATGTTTTATTTCAATTGTATTTAATTAGGATGATGCAATTTGAGTTAGTTCTGATACAGAGCATGAAACTGATGTTAGGTTTGATAGGTGGTGTTATTTTTTGAACTCTTCCCGTCCCTGGTGGAGCTTTTCACATGTAGCGCATGATTAAAATACAAAGCTCTCAGTCGTCAGCATCATAAAACCACTAAACACAGACGCCATATGGAAATACAATTAACAACACATTCCACAACACACACACACACATCACAATAAATCAATACAGACACACCTGACATCAAGAGCACAGTCAGCAGCGTATGGGTGAAGCTCTGGTTTGCTTTTAGTCAGCACTTAACCTTTGCTGTCACAGATTCTTCTATATCTGGATTAGTTTGATTTCAGTAGGTAAAGTGTCCCAGAGTTGACAGCCCTTTATGGAGAAAGCTGATAGTCCAATAGTTAGGAAAACAAGAATTCTAACATTAGAGTCAGAAATCAAATATTGTTTCAGATGTGGCCCTAATCCTCCTCCGTATTTATGAGGAGGGGGCTCTGTGTTTGAGGCTCACAGCCGAGGGGCCCGGACAGCAAAGTGGTGCCACTTACAAACCAAAAGGTAGTGGATGAATATATTGTATCAATGGTGAAAAAATAATGTATTTAGCTTTACATGTACTGTATCTACGGCCTTTTTCACTATGTTTAGGTTTGACACATGACCCCGTCTAACCTCACAGATACTCACATTTAAGACATGCTCAGTCAAGCCTACAGCGGGTGCAGTTACAACACTTTAATAAGGGCACAGAAACTGCCCGAAGACAAACACGGATGGGAGTGGCAGTAAATGTCACATTTAAAGAATCCCTTTACACACACAGATTTTTTTTTTATTCTCTTTCATAGTGTAATGACTCTTAACCCTGTCCACATCCCTGCCAATGTTGTGACATACCAGTGTTTCCAGTTCCAGCATGTTGCACTGGCAATATCCCCGACACGGTGTATTACTACATACACCTGTGTGGGAAAAAAAACCGAACCCTGTCAAGTGAGTTCTGGTTTTTTATTTATTTTTTTGTTAAAGCTGAGGCATAAAGCCGCTGTCACCCTGATCTCCAGGTTGGATTACTGATTCTTTGTGGCTGCTGAGCCAGAAATCTAGAGCGTATCCAAGGATGTGAAGATAAAAACATCATATGTCAGAGTTCCTACAAGGTCACGACGGAAAAAGGTGTGCAGGGGAGTAAAAATAAGCAGCGTTTGCAGCTTAGCTTCGGGGTTTATTAAAGGGCAAAGTTAGGACAACTGCAGGCAGGTTGAGCGCAGATCATCGCCGCTGAATCTGAGAGTGGCGCACCATGTATTTGATTGAAATGCTGAGCTATTTTGATGGAAACATCCCCTGCCAGTGTGTGTGTGTGTGTGCGCAGGCTTCACTGCTGGCTCAGGAATGTTGGCATCAAGTATGCAGTCCTGACAGACAGCTGCACTGCAGTGGCGTTTTTAACATGCCACACCAGGACCCGAGCGCGCTGGAGGCTCCGAAGAAGATCAGAAAAAAAAAAAGTGCATCGAAAAAAAAAAACTGACAGGAAAGATTGCGCTCGCTTGACTCGACCGAGGTGGCAGGTGACGCACCGACGCATCATCAAGCGTGGGGTTTTTGTTCTTACGGGTCTTAGAGGTCAACATCAACCTCTTTAATAAAAATGTGGCCAGAAATAAAACATAAAACGCTCTAGTTTAACTCTTCGTGAGTTAAATCGGTCACACACACACACACGGCCCGTTTCAACACGATCCCGAGGGACACCGCGCCGATCAAATCAATGACTCACTTCACTCTGAAGTGTGTGAGCAAACTGCTCAATTACTTGGCACGCTCGCCTCCCATAATCGCCTCTTTGTCCCCACGTGTTTGGGGCGTTCGGCGTTATTTTCTAACCCCCCCCTCAGTCATTTCACCTCATCACACAACCACCGGTATTCATTACACGAGGCGTATCCCGATCGCCCGCTCGTCCTGTTTATTTTGTACATGTTCGGCCCCGCCCTGCAGACGCGCTCAATCCACGCCGTTGCGTAATTTGACGAGCCAGCGCAAAAAAAAAAAAAAAAAAAAAAATAGGGGAGAATGAACGTTTGACAGCTGGCCCGTTTCGCTCGTACAGATTGTTTTCTTTTTTCCCCTGAAACAAATGACACACCTATGCTTAATTTACTGGTGAAAGATTTCGGATAGTTGAAGACAGTAACCTCTGCCTCCATGGCCGCCGCCGTGAGGAATAATGTGTGGGTCGCTCCGGGGCAGGACGCGCAGCTCCTCCGTAAGAGCGGCGCGCCGCTGACAGCCGACGGTGCGAGGGGCGAAGATCATGGACAAGTGCTCTGCAACACGAGGGATGCCATCCCGGGAACTTCCTCCTTTCAAGATTATAATTTGGTAAGAGATTGCTTTTTTCTCTTCTCCCCTCCTTCTTCTTCTTCTTCTTCCTTCTGCCTCCCAGCATCACAGTGTTTACCGATACCTGCCGGTTTGACGTGCGGAGAAAGAGTGGATGTTGCTGATCGGAGCGAAACAGCCTGTTTTTTTTTTTTTTCTTTTTCATTGAAAGATGTGAGCCGATCGCCGGGAGAAGGGCCTGGGTGTTTGTGTTTGCTGTGATGTTCGCAGCTACCGTCCCGACACGTGACTGAGATCGCTCTCTGCGCGGCCGAATGTGATGCTGACATTGACTGGGGTTTAAATCGCTAAGAAGCAGGGCACGGATGGCTGGCTGGCTTGGCTGGCTGGCTGGCTGGCTGGCTGCGGGGATGTGAGAGGTTGCACAAGCTCCCGCAAACTTGGGAGGAAGAGATGCACAGCAGCGGCGGCGGCAGCAGCAGAGCAGAGCCACTGGATGGTTCTAATTTCGGCCATGTATTTCCAAACAGCCTCGGCAGCTGGAGCGTTTTTCAGAAGGGCGTCTGCTGCCTGTGAGGGTGGGGGTGGGTGGGTGGGGGGTGGATGTAGGGGGGGTTATTGGCGTCTTTAATGTGTAACGCAAGTGCAGGCCCCAAACGTGTTCGCAGCAGGGAGTTTTGGTCGGTGTTGCGATGTTTCACTATCAGTGGAGAGCGGTGGGTAGTTCAGATTCAGCAGCAGGTCTGGAATCAGCATTTTATTACAGGAGACAAGAGCAGAAGACTGCTGAGGCGTTCAGGGTCCATGTTAAATTCCTGTTTACTGTTTTTACTCACTCTTTTGAAATTAAAGAGAGTAATACACACATTTAAAAAAAAAAAAAAAATGATTTAAACACAAGATGATTAATTAATATAAAACAGAAGCATGAACACCAGAGTGTAGGCTACATAAAATGAGTTTGGGGCTTCTGTATGTAAAGTGTGTAGATTCTTAGCTGACTTTCTTTTACTGCTCTGTGTGATTTAAAGGCAGCTGACAAAATCTAATGAATGTTAAAAGGGTAGGTGTAATAAGCTAAAGCTTCAGCCTACACCTTTTCAGTCCTGATTTGTTTATTTGTTTGTATAGCTAGAAAGCATTAAGTTGATTTATTGTCTATCTACCAGTGTATTTGTGTTTTATACATTTGGAAAATGACCGAAATAAACTCAACTAAACAGCTTCTGCGTTATCGATGATTTTACACCAATAATTAAGGCTGCACATTCAGGGTTCCCCGTCAGTGTCAGGTTTAGAGGCACGTCAAGCTGTTTGGCAGAATGAGTGTAAGATCAGCGTGGAGAGCATCAAAACTAACCATGGTTGTAGTTAGTCCGCAGTGAGCTTACTGAAGAAAGTTTTGTCATTAGGCTTTTGGTTGTTGTTAATTTATTATCTGCTCGTCCAACTTTGTGTCCACAGACGTGATTATAATATTGCTCCAAAAGGATGTGAAATTGCCTTGTGGATTTCTAATGGAAAACGGTTACAAATCCAAATCCCCTGCCAATTACATGCACCCAAGTCCTCTACAGACCGAGGGAAAGCACTGACAGTTCATCTCAATGTGATCAAAATTGCAATATGGCCTTGTGCAAGAAGACGTAACTTTTTGAAAAAGACAAAATGTGTGGAAAACATCCCTAAAATGACATTCTGCAGTGCTGAGAGGCCCCAGCCTATAAATCTTGTTCTCTGGATGGAAGAAAACACGTTTGTTTGACACAGAGCCCAACACATGTTACATCATGATTTTGACAGGTTTTTTAAATTTGTTTTTCTGATGCCAAAATGATCATTCCCTTTAATAATGAATCCTAACTTAAGCTCCAATAATCAATCGATTGGTTGTCTACTGTTAAATCAATCGCAGACTATTTTGATAATCGATTAGTTGGTTTGAGTGATTTTTAAAGACAAAACAAGGGAAAATTCCCTGATTCCAGCTTCTTGAATGTGAATATTTCTGGTTTCTTTCCTCCTGTATGACAGTAATCTGAATATTCTTTGGGTGGTGGACAAAACAAGACATTTGAGGACGTCATCATGGGCTTCAGGAGCCACTGATACACATCGTTCACCGTTTTACTGACCAAACAACTAACTGATTAATCGAGAAAGTAATCAACAGATGAATCAACAATTAAATGTAATCGTTAGTTGCTGTCCATAATCAATGAGAGAGCCTGAATCGATCATCTGTTAAGTGACTATGGCTGACCTGATTATTTGCTTCTCTTTTGTCTTCCAGTGTAAATCAGAGATGGACAGCTACCTGTCTCACCCACAGGACGTGGTGAATTCCAAAATGCTGTGCAGGGACGGCTCTCTGATGCTCGAGCAGCCTTTCGCCGAGGACCTGGCCCATCCGTACAGCGTCAACATGAGCCTGCTGCTCCCTGACGTCACGTACCTGCACCCCGGCCTCTGCAGGACTATGAGGCAGATCAAGACGGAGCCCTCGCACCCTCTGATGCACGCCACCTGTCAGGGCGGCGGGGGGCCGCCGGCGCTCCCAGAGTACCCAGGTGTTTTCGGCGCGGCCGACGCCGCTAGCGGGAACTTTTTCATCAAGCAGGAAGTGCCAGACTTCCAGGACGTTCCCCTGTTTCAGCTGCTGAACTCTGACATGGAGCAGCTTGTTCACGGCTCGCAGCTGAACTCCATCCCCATGGCCCCGTTAGGTCTTCCCATGGGGAGCGTCCACGGAGGCCCGGTGCAGAATTCTGTCAAACCCGCGAGCAGCCAGAGTGAATGTTTTCGACATCAGCAGAGGCCGACCTATCTGCCACCTTCCCCGCCGAACTCTGAGCCCTCCAGTCCGGACAGGGGGAAGGAGCTCCTCCACAATCTGTCCCCACCTCCCTCCTATGAAGCCAGCATCGCCTCCAAGTTAACTTTTCACACCCATAATCCCGTCAATCCAGGGCAAACGTCTGGTGTCCCTCCGATCCAGAACCCAGACCAGAATTCCGGTGTGGGATTAGTCCAAAGTCCAGGTCCTGTGCCAGTCCAGCGTCCAACACTGACGCCAGTTCAGACGGCGCCTGGTGCCGGCCCGATGTCCCCGGTGTTGGCCCAGTCGGCTCCATTTAAGAGCAACCGGAGGAGTAATCCTGATCTGGAGAGACGGAGGATTCACCACTGTGACGTTCCAGGTGAGTCCTGCTTTCTATCCACAGCTCATATCCAAGTGAGAGGACGGTATTTGGATGTTAATGGTTTTCTTTTTTTCTATTTCTCTAGGTTGCAAGAAGGTGTACACCAAGTCTTCTCACTTAAAAGCTCATCAGCGGACACACACAGGTAAAATGTTTTTTTTGAGTTGCGTTTGAGTCTTCTTTTTTGGGGGGGAAGGCGGTGATCGCAGAAAAATGTACTTGGCGTGCAGACGCATTCTGTCTGCTGACAGACCTGGCTCACATCTCGCTGCTGTCAGATCACGTAAACCCCGCAGCCCTCAGAGACAGGACGCGCTGTGATTTATGGCTCTCAGCTTTTTTCATCATCTTAAAAACTCATTTATCAGTAATTTGAGAAAGAAATCTCCCGTACTTTTTAATTAACACCGTTTATGTGTTGTCCATCTGCGGTAGCTTCACCCTGCTTGTTGTTTTGTGTGTGTGTCTGCTGAAGGAGAGAAGCCGTACCAGTGCTCCTGGGAGGGGTGTGAGTGGCGCTTCGCCCGCTCGGACGAGCTGACTCGCCATTTCAGGAAACACACCGGGGCGAAGCCTTTCCAGTGCGCCGTGTGCAACCGCTGCTTCTCCCGCTCGGATCACCTGGCCCTGCACATGAAGAGACACCAGAGCTAGAAAACCTGCTCCTTTTTAAATCAAGTTAATCTTTCTTTTTTTTTGTTTTCAGTAGAAGTGGACTTACATATCAGCAAACCAACAAATTAAAAAAAACTGTGGATCGTTCCACTCACGTCCCAGTGGAGATATCATTAGCAGTGCTGGCCCACGAGTAATTTCTTTTATTGTGAAAGGATCAAATAATACCGTTGCCTTATTTTATTTACACACGTATCGCAATACTGGGGACATTTGCCAAGGTGTCGGTGAAAAATGATTTGCCAAATGTAACAACGACATAATATTTAGTCTTTTTAAGACTTTATTTTCATTAGATTTTGTTGTACTGCCAATTGTTTTTATCATTGTACAAGTCACTTCGACCACGTCATGTCATTTACAGACATTTATTAAATTAACTTAGATTACAACTGCCGTGCTGTAAGGGCAGATATACGAACTGGAAGGTCAAAGGATACGTTGCTTTAGCCCGAGGGTCAAAGGACTGATGTGCGTAATATAGAGAGTAAAAGCAGTTTGTCACACTCGTAGGTACGAAAGGTGTGGATTTACTAAAAGACACAGCAAGAGGAAGAAGAAATATTGGAATGAGCACTGTTTGCAAGCCAGGCGGAGAGCGCAGCATGACTTTAACACTGCCAGATTTATAGATTAGTTTGCCACTGAGGACAACTTTACTCGCAACAAAATCTATATCTATTTATAACGCTGGAATAAGAGGGAGATAATGGCAATGAGATATTTATCATCGTCGTTATGAATGTTCCTTATCTGTGACCCCGTATACGAACAGAGATGTGGTCGTGACGGAACTCTTTTATTTAATTATAGAAAAGGTTTAACTTATTTTTGATGGGCTTATTTTCTCCCACGTTATCTCCGCGCAGCAATATCTCATTTTACACCGAGGAGCTTCGAGTACGTGACATTTCAGCAGCGGGTCAGGGTTATTTTCCTCCTCCCGGAAGTCGTTACGACGGGCGAATCCAGACTCGTTGGTTCTGGCTTTGTTTTCGGTAGGAAACAATTTAAGTGTCCGACGTTACATATCTTCTGACAGAATCAGGTTACTCATGATCGGTTCCAAATTGATGTCTGTGAGTTTGAGATATTTTTTTTTCTTTTAGATTCAGACTGAGCACCTGCCAGTCTGAACATCTGCGCAGGCTTTTGGTTTTCTTTGACTACTGTCCATGTATTCAAACACACTTTGAAAGTGCCTTTAACCGCCTGTTTCTTTCTTTGGATGAACGAGAAACAAAGCAGCCCCTTCGGGACGGCGTTCTTTTACCAGGTACTTTACTTTGCTGAAGTGATTCTGTGTGTTGGCTGCCCCCTCCTCTGTCTCTATTTATGACCAAGTTTCTCTGTAATTTGAGTCAGGCAGGTTGAACAAAATTGATTTTTGAAGCCTCTATAATTTTTTAATATGTATATATTTTGTATCTGCTGTTTAAAAGGATACGATCCATTGATTGTTTCTGGGTGTATAAAGATTTTAAACGTTTCTTTTTTTTTTTTTTTTTTAAATTGCAGAGACTGTTTATTTTTAACCTTTTTTTTTGGCAGAGTCTAAGAAGGATCGAATGATCGAATATTGTGTCAGTCTACACTGTCATCACTTTCTCCAGCCAAGACAGCAGCTCAGTGGCGTACGTGCCGGTGAATTATTGCAATACTTTGAAATATATACACACACGCAACTATTTTGACACGAAAGGCGCTCGCAATATTTTGTGTCGCAGCTTCAGAACGCGAAGATGCAGTCCAAAGTGATCTGATGTGCGATGAAGCCATGTGACCCCTCACAGTGCAAATAAAAGTTCTGAGTTGAATACTTTTTTTTTTCTGCGTCGTCTGCTGTTGGTGATGTGAGTCAGTGTGATTGTGTGGCACAAAGTGCTCATGGAGACACCTGTATGAGCAGGAACTACCTGAAGAAGCAGTATTTTGCCAGCCATTGATATAGCTGGTCATGTCTGTCTGTCTGTCTGTCTGTCTGTGGTCTATAGTTGTTGTTGAATATTTAAAAATACTACAAGAAACTTTCAGCTATCGAAAAAGTCTGAATTTATTCCTCTATATGACCTGCATAAGCAAACAAGACCGTCAGTGAGAAGACCGGCTCCTTCTGTCTAATTATGATGTTGAATTCAAAATGCCAAATGATCTGAATGCCAGACAAACTGCCGTCCCCTTCCCCCCTTCGCGTCTCCCAGTGTCGGATCCTCCTCGCTGCTCCAATTCGTTTTCGGTTAATGATTTGCCTTCAGCATTCAGTTATTATCACAGGTCACACCCTTAATGCACTTGTTCTTATTAACAAGTCGTGAAAACAGAACAAGATTACGCCTTTTGTTCGGCTCTTGGAGAGTGTCCCTGACATGAGTCACAGCAGAGCTCAGGTGCCAACAGAAGCCGTAGAAACCGGAGGAGTTGTCTCGGCTTGTCCCGAGCGCCGAGGCACTTCACTCTGACGATTGGTATAATATCGCTCTTATTTGCCTTCAGCTTCTTTTGACTTTACTTTGCTCGTACAGTATAGCCTACGCCGTGAAGGCCCTGGTGAGCAATAAATCACGCATGTGATATACGGCACAGTGAAATGCTCTGTGGGCTGGGAATTGAAACCTCGCTATTGTAATCATCTGAATCCTTTGCTGGCTGACAGAAACATTCATCCAGATCCAGTTATAATGGAGTGCCGTACACTATGTACTGGGCGTTTTTTAAGCGCAACCTGTTCTTAGAAACGGCATTCTCTACGTGTCGTGTTAAATAATAGCGGATCTTAAAATACCACTCTCCGTCGGTGCAACAAAACACCGCGGGATCACGCAGAGGCACACAATGTTTCACTTAGATGTTTGAATATGTCAATGAGGATTTTCAGGCACCAAAGAACTTTTATACGGCGCTTTTGTGTTCTGTTGATTCCGGTGGCCCCTGTGGACAAAAGATGACGATGGTGAAATACTTTGTTTTCGTGCCGTACCGTACCGTACCACCAGGCTACAGAGCAGCTTCTTTCCTCAGGCCGTGAGACTCCTCACTTCATCCTCAGCAATACTGTTAAAAAAAAACCCATTATGACTGACCTGGATAAGTCAGAATACCCACCTGTTGACAGGCACTAAGAATGACTGTTCAAATTATAGAGAAACAGCCAGTCTTCCTACTGATGGTCTCGTTCGCTTATAGCAGGCATCACATCAAGGAGGCCCATCGTGCTATTAAAGTGATCTCCATTGCCTTCAGTTTGTTATATATGTTATTTTATATGTAAAAGACCTTGAAAGCTAAAAAGGCCGAAGCAACAGAAGCTCCTCTCTCCCACAGAGAACGCTGCTCCTGAAACGCCTCGTCAGTAGCCGCTAGTCAGTGACTTCTATGGCATTATGTGACATCACCGTGTCACATGTACGTCTGGCGGCTTGTTTGGCGCGTAAGAATTGATTTAGCATAGCGGAAAGTATGAACTTGAAGATAAGCACTGAATGTGTCCCGTAAACTAAAACTGTTTCATAACCAGTGAAAAGTTCCTTGTAGCACGTTTGGTGAATCAACGGTTTTAATTACCTTTTTTAATGGTTTTAATATTTTTCCGCTCTTCTCGTGGCGATCAGACGTACTCTGTGTACAAGCTACTGTACTGCGTATCACCAATAATTTGAAATGTCTGCCCTAATACCAAGATTAGGTTTCTGAATGCCAGAGAATGTGAGTACGGTGCTCGGATGTCTGAGCGACATCGAAACCACATACCAGCCGTCTCGGTCGTAGATAGCAACTAGCTCCATACCAGTGTGTTACATACAAAATGCAACTTTATTAACCTTCATGCCTCCATTCATATTGATATACATGTATATGTTTGAACTTATTTTTAATTTCACAGCTCCATCCATATGAAAAATACAGAGAAAAAGGCAAAAAACACTGACTGGATACTTTAAACAACTCTTGGAGAAAAGAAAAAGTGTAACAGAAATAAAAGAAGGACATCTGTTCTTGAAGTTTTGAAAAATATCGGGATTAAAAATTTCTTGTACAGATGTGGAATTTCCATGAGCAGAATCTCCCTTTTGAAGCGATGCTGAGCAATATCACAATTTTTTTCTTGGATTTTTTTTGTCATCTTTTTTTTTTTTTTAACGGTAAGAATGAAAAGATCTGAATATATTTACACTACACTCACTTTACATAAATACAGGAACAACGATTACTGTACGTAATATCAGCAAACTCGAAACAAAAGGCATTGGCTCCACTACTTAAAATTTTTCAAAAAACCAGGAAACTCAAAAGCAGATGTTACACAGAAAAGTAAAAATAGATATCGAACTGATAGAGAAGTGTAAGATCAGTATTCATTAACAAAGGCGTCGCTCTACAGCCGGAATCCCAGCCACGGGATGTTTTCCCTGTGAGTGAGAAACCCCCTCGCTATCTTCCATGTTCCATTCGTATGATGAAGCTGAAACATCACGAGGCCTTCGTAACTCAGTTGTGTTCCCCTCAGAGGAAGTGACTTATTGCGAGCAAAGTAATAACGCGAGCTATAAACAGCCTGTGAGAGTGTTATGGGAGGATGCTGCGTTTGACACAATGGCATAAGGCTCAGTGCGTAAAAGAAAGTGAAACATTAGAGGTCCGCCTTGCATAACGTTCTCTGTGCTTATTTTTTTATTTCTCTTCTCCAAAAAAATTCCCATTTTGAAATTTATTAATTTGAGCACACATGTTGAAAATCTGAACTCTGCACAGAGCAGCTGATATTACAAGTTTGCAATATGAGGCACTATTCATTATTATTGCATAACTTTGACCCTGGTTACCGTTACAAAATTATGCTTTAAAATGAGGAAAGAGATGCTGGGAGGGAAACAGAATACACCCTGTCCTGTGGAGACACCATATTCAAGTCTAATTGAATCGAGCAAAAAAGACTGGTGCGTTAAGGCAGGCAACTTCACACACTGAATACGAGAGTACACGTGTCGTTGATATGTGCTTGATCAATATAATTTTCTTGTCCGGGTATAGCAAAATAGCAACACAGGGAAATCGAGTACCTTAATACGGTTCATTGTATATAAATAATTTGTCAGGTTCTAGCAAACACTGGTTCAGCCTTGGGAATAAAAAATGATTTGATCATGAACTTTTTTTCGAACCACAAACCAAAGAAAAGCAAAACCGTTATAGAACGTCACATGTGATCATTTACATGATGAATAACCATTAGCCCCATTTCACTGTATATCAAATTAGATAAATTACAGTCTCTGAAAAAAGACTTTACATGTATAAATGTATTTCCTGCATCTACTAATCAAAAGCCCTATTTTTCCAATGTATATACAGGCTGTAGAACTTTGTAATAAGTTTTTATCTTCACTATCACATATATTACAACATTTCAAAAGATCCTTTGTACAGAAGAAAAAGAAAAAAAAAAGAGTTATATGCAACGATGAAGTGCCCCTCAAGAATAAAACCTTCTCATACATTATATGGATGATAAAATATGACCATGATTATTTGTTTTTTTTTTCTTATAAATTGACATCTGAAATAAAATAATTTGAAAATCATACTAATAATCAAACAAGGTGCTGATATGCTTTTTGCCAAAATGATAATACAACCGGGCATAATGACATGTGCACAAACAATATACATAAATAATGATAACATAGACCATTACCATTCAAAGGGGGGGTGTCACATACGTTGGGGGTGCATGTGTGGAAATGACCTCCTGGACTTGGCTACTTCACTGAGAGGGAGGGTGTGTTATGTGTGTGTGTGTGGTGTGTGTGGTTTTCAAGGTGCTGTTATCAAAAAGGTCGCCGTTTCTTTTCACTGGCTTCGGTCCAATAGATGCATTTAGCGGCACTATGCAATAAACTGGCCTGATGCTCTACGAGTTTATGTCTGCGGATACCTGCACGACGTCTGTTATTACGACTAAACTTTTTAATTTAATTTAAAGAGGCGTTTCTGAATGCATCCAGAATGTGGCCTTCCTGTGCATGCATAATGTGTCCATGCGCGCACGTACTCTTTATACATGTGCTGTCAGTGTATGTGCACGTGATTCCTCCATTTGTCAGTCGTTTCCATAGCCAAAGTCTCAGGTGCGTCAGATAATAATCTTAACATATATCTGGTCTGAGGTGAAAAACATTTCAAGTGACTGTCTGTATTTGAGACAAATAAAAAATAAACTAAAACAAGATGATTCGGAGTAACTCGCTAACTGAGACGCATCAGATCAGAGCCTTGTGCTGGAGCTACGAACCAATCGACAGAGGGAGTTGTGGCAAGTCGTGGTTAGAAAACGTCCCCCCCTCCCCCCCCGATACTGACATCAGCAAACAGAACAACGAGGACGCCGACGCCCCCCCTCTCATCGCTCTGTCCTGTGTGTATTGCTTTTTTTTCTGTATTGTACATCAGGTGCCACGCTGTCCCTGTAATAACACTGCAGCCGATGTCTGTTTCAGCTTATGGTCAAGTGCTGCTGTGCAAAAAAAAAAAAAATTCAAACACCACAAGGCCAAGTTCTTTTCACCGTCAAAACCCAGCTGAGGAAAAACGACAGACAGATCAGGACAGAATGAAAGCAGAGTCTGTAAGGTGCCTCGATTTTTTTTTTTTTCTTTTTTCACATACTGGATATCTCCTCTGATTGTTTCAAAGTGTTCACTGTACATGAGGGGTTGTACTTTTTCTGAGTCAAACAGGAGCAATAAGCAGGCATTTAAAAAAAAAAAAGAAAGAAGAAGAAGAAGAAGCAAGATTCAATTAAACAAAACGTTTCCATACTGAAAGTATATTTATCCTTAAAGATTGCACTTTACTGATTGCTAATCACAGCACGAAATCCACCAAAGATTTTTTTTTTGTTGGTTTTTTTGTTGTTGAAGAAAATGCTTTCAAGAGGCTCAACATAAAGAGTAGCACTGATGAGATGTGGGGTCCTGTGAGCGTGGGGGTGAGTGAGCGGCGTGTTCCGTTGCTGGTGTGATGATACGCGTGTTCATTGTTCTGAAAGAAAGCATTGACCGTGTGAAACAGTGGACGTGTTGATGAGGTTGATTCATTCGGGTTGTGGCTGTTTGAGCTCGTGTCATTTCATTTTTTTTGCTGGGTATGAGAAAGGTGAAAGTCCAGCCACCCCCCCCCCCCATGGTTTTTAGCTTCCGTATGGCGTGCCTCGGCTATGACAAGCAGGCTCCAGCAGGGCGAAGGAAGCCATCTGCGGTGAAATGGCCCCCTCTGCTGGTCACAAATCAGACTCACAGGGGAGGCGCCGTGCAACAATGCTGCCTGTAACTCCAAATAGGCCCAAGTCCTTTCCTGTCCTGTGTGATCCAAGTCCTACTTCTCCTCTCCGCTCACACAAGAAGAATCCGTTCCACATACCGGGGTCGTTCACATTATGAATGCTGGAGAAGCAGCCATTTGAACAATAACGAAAAAAGAAAAGATACCAAAAAAAAAACAAAAAAAAGAGAGAGACAGCTGCGATTGCATTATATATATTTTTTTGTCCAAATAAAGAAGTGCGAGTTCATCTTAAAAATCAAAGTGAAACATTTACAAACAGTGCTGTAAAAGACAGTTCCCTATTATACTCCAAACAAAGACAATAACAGATCCTGCCGTCCGTTCCTTCCAACCCAAAGGGGGATCCAGAAGTGACCCTGTTTTGTGCTCCGCAAGCTCTGTGCGCCTCTCCATCTTCCCTCCTCGCGACGGATGAGAGTGTGTGTGCGTCTGTGTGTGTGTGTGTGTGTGGGTGGGTGTGCGTCCAGGCCAGCTGAGAAACATTCATAGGGAGATCCCGCTCCCCCGGCTGCCTGTGTGTGTAAGTGTGTGTGTGTGTGTGTCTGTTCCATTGATCTCTCTCTCTCTCTCTCTTCTCTCTCTCTCTCTCTCTCTCTCTCCCTGTGTATCTCTCTCCGTCTCTTTCACACCAGCATGTGTCTCCGTCGGTGCAGGGCCAAGTGGTCAGATCTGGAGAAGCTGCGGTCACAGTCTGCGCACTTGAAGGGCTTCACCCCCGTGTGTTTTCTGTAATGCCTCGTCAGCTCGTCAGAGCGGGCAAACTTCCACGTGCAGCCGTCCCAGGTGCATTTGTATGGCTTTTCCCCTGGAGAGGAGGACAGGAAACAGAGTGCACAGTCAGAAACTTGTAGATCGATGCTCAGCACTGCCACTGCATACCTGACATAATAAGAGTTACTTAGCCAGTGACCTTGATACTTTATAAATGATGATATGTCTCCCTAAAAGTTTGTATGACACATTATAGCCATACATGCAGCTATAAGCCTTAACAGCATATTATAATGTTGTATGAAACCCATCAAGAGACAAACATCACAGTTGCTTGAACAAAAATCAATATCTACTGTTTTTTATGAAAGCTGAAGACAACACCAGTGTGTGTGTCCATGCTCTGCAAGTGAGGGAGCTGAAACTCTTTTCTTTATAGTAATTATAAAGTATACACACACCTGTACACCTGGCTGATCATTTTACAGGCTTCTTTGTAATATTTTTGTTTTACATTTTTTTATACTGTTGTTGTTGTTGGGAAGTCTTTTCAGGTACCCTGTGGTATTGATTCATTTTTGTACAATATGAATATTAATTTGCAGACTCTGGAAACTTGCTTGAGATTGGCAAAGAAGAATTGATTATCAGCCCTGACCGACACTAAGCGTTGTCCTGATTATCAGCATCAGTGATTTTTCTGCCCGATTGCAGACAGAATAACTAAACTAATTCAAAAATGTGCTACGTTGGCTCTGATGCAGCCTCCTCTCACTCAGTGTCCTGCCCACAACACGATCTGATTGGTAAAATGTCAGAATTAATAGCGTATAAACACTGAATTATCTGAATCTGCAAAGTAACTAGTAACTAAAATTATCAAATAGTGGAGATGTAGTAGAGATTAACTATTAAGGAGCGTACCTGAAATTTGTACTTAAGAACAGTACTTGAGTAAATTGTACCGACGTTTATTTCATCACTGGTTATTAAAGATTTTGACACAAAGATTTTCATTTTAACTGCAAATGAATATCGGCCCCAAATATCGGTTTCCTGTCTCCTTGATTTTCAATAATCAGTATCAATATTGGCCATGAAAAAAAACACATCAGTCAACCCCTAATGTGTAGTACATCACAGTGAACATCAAGTCTGAATGAGTTGGTGCATTTACATTATCACTGCATAGTAATGTAATTAAGGTGCAGACTGATTTGTTAAGTCTGCAGTTTTTACCTCACAACCATGATGGTACCCTCTCAACTAGAATTACCGCCTCGCGTTTGTATGCCTCCGTGAACCAACAAAGTTGCTGTTCTTGAGGTGAACAATGAGCAGAACTTTTCTTGCAGAATATCATGATGTCACAAAGAAGTTGACCTTTGACCTTCTGTATATAAAATGTCACCAATTCATCATTTTACCCTATTAGACAATTTTTGTAAAATTATATAAACTGTTGAGTAAATGGTCAAAAACAGGTTTCGTCAGGTCAAAATCCCTCAAGGTGTTCCTGCGGTATCGCATTAACACAAATGTGATGCCACGGTCATGAATGTGTATCCCATGTGGTCACAGTGTGATTCATGGTCTGATGATAGTGTTCATTATAAATATACACCTTTTACTTGAAGCCGACACTGAGCCATTAGGACAGTCTAACAGCACTCACAACCACAGGAAAGTCTGCCTCCATTAAGACTAAAGAAAGCCACAGGATGTTCATAAGAGAGTGTGTCATCATGAGAAACTGAGATTTTGCCCCTTCGAATGTACAGTATTATGATCAGACATAATGCCTTAGGAAGACTTTTGTAAGACATCACAATGTAATATCAAAGGTGTTCAGCAGATCTTATCAAGCACTATACATACATAACACACATTACATTACACGTGCTTTCATTGTCTTCTTCTTGGATGTGGTTACTTAGCTAAATTGCTCAAGTCCTAGTCTAGATTTGGCATCAACCTTTGAACTGTTTGTGTTTATACATTCTTCACAGTGACTCAGACTCTAAGGTGTGTTTCAGTGCAACCTTGACAAATTATTTCCTCGTTTACATATTTATAAGCCTGTTGTACTGGATAACAAGGCCGTCATTACTGTCATGACTGTAGATCAACTGACAACATAATAATAATCGTAGCGTACAAACAAACACACTCATAGCCACTGACCTGTATGCGTCCTCCGGTGTGCTTTTAAATGGGAGCTTTTGGTGTACACCTTATTGCAGCCCTCGAAGTCACATCTATGGATTCTTCTCTTTTTGGAATCTGGGGACTCCGACCTCCGAGGGCGCCGTATGCTGTCAATACTGAACGGGGACATGGAACTGCAACAGGAGAACGGACACGACAGCGTTATTAGACTGTGACGATGACTTTGCGCAACAATGTGAGGCACACCGGATCAAAGCAGGTCTCCAGTCTCTGCTGTCTTCACTGAGAGACTATTTTTAAAGAGGAATACGGAGGACTGATAGGGAGCTTCGTCACATGGTGCAATGACATTCACCTGAAGATCAGCACCAGCACAACCAATGAGCTTGTGGTGGACTACTGCTGTGTGTCTGTAAGTTCACTGAGAGAAACAAAAAACAGTCAAGTTCCTTGTTTGTGTTCTCATGTTTTGCCAGTGAGGCCGACTCTGTAGAACACGAAGTAGCTGCAAACTGCAAAATGTGGATGCTTCAACCCGCCAGCACAGAGGATCTAATCACAGTTCACATCACCAACTCAGTATCCAACCAAATATAAAATCAAGTCACAATCTCCCCTTCTGTTCCTGAAATACTCCGTTGGGTAAAGGCCAGAAAAGTGTTTTTTGCAGAACGTTATGATGTCATCGACCTTTTAGATATAAGATGTCATCCCTCCATCATTTCTTTGTACTCAGCGTTCGTGGGAAACTTTGTCATGTTTAGCGTATGAATTCTTGAGTTATGCGGTTCTTTGAGGTCACTGTGACCCTGACCTTTGACCTTTGACAACCAGAATCTAATCACTTCATTAATGAATCCGAGTGGATGTTTGTGCCAAAGCTGCAGAATTTCCCTCCAGAAAAATTCCTGAGATATCATGTTCATGAGAAAGGGACGGACAGACATGCTGAAAACACAGCGCTTCCGGCCGTGGCTGACACCGGCACGGACCCGTGAATGTCAGGCAGTATTCATGCGTGAATATGCTGTTGATGGACACTATTCTCACACACTGCAATGCACAAAGGAAACTGGGGAGCAAAAATAAAATATTTTATTGTCTCTTAGTGAAGCCCCTTCAAAGACAACAGTGGTCCATATTTGAATGCAACCAGTGTGTTTGCGACCGCTGTGTAATGGTACTAGAGTTGATCCTGGGATGTGAATGTTGTCGTTCTGTCTGCATTAGTTTATTTTGGATGTGACATTAAAGGTTCACTGTGTAGTTTTTGCAAAAACACATTTTAATAAGAAGAGAAAAATCTTCATTAAGCGTTTTTTTCTAATAATGCCTGAACGAACCGCTTTCATGACTGAACAAACTGACCTTAAAGGACAACACAGTCTCATACTGTTTTACTTTATATTACATGTGGCGGACCCTGCCACCTTTCTAACTTCAAACAGTGTTCTGGGACCTTATCTTCCTCTGAGAACAGCTTGTTTGCTCGGTTAAACTACACATTGCCCCTTTAAGTGTTGCGCTGGGCTGCGTGTCAGTAACCTGTGTGAAGAGCTTTGAAAAGTCTGCATAGTTTTGTTGGTTCTGTAAAGATGAGAGTACGCTCCAGAAAATGACCCCGCAAGCTAGTGCAGAACAGTGGCTCATCCAGCAGGTGGCAGTGTTACACTGCTGCTCTGTGACGCAGAGGGAGTAGATGAGGTAAGACGGCTGGTATTCTTATTGCTGCGATACTCTCATCAATCAAAGGTGGAGTTTTATTTTTTTCAAAGAAGTACAATGAGGCTAATGACTCCCGCGTTATTCCCGTCATCGATACATTTTGTCGTGACATTTCCTCTCCGATAACTACTCAATATCACAGCTGATTATATAATTTGTCACTTCTGAAAGTGAAGCCAAGTGTGTGCTTTTGCTTGCGAGTCTTGTGAGTGTGTGTGTGTGTGTGTGTGTGTGTGTGTGTGTGCGCGCGAGCATGATACTACGCAGTGTAGCGTAGTATCATATCTGTGGAAAAACTAAATCTGCTCTGTACGCATCACTTCTCTGAATATGATGCTGTACACATACAGTACACACACACACACACACACACACAAAGGAGGGAACGAAAATAGGGCAGGGCCGTGGCAGACGGTCAGTAGTTCATGTCTCACCAGTGACTGTCGACTGTGAAACAGTGAGCACCTTTCACGCAGCCACAAGCACATGACTGCTGTACATGCACACAACAAACGGGCAAGAAAGAGAAGGATACAGTGGAGACAGAAAACAAGAACATCTCTGTTTACTAGAGGGGAGGAGGAGTGAGATCTGTGGGATATATTTAACTGTCAGCAGTGGTGGAGCACAGTAGCTTTTCTTTCAGGTCCCAGAGTCTCTGCTGTGGATATTGAGAAGCAGGTAAGAGAGGGTGAGGGGGGGGGGGTGTGGGGGGGAGTAAAAGGAGGGTTGAAGAGGGAGAAAGGAGCAGCTTCTGTCGTGTTAGAGGGATCTGAAAGAGGAGCGGGGGCCGCCAGACGGGCCCTCCAGTGAACTGTCTCCGCCACACACAGCCTACTTCCTGTCTCTCTGCGCTGCACCGAGGCACGATTCGCCGAACGCAGACGCGAGATACACCGAAGCAATCAGGACGCACACGTACGCGCGGGCCTACACAAATACACCGAAGTCGAGAGAAACGCACACATATGCACGGATCACCTGTTGCTCTTGGCTCGCCGCCAATCTGAAGCTGTACAGGAAATGAGCACACGGGTCAGATATGAAAGTGAACTCCAGCTCCCCTCTCATTTCTCTCCGTCTCTCTCCCAAAAAATATCTCACTGCAGCGTTACGTCCATACCGAACATTTAGACAAATAAGTGTATTTAAAAAATGTGAAGGAAAACAGTGAGTTTTAATTAGAAATGATTACAGGGCCATCTAATGATCTTCACAGGTCTGTGTGAGGCAGTGTGTGTGTGTGTGTGCGTGTGTGTGTGTGCGTGCGCGCGTGTCCAGGGTAGCGAAAGAGGAGGGGCAGGATTAACAGTGGAAACACTCTGAGCTCAGACATCCAGCAGAAGAGGCGGATGTTTACATTCTGACTTCATCCATGAAGTGACTCTGTGATTATGATATAATTTAGGAATCTCTGAGTACAACGGCTCCCAAAACAAAGAACGAAGGACGACTCATTACTCATAATAAATTAACTCATTTTCAAGTGCCACGACGGCTGCTCCGCCGCTGGTGATAATTCTGCCGGCGTCGCTGCTCAGTTTCAGGAGCTCGGCGACGGGATTCTGTGTTTAATCCATTTTGGGAACTCGGAGAAATTTCACAATGGGACAAAAACGATACTGATTAGTGATCTTCAATCCTTACAGATACACAGATATTCAACTTATACAACATTTTTTAATAATCACCACTAATAAATGGTTAATTTATTAGCTAATTAAACTAAATTAAGGTGAGTGTATTTGTCTTTTTTAAACTGGGTTGCAAAACTGTATGTGTCCTCCAGTGTGCTCCAATGGAGAATCGATACAAAACAAAACAATTTTCTGGAGTGGAAAGATGAGTTCAACAGTCTCACAGCCTGAGGAATGAATCTGCTCTGTAGTCTGGTGGTATGGCAGCGGATCCTCTGTGCAGACATCTGACCTCTCCCATATCTCTGGTGACCTGTAGATGTTCTGGGGGATTTAATCATCCACTGCAGAGCCTTCATAGAAAGCATCCTGACTGGAAACACCACAAATTGGCATGGATGCTTTCTATGACTTTCTATGACTCTATGAATTGGCTCTGGAATTTAGTTTTCATAAGTTTTCATAGAAGGCCCGTTTTTCTGTTGTTGTTTTTTTAAACCAGAGTGGTGATGTGTGATGACCAAGACAGGTCCTCTTGGATGCCGATTCCCACTGACCTACAACTGTTCACCTGCTCCACCTCAGTTCCACTGATGTAGACAGGGTGTGTGTGTGTGTGTGTCTTTGTCTCCTCTTTCTAAAATCGACAATCAGCTCCTTGGTTCTGCTGACGTTGAGCAGCAGATTGTTCTCTGTGCACCACTCTGCAAGATTGTTGATTTCCTCCCGGTATTAACTCTGGTCGTTGTTTATAATAAGGTCGGCGACGGCGGTGTCGTCCGCATACTTCACTACAGAGTTCTCTTGGTGTCTGGCAGTGCAGTCATGGGTGTGCAGTGTGAACAGGAGGGGGCTGAGCAAACAGCCCTGGGGGGCTCCAGTGATGAGCGCTCACATGGAGGAGGTGTGACCGCCAATCCGTACTCTCTGTTCTGACAAGTCCAATATCCATGTGCGGAGTTAACAAACAATATAATGCTTAAGGTAAACATTTTCAATAATAGAAAAAATAAAACAATGGTTTATTAAGCATTTCATTGTTTGTTACCTTTTTTTATTAATCAGCTCATCAATTAACACCGCTAGGCCAGTACTTTTAGTCATCTATTAAGTCATTTATCAAGAATTCAGTGAATTCAATGTGACAATTTTCTGCTTTACTCCGTCCCAAACAGTAGTGTACTTGATAACAAATATATATACTTTTTACTCATTTGTCTGACAGCTTTAGTTTTATTTTATTTAAATCTTTCATGCACCTTCTGTCCAGTAAACACAACGTATCTCCAAATGTCTTGATTTTAAATGTTTGTGATAAACTGGAGGATGAACGTATGATGGTTTTATAGAATATGATGAAATGCTCTAGATTAATCCCCCAACAGTATAAAAAGTATTTAAAATGAGCCCAATATCTACAGCAGTAAAATGCCACAAAATTAAGTATATTTTCCTGATTATTCTTTTATACTTTTACTGAAGTACAGTTTTGAATTCAGGACTTTTGCATAAAGGATGCGAATACTTCTTCCACCGCTGGTTCTCAGTTGTTGATCGCACAACATTATTGTCGGACATTTAAAGACATCACTTTAGGCTCTGTGATTGACATTTTTCATTATTCTCTGACTGTGCTAAGGCGAAATTATTCATCAAAAAAGATGAGAGGGTTACACGGCAATAAAAGTAATGGAGTAATGGTTAGTTGCAGCCATTAATGTAAGTGTCAATTTCCGGATTCCACGTTGCTTTTGTCATATAAAAAAATAAACTCGTGTTTTAACTGCAGGTGAAGGATTTTCATGCTTCTCCGTGGGCTGAGAAGATTTCACCACCGCTTCTGAAAGAAGCTACGAGCAGTTTTAGGCTGCTATTTATATCAGCGAGCCTACAGTATGTGTAAATCCATAGTAAGAGATCACTGTGCTCACACTGGTTTTACCCTCCGAGGTGTAGTTTGTAGGATTGAGAGGAATCTATTGACAGAAATGGAATGTGTATCATAATTATGTTTTCATTAGCGTATAATCGTGTGAAGCTTGTGTTTTTCGTTCCCTTAGAATGAGCTACAGACGGAGCGGGTCCTCTTCCACAGAGCCCACCATGTTGCACCGCCATGTTTCTACAGTAGGCCAGAATGGACAAACCAAACACTGGCGCTAGAGAGGGCACTGTGTGTTTTTAGTGGCCACAGTAGGGGAGGGTGAAACAAGCGGTATTCAGCTGGTTGCGATCTGCAGCCACATCCCTAGACTCTGGACGCTAAATCCTTCACACTTGTCCTTTAAAGTTAAAAGTCTTCCTTTGTGTAATCAAAAGCTGAATAATTTTCTCAACTAATGAGACGAAAATGTGGCAAAAAAAAACCAGCAGAAAACAATAAACGGGAAGTTGTGTGTGTCGGGTAAACGCATTCACACAAACAATATATCCTTATATCTTTGGACGCCGCGTCTCTGTCTATATGTACGCTCGCTGTTTTGTATGAGAATCAATCTGTTGTGTTTTCTCATGTGAGCCCGGAGGCAAACTCACACTGCCTTGAACCCTGCGTCACCGCCGCGCCGCCGCTGTGTGAATGTGTCTGTTTGTGTCTCCCAGAGCAGCGGAGAGAAATAGGAAGTACAGCTGAGAACGATTTCAAACAGAGCTGACCTCTGTTTTGGTTCCTTTTGTTTCCCCTTTTTTTCCCCCCCCTTCTCTTCATCCGCTGCTCGAGCGCCGCAGAGGCGGAGCGGAGCGAAGCGGGCGAGGGGGTTAGTGCATGTGTGTCACCTGTAGCGGGGGGTTTCCCGCAATATCGCACTATTTTTCGAACTTCTCATAGGAAACGAGGTCATGACAACAGCCACACAGCTCTCAAACAGGCCTGCAGTAACAGTGGATTTATCAAGAAAACAGGAAATGGATTGTGTGTGTGTGTGTGTGTGTGTGTGCGCTCTGGAAGACTGCCCACTGGGCATTCCTGTACCTGTCCGAGGATACTAGCCCTTGCCTCAACCCCCCCCTCCCTCCTCAACTCCTTCCTCCACCTGCTCTGCTCCGTGGCCCCCAGGTCCTTGGGGACCAGCCAGACTTCAGCAGAGACAACCTTTCCAACACAAGCCCCTAAACCCAACACACACACACAAACACACACACACACACACCTTCTCTCCCTCTCCAACTGTCTCCCTCTCTTTCACTCGTGCTCTCCCACAATAGCCTATCCACCCGTCCCCAGGGAAACGCATGAATATGGAGGAGGCTGCCCAAGAAGCACATGACACACGCAGACACACACACACACGCACACACACACACTCACCCTATCTCACTCTCTCTCCTTTCACTCATTTATTTATATATGGATACCTGGATTGAAAGCTGCAGGCACTCCCATCCTCCGCCCTTACACTTCTCCTCTCTGACGCTCTCTGGATGACTGCCTGTGTAAATGTGGCAACCAAATTACGTAAAGCAGTCCTCTCTGCACTCGCGCCGCACTCGTTTAAACCGAAAAGAGAGAGAGAGAGAGAAAGCACGGCGACACAATGGGCTGATATATTTCAAAGAAGCGCTGTCGGCTTCTGTTGCGGTGCAGATGTCCACGGAGCGCATGTGTTGTGTCAATACAGAACGCACATTTCCCCCGTCTATGCGGCCAAGCCGGCGCGTAACTCAAGGAGACTACAGACTGCTTTGTTTTTCGCAGACAAACATGCAAGTCTGTGTTCCTTTTTGACAATGGCTGACCTCCTTCTGGAGCCAGCTGTTGTGTCCACTGCGCAGAAAAACACGTGCGTGCATACAGTACAAACACACACGCACACACACCGGTGGATTAATACCTACGGACGTGCATGCATACTTTCCACACACAGTTTCTACACAGCACAGTCTGCACTTTGCACACAGAGAAGTGAGTGTGTGGGCAGTGCTCTGGCAGGGCATTGCTAAGCCCGGCTGGTGATTTCTCTCCATAGTGAAAGCTTGGGCAGTGAAAGGTTGGGTCCTGCCAACCCCTGTTCTCCTCTGACCACCCGGTGCCCACGTGTGGCACTCAGGGGCACGCCTGTCCCTTTCAATAACCTGCACAGAAACCTGAGTCCTCCGCTGAGTGTCTCTGTGAGTGTGAGTGTGTGTGTGTGAGAGAGGAGAGTGTGTGTCCTCCCTGAAACACAGCACCGTGTTCTCTCACCATAGAGCGAGCACAGCCAGAGAGCTAGTTTCTACCACAATGTGTTCCACAGTGCCACCACAATAACTCGTTTAGTTGTGTTACTGTAGATAGTCCGCGCCGCCGGCAGCGCGCGAGCAAACAATGCGACGGCACAGCGTCAGCCCTGTAAGCTGGACGCTTAACACCGAAACACAGCCAGTCGGGGCCGGGCGACCGTCAGCCTCCGCCTTGTTAGTGTTGCTACATCATTAGCAGGATTCTCACAGAGTCCTGGAATAGTTTCCCTACAGTGAGTCTAAATAAAAGTCCTATGGGCATTAACTTGAGTCTGGCCAGGCGGCTAGCTATGACTGTTCTGGTTTTATGGGCGGCGGGGGGAAGGAGGGCAGGGCAGAGCCAAATGTTCCTGATTTCCCGTCTCCGATCGGGATACTGTAAGCTGTCAGCCACTGGAGAGGGAAGTCTTTTCATTCAACACAGATGGACTGGCACCACAGGAGTTGTGATGTCTGCAGGCCGAACGGGGGTATAAAAGTACGTCTGAGCCATACGCAGTCAGGCATATAGATGCACGCCCACGCTGATACGTCCAAATGTGCAGGAGCAGTTAGGAAAGCACACAGAAATGCACGATGCTGGCTTTTACACAGGGTTTATATGTAAATGATGCTCTCATCCAGGGTGACTAACAATGAGCGGTGTCAGGGAAAACATTTTTTATACATCTGTACTCTGAACTCTGTAATGCCATGTCAGAGCTCTAGTTTTTAGTGTGCATTGTGCATTTTCAGTTTATACAAACTTTCTAACTAACTTTCGTGTTGCATAATCTATATTATCCCTACCCACATAGACATCCTTTATTTAAATTTGACATGTTCTTTATGTTTCGACCTCACCAGCTTGATAAACAATAGCTAATAGTGAAGAGAAAAAGGACTACATTTTCAAAATAAAAGCCCTAAACAGACATCTGCCACACAATAACACATCAGTTTTCTCATACTGTCTCTTTAAGGCCCCTCCTCCCGAATACCCAGTCTGCTCTGATTGGTAAGCTCACACACGCCTGATCAGGCAGCGCTAACAACAACAGAGCAGCTGTGGTAAACAGTTCTTACATGCCAAACTAGCCAATGTGTGACATGGTGACATAGTGTGATGTCACAAAGTCACAGAATTAAAGGCGGGACAACTGACGAGGCCTTTAAGGAGCAGTGTTCTCTGTGGGACAGAAGAGCTTGTGTTGGTCCTGACTTTGACCTTTTTAACTTTCAAGACCTTTCACATGCACAAGAACATACAACACTGAAGGAAAGGAAAAAAAGGAAAAAGTACGATAGGTCCCCTTTAAATTGTGTTAAAAAAAAAAAACATTTAATTTGCATAACATTGATGAAAAGTCTAACAATGATGCCTCGTGCGATCGTGGGAGCAAGCTAAATCACTGTGTGGCACCTATCCATAACTGTGAACCAGTCAGCTAACTACGTATAATGCAGACAAACATATTAGACAGTTAGCTCTATAAATGTAGGGCGTTCGTCTGAGCCACAATATCGAGCAAGAGACTCAGACATGCCCTCCACCTCAGAAACCACTGGAACCATTTTTAGAACACTCGTCTCAAAAATCAACCGTCACACTTATTCAACTGTGACGTCCCTTCATGTTGTTGTTTTTTTTTTTTAAATTTGTCGGTGCACTTATAATAAGGCCATCAAAAACCCACTGAAGACAGGGTATTACTTGCTAGTGAAAACTGTCTTAAAACAAGTCCCATTTGTGTTATTGAAATGGTGATTTCTCTGTGATTCTGTGTGTAATGAGGTATCATTGACTAGAAATTTGACAGATATACCGAAATATTTTGAGTTTTAGCCTTTAGTTTAATAAATGAGTAATAAGGGAAAGCTAGTTTAGGACAAATTAACTCTCTCCAACACCAAGAATTCCCGTATCAACAAACAGCAGAGTATACGGATCATGACAATACCTCCTGAACATCTTCCTGTGGCATGACGTAACTCAAGACGGGATACATGGATTTGATACAAGATACAAGACATGTTCGGGTCAGCAGAGGAGAAAAAGTCAGTAAAGAGGGTCAACATTTCCCACACACACAGATCATGATACTCACTCTTGTACGGCGCGGGCTATAGACAGCGCAGTGGAGCCGGTCTCATTAACACTGTCCAAGGTCACGTTTGGCAGGTCGTCGTCATCACTGTCACTTTTGATCTGCCGTGGCGACAGGCCGTTGGGGTCTGTGTGTGCTGCGAGGACGGGACACAAGACACGGGAGTCAGTGGGAGCATTTGTGCATTTGTGACTGAGTGCGCGTGTGAATACTGAACATGTCTCAAGTCTCAAGTATGTGTGCATGCATGAGTGCGACTCCACCGAGCACTCTGTCCTCCTTTCCCCTACATGTGCAACTGACAGGGAATCATATTCATGGTAATGACAAAGCATAAAGGCCCCGAAGACCACACAAAAGTCAAAGTGTATTCTTTTCACAGAAGACCCGGATGATAAGCAAACTAGCTTCGTCCCGTCTTTGATTCTGTTCTCTTGCGCAGTAACCAAGAAAAGAAATGTCCAACATTAGATTGGCCGGCGTTCTATTAACCACGACCCTCTGAGGCAATGAGCACCGGGGTCTCTGTCTCTTGGGCTGCATGACAAAGTTGCATCTATTCCCCAAGTTGTGACAACTTCTCCCCTGAACCACTCATTGGATATATTGCCAGGGCCTGCAGCCATTCTGTCATCTGTGTCTCCATGGACACAGACTGCGTACATCCTGGATAGCTCAGGAGATGGTTGTATGAAAAAAAAAAAATGAAGACAAAAACCTGCCAGAGACTGCTTGTCGAAGAAAAGTTGCTGGAAATCCACCCGAATAAACATCGATTAAGTTAAAATACAGAAGAATGCACGACTTGGAAGCTGCAGAGAGATACATGCACAGCGTAGTAAATAAAATAACTAATAACTGCTCTTGCTTCTGAAGACGTAATCACCGCAAACACCAAATATATTGTGATCCATTATCCAGTGAGTTCTGCAACATCCCCGGTTACTGTAAGCCTGCTGCTTTTACAGGCTATCAGGACTTCACCCCCTCTGCCCTCTCAGCTGAGACTGTGGCCATAATGGCCCATAATGAGGGTCTAGAGTTAGGAGCAGACATGGTGTTATTACTGGGGGGTGGGTGCTGAAATAAAACTGTAAGTCTGTTGGAGCTTTTCGCTTCTAAAGGCTTCTAACTGTGGACGTAGACGAAGACATGCAGAGTGGTCATCAGCTCTCCTACCCTATGGGAAACCTGTAATTACTTGGAAATGCATCGTGTTGGAAAGGGGTATTTTGAGCGAGGGACACAAAGGAGGAGTGGTGGAGAGGTGGGCAGAGCACCGGATTTCTTTCTTTCTCTCCTGTTGTTTCCAGTCAAGCCCTGTTTCCATGGCAACCTCCTGCTGGAGACAGGGAGACAGCAGTGAAGGGAAGGGTACCCGCCCTCTCTTAAAGAGGATGGCCAACCTGTGTGTGCATGAGGGCGAGTGGTAGTGTGTGTGTGTGCATGCGAGTGTTTTTTTGTATCTGTGTTGAGAGCTTCAGTATGACGGAGACTTGCATCACTGCACATGGTTGTTGGGTTTGCATCCAGTCAAACAAGGTAAATGTGGACTCTCTTGACCCTCAGGCTGCACTCCATATGGGGGAATGGGCTTAAGTTGGTGACTCCCATGGTATCGCTAACTTGTAGCACTAATTTCTGAGGCTGAAACTATTCCTCAAGTACCTCGATTACATAAAATCTTTGATGCAAATTCTTCTCATTGAAGCTTTAATCCATATAACTATATACAGCGCACTATGTTTCACACGGATTCCCATTACTTTCGGGCAATGCGTTGATTTCACCGTGTTGTTTGCAAAATGGACCATCGGAGAGAAAATAGCGAGGGGCAAAGAGGAGAGAAAAGGCCAGATAAAAGACAGACCGTGTCCAAAGTTTGGGATCATTCAAAACGAAACTCTGTACAGCGAAGTCATGGGACAGTATGAAAATAATTCTCCCGATAATCATCAAAATATGAATAAAAACTAAACACTGAAACAAACTGGACTCACTTTACCTTGTATTTTTTAAAGAAACAAAAAATGTTTACATCACTGGTCTTCATGCATAAATAAAGGATAAATAAATGGTGGACACCTCAACTCTGTCTCCTTCTTTAGTTTGGAATCCGTTGTATTGACACGCACCAGATTTAGCTTTTTTGTGGGTAATACAATGGGCAAGCCAAACCTTCAGCCACAGTGACATGCTCAGGGTTTTGAAATGACTGGATGCGGACAATTTAAGATAAATCAGGAAATCAATAAACTGTATTAATTGTACATAATGGAGCTAGACTTCTAGTCTAGTATCGTGAGGAGATTCACAATCATGTCATCAAACAAATGTGTATATTTATTTATTTAAATGACATATGTTGGCCTATATGTTACATATGTAATCAATTATACATATAACATATGCATTTGTATAAATTTGTAATATACAAACTAAATATATTTGCATGCCAATTATGGACATTAATGAAAAATTCATCATAGATGTTATTTCAATTATGTACGTTGCCATGCATACTGTATACGTCATATGTGTACATATGTAAATTGTAGTATGGGTTTTGTACTATATGTTATAAACCTACATCTCCATCTATCCAAGGATATATGTTAGTAATGATCATATATAATACATTTCCATATGGGGCTACAGTTTACAGTAACGACCCAACAGAAGGTAACATCAACGTTAACACCTTAAAGTTCTGTTGAATTAATATGAGTGCTGGTTAAAATGAAGGCTTGTTAGTTGTGATGGCTCGTTAAGAACATAAGTCATTATGTGGTTAGTTATGTTGGCCCAAAGTTAGCCAGGGTATGCTTTATTCTCGTCATTATTATGATAGTTACCCGCACACACGCACCTACTGCCCCCATAGTGACGCATAAAACACCACAGAAAGCAAAATATTAGGTGGCATCAGTAGCAGCTGGAGCTTAAAACGCACCAATACGATACAGCCGGTATATCCAGTTCAGTTTGATTCCATTCAACATAGTGAATAGGTCATACGGCAGGATGATGTACATTTATTTGGTATTTTTGAAGGGTTGCCCTTATTCACTCTTTTGTTCATTTACTTTTTCTATCAAAGCAAGGTACTCTATGAGATCACCCGATTGCTCAATTCAGTGTTGGAAATATCAGGAGCAGACTCCGTTACTTCAACAATCAATTGACTGTGGGAATTCTTACATAAATCTATAAACCACAATAAGTGCAGTAACCAGCCAAAACTTTCTGTTTGCTTACTGGTTGCTGTCTCATTAAAAGTGACTGTATGCGCCGCACCCAACATTAAACACTCATTCACCCCATTTCCTTTGTGTTCGGTGCCTTCAGAACTGGGCAGAGCCTGATGTTGGGGCTGATGTGTATATGTGTACTCGCATGTGTTTGTGCAAGTGCCACCCATCTTCAGTATCCATCCACACCCTCTTATGCAAGGCTTGTTTTTCCTGTCCTTCCTTCTTTCCTCTCCTCTCCTCTCTCCTCTCCTCTCCTCTCCTCTCCTCGAGAGCAGCAGACACACAGCTTTTTAAACGCCCATCTCTAAGGGGACCACCACACCCAGCCCGCCAAGTGTCCGTCTGAGTACATGCTCTAATTACACATCTGTTTGTTTGCTTGCACGTACACAACGCGCACGTGTGTCCGTCTGTCCTGCGGGGAGTGACGAGGAGCAGCCTCTTTCACAACAGTCGCCCTTGTGTACGACTCGGAGTTGGACAGAAACACCTACTTGTAGGCTCCCTCCCAGTGGTTGGCAGTAAAAACCACACCCAGAGAGAAAACCAATAACACAGTGTCGGCCCGGCCAGCGAGGTGTAATACACAAACGTTCTCGGATATTTGCTTCGCGATAGAGAGAGATGTAACAGCAGGTGTGGCCCGGGCTACCTGCACCAGAGGCTTTTTAAGAAATCCAAGCCTCTCGACTTGTGAACTCTATCCTCACTTCTGAGGATGGAACACTATCGCCTGAGGGGCCGTCTCTGAGAGAACGTACACACACTGTCAGCTCTCACAGCGTTGTGTCTGCAAGTGCCTCGACTAAAGACGGCGTCTGGGCAGACGAATCTACCATCATAAACAGCTTGTCACTGGGATATATCAGGCCACATTACTGTACACAGGTGCTGCAGCTACTTCTTCACTGCCTGGTTTCAGTCTTGGCCCAGTCTGACCCAGAAACAGCCTAATCAGACATGGACCATATTTTATTCCATTTCCCATGAAAGTCTATAGGTATTTCATTATTTAAAGGGGCTCTATGTAACATTTTGTAGTAATTTACATGCATCAATTATAACAATTTATTGGCCATATGTGAGCAGATCATTAACGCTCTGCTAACAGAGAGCAATAGCGGCTAACGTTAGTTTAAATATGGAGTCCGCTAACATAAAGTAACGCCCGGCTTCTAGCACAACGCAGAGTCCCTTTAAACAAGCTTTAAAGCAGCCCTTATAAAGATGTTTGCATGGTTGACAGCTGAAAAATCAAATAAATCAACCCGATTGATTTAGGTGAATATTTTTCAGGAGATAACTGATTTCTAACTGATTTTTATCAGGTGGAGAAACTGTCTGTCAAAGCTGAAAAAAGGCACATCAGACGGCTTATGTTTCCATGCTCAGCTAATATAATCATGAGGGATTAGCACTATCATATTGGGGTTTGGGGTCATCTCCTTTATAGTTCTATCAATGGCTAATTTATAGTTGCAGCACCTTTGAAATTGCAGTGTTTCCAACTGGAAAAAAATAAGTTTACCAGAAATCCCAAAAGGCCTAAGTCAGCCATATGAACAGAAAGTAATTTCACAGAGTATGGTCTCACCTTTGCCCTGGCTTTTGACCTCGTCCAGCAGAGGTAGCATGATGGCGTTGTTGAGGCTGGAGGGTGATCGAACGGCAGTGGTGTACATGAGGGGCAGTGACTGTACCACAACTGGGATGCGGTGAACATGGCTGGCCAGCTTCCCCGCTCCCTGCAGGCTCAGAGGGCTGGATGGAGGCGGCGGCACAGAGTGCAGGATGTGCAAATACGGCTGACCTCTCACCCCGGTTCCGGGGGCGACCAGAGGGCCTGGCGTGAGCACCGATGAGGCTGAGGTGATAACCGATGGAGAGGAGGAGGAGGAGGAGGATGACGACAAAGAAGACGGAGAGAAAGCAGATCTGAGAGGGGAGGATGATGAGACGGTGGTAGGGGTGGTGGATGAATAGGAGGGGCGGGGTTTGTTGATTGACAGGTCCACGGGCTCGGTCTGCGTGTGGAAGTGCAGGTCGTGCGCGAGCAGGTCTTCTGGAGGTTCGGCTTTAACTCTGCTGAGGAAGAAGGGGACGCCGTCCATCGCAGAATAAGGCCGCACTTTGGGTGACTGTGGGAGGAGAACAAGAATTTATGTTAGAGCTTTAAACCAGTGATTCATTTCTGTCATTTATTTGCATTAAACTGGCTCTTACAGCTTTAAGAGTTACATTCATGCACTTTCAAAGCACTTTCCCTTCATACACAGATTGATGTCCTTTCTGCAGGTTTTGAAGTAAGCCTTTCTTTCTGTGGCTCCTGTCTGAAGCATTTTTTTTAATGCTATTTGTTAGCATTTTGCTGAAGTGATAGCAAAATGTACCTGTTCTCTCGTAGCTGATACAGCATTCAAAATGAGCTAAGTACCTTTGCGCATGCAAGGCTACCATCAAAGGTCAGAGGAGAGCCTCACGATGCAGGATTCACACCGGACGTGGAGCGAGCGGAACGAAAGAAGCGTGCTATTTTCGTTTCTGCAACCATGTCAGTAGCTGCTTGAGGTCTACTCCACATCTGGTTTGAGATGGCAGGTAGTCTAACACAGCCAGACCTCTCTACAGTGCTGTGTCAGCACTGGAGAGAGGTCCGGCCGCACCTATTATCATTCTAGCATAGGTTAAAAAAACACCTATGGCTTGTTTATATTTCTTCAATCTTCAATCACAATCATCTTTGCTGGTGTTGAAACACAGGATGCAGCCGCGGTGCCTCCGCAAAAAAGTGGCACGGGGAGCTTGCTTGCACGTGGGGAGGCAGGCCCTGGCATTAAAAACCGCTAAATACGTGCAAAAGACAACGTAACGGCTGATTGCTTGTTTATGTTCAGACTGTTAGCGCCCAGGTAAGTGTTAGCAACCGGGTCCAATAAACCGTGAACCAGTTAAGAACGCACTAAACCGCCACACACGCGGCAGGGTAGAGGGAAATAAGTGAAACAATCTGTCTACAATTGATCTATTTATGGGCAAATTGACACATTAATGAATTCAGGAAGAGGATAATTGTTTCTGTGCGAGCATTCAGCCTCGGGAGCAACAACGGCGCGTGATAGAGATATGTCAGTAAGGTAACGCAGTGACATTTGTTGAGAAAGGAGCGGTTAATTTCCTCCTGTTCATTCAGGCGTCCACTCGCGAGGTCCCCTTGATTAGCATGATGTCACAGGCAGATGAATCGCGCAGGAGTAAAAGATAGCGCCTCTCACGCTTCGCCCTCCTTCTCTCCTTCCTCTCTCTCGGCGTGGGCTGCTCTCTCACTGTTTTCCTCCTCTGTTTTCCATCACTCCCACAGAATCGTAGCTCTCTTGGCTCCCCCTCGTATCTCTCCTAAATCTCCTTTGTGACGGTGGAAAAACATCATATGGGCTCAATTTCCTGACCATCTCCCCTCGGTCTCTCAGCGATGGGCCTCCTAAGGCCAACGCTGGTGGCTCAACTTGTCCCTCAACGCATCTTTCACTTAACGCCAAGCAGACTGTAACACAACCGCCCCATCTGTCTACACAAGTTTCAGGGACCTGTTTACTCGGAAAAGATAATGAAGAACATGCACGGTTGAAAAAGGACACTCACCCTGCCACTAGCTATTTGTTTGTCCGGACTCCCATACTTTGGACCTTCTCTGATATCACAATTTCTGTTATAGCGTCAAGTGAGCCGTGTTACATGTGATGTAGCAGATCTAGACTGACTATGTTCAATGTGGGAGGGGTGCTAGAGTGTGTGGTGAGCTGGTGTTGATCCTCACAGTGGAGCCTTTCAGAGGCTGAGTCACAGTCAGGGCCATCGGGGAGGGAGCACATCCAGGATTTCACTGATCGTACAGGAAAAGCTCATTAAAGCCAAAGGAAAAACTCCAATCGCAGCTGCAGCAGATATGAAAAAACGTTCCGGATTTTCATCCTTGCTTTTGTTTTCGAGACTCGCATTTCTTTCCCCTTATGTAACGCCGGCTGAGAGCGGGTCTGTGGCGAATTACGAATTTTTCTGAGTGCTGTGTGTGAGCGCGCCTGTGTTACTTTGTGTAGTAGCCGACTATTTTTACTCCAGACTTGTATACTCGTCTTCGGCCCACAGGAAATGTTACGACCCCATGAATCAAAATGTGCTTCTCCCTGCGTGACTCCTCCTCGGTCGGAAAACAAACCCTACCCCGTGAAATATGCCCTCTGATGACCTCTGGACCTTGGTGAGGTTCAGCTCAGGGTCAGTGGTGTCAGGGTGAGGTTTACAACACATTATGGTCTGATTCATCATGCCACCCGGCAAGCATTTTTTACACGACTTCACACATGTAATTAAACTTTGGTGGAAGAAAACATTTAAATTAATGTTATAAGAGAATATAAACAGCCTTAGGTGTCATAATTGATAAAAGCTTAACCATAGTCTTTGTGAAAAATTGGATGAGATGATTATTTTTGCTGTGCTGCCTCCTTCGTGGAACCTCCTTGCTTTTCTTTCTAGTAGTACAGCTCGGCCAGTCCCTCAAGGAACTGACCATTTATAGCAAATAGCTATAAAAAGTTATATTTGGAGTGGAAGTCTGTGTGCTTTGAGTGGAGGGGAGCGTTCTGCTGGGAGAGCTAACCCCCCCCTAATGAAGACATGGATACACAATTATTAGATAGCAAAGTCAAAAGCTTCAACTGAACAGGAGGAGGCTTGGCGGAGGAGGAAGCTGCAGCAGCAAATGGCATTGGCACGAGGGTCTTTGTAGTAAGAGGTGTCAGGTTGTAATGGCTATTCTGTACAACTGTAACAATATGATTGGATTTAAATAGTCCGCTGGTGGCCAAGAAGCTAATGAATGAGCCACGGAGAGCCAAAGTATGGTGAGGCAGCGGATGCCAGTCAGCTGATGCAACCTCTATTGCATTGTTCTGCGGTGCTCATCGTTTCGGTTGCAATCGCCGGTTGTTTTGTTGACTCACAAAGCTATGAGTCATATCCATGGGGTTTTTGTTAAGTTATGACTCTGATGGGTGGAGACTCACATAAAGACAATTATTGGACGCTGACTTTGCAGATGAAGAATTAAAAGTCCAGTGTGTAGGATCTACTGGCAGCTAGTGTTTTAGTGGTAGATTGCAACCAGCTGAGTGCTCCTCATCTCCTCCCTTTTCCCTTAAGGTGGCTGACAAAAATGCGAAACACACGAAAGGACCGCTCTAGAGCCAGCGTTTGGTTTGTCCATTCTGGGATACTGTAGAAACATGGCAGTACAATATGGTGGACTCTGGAGACTCCGTCCTGGGAGAGCAATCCCTCCTCTGTGGCTCTTTCGAAGGTTTCTTACATCCCCTCTTCAAACGTTTTTTTTTTCATTTCAATATGGCAGGTTTTTCCTCACTCAAATTGAAGGTATAAGGACAGAGGATGGTAAAGCCCACTGCAGCAATGTGACTGTGATTTGGGGCTATATGAATAAAATTTATTTGATTTTGACCTGCTCTGTTTGTAGATAATTCTATTATTTCACTGTTGTTGACTATTGTTTCACTATTATTTAATTTCTGTCAATACATCCCACTAAATCCAACATACTGGACCTTTAATTCCACTCATTTGTTATCTTCACAATGTCCGTATGCTCAAACATGCATTTCAGCAGATTTCCTTTCAGTTAATCAGAGTCACCATTGACCCTCCTTATTAGCAGTCAGTAAAACTTCACCTTCAGTCCACCTATTCAGGATTTACAAGAAGTAAACAAACACTTAATAAATGGTTGACACTATAGTTGTAGACAACTACAAGGACATTTTCTTTGTTATATTGAAATGCATTGTCCTGCTGGCCTATGGCTGCCCACAGGATAGTTAAAGGTCCGGTGGGTAGCATTCTGTGGCATATAGCAGTGATGCTGTAGCTTGGAACCAACTGAACACTCCTCATCTCAGGCTGTAGAGAGGGCCTTTGTGCTAAAAATATCAAAAGCCCTCTCTAGAGTGTTCGGTTTGTCCATTCTGGGTTACTGAAGAGACACAGCGCTGCAATATAGTGGACTTTGTGGTAGAGGACACACTCCCTCTGCAGACATAAAAGGTTCAATCTAAGGTAATGAAAACACAAGGACTCTTAGTTTCACGTGATTACACACTAATGAAAACATAATTAGGAATATTATATTCCATATTTTCCCCTAAATACTGCACAGTGGACCTTGAACAAATACTTGTAGCCGCTCATTACTACATTATAGCGGGATATAAACCATTTCTGAAATGTTTTTTTAGTGTTTTTAGATGCTAAATAGAGGAATTTTAAATAATTTATTCCTATACAGAGGAAAATTGATATCCTCTGGGCTATCTGAGCTTCGTATTTGATTTCTTCCAGCCTGTATCTCGATCTATTGTTGCCGCTCCACAGCTTTACCTTGAAATCATTTCAAAAGAAATATCCCTTAATTGATAATGTGTATGTTTTTGATTTCAAATGTCCTCTGCTCTTCTCCTGCAACAACGTCTGCATCAAATGTAGCTTTCCTTGACAGACCCTGAGGCTATCATCCAGCTGCTGTTGCCCATGGTCTCTCTGTAAACGTGCACGCTGTATAGGATGTGAGTGTCACGGACTGCCTGGAGCAATACGGCCTGAAGGCTTTGAAGTCATGAGACCCATTGAGGCTGATCTGAGTGCTTTGGAAATCTTGTCTTACTCAGTAAGGGCTCTTAAAATGTGTCTATTTGGCTGCTAAAGTTCTTCAGTGTTGCCAGTTTTTCCTGCCGCTGAAAGAAGACAGAATTAAAAGAGGAAGCTGGAGAAAAAAATATATGTGCCAACCTCGAGTGTCATCCGAATGCCACTCACTTACATTTCATGGTTAACAAAATGTTATAACTCTGATTTCCTGAGTCGAGTTTCAAGCTGTTGTGGCAGATATACACACACCTGTTCGTGCAATTGAATTCTTAAAATAGAGCCCGAAGCCAATAATGACTAAATAAGTGTACTGTATTTTTAGAAAGTGTTACCAACCAAAGTTGTCCACCAAAAAGCAGTTGCAGATACAGTTTTATTAAACATTGGTGTATTTTGTTTCCTGCCTTAATAAAAGCAATAGAAGTCAAACAGAAATGACACATGTGGTGTGTGTTTATCCTGAAGCTAACGGCTACAAAGGACAGATGTTAGCCTTTGTGCTTGCTAGACCTCTTTAACTGTGGTATAATCAGGGTAACAAAACACATAACATTTCTTTGAAAGGGCTTATAGAGAAACGTTTGCTGAAAATGAGCTCATTGGACCACAAGAGGTAAACAAAATAATCACGTATTGAATTTCAAAAGTGTCCTCCAAGGGGCTCTAAGTAACATTTTGTATACATTTACAATAATCGCTTTTTTATTGGCCCATATGTGAGCAGATTGTACCGTGACGTTGAAAAATGAGGCCTTTCCCGTCTCTCTCTGTTGTCTATACAAGCCCGTGGACGATTTGTTAAAGCTGTTTAATGCTGCTGGACTGTATGTTTCTTTGTGAACTACTCAAGTCGGATTTTAAGCGACAGTCCAAAGGATGTGACTCAAGTTCTCGGGTACCTCTCCGCAGAGAGAGGCACTGGCATTGGGTCAGGTTAGCAAACTGAACCAATACCATCAGTTTAACAGCAAATATATGATATTTGATTTGTAATGATCTGTAGCCTACTCCAGGTCCCTCTGACTTATGGCATGTCCTGTTGCGACAGGTCAAGGGTGTTCTTTTGGCTAAAACCAAACAAGCAAACGGTTAATGCATAACGGTTAATCATGACACATAACGAGTTATGTGCCTAATGTTAGCTTATCAATCTAGAGAAGCAGTGGGGGCAGTGCAAATCATCACCGTCAATTCTCTATGCTAGCTTATTTTTAGCAACGTGGGGTTGTGTTCAAAACAAGTTATGTTTTTGTTCGAAGTCATTCAAACTTGCTTTTTTTGAATCAGTGACAGCCAACCAAGAATGTTGTCTCAAAGTGAACTGAACTGAGGATGGCGGATTGCTTTCGCTGATGAAAAGAAAACCATTTGTTGTTTCTGTATTTAGAAGTGTTAGGTTCACTTTCACTGTTGCCTTTCGGCTTTTTGGAGGAGTGATCATCATCATCATGACAGTGAGGAATTAGGTTCAATTCCTGATAACGTGGTAGAACTGGTCAATTCTGTGTGAATAAAAAGGGGAACGCTTGTGGGGAAAGGTCAAAACAGCAGAGCAGAGTTCAGAGTTTGACAGAAGTGAGGAGCAGAAAGTTATTTGCATCTTGGGGTTAGACTCTGACACACATCTGAACCATCACAAGTGGAAAACTTAAGCCACCCCCACTTTCATTTTGACAGATACAAACACTTGCATGCGCTCAAACCTACACATACTCATGCACGTATAAAGATATGCTCGACCCGCCTGCCTGCCTCTGTCCACATGCCATTGTCTTTATTAGGGGATACTGGTTAGCGGGGCAGATTTTCCAGCCCCTTGCGGGCGAATTGTCTAACGAGGCAGACCATTTCCAGCAAGCCCTTGGCCCCCCGCCACCCAAATGAAGACCACATTTCTGCAGCAGCCTAAACTGTCTGTCTGTGTCTGCCGTCTAAAGGGAAGCACAGTCTGTTAGGGCAAGATTGGATCTCGGTGCACTTCAAAGCCGTGTGGGCTGCAGTGCTCACATCCTGTCTGTGACTGACATCACTACAGAATGACTTCAAACCCCAGGTTTTGGGTAGCAGCACAGGAGCACAGCTCTCAAACCCTTGAGCCACAGCTGAGAGCTGGACACCCAGAAAGTAACCACCTGCCGCCTCTTTGTCAGGCCCCTTAGATGTGCTGCAGAGGCAGACGCGATTCTTATCAACACAAAGCATCTACACAGAGAACAATTCTCTACGAGACCCGAGGTAACCTGATGGGTTATCAGCGGCTGGTGTTTTCTCATCCATCAACGGCTAATGCTCTCGGGTTCGTCTCAACAGAAACTATTTCGCTCCTCTCCCACAAGGCGCTCCTCGTGAAATATTGGGGGGCAAGATATTATTGATATGTTATGAATGGAAATCAATAATAAGTGAGCACTAATTCATCATGATTACAAATATTAAGTGGCCTGCACCCCCTGCACACACAGCTGTGGCAGCAACACAAAGCCCCTGTAACCTAGCAACAGCTTCTCCATAACAAGACCACTGTATTTTCTAGGTATGCTGGACCGGAGAGCACCGCTACTGTACAGCATGTGGGCCACGAAAGCCCTGCAAAAAGGTAACTCCATTATTGCTAACGCGCACGGTCTAATTGAATAATACACAAAAGTGAGAGTGAATGGCGCAATGTGGCCTTTTGATTAGAACACACTAAATGTAAGACAAAGAAATGTAGGAATCAGAGTTTTTTATTATAATTTTTTTCCCAGTCCCTAACATCTATGTGTCGTATCTTTAAACATCACTGCCACAACATTGGTAGATTGTGGACCATATCATCAATACAATTCATGTTGCTTCCGCAAAATATTTAGTCAATTAACACATTTTCTGAAATGCTTTCAGTTTTCGCTTACCCAATACCAAAATGTTGGATTTTTCTTATTCACAAATGCTTGCACATAGGGCTAGGTGATATGGCCTTAAAATAATGTTGCAATATTTTTTGTGATATAAGTGATATACTGATATATCTCGATATTTTGACATCTCCCTGAAAGTACCTCATAAATGCCAGGATTGGGCGGCAGAATCAAATATCACGATATCTTTGACCAAATACCCTGATATCGATATTATAGGCACTAAATATTAATACAATGAAATTTATGATAAATAATCATCTGTAATGTGGATGTATTGATTACGTGAGTAAAGCAGGTACAACAACAAGTACAACAGTTTGGTATGGTGAGAAAATGACATCACTTTACTGTAATGTAGCCAAGAAAAAAACCTGAAAAATACTAAACTGAAGCCACAGTGTTGTAAAACAATATCCACAATGTGAGATGATTTATAGCATCATGCCGCCATGACAGTATAATACCAATATATCGAGCAGCCCTATTTGCAAACAGCATGTCAGAAATAAAAACCAGATGTCCAATAAAGCTTCAACTTCTGCAACAGCAGCTCAAAAGCTATATCAAGCTATATTTAATAGAGAAGAGTTTTAATCATGTGATCATTTAAACACTGAGAAAGAGCTGAGTTGTGTGATATGGTAAATAGTCGTGTAAAATAAACCAACCACAGCTGATCAGTTTACACTGACATATACAGTACAGTTGCAATGCTGTGCTTTTTCCTCTTCCGTGTCTTTTTTTATTTGTGTATCTTATTTTTACACGTTCAGAAATCAAAGGCCACGCACGTTGGATTTCATGTCCGTCACTGGCAGCAATTTCATGCTGCAAATAAAACTTTTACTACAGCACCTTTGCCCCTTTCTGTTTTTTTCTCCTGCACATTCAAAAAAGTTAAGATGACTCACTCACAATTACAGAATGTGGCTGAAAACGCACACAATCAACACTCAACTGAAAAATAAAGTGTGGTTTACCGTAAAACGAAACTTAATTATAAAACACAGTAGATTCTGCTGTGCTGTGATTGACTATATGACAGAAAAAAATGAGCTAATCTTTTGAAATAATCTTTTAATACTGAGTCAGGTTTGATAAATTAAGTGTATGGATAGAAATCTGAATTGAGTTTTGAAACACAGAGTTGTTATTTCATGTACAAAATGTGGTTTTTGAGCAGAAGATGAACATCAGAATTCCTGGAGCGACGATCAACTTCTTCCCTGGGATACATTTCTAGTGAGCGATGGAAACAGAGAGAGAGCAGAGGCATGCGGGAGATACAGTAGAGGAGGAGATGGAGCGGCGACAGTGTTTCGAAGAGGAAGAGTGGCGTTTGTGTGCAAGACGGAGGGATTACTCATGTGTGTTTGTGAGAAAAACGAGGGGTAAGGGAGGATGAGGGGGAAACTGGGAGACGTACAGGGGGGGGCAGGAACGGGACAGCGATGGCTCTGATTTAAAGTTTCCCTTGTGACCCTCCTCCCCGGCGCAGCGACTGCATCTGCGCAGCTCTCTGCCGGCCCCAGTCACCTCCCCGAAAACACCCCGATGCATTCCTGCTCCAGCTGTGGCTCTCCTCCTCTCCCCGGCTCTTCTCCTCTTCCTGCTTACTACCATGCTCTCCGACCACTCCTCTTAGCCCCCACGCTCACTCACTCACTCACTCACTCGCTCGCTCTCTCACTCACTTGCTTAGGCCTGGGAGTGATTATCGGCCCATTGCCGGGAGGAGGAAAGGAAAGCAGGAAAAAAAGGGGAGGGGGGGTGAGGAGGTGGGGAGGGTGGGGTGGGGTGGGGGGGATTGTCTGGAAAACAACTGCTCTCTTACCCCTTGTTCCGATTCCAGGGGCTCAGCTTTGACTCGGACTGCAGGCATTCCGTCAAGCATTAACATCCTGTTTCTTAGGCTGCCTGTGAAGGGATACAGAGGAGGTGTAAGACGGGTGTTTTAGCATGACTAAGCAGGTCCCACACTCAGTTATTCACACATGGACATCTACAATGTTTGCGCACCCACTGAGAAATAAACACATTTTAAATAGACACGGATTCATGTTTCGAAAACCGCGAGAAGCTGACAGACAAAAGATGCACACAAACCGAGTTAAACTCAGTCGGCGCGCAGCATGACTCCCCTCTCCTCCAGAATAAAGATTTTCAATTGCCTGTTGGTGTGCTGCGGGGCTAATAACACTTCATGACGCTGAATAAAATCCTCTTAACACTTCAATGGAGTACAAATACTTGCTTTGATATAGAGTTACCCAACAGCAACGGCAGCAACAGAGCAGGACAATGTTTCCTCTCTTAACCACTGATTCAACAAAACAATAATTGATACTTGGGAAATGTGAAAGTGACTTCTTAAGATGTTATTTCATACTCATGCTAATACATGCAATTTAAACCCACAACGTGACACTCAACACACACAAAATCACATTTCTCAGCACATTTGCACATTCGCCCCGTCGCCCTGCAGCCTCTGAGCGCCGTGCCTCTGCAAAGTGGGCAGCAGTGCCCGGCTCCTCAGCTCCGCGCTGTGGCTTTAAGAGGGATCCTCAGATAGAGCCAATGACAACAATGCATGTTCCGTATCCCTCAGCTGGGGCCGACCTGAGGTAACCCTCCCTCTTATTATTTTAGCAGCAGTACATGGAGGAATGCAAGCACGGCAAATAGACTCTAAACATCTCTATTACTCTCCGCTGCTGGCACCAGCAGCGGGATGTGTGGCCCGGACCTCGCAGCAGAGCAGCGCCGCGGCCATCACGACCACTTTGCTGCGAGAGACGGAACGGCTCGGATCATGAATGACACATGATCTCTCTCTCTCCGCAGCTGGTCATTTGACTGCAATAACCGTCTCGGGGGCCTGACGCTGCATCCGTGTGGCCCTTCCCGTAATCAAGAATGTTTTTTTTTACTCACCAGAAAATCCACTCAAGATAGTTATCAAAAACATCTCTTTTTACAGATTTCAATTTTTAAAAAAAAAAAAAACTGCGACAGAGAAAAAAAATCATTTAATGCCAAGTATTGTTCCACTTCCTCTTAGACTCACAGGCGAAAAGCTAATCCTGACTGTGTTTGTGTGCGAGGGAGGTAGAGAAAGAGGGAGGATTTACTCTCTCAATCTGCAACCCCCCAGATCTCGCCTCTCAGGTCTAAGTCCCTCAGGTACCCTGGCTGTGCTGCTATTGTATTGTTGTCCAGGATGTCCTTCGGCTTCAGGTCTTGGTAGGCCCAGATAGCGTTGCCATAGTAACGGCCGGGCGGGTGGAGCTGCAGCCTCCGTCCAGCCTCCAGCCATGAAGAAGAGAGGAGTGCACCGAGAGAGGCAGAAAAGTGAGGTTTGCTTTCCCCAGGATGACCGTAATCCTGGCAGGAAAAACGTATCTTTCTCTGAATAAATCACTTTCTCCGAACGTTCTTTAGCGAGCCTCAAAAAAAGGTTTACGCCATCTAAACTTATTTGATCTCTATGCTAAACGTGTGCACTCGAGTTCCTGGAAAAACTGAAAATGAAAACACCCCTGACTTGCGCACGGCGTGGCACAACAGTTCCTGAAACCAACGACCTTTCACGGTGTGCCTCGAGTCCAGTTAATCCAGCGGTTTGTGATCACCTTCCTAATGAACTGGCCTGCAGCAGGCTATTCATAGGAAATCGATAGCCATTGCATACCTCTGCTTGTGCCTGTAATGATTAAAGAGCTAACAGCGGCGAGAGAGACCTAACACTGAGTAATGAGCTAACAGAGGGGCGTTGTGTATCGAAGGGGTCATGTCGAAATACGTTGACCGCTTTTGCTCCCGCGAAAAGGGTTCACGTCTGCCGGTTAGCACTCCGGGATCGCGAAAAACCGAAAAAGACAACAGCGTGAGCAAAGATTGAGTTTGAAATGGAGAGAATTTGTTCAAGGTAATAAAACAATGTGTATCCAGTATTCTCTATCACTGGATTTGGTGTGCTGGCGGCAGGCTTAGGCAAGCAGCAGTGTGCTGTCCATCAGCGGTATGAGGCTCTGTGTGTGGGAGATGGAGGTGGGGGAGGTGGGGGGGCGGGTGGGGGTTTAGAGGGAAACAGGGTAGATTAAGATCACCTTTCCATTTGCTGCACTCTGAAATGAAATGGCCATCCCAGGTGTGTGGGGGAGTCGGATGGAGAGAGGAGGGCAGTGGAGTGTTGAGGCATCTCATTTCTCTCTCCCGCCCGCCCGCCCGCCCTCCCGTCCCCACCGAAATCCCTAGAATAAAAAAATAAGGCAGCAGGTGAAGACTGAGGCCGGTCCGCGCTGTAAAAAGCACTTGAAATATACATATTTCAGCGGCTGCTTCACCCCCCTCCCGCTTTTCTGTTAGTGCTTAATTGTTTGTGCTGTTGATGTAACTCCCACAGCGTGACCTCATCTATGACCTCAGCTCCACTACCTCCATGTCCGCTGATGGCTATCGGCTCTGCGCTGATGGAGGCGATATCGGCTAGCCGGACCGGGAGGATAAAGCCCGACCCTGAGCAAACAAGCCGGATCAATTAGAGGTGACAAACCTTTTTTCTAGAAATGCCTCAGACCTTCTTACACCAAATGTTGACCTCATACACCGGTGACATCATCCACGCCTATACACACGGACGACCACACACACACACCACACGACCCAAAACCATTCTAGAGGGAAACATGTAAAGATTCTAGCGAGCCTACGAAACCAATCAGCGAGAGCAGCTCCCCAGCTCCTTCATGACAGGCCTTTTAGCTTTATCTTACCTGTGCAGCGTGAGCGTGAAGACAGACCCCGCTTAACGCTGTCTCACACCCCGATGAAACATCTTTTATTCGAGTGAAAGTTAAGCCTAGACAAACTCTCGAAGCCAGATTTGGTATCTGGCTGTGTGTACCATCTCTGTTTTCTCTCTCATCTCCCTCTCCCTCACCCCCTCTCTCCCCTCCCATGTTGCACACATGCACGGGAACAACCACACACCCCGAAACAACACACTGTAACAGACGGCCCCGCCAATGCTTCGTTCCCATGTCGAGCGCCCAGAGCAACTGGGTGCATCTGTGTCACAGAGGCTGGACCTGCTGCCACGGGCACGGATGGAAGAGAGATGGAAAAGGGTGAGGGGAAGGGAAGGGAAGGGAAGAGGGGGCAGTGAATTATGGGAGATACATGAGAAAGTGCTAAGGAAGGTGATAGCAAGAGAAGTGAGCAAAGGGTGGGGGGGGGGGGGGCTCGCTGAAGAGAGCGGGGTTGCTGGCAGGAGCGGTGGTTAGGGAAGCAACCGAGGGGAGTTGAAGAGGTTGAGGAGGGGGGAAGGGTGTTTAGCGGGGAGGAGGAGGAGGGGTGGGAGTCAGAGAAGCGAGAGAGGGTAGAGAGGGGATATGGACCGGAGCCAAGGCCCGGTCGAGCGCAAAGCACACGGTGCAAGAATGCCAACAGACCCCCTCCCACCTGGTCCTCAACCAAAGAGAGGAGAGAGAGAGAAGAAGAAGAAGAAGGGGGAAGCGAGGGAGGGGAAACGGCGAGGAAAACCATTTCAAAATGTTGCAAATCAAAAACAAATGATCGTCTATCTGTGTGTGCGCAACTGTACAAAAGAATGACAGCGCTGTAGGTGATGTGAGATGAGCGCTTCCTGTGCTCCACATGTGCCGCTGGCCTCTGCCGCAACTCACTTCCCTCTTCTGTGCCCCTGGACACCCCGATGTGACACGTCGGCCCGATAGCCAGCCTACAACCTCCGCTTCCTCTCTTCTGACTCGCTCAGTGTGGCAACTCACAGAAAAGCGGCGAGCTGACGACGCTCGCAACACGCTCACAGGTAACAGAGGAAACACAAACAGAAACAGGCTACTGTCCGACCCTGGAAAATACAGCTCGAATATATGTTTGGTAAAAAAAAAACATCTTGTTTGCAAGCGCGGTAGACACAATAGAGTCACAGCTGAAACGCAGCTGATTTGTGATCTCAACCTTCGGTCTGCTTCATGTTAAGCTGTGTCTGTTCATGACCTCATCTCATTGGCCTCATTCTGGTCATGAGAGCCCATTCAAACGGTTCCCTGCAGAGCTGCTGCTCAAGAATCGCTGCACCCAGGCAAAATAGCTGCGCTTGTTGTGGCCAAAGGTTCAACGGATTTGAACCCCTCAACCCACAGAGGTCAGCGCTGGCCGACAAAGCGAAAACACACATAAACTACATATTAAGTCGAATCCAGAATATGACTTTTTGACATCTGTTTCACTGGAGGCTGTAAAAAAAAAGGATGCCATATATTTGTTCTAAAAATAAAATGTGATATGCTTTTTTGTTGTAATTGTAAAACAAAAAAAACATTTAAAAATAATCTGCAAGCTTGAAGTAGCTGGAGTGCAGTCACAGCTAGCCTTAGCAAAAGTAAAATTTCCACGTTCTTCTGCCTTGTTTCCTGTCGACTAGCTAATTAAAATTATTTGCATGTTTCAGCATGCTGGTAATTGAGTATGTTACAGTCTAAAGACAGAAGGGAAAAGGTACCGAGCCTAGATTCCCTCTGGATTGTCTAAAAATGATCATTGTCAAAAGTTGAGGTTGTACACCTTGTACCAGCCTAGTGTCTAGTTGTTACACTCTTAGGCCAAGTGGTGTATAAACTTCAAACCATTTTTTCTAAAAAAGAGGAAGTGAAAAACTCCAAATATGGCTGACCTAAGCCCCCACAGACTGTTTTCTTCCTCTGTTATTGAGACACAAACTTAAGATGAACCCTAGTTCCCTAAACCTGTATTCTCACTAGAGACAGATCAAAGTCTCTCAGAATCACAGCAGCACACGCTGAGATATCCTGACTCTCAGTCCTTCAGCAGGCTGTGAGTCAAACTCCAAACACATAGATCCTTCAATTCCCAGAATGCGCCTTCTTTTTCTCGTAAGACCCCCTTGATATTCTGTTATAAATCTGTCTCCCTCTGATGACATCATCAGGGCTTATTTTGTCAGATTTGCCACAGCACACACACGACAAATGTTTTCACAAGCAGAGTAGGCTAGTAAGGTAACTAACCTTCCTGTATAAAATTGGTGGAGGTCCCCTTTAATGACTTACTAACCCCAGACAGCACACACTGTAGCAGGTAAACAGTGCTGATGCTGTTTGTCAGCAGTGTGAGCAAGGTGGGGATGTGTGTTTTCCCTCAGACTTCACTCCTGGATGTACCGAGATGGACATCACATTTTTTTTTTCTCTAATCATTCCTGGCACTCTGTGAATGGTCTCAGAATTTCCATTTCATAAGCCGTATTTTCCTTGGCAGGAGCAGCAGGCGAAGTCTTTTGGATGCTTCTGGGACATTTTTGAACGGGGCTCAAGAGAGCAGAGTGCCGCTACCTCGCTGCTCACAGAAGCATGGACCCGAAGAGCACAATGGTATCAAACCACAGTTTGTGTGCACTACCCTTTGAATAAAAAAAGAGAGAGAAAAAAAAAGTTCCCTTTAGGGTTAAAAACCCCTTAGAGATGCACTCAACTGATGCACTTTACCTCAAAACACCCTGCCCTTTTCCTCTGGGAATAAATCAGTTCCACGGAGAGAAAACACAGCTTTCTTCATGAACACAGCTATTATTAGACAGAATACACGTCTCATGTGTTGGATGTTTTCATCTCTGGGACATACAGAAAAAAACACGGGGAGCTTATCAGGTCCTATCAGTTCAAGCTGAATGTCATCCCCTATCTGTCTGATTCTTTCCGGGCTTTGCTTGTTGTTGAATTTGACGTGATGTACATGAATGACTGGGCTCCCTCCCGCACTCAAGACACGTAGCCTGCAATTCAAAACACATCTCGCGGTCACGTTTCTCGACGTCATGAAACTTGGCTGCGCATTGCAAACATAATGGGGGGGGGTGATTCTTTTTAAATAGCCGGCCACCAGCAACACAATACTCTACGACTCAGTCACTCAATGCATATCATTCTGAGAGCGGGCCGTGTGGGGGGATGTTATCGACAAAACGCTCGTCAAAAAAAATGCCATGTACAGGGAAAGTATAAGCATGAATAAAGCCGACGACAGGGAGGAGGACAGGCCGAGATGGCCGCAGAGATGGACACTGAAACAATTTGCAAAGGATGAATGGAGATGGCAAAGGGTGAGTATCGATCCGATTGATCCGTACGTCAGAGTACAAATCAAGCTCTGTCGTGGTGGAGCCCAGCTTTGAGAAAATCTAAAAAATGCACATTCGAGACCAAGTTTAGAATAATAAAAAAAAAAAATACCCATTGTGAGACTCTTCATAAATCACAGATCCTTTTTTTTATATAGTTTTTTTATGGTCTAGTGGTCTGTTTTATAGGGAACAGCAAGTTATTTACGGATATAATACGTGACGTTTCCACACTTAAATGTCTAAATCTTACTAGACCATTGTTCTATATTTTATTGAGTTGTGTACTTACATTATGTTTCCAACAACGTCTCTAACCCAGAGAAATCTGTCGCTATAACCTCCAGGTAAACGCCGGCTGACACATTAGAGAGGGAGGAAGGAAGTCGACCGAGTTGGACTAAATACAAAACCTCGTCTCCGAACCTTATTTCTGCCTGAATCGTGTCGGAGCGACTCTCATCGTAGAAGGCCGTTGTTTTAGTGACAACGACTCCCACAATCCCGTGCTGCGACACAAACCATATCATCAACTTACGTCCTTTCTGTTTCCATTGTTTTGATTGAGAGGTGGTCCAAAATATTGTGCGATTCATTTTAAAAAGTGGATTTTGCGCAATGCAGAATGGGTTCCTCGTGAGGTTAAATGAGTTCAGGGGGCTTGATGCAGTGTTTGTACATGGAAATGGGCTTAGCGAGAGTGCCAAATGTTTTTATCCATGCACAATGACCTCATTATGTAAGTTCCTGTACACATCTCGTACAAAAATGTCCCTTCATGTGCTGGACAATATACAGTAAATTCTCTCCGTAAGAAGCGATGACTGATGAGACAGTCGGGTAGAACCGGGGTTCGGGTTAAGCGTGTGTGTGCTCGCCTGTGTGTGTGTGTGCGAGGGTGAGAAAGAGCAGTGAACTCATGTTCTTGCCCGGGGAGCGAGCTCAGCACCTGGGAGGAAACCAGCTCCATTTATAGAGAGTTGATACCCATGTAAACACAACACACACAAACACACGCGCGCACACAAACAACACACATTTGCGCACTAGCAGGGCCCACGGAAGTTCCCATATTCTGGTGGATTGCCCTTGGGTCCTTGCTATTTCTGCCAGGGGCAGGGAGATCCTGTGTCAGTAATCCTGTCGGGATGAGGGGGATGAGGTCGCCGGATGCAGCTCAAGTCCACTGCCTTCACTAGCACACACACACACTCACACACAACGCGTAAAAATTATTCGTAGGAACACTTTGCTGAGTGGACACTAACGTACCGCGCCGCAATTGTGTCAGTGTGTTTACACAGGAAAACAAATGTACAGGTTTTTAATAAAATGTGCTCAAACAGCAGGCGGAAGCACGGCTAAACGTACGGAGCGACTACCGAAACATCTTACACGCCGTCTCTGTCACACACTTTTCAAAGTCAGCCCCAACGCACGTATTCAAAGCAAGCAGACGACAGTTAAATCTGAGCTGCGTCAGTAATAATAACGTCTCCAGTGTCTCTTTAAGATCTCCAGTGTTTGAATAAAAAAACTCAAAACCTTGTATTCCTTTCTAAACCTGTCAAAAATATCATTTTTTAAAAGGACAAAAGGGAAATCTTTTGTGAATGTTTTTTTTTTTTTTTCTTTTGCGGCTTTCCGTCTTTGTGAAAGCTCCCCACCTCCGCCAATGAAACTGTGGGAAATGAAGAAGCTACTTATTCTGAGAGGAAACACTCAAAGCGAAAAGAAGTGTCGGTCGCCGTCTGGCTTGTCTGCGTCTCAGTCTGTGTGTCAAACGCACTTTTTTTTTTTTTTTTTTTATAAAGCCGACTTCCCGAGCCCCTGCTCTGATACAATCTGGCTACCATACACACAAACCTTGTGACCTCTGCCTGCACCCACAACGAACCATATTTATCTTAGATTAGGAGACAGACACACACACACACACAACTCTGTCTCTCAATATTGCTGCTGTGCTCATGAAAGAAGAATAAAGATGCCCATTCAACACAAACAGCCACCCACACACACCTACAGTGCGCACGCACACACGAACACGAGCGCAAATACACACACACACACACACACACTCCTCCACAGTGCTCCAGAGAGAGAGAGGTAAACAGAAGAGTCTGACATCCTCTTGCATCATGTGCCTCCAAATGCAGCAGAGAAACAGCTAAACAAGCTGTGACCGTGACAGCGCTAAAGTGAGGTGGCATTACTCAAGAGAGCGCCGACTTAGAAGTCAAAGCAATTTGCGACACCATTCTGGACCGTTTATGTCCAATTGAAGATCATTTTGATGTAATCACGAGAAAGAATAAGTTAAATATTCTGTGTGAGGGCTGAATTTGGGCTTGGCGGAAAAAAGAAACCACAAAGAGACGCACCAGAGCGGCTGCTAAAGAGCCAGCGCGCCCTGAGATATTGCTTCAACATAATCGGGTGACCTCTCCAGAACACCCTTCACACACACACACACACACACACACACACCTCAGCAAATGCAGTAGGGTCAGTGGCTGTGCATCTAAAATAGCCTCTGACACAAAAACCTCGCTTGCACCAGAGGAGGAGGGGGGAGGAGGTGGAGCTGAGCACACCGCGTTAAACGTAAGCAGCCATTGGCCCAACCTCACAGGAAGATCCTGCAATATCCTTCTCTTGGTCATGATTAAGTTTACTCACTGTAGGACATACTGATACTGTATGTGCGCATGAGCGGGAGGGAGATAGAGAGAAAGAGGTTAGCTCCAGCGAATCAATAAAAAATGCACTCAGTGACTCTGTTCTCGTCTCTTGTTTACTCTCGGTGCACAGGTCCTCAGTCGAGGTGACCACACTGCAGTGCTTCATAATCCTCTCAAACTGACAGAGGTGCATCGTGGGCACAGTCCTGCACAGTAAATTGAATACTGGAAAAAAAAAGAAAAAATCTCTATGATTATGCCCTCATGCCGCGGTGTAAAGAAAACCACTACAAAACAGAGAAACGCCATATATCGTAGACGGTCAGCGCTAAGAATTAAAAAAAACCCCATGAGGACATACGGTGAAGGTTTAAGCAAGCGAATCGTGACAGCCGGCCGTCGCTCCGCTCATGCAGAGGCTGTAGCCTTCGCTTTCTACGCGCCGGAGCAGAGGTCAGAGAGAAACCCTGCTCTCGTTTTCTTGTCCTAACAGGGAGGTGGGCTGCGTTAGATTAGCATCCTCACAATAACCTGCGCCTCTCCACCACCACCACCACCACCAACACCAACCGCCCACACGCTCCCTCTGCCTCCCTTCCCCAAGGGATGACGGAACAGTAGGCTCCTGCCCTAATGGGGGGCTCTTTGAGTTGGCTACTGCCTTATATATATATATCCCCCCAAGGCTCTGATGGTGTGTGTGCTTGTGTTACAACATGTATGTGTGTATGTGCGAGCGGGTTCCCCCTCCCCCCAACATATGCACTGTGTACATACTACTCACAATAGCTTGTCTACCGCATGCATCACAGCACATGTGCACTCGCATGCACTCTCAAAGATCGACCTAGATGTTTTACAATTGCCGTACAATGCCGGCGCGCGGTGGCACCGATACACTGACTCATCTTACTGTATCTACTGTAAACAAGTCACACAGAAATAATACCAGCTCAAACACTTCAACACACACTTTTTTTTTTTCCTTACACTTTCCTTCCCGCGTCCCTTTTTTTTTTCTCACTCGTCGTCCCTTACGATGCAAACAATGCTACGCGCTCAGGCGTAGCCGCGAACACACGCGTGCATCCCGCTTTTAACGGTCCCCTCGACGCAGCGTCGCCGAGCTCGCCAACCCCGTCTAACCTCGCTTTGTGCTGACACGACCAAATCCAGCTCGACGCGCGGCGCATGGAAACAGACAGCACCGGACCAACTAAAACATTCCAACACTCTGACACTTGTTACATCGAATGCGCGCGCAGCCATTTTTTTTTTTCGCTCGACGAGTTTTTCCTCTTGATTTGACCCATTCCAGCTCTCCAACGCCACTCAATAAAAGCCAGCAGCTGTGTTTACCTCCATTACTCATCTACTCACGCCTTCACTTCGATTATTTTTCCTCTCTTTTCCAACCGATGCCGTGTCGTGCTGATACCTGGTTGAAGCGGCTAATTGAGTGGAGTTATGGTCCATGGCGTGAACCTGCGTTCGGTCGTGTCAAAGCCAAAGAGCCTGTGGAATGCCACAGGCACCCCAAATGGATTCCACATGTTGAATGCTTAATTTCCCTTCCTTAGCAGTTGACCCACAGTACAACTGGAAACAAAGCGGTCCGTGCAGCATCCTCGCACAGGTCTGCTGAAACCATCTGCGCCGGGGCTAAAGAGATGCAGCTCCCCAAAGATTCTGTAAAGGGGAAACTTCCTGTAAAAGCAGCTCAAAAGAGGGGGTCCAAAACACTCAGAAAATGCTGACTTTGACTGCTCTTCCATCCTCTTTTCTTGGCTTCCTTCCTCTTCTCCTTCCTCCAGTTCATTGACCATATTTGGCCGAAGCAAAACACATACTGTGGAAAGGAGAAACATTGGCACAGACGGACAGGACCTCCAATTGACACACCTCCCCATCCCCGCCACGGAAACATGTCAAGAAACTTTAAATCATGAGTCTGGGGACTAGCTCCGCTAAATGAGTCACTTCCAGTAAGCACTGAGTGTGCTGCTCCAGAGATTGTGTCATTACTCGAAAAAAAAAAAAAGAACTCGGGCCAAAGTGCTGGTCGGGCTACATCATCCTAAATTCTGTTTGTTGTTTGATGACAGTTTTTCTTTCCGTCAAAAGATAAGCTCGGTCGCTCCGGAGTGTAGAGGGCTCCTTATAAGTACTCAACACAGCAAGGCAGCAAAAAAATCAAAATACGCACATCAGTGTTTGACAAACTGCAATCACCCATGTTAGATTGTAGTTCTTTCTGTTTGTGTTCACTATTTAGACCACAGTCACTGGCTGTTGCACAATACTTTCCATGCTCTCTCTCTCTCTCTCTCTCTCTCTCTCTCTTTCTCTCTCTCTCTCACTCTCGCTCAGTCACTAAAACACACACGTCCCAGCACTCCGTGTACACCCTTAACTCGATTTTGGTAAACAAACGTGGGCTTGGACACGCGGGTCGAAGGTTGAGTCCACAAGAGCAATCGCAAAGGGGAGAGAACATTTTGTCATCTTCTGGCGTTCGGGGGAGTTCAGCCTCGCGGCCGTCACCTTTTCAGCGCAAGTCTCGTTTCACGCGTTCACAGGATATTCGACGTAGTTACCAACGCATGTGCCATTCAGAACGAAACCACTGCAAACAAAAAAAAACAGCAGATGTTTTGGATGTTTACCGCTCTGGGCCCATGACCTTTTTGTCATGTCTATTGAGGTGGCTTTTGTGGGCAGGTACATCTATTGATATTCAAAGTCACTCATCTATTTGGGTGCAGTCTGTCTCACACATTGCACATTCATGCCCTTGACATGCTCGTCTATTGTAAGAGCCACAGTGGGTGTGTATGTGTGTCTCAGGGTCTTAACATATGGCAATCTCCCGTGGCTGAAAATGCAGATGTGTCGCACCTTGATTGCCACAACGCACCTTGAGCATACCCGATCTCCATAATCTGCCTCGTTCCTCCTCCCTGGCCTTGGCCTGCAGTCGGGGACCCAAGCGAATCCAGCCACACAGTCCGCTGCAGTCTATCTGCAATCAATGACGATACACTCCATAACACCCACCCGGATCAATGAGACAGCGCTCAGTCAATATGCCAGCAGTTAACCCAGCTGATTAGGGGCAATACGGGGAATTTCACATCTCCCCGAATGAGACGAGTGGCCGTCCGCGTCGTTAGATTTGCAGCCCACTAGAGAACGTCACCTCTTCCCGAAAGATCCAATCCGTCAACGCGTTCCCAATTTGTGTGTTGTGATCTGTGGCAGACAGATGATGCCTTTAAAAGGGTGAATCCTGCCGCGCAATTAAAGGTGCCGGGCGGAGCGGTGTTGATGGACAGATAGAGTCTATCCGTTTGGTGATTGGCTTTTTAATTGAGTCCCCCCCACCTGCACTGATCTCTATCATAAGCCTCTGGACCGTGTCTTGGGTGGGTGGGTGGGGAGGGGTGGAGCCGTTGGAGGAATCATGAGTGGGAGTAGCAGCTTGGTGCGGCAGTGGGGTAGAACAACTGGGGGTGTACCACATCATACTGTTCATGACAATATCTGGTTTCTGATGTTATAAAAAAATAGCAGAAAGTAAGAATGAAAAAGCTGACTGGATTTTCGTTTTCATGTTTCTCCAGAGTACAGGTCGGGTAGAGACTGCGGTTCACTTATAATAACCATCACCCTAGGCCCCCTTATGATGTTGAAGGTCCTCCAACCTTGACAAAGTATTATTTTAACCCAAACCGTGATCTCCCCCTAAATCGTTTTTCTGCCTAAGCCTAACCAAACAATAACCATGCCGATCAAGCACTGACCAACTCCATTGTCAGCATGGACGAGCAATGTCTTTTTCAATGTTAAATTTGGAGAACTTGTTCCAATCATTGACCCAGCGTACTCTATGTGACTGGCCTTGACGGGATTTGTTTCCATAAAGATGGCAGCACAAACGTTTGAAAAGAACAGCTCTAAATAACTCTCTAAATGCAAGAAATGCTATGGCGGAAATTTATGAAGCACTCAGCTGACCCTCGAAATCCTTCATTTCTTTCCAAGCTTGCCAATTGCGCTATTTTCCGACTGAGTTTATCAGTGATTGAAGACATTCCTTTTTCATACAGCCAACTGTGATGCCTTGCGACAATTCAGACCTCGGTTCCTCAGTTAAAAACAAAACTACTCGAAAGAATGGTCTTTTTATATGCTTTTAACAAGGACGTAACGTATCTTAGTTGACAACAATGAGGTAAGAAGCTCTGGTGCTAAATGCTGCTGATTCGTTAAGCGACGGTGATGATTCACTACGGTCAGTTCAGTCTGAAGATTTGTTCGTACCTGCACTGCGCCCTAATAGCAACAAACACTACACACCTTGCGCTGACCTCCCCTCAATCACAAATAAGGTTGGTTTACTGTCGCGGCAATTCATATCAAGGTATTCTTCAGCATTTTATCGTATCATGAAAATTGTTGTCAAAAAAAAAAAATCCCCTGCAGAATTCTGATATTATTTTCGGCTAATGGCACTTTCTCCTCATGACAGGCTTCGCTGACTTGGACGTCAGTGCCAGGAAATATTTATATGTTTTCTGTCTCAGGGCTCCAACACGATTCTTCTTCCAACGCGAGTCTTCTCTACATGTGTGGCGATATCAGCCAGATTATTCGTGCGCAGGGAGAAGGCCCCTTTTGTAAATGGATTTAAGGGAGAGTTTAAACGGGCACTAATCTCGCCCGCCGAACATCCGTGAGCTGCAGGGGGTCTCATCCACACACACACACACGACCCAACCCCCCCTCTCTTTTTCTTTTTTTTTTTTCTTTTTCTCCCCCCTGTTGATGAGACCCCCACTTGAACACACACACAAACACACACCCCTGCCGCTGTCACACAGTTAAAGGCAAGGCAGGGCCTCTCGACAACGCGGGGGTAAAGTCACAGAGGTCAGTGCTCAGTTTCCACATCAAACCCAGGAGCAGAGGCCAGAGTCTCATCCCCCCCTCCCTCCCTCCCACTCCTCCACCTCCCTCCCTCCCTCCTGCTCTCTCTTGCTCTCCGCCCTCCCCTCTCCTGGCCACCACTCACCCCCCCCACCCACCCCAACACACACACCCTCCTCCCTCCCCCTCGCTGGATGTACAAATGCCTTTGCTGTCAGCTCTGCCCCAGTCCCCTGTAATTGAAAATAACAGCCAAGGGCCAGCCCCCGGCCACTCTCCCCAACCTGGTGGCTCTCTGCCTCTCTGACAGCCACCCATCAATACCAATGACTATTACCCTGAAAGTGAGAGTGCTGCCGATGACATCCAAGACACCACCCCTGCAACACTCCCACACACACACACACACACTCACACACACACCCCTCCAGTGTCCTTCCTCCGCTACCCGAGCCTCCTAATGTTTAACCCGTTGCTAACAGCCCAGTTCCTCTGTCTCTAAGCTGCTACAGTAGGAAGCGGTAGGCGCACAAGCCTGTCTCGCACACACCACAATGCTTCACACAAATGCACACCCACACACACACACACACACAAACACACACACACAGCTCTCTTAAGGCATGCACGGAACTCTGACAAGCAGCAAACTTTTTTTTTTCTTCCCAGCAAGAGAGAGTGTGCTGTGAGAGAGTTTTTGGTGCGGTGCTGTCTCACTTCACACTCAGGCGGTGTCATCCCACAACAAGCTGATGTGTTTTGAAGTTGCTTCTGAGGTAGATAAGTGAAGACTTGACAACCGGCACTGTGAAGTCAGGATGCTGCTGGTCATTCAGTGTGTGCGATCACTTTTTGTTCTCTCGTGTCATGACAGCTTGTGGATTTTTGCACTGGGTTATAAGTGTTGCATGTCCAGTCGGCACCATGCAGGGTCTTCTTGTTTCTCTCTCTCTCTCTCTCCCCTCCACACTGACACACGCCAAACAAACACAATGCCATAGGTGATCTGAGCTGTCATCTGCTTTGACAGAGAAATGACAGCTGAACGAGACGCACTGAAACACAAGCACAAAGCCCAGCAACGTGACAAATGAAGCACACAGCAGCAGCAGCCAGCAGCAGCAGCAGCCAGCAGAGGAACAGGACGAGAGAAAAATGCACAGACCTTGTCAGAAGCTGCAGAGCCGTGGAGACTAGGAGACTGTTTTCCTTTCTACAGTCCTCTCTGTCTCCTCTCCTCCTCTCCCTCTCCTCTCTCCTCTTCTCTCCTCTCACTCTGCTGCGTGTATGTGTGTGTGTGTGTGAGTGTGTGTGAGTGAGTGTGTGTGTGAGTGAGTGAGTGAGTGAGTGTGAGTGTATGTGAGTGAGTGAGTGAGTGAGCAGCTCCCTCCCCTTCTGCCTCTCAGCTGCTCAGCTCAGGCAGTTCTCAGGAAATGAATGGGAGCGCACAGAGAACTGTTGTACTTGCAAATGACTTACCCCGAGTCACATGATCCGCTAAATGTAGGGTGGGCCGGTGGGTGGAGGCTTCATAAGCAAAGGGAAGACAATATACTCTAAGCTTTAACAGCATGCATCGAATTACACGGGGCCCCTCCGGGGAGGTTTCCGACGCGTCCGCCCTCAGCCAGCCCGAACTCTCGCTCTGCCCCTCCCGGAGCGGAGCGCGGCGGAGAGCCCCGGGCTGGGGGTGAGCACCGGAGCACCTCCCCGTTTAAAGGGGACGGAGAGGGAAGAAGGTGTAGCAACTAAATATTAGTTTAGTCCTGTGAGTATTTTTTTTTTCTTTTTTTTTTTTTTCTTTTTGTGTAAATGAATAATTTGATTGCTGTTTATTGTTCTTTACTATATAGCCACACTTTAGTGTCAAGTTCATCGTTTGATTGTGGTCGAATATTTTGAATTCAAACATTTTATGATGTGATTTGTTTTCATTAGAGGCTGAGACGATTAGTTGATTAATCCATTACTCGATCAGTTGGAAACTTGGGTTTGATTTAAGAACGTTTCAAGAAAAAAAAATGCACAAAATGCATCTGACTGTTCCATCCAGTTAAATGAGAGGATTTACTGCTTTCCCTTATCTTGTTATATCAAACTGTACATATTTTGGATTTAAGACCAAAAAAATCAATGTCAAATTGATCATTTTTCTTATGTTTTATGAGACAGTTGTGATCAAATCATTAATCAGTTAATTGAGAAGATAATTGGCTGATTTATTGATAACTTATAGATAGTTAGTTGTGGTCTTAATTTTCATAGTTTAGTTATTCATCTATAAATCTTTGATTTGTAAATGAAAAATAATTTGAAGTAAAAAATATGTATGTTTTAATCATCAGAATGGAAGGTAATAGTGTTTTTTTGGTTTTTTTACACCTGTGTTTAAAAAAAAAACGTCACAGCACAAACCTTTATTTACAACATTATCAGGAAACATCACAGAAATACAGGACGGATGCCAACCAGTTGTTATCGATAGAAAACAACTGATAAAACTATCGATTTGTCTGATTATCAATGTCAGTTTTTGTAATGACTAATTGATTCATCATTTGCTCTATAAAATGTAAAAAAAAAAAAAATTAAATTAAATAAAAGATAAACAGTGCATCAAAGTTGGTCTATTCAATGTGCTTGTTTGGTTTGACCACATACCCAAACTCAAAGATATTTCAGTTACTTTTATAGAAGTCCTAAACAAACAAATGAAGGTGTGACCAGTGAAGTTTGGGGATCTTTGCTTTAAAAAATGGCCACATCAATCAATTGATCATCAAAATTGCAGATTGATTTTCTGTTGAGCGACGACTCAATAAATCAACACGACATTTGTATGTATAAGTGCTCGGTGATAATTATTCCCTCCTCTCAACTGGCTTTCAGTTTCCTCTTCCTACAGCAAACTGCAACATTTCTGCCTGCTGTTTAAGTGACTGGCCTTGAATACCACGCTGGAACATTTCTCCATAATGACTGCTTTTCAGCCCTCTCCTGTATAGTGCCTGAGCCACTGTGCCCGTGTTAGTTTTCATCCCGGTGTTCTCCGGCGTTCGATGAAAGGTATCTCTGTGGTATGAGTGGCTGATGCTGATGCTCCTCGGCGCCCACAGCCTGTCCCCTGAGAGCTCTAATTAAGGTAAAGGAAGCAGGACTCATCTGCATGGCTGATGGAGCTCATACCACTCTTTATCATGGAGCCGGGGAAGCATGATTGAGACAGAGCCAGAGATGATAGAGACAGAGAGAAAGAGAGACAGACAGAGGGGAGAGGAGACAGTAGTACAGTGAGCCCGGTCCAAATGCTACCCACTTAATATTCATTCTGTTTCACTTCAGATACTGTACGTCTTCTGTTTGCAGTGAATGGAGGATAAAATGGTTGGGTGGAGACGAGAGGATGGAACGAAAGGGATGGAGGACGAGATTAATAAGGCTGGATGGAGGGATGTTCGGGTGATGATTGTATGCGGGTGAATTAAGAAGTGTATTTTGTGGCTGCCTGGATGGGAGGGGCTCTAGGTGTCCAATGGGAAGAGGGGTTGGTTGAATGAAAGGATGAATGGATGCATAGAATAATGGAGAGGAGGGATGATCTGGCCGTGGTGTAAATTCTAATGGGATATAATTGCAGACTGCAAAACCATTCGCTATAGAAGCCTGGTTAAATCTGGTTAATGTTTTGTTTTTTTCTAAGCATTTTGATAGATACACATCATTATCTAAAGATGATGTGTTTGAGGACATTTTATAATAGCGCATACCAGCATAATTTAGAGGTTTACAGCAGTGTCACCCCTATTTTTATTGAATAGGGGTGAAATAAGGCTGTGTTACACAATTTCTATCGCCAGGAAAGCTCCCAAAAAGCCTTTTTGTGTGTGGTTTCCATGACACCTACTACAATACCCAGCCACCTACCGACCAATCACGCCATAAGAACAGCTCTCAGGGTGGAAAAAAAACAGAACTGAACTGAACTGCTGTTGAACACACAGCTAAATGCTTAATATTTGAGCACTGGAATGGTTCGATCCTTTCATAGGAAGATGAGAGTCGATTTTTGTTAGAAATGAGCAGGTGCGAGAGGAACACGTTGCAAACCAAAGAAATGTCCCATGAACATGTGGCAAAAAAAAACCTCAGTACTGACTAACAGAAGGTAAAATGTGTCTGAAGTTCATGAGAATATCCAGTCTGTGCACACAGTGGCACTTAAAGAGTGACTGAATGTTAATGTAAATGTTAGACCAGAGGACTGATTTTTATACCCGGTGCCTACACTGACCGCCGAGTGACATCACTGGAGGCAATTTATCAGATTACATGCACGTTCCACATATGCCGCAGTGCCCCACAAGACCTGTAAACTCACTTTAATGTGTGAAATCGGTGGAGTAACCCTTTAATGGCAATGCAACATGTGGTTTTGTCTGCAGAACGCCGTCAAGCCTCCCTCACTGTCAGTCTCTCGCTGCAATCCGACGCACTTGCAAAGCAATCAGTGAATCCGCACAATGCTGTGTTGCATAAAAACTTCAGACACTTTAAATCACTGGCATATGGCTGCTAGACTCGGTCTCAAGTGCATATATATACATGACAATGGTCAATTACAGATTAATATGACATTACTTAAACTCAGAGAGAAATTCTGATTTGTGTGATGAGAGGGCTGGCTAGTTAATAGGCACTTTGAAGGCTCTGTGTGTGATGGAACACTAATGTAACATCAGCCATAAGGCCCGGTGATGATGATCCTTATAATGACGTCCTGAGGAGCTCTTTCAAATGAAATCCTCGCTGTGTAACTGGTGCCCCAGGAGCCCTGGCATGTGTTGAAGGAAGGAGGGGTGGGGGGCAGAGCGCAGCGCAAAAACAGGCGCTCCGAGGGAGGTGGAGGAGGGCGGAGTGTGGACGGATAATGGGGGAGGAAGCTACGGAAATCGGTTGGACGAGAGCATGAGGAGGAGGAAGACTGAGGAGGATGATGGGAGATGGTTTGAGGGACATGGGGGAGGGGTCACGGGAAGGGATGGAGCAGGCACGGGAAGGGGGACGAGGTGCGCGAGTCGGAGCTCCGAGCTCCATCCTTGTGCCCCCAGAAGGGCTTATTAAACACCTGAGACACAAGCACCTCTCCCAAGGCTGCGCAGACTCCTGATAGGTTGCTAATGCATCACCCTGGGGTGGGAGCAGTTCAAAGACGGCGTGGGTGTCAGGGGGGATCATTTGTGGAGCGGCATAATAAGCTGTAAGACATCAAGAAGAGCATTATCATTACATATTTCTCCCTTGCATCATCTGACCCAATCTCATCAAATTATTGTAACACCATTCATCATTTAGTCACACACTGCTAAATTTCTACACTGAGGGGGCGAGCATTCTTACTGTGCAGAGGAAGCCTGTACTTGTCTGGAAAAAAAAAAAAAAGAGAGAAAGTGTTGTGAAATTGCAGCGAGCGAGTGGTGATGCTCCCTTCCTGTTGTCTCTGGCTGAACTTTAGACACTGGACTGAAAGAACAGACACGCCAGACGAGGAAGTAGGGAGCAGAGAAGCTAAACACAACCTGTTACTGCACAGTCAGGAGGAGGGGAGTGGGAAGAGGGGGAGGAAAAAAAACACTGAAGGAACGGAAGACGTTCTCTTTTTCTTGCTGGTTGAGCTTCATGATATAACATGTACATGCGCTTAAAAGACATGCCGGTCGCCTCTCCTTTATCACTGAGAGCACATTTTCACATATTTCCCAAACCATTCTGAACGGAATAAAGCAAAGAAAGCATGAAAAAAAATCTACAGGGTGTGAATGAAAAAATAAAATACAAAAAGTTATCTGAAGCTGAAGAATCAACGTGAAACCTTGAAAGAAGGATGGACATGAATATGTATTTATGCTGTCAGACAATAAAGTGCTCACCTCTGGAGCCTCTCTCTCCCCCCCTGCAGTCCCTCTCTGTTCCCGAAGCCCAACACATTCGGGCCACATACACAAAATAAGGGAGCGCTTGCTCTCAGCTTCACAAGTCAAGGTTTTTTTGTGCTCCAGAATGAAATCTGAGAAGCACAATGGATTGGCCCGAGCCCGCTCGTCTGTCTGTCCGCCTGTCGTGCGCCGTATCTTCTATCTTTTGACAAAAACTTTGGGGGGAACGATGCATGTCATGCCTCTCTTTCTGCGACAGCACAGAGTGCCGCACAGAGAGCGCTGAGGAAAACTTCGACCCTTCAGGAGACGAATGTGAAAACAGCCTCCGCAGACTGTGCACAGTGAAGGTCAAACATTCAAGTGAAGCAACAAAGGGAGAACCAAATTCTGACGGGAGAGGACACTGAGAGACTTTTTGGTATAAGCTGAAGACTTCATCAACTTCAACCAGGAGTTCTATAAAAACCAGGAAAATTTATAGAGTCAACTTTAGATGATTTTTTGCTTCAGACAATGTATCCTGCAGTCATTTTTGTGATTAGATATTTTATATGTTCGTTGCTTTACAATTCTTTAGTCCTCTGTTAATGCTTCAGATTATCTCCTGTTCTACTTGACCATAAACCTCCACATTAATTATGTTTCTCCCAGATTTTTCACTGCATGATTAACTGGGAATGAACTCTATGTACAACATACTATATGACTGAGGGTGATGACGTGCTCTCTTACTTACTGATAAAGTCATGCAATAATCCAAACATCCTCTGGGTTCCTTCCTCCTTGTTTCTCTGATATACAGTATGTAGTGTTTTCCCTGATGCTGCAGCTGATTCATCGGGGCCGCCCCTCGTCTGATGCAATGCCTCTGAGACTTTGAAGTTATTCAATGTAATTTTGATGACTTGTTTGAACAGACTGCTGAATTTGGACGACATGATGCCTACTGAGGGTTTGGACATGGAAGTAGATTCATTCAATATTCTGCTACACGGGTAGTCTGATAGTGAACTCTGGTTACGAGTGCTATATGGAGTAAATTATTGATTCTTACATACATCTAGACATCTATTTATCCATGTGCATCTGTCGTCAGCTAATAGATTCCAAGTCCGTGACACGCTGTGGCCTGTGACAAGAGTGATGTTATCAGTGTTTCTATGAATTTGTATTCTCCGTGTACCGTTGCAATTAATGGAGACGGGGCTGCGAGTACAGTAAAAGCCAAGGATACAGTGCGAGAGTGGCAAACGAAAAGGAAAAAATGAGAAGCAGCAGCGAGGAACAATTAAAATGAACAATAAAAGAGTGACCATGAGAGATCCAGAAGAAAGGTAACGCAGAGAAATGGAGCGTTAGGACATCTGCTCGCTCAGGGGGCCTCCCCTGGTCTAGTGGCTATGCATGCATGCATGTGTGTGCATGTGTCTGTGTGTGTGTGTGTGTGTATGTGTGTGTGCGAGTGTTTGTCCAGGCGTCAGTACACCTGCACAGACTGAGTGGGTTGGCTCAGTGGGTTGGCTCAGTGGGCTGGCGTGGAGCTCTGTGGATCCCCCTCCAGGCCAGCTCTCTGTCAGGCCCTGCCAAGGTCAGCCTCCTGCCAGGGGGGGGTGGGAGCGGGGGGCAGGGAGGGAGGACGCTTCAGCATGACCACCAGGCACGCTGTGTCTAATAGCAACCGCAAAAGCTCTTGCACACAAACACATACTCCTAGAATGAACTTTAACACCAATACAGAGACACACAGTAAAGTCCTGATAGGGACATATTCAGGGAAAGGGGCTGCCTGTAGCAAGCCTCTCGCATTTTTTTTTACTCTGCAAATAAGATAAGACAAAAGAAAAGGCACAAAGAGACGGAAATAGTCTGGATTAGCTGACAAAGTCGCTATTGCTCCCGAGCGTAAGAGGATGAAAGGGTATCTAGGAAAGTAACAAGGGGACCTGTGTGTTTTAACCTGCCGGCTCCGTATTATGTCCATTCTGCAGCTATCCATTACCCGGATCAGTCTTACTGGGCGACTAGACGCAGGGTGGAGGCCTGAGACTCTGAAATCACCTGTGTGCACACACAAGAAGTGCCGCGAGGAATACCGCGAAAAGGGACTGTAACTGGAAACATCGGGCGTCGCAATTTGTGAGACCACAAAGTGAAAATGCAACACCTTGACACCTAGGGGATGTGGGGAAGGTTCCCCAGTGCAGCCACCTGAAGCACGCGTGCAAAGTTCTGACGATAACGACACCCATTCGCCCGGTCGCTCCGTTCTAACCGGAGCATGCAGCGACTCCTCACATGGCAATGGAGACACCTGAATTGTGCAGCAGCATTGAAGCAATTATCCACTGCCACTCCTCCACATTCCCCACTGCTGTCAACCCTGTCATCAACACTGGTGTGTGTGTCAGCCACCAGAGCCCTCACTGTTGCTCTTTTGTTGCTCTTTTCCCAGCCGGCAGCCCTTTGGTTCTGTGGCAACGAGACCTCGTGTTGTCCACCCCCCACCCCCCCACCCCCCACCCCCCCTTTGGTAGCTCGACCCCTCCCAGACCCTCCCCTCCTTCCTCACCTCCTTCCTCCCCCTCACCTCCTTCCTCCCTCCCAGGCGTTGGGTAGAGAGGGAACAGCCAGTGCTCTCCAAACACAAGGACAGAAGCTGCCAGCAGGTAGCCATGGCAACAGCTTCTCTCTCACCCGCCACTTCCCCGCTCGGTAAAAGGGAGTGTGGAAAATCGCAGGGCCCCTCTCTCCTCTCTGCGCGCTCGCACAGCCCAAATTAGACGGGTCACAGTGTTTTTCTGGCACCCGTTTAAATAATCATAGAGATGGATGTGCGTAGAGGGGAGAGGGAGGAAGAAAAGAGAGGTGAGGCGGGGGCACGCCAAGGAAGTAGAATGGGGGTGCTAATCAAAAAGACGCAGATTGCTGCACAACAAATGATTTTTTTTTTTTTTACCAGACATAAGACTGTGGTGGGTGGAGACGAGGATTGCTGGAGATATTTGGTGCAGAACTTATCTCGCCAATGCAAGTGCAGGAGGGGAGGCTCAAGTCGTAATAATTTCAATTGCTGCGTCTCCGTGAGAGGATGTGAATGTCTGGGAGACAAATCAATTCCTTGTTCCAAGCTCGCTGTTAATGTGATTTTGAAGGTTCATTTCCAGATCCATCTCTGTAACTTGTAGCTTAGCGTCTGAAACATCAGCACAGAGCACATGAACAGTAGTGCTTATCCAGACCTCTTCAACTCTCATTTCATTGCCGCTGGCAGATATACTGTACAGCAGGGGTCTTGCACACTTTTTATGGTGCACATGTTTCTATACACTCCTGCAGCAGGCTGATGTAAAGCCCTCAGTGTCCTTCTGAAAGTTTATGTATCTAGGAAGAGGTGCTGATAATAAGAACAAGAAATTGTATGATGGAAAACCCAGAAATGTTTTCTTTTCATGAGCTGCTGCCACGGGCCCGCTCCAGCTTAATAGCATGCTGGCTTTTGAAAATAATTCAACCCTGCTTATTTTCTACTTGATTTACTCTGTGCAAGCCTTCCCTCATCAGGCCAGGGGTTTTGATATTAAGCCAAAGTAAATCAGTTTCCCTTTTCAGCGATATGTTGAGCCTGCAACAGCAGCAGAAAGAAAACTTTAGGATATAGCCACGGGATTACATCACAGCCAAACAATGTCTATTTTTACCCCGGCTCAAGTTTTTCTTACTTCCAGGAATTTCCAAAACAGGAGAAATCTGGAAGATTGAGTGCAGTGCAGCAAGAATTAATTTAAACTAGAGTCATAAAAGCGGAGTCATAACAGGGATTAAACATTGTCCAGGGCTGTTTGGAATTGCAATCTATGGGGGTTAGGAGTCTTTTAAAGGTAACTCTTCCAGGCTTGTGTCTCATAAGATTTTCTTGTGGAAAAAGCTGCAATACATTGATATACACTAACACTGCAATAACAACAGTCTTCAAATGCTGTGTAACTGCAGTGAAAGTGAATTGGCTTATATCATAATCTACTTTGACACTTTGTAATATCTTAAAGTGTAAGAAACCGTACAAAGAGCAGGTTTTATCTTTTATGGTTTTAACAAGAGGACGATTACGATACGATACGATGCGATACGATACGATACGATGCGATACGATACGATACGATACGATACGATACGATACGATACGATACGATTCAGTATGATATGATACAATATACTATGTTGGGAAATTTGTCTTGGACTCTAATGCTGTGCACATACAGCATTGCTGCCTACATAATGATGATAGTAGAAAAACAGAAACACATATTGCACATATAACACAACCAGTGATAAGAACACTATACACTTTGTTAATGAATAATTAACAAAGGCATGCAGAGTAAATGCATTAAGTCATCATAACATCCAATATACAAGGAAAACACAGACGAGGTACTTTTACTGCACAATGAGTACTTTCACTTTTTATACTATTAGTACATTTTTCTGATTATACCTACTTAAGTAAGGTTTTGCATGCAGAACTTGTAGCTGATTATTTCACAGTGTTAAAGTAAGGATACTAAACCAAAGGATCTGAATACTTCTTCCACCACTGCAAGCGACAAACAGCTGCACGCTTCGCTCGTCTAAGTTGAATGATGTAAAAGATGACGTAGTGTCTCCCTATTGGGAGGCGAGTGGCCCATTGCATCAGAGCCTGAATGAGAGGTCACTGACATGATGTTCAGGTGCTGTCCTGAATCTCTTAGAGGGTCAGAATCATGTCTGGTGTGTGTGTGTTTGTCTGTGTGTGTGTGGGTGTGTGTGTGGCAGGGAGGTGTGGGTGTGAATGTGTGTGCTCTCACAAGCTTGCTTGACTTCCCCACATTGATACCAGATGGCCCTTCCCATCATGGCCAATGGAGGAATTCAGCTGGCAGGACCCCTTCTTGTTCATGGTCAGTGTGTGTGTGTGTGTGTGTGTGTGTGTGTGTGTGTGTGTGTGTGTGTGTGTGTGTGTGTGTGTGTCCCTCCCTGTGCCCCTCCTCTTCCACCACACACTGACCTATTTGTATTCTGGGCAGAGCAGATGAGGCTCCAGGCCCGCTGCCCCGCTCCCCTCTAGCCTGTCCCCCCGGGAGGGCATCTGTGGGTCTGCACTGGGCAGATAGGGCAGACCCATCATGGCAGCACTTTAAAGACCACCTCAGCGGTCCGCAGAGAGGGAATGTGTTTGGATTTGGGTGTGTGGGCCTCTGTGTTGGCCTGCTGAGATGTCCCTCTTTCCATTTGTTTGTCTCAAGCGGTGTAGTTTCTTGTTCTCACCAGTGTTGTGGTGACAAAAGAAATCACCTGAGTCCCGTTTGAATCTGAAAAACTCACAGTCAAGCATGGTGGCTCATGGATATAACGATGACAGTTCATTGTGTGGTAACACATTTACTGTAACTTAGATCTTTTCTGCCATGAAGGAAGACTTTTAAATGAACTGATAATTGAAAGCTGGTGGGAGTCGCTGAGACACTCCATCTCACACTGATTAGTCACTCAGAAGGGGCACGTCTCCATCCTCTCCAAGACGATGCGTGGTCAGCCCATATGTCTTGTGTGAGTGTGTATTTCAATTGAAACTCAGATGGGCTCATTTGAAATCACCCAAGCATCTCTGATAGACCCCTATTGTTAACCCTCTCCACCTCCTCTCCACATCCATTCACCCTACAAACATTATTTGTTGATTTGCACTAACACACACACGCCCAGACTCGCACACTCACACTGCAAAAGTGTGTGTGTGTGTGTGTGTAGAAGACTCGGCACACGCACACGAGCGTGCGCACACGCAGACAGGGGGTGCCGAGCCTTAAAGGAATGCAGAGCGGTATAATCACAGCATCATCAGCTCTGTCCTCGGAGAGAGCGGGCCAATAATGCCCCTCTAATTGAATAACTTATCCACAGCTATTTCCCAGGGGGCCGAGCTGCAAGGCACAGTCACCGAGAGAGGGGGGCAGATGGCGCTGAGCGGAGCAGATCAGCATCCTCCAAGTACCACAAAGAAAGGTGGAGTTAGACAAACACACATAATCAGTCTGTGTAGCGCATCCTCGCTCGCAGGCAGCAACTTTTTTTTATACCTTGTGTCTCTAATTTGCAAGACTTGACAAATAAGTTGTATGCACGCACCTCAGATCAGAACCACTGTGTCTGATGAATAACCAAGAACTTGTCTTTTCTATCAAAGCATTACAGCGCAGTCTTTGTTTCCTGTCCTCTCTTTCAGCGTTGTTGTATCTCACTGTGTACGTCGATGAGAGCAAGGCTCCTCTGTTATGTGAGGATGAAAAGCCTGCTATATCCCTGAGCCTGAGGGTGAGGATAATTCCCCTTAAGACCTCCCAAATTCTGGCTCCTTGTTCAGCCACCCTTGGGCTCACTACGGGGGGCAACTATACATTCTGTTTCCCTTTTTCTCCCATCAGACAGCACACTGCCCTGGGAGAGAACACACACATGCTGTACATAATACATTCCGAGTAAGTATTGCTGCCGTGCGATCATCACATCCCTCTCGTATTCAACGGCTGTGGGAAAAAAAATGTTTTATCTTCATTCTGATTGGCTGATCATACTTACAGGACGTACAGTATGTCAGGATGCCGACACCTCACGGTGCCCGTTTGACTGAAAAGGAATCTCGAGTCCTGATGATTCAGTTTTTCATTCTTGCCAGCTAACTAGCTGAACTTCTCTCTGGTGAGCTGTACCTCATCAGCACGCATCATGTCTACCCAGGTCGATACCTTTATGCCCACAAGCACAGTTGAAGTCAATGGAATTTTTATTAGGAAACAATAATAGGAGGGGGAGGGGGGGTGTGAGGTGGAGAAAGAGAGAGGTGTAGGGAGAGGTAGTACATTGATTTACCCTTCATAGTTCGTTGCACTACATTTACCCAGCAGAGTGCTCAAATTAGTGCCCTCCAGCTCTCTCCCAATTAGTTTCCACAGAGACGAGGTGTAAAGCCAGTCACTGGCCTCATTACCTCTCCTCTCTCCTCCTCTCACTCCCCCTCTTTCTCTCTGAGTAAACCACCCTGCAACTCTCTTTCTCTCTGTTTTTTAGTTTTCCCCTCTCTATCCACTTCAGCCTCTCTCTCTCTCTCTCATCTCCTCCACTTTTTTCCATTTCAGTCCTCCCCTGCCTGTATTTGTGCTCGCTCTCTGTCTGTCTCGCCTTTTCAACGTTTGTGTATTTCCCCTGGTTTAAAGTGCGGAGCAGACTGGGGAAAGTACATTCATCTCCAGGAACATGAAGTGGGGTGGGCTGTCAGAGACTCAACTACCTGATGAAGAATAGATGGCGTTTTCTCTATTGTCGCCCGCAACTCTGTGGAGCTCTGCAGTTCAGCAAAGTCAAAGACAGGATGAATACAAGAGAGAAACCCTTTCAGCATGTATCTTCATCATGTTCAGACCTTTACTGAAGGATGTTTTTCAACATGCAATAACTATTTGTGTCTTGTGGTCAACTTCAAAACATGTGAATGGATTCATAAAGTTAATAGATTCATCGTTTATGTAAGTCTGGACCACTTTATCCCTGGATTTTAACTGGAACCTTTACCCTGGAAGTTTTTCCTCTGTTATCCAACTACAGAGTAATTTTTATATACTCTGACAGGGTATCTTACAGATCACTTAAACAGTATTTCCTACTGAAATGTCTATACTCTTGATTTTCCATTGGAGATTATCCATAACGAGGCATTCTTCTTATTCTCTGATCCAAGGCTCAATTACAAGCCAGGTAGAGCAGCTAGAGTCACTGCACTGGGGCCTCAGAACCTCAGGTACACAAACTTCCCAAGGTAATTTCAGAAATGGCAAATGTGTTTGGGAATATTTCTGAATATTAAGGGGTTTAATCAAATTAGCACAAAGTAACTTATTCACATGAGCTGTGTCAAGAATCACTCCCTTGATCATCCACTCACTCCTTCCTGTTTAATTAACATTCAGTAGTTCACTGTACAGTGAGGATCATCGCTGAAAGCACCGAAACTACTGAGAGATTGTTCATTCAATAAACAATGTTTTTCATTGTTGTTCCACTGTGGGGATTTTTCGGGGCACAATTAAGTGCATACATTTGCATTCTACAGTTTGTTAAATAGGTTGTGATCTTAGACACAGACACAGCTGGGAAATGGTAGTTTTACAGAGCAGAAGTAACAGCTGGTTTCTTGGTTCTGTTCACTATACCGAATAGGTGCTAAAAGGCAACAAGATACATCTAAAATACACAGAGACTGTGGATAACTTTGGGGACAATAGGGGCCAGAAGTTACATTTTTTCCCTTGAACCGCAGGCAGGGTAATACTTGGTTGTTCTTCACTCCAGCTGACAAAAAAAAACAGCCTTTTCAGCTTAGAAAGGTTTCCTAAAAGGTGTATTTTATAAGAAATGGCCAGAATAATAAGGTTGCTCCCAAACTATGGGGGCAGCATTACTGCTTACTGCTGCTCACTATTTTTCTATTGCTACTCTTTGCTGTAGCTATCTTTGGCTGAAGTAACTAGCAGCCATTCGCAAGTGGCTTAGTTTACCATGGAGCTAAGAGGCTCTATTAAATAATGGGAGCCTGTGCACCGCAACCTTGGATGACTGGGGCAACAAGGGCAGTGAATACGACTGGACACCAGAGCAGGACTGAGCACAGCCTCTGAGATGCCAGTCTGAAGACAGGGGATACAGTACAGAGGTGATTTACAGCAGCTCTGACCAGGACTATGACAAGTAGACATGGCAGGCAGGACCAGGAGAGGCATGATGTTGCAGAGGGGACAGAGTTGGGCATCAGCAAAGGGTGAAAATGGTGTGTAGAGCTAGAATACTTTTACATCATGAGGCAATCAAGTTCATCTTAGTTAAGTAGACAAGAGAAACTTAAATTCAGAAGGTAGACAGTTGTTTTTTCTCTTTAATAAGGAAAGTATGTGAAAAATGATTTCCTTTCTTGACATGAGTTTATTATTTTTATCAAACTTGCTGCTTGTGGTACAAAGTGGTATGAGGAAAAAAGAATGGGCCAGGGCAATCTGTTGATAATGTTTAAAACCAAAGTTCTGTCCATATCTTACAAATTGCCCCTTTAACAAAAGGACTTTGTTGGGGCTTTTAGATATTTCATTGTTCATTTTTGAAATCTTATCTTCTGTCTTTTAGCAACATAAGCAGCGTGGCTCTGGGGATGAAAATGTTGGTCCACCACTTTGGTCCAAACTGAAAAATGACATTAATGGTCCCCAGAGGATGAATCCTAATGGCTTTGGCGATCCTCCGCCTTTTCCCCTAGCACCATCATGAGGCTCAGGATTATAAATTAAATGTCGGGTACATTTTGGGTCTAAAACTAATTAGCAAATCTAGCATGCTAACACTCTTAACTTAGATTGAGAACATAACAAACATTATACAACTCACAGCTTTAGTTCAAAGCTCACTGTGCCTGAATGAAGCACACATATCAGTACCTAAAAGCCTGAATAGGTTGATTGCCAGGCAATCCCAAATATCGTGGTTTGGGTTACTATTATAACTCAAGGTACATGCTTGAGAGATCTAGTAACATTATGTACATGAAATAATCTAAACTACATTAGTAAGTTTATATAACTCACCGTTCACTTTTGGTTTCTCACAGGACACAGCTGCCTTCTGGGTAACAGTCTTATGTTTGTTTCACCCAAACGTCCAACTGTACTTCTTCACTCTTTATACTACTTCACCCGGCCGTCTCCTTTGCTGCCGTAATAATTGCTACGGCCACTAGAGGTTGCTGCCAAACAAGAAACATAAATATGGGTCTTAATAAGATGCTTGCACAGTCGACATAAAAAATTGTTTTTCTGATGAAGAAAGTCTGGCAAGAATGGCTGTGAACTCCTAGTCTTGGTCTGTGTGTGTTTTGACAACACACAACTCTTTTGTCCAAATTATTAACACAAAGAAATTGGCAGATTTCTCCCAGAAATATTTCTGAAAGACATTCCTGGAAAATACTAGCTGCACTGTGACATTTGCAATTTGACCTCATTATAGAGTCGAGTTTGATTGACATCTGATATCCAACACATTTTGCATTTTGAAGAAATGATTGTGCTGATATTGAATTTGGCATATCAACAAGCCCAGCCACACACAGTTGCTCGCCGAACGCCGATTTGATTATATTAGATAAAAATAGGGTAACTTAACAAATGTCCGTCTAAAAATAGATCCAAGTTTCTCACAAATACAAATACAAATATGTGTATGAGCCCCTCTGGTTTACACCGTTGGCCCTGGAACAGACACATTTTGCCTGCAGAAAAACAAACACCTTTCCCTCCCTGATCGCACCCCCCAGCAATTTCTCCCTCCCTCCTCCCATGTACAAACCCAGAGAGAATCTGGGTGAGGTGTCAGGCCAATGTACTGCCTGCAAACAAAAGCCGCCCTGTCCACCCCAGACCCAGATGTTCCTTATTGATCCCCCTGTGGGTTTGGCTGAATGTAACCGCTCCAAAATTGCTCTCTCTCTCTCCCTCTCTCTCTCTCTCTCTCTCTCTCTCTCTCTCTCTCTCTCTCTCTCTCTCTCTCTCTCTCTCTCTCGCTCTCTCTCTCGCTCTGTCTCTCTCACACATGCTCACACAACTCACACAGTGTGCAAATGTGTTACTCCGTGCTCATATGTATGCTTATGCATGTCCAGCTGAATGTGCTGTTTCCCCTCAGAAGTTTTTGCTGCAACAACCAGCAGTTTGGGACTATTGTCCCCCCCGATTCACTCACTCTCTCTCTCTCTCTCTCTCTCTCTCTCGCGCTCTCTCCCTCATGTCCACGATCCCGTCCTCGACAGCCCCTCTTGGCTGTTTCTGCTTAATAATGTAGCATGCCTCGCTGTCTGATGTTGCATTGGGTTGCTGTGGCACCACAGGGAGGTTGTCTACCTTTTCTGGGAGACGCTGCAACTGGTTGCCAAGGAGTTGGTTTCAGGGAGGAGGGGGAGTGTAAAGTAGAGGTCTGGCAGAGGCAGAGCAAAAGAAAACAGCAAAGACAAAGAGAGTGAGAGGAAACAGACCGGGGAGTGAGAGGGGGAGAGAAAGAGTACAAGAGAGAAAGCATAGAGTTGGGAGAAAAAAAAGGGAGACTGAGCAAGACAAGCCAGCCACAGCTCACACTGTAGTACACCGCCGCTCATCACACTCTGTACAAATCTTGCACATAATGGTAAAAAAAAAAAAAACAGACAAAGCAGGTGGAATACTTCTGAAGGCAGGTTTAGCGTAAGAGGTACAGCACAGGATTGTTGGTGGTGTTTGTCAAATATCCTTTGGTGTAATGTGGGTGGTACTCAACCAGAGTTGATAGGTACATTGTGTGGATTACACAGACTCTAGGAAAATGTGACAGAGCCAACCAAGTAGAATGAAATGTCCCTTGAATTCCCAAAAGAGATGTTCAGTGTTACATTTTAATTTTCTTTGTAAATTCTAATGTTGTCACATATAAAAGGAAGACCATAAAATATTAAGATGCTGTAGTCTGTCGACTGCATTGTGGGTGGAACATGTCATTCACCGGCTCCACGGTGGATATTTATGTCATTACAAGCGTAGACATGGTTTCTGGAGGAATAGATGGATTGAGCTGCTTGTCAGTGTTTCAGTTAAAGGTCTTTCCCTACGGCCACCAGGTTTATGGCCATGTACACGCATATATTCACAAATACAGATACACCATAACTGGTTGATATGTATGTACAAGCTGACTCTACGCCTTCGAGCCTTAGCATATTCTTGCGGTGGTTAATCTGATTCTGTAGCAAGGGTAACGCAGGCAGGGTTGTGTCAGAGATGTCTCTTTTTTACCAGTGAGCTGCTCCTACATCAATGAGATTGTCTTTATCTGCCTGCTTGCAGCTTGGGCTCAGATTCTGCCCTCTATATACGGGCGCTGGGTCGTGGGAGGCATGTGGGCGAAGGTGCGTGGCATCCGGCCTAATGCACAGCCTGAAGAGAAATACTAACACTTCATATTCACTGTGACTTCAACACCGCCACAGTTGAGGCTCTCACATTTGGATAGAGATTTTCAGTGAATGAGTCACAGGTTTGAAAGATATTCCATGGGACATGGTCTTCTAATTTAGCTGTGGTGTGAAATGAAAAAGAGTCAAATGAAAAACGATCGCAGGCATCCATGTAGCGTTGTCAGCCGCAACAAGGGAACGGTGCAGTGGGTGTCATCTATCTTAATATAAAAATCATGAAGAAAAAAAGTACTGCCACAAAGTGCTCCTCCTCAAACCCCAGGACTGCCTTGTGTTTGACTCAGGATATTCCCTGCTGTACCACATTCCACTGTTGTTCCGTTATTCTGGAGCTGGTCCCTGCCTCTTCCTGCCAAAACACTCCCATAAACACACATCCAACCCCGAAGTCCTCACTCTGCAGGGGGCATTCCAGAAGTGTTAGTTTTCTGAGCCGTCCTCCACGTTCACACACGCACACACGCACTATGCGGTTACCCTTGCCCTAAAAATACTAGACTCGCTTATGCTTGTATGACTGTAACAACAGGAAACACACACTATTAGAGCTCAAAATAGGTACAATTTAGACACTTTTGGGACACATGTATCATTTTGTCAAATTGAGATCCATTATCAGAGTGTCCGTAATCCTGTTTAGCCCACAAGCTAATGAAAAGCTTACCGATGACAGACACCATAACATCACATTTACCAACAGCTGTTGCTTCACCTCTCACTTGACTTCATAAATGAAGCTTATTTCCTCGACTCAGTTCAGCTGCAGTGTAAGGAGCTTTTATTAAGAACATTTGAGACTCTTTTTTCATGAAAGGGAGACAACGTGTTGAAACATTTCTTCACTTCATGTTACTGCCTCATGTTTCCTGGCAGTTCTAAACTGTCAACTCCCATTATCCATGAGGTAATGGGAGGTGCCCTTAGCACTTGTTGCTTGGCTCTATCAGGCGTACACATATGAGACACTAAGTGTCTCTTATCAGTCCAGGCAACGGTAATGATTTTACTCCTCACCACGCTGTTTACATCCATTTATAGTCTCGCCTGATGCCAGTTTCAGTTTGATACTAGTAATCAGTGCCATTTCGTAATAAAAACATCTCTGTTTTTCAATTCACATAAGTTGGGTAATAGAAAAATAAAGTTTCAGCCCATCTTTGCACTTTCTCCTTCAAATCTGTACGGGAGCAAATGCACACATGGTGGTCAGCGTGTTCAGACAAACTCTTGAGGTGTTCCCAAGCGAACTCCTCACATCAATTATTCAGTTCGATCACCTAGCCTCCATGCTGTCTCCATCTAAGTCTTCCTTCTTGCTGTAGAAGGACCTGCTCTGCCATATACAGGAGGCAGGCGCAGTCAGGGAGGAGGGGGGCAGAGCCCTGTAGATAGCCTGACTGGAGCCAGAAGAGGGCTGGAGCAGGAGTATTCATTAAAGTCGCCCCAAGAGCACAGGCATAGGAGAGGATAACAAGACCCTAGGGTGGCTGGTGTGGGCCCTCACTCCTCAAAAACCATAAATGTATTCCCCTTCATCCAGACAAATCCACAGTCTACTGTGTCAGCAAAAATACGCACACACACACATCCACCTTGCCTGGAACATAGACTCTTCACTTTTTGTTTCACCTTATACTTTGTTCGTAACTTGTTATATTGGATAAGGGCTTTTTATTTTGTATAAGTGCTTTTAGTTCTGCCTTCCACTCCGATTAGTTATATACAGTAACGTTCCCCTCAGGAACTATTTCACTTTTACAGACTTTTGCAGGGTGACCAGATAAGCAATCAGACGCACTTTCAAAACCCACGTTTAAAATCTTGTTTTTCAGCTTCTCACCTCACTGAGGGGATGTAGCTCCCCAGGGTGCGTCAGTAACCTGTCACATCACCCTTAGGTGGTGTTGGGTTCAAGGGTCTTTGGTTTATGCTGCAATCCATTGAACCATGGACCTGTCATCCAAGTTGGAATTCCAAGTCGGAAACCCGGGCAAGATCCACAAAGCCCGGCAAAACACAGATGACATCACAGGAGTATGACGGCACGCATATTGAACAATTTCTTTCTATCTTTTCATCACTTTTTACTTTATGTAGTGTTTGTGCTGTGAAAAGTGCTGTAACAACTGCTCTGTAGCTGGTGTTTTCATTTCCATTCAGTTGATTTTTGCTTGATAGAAGTCTTTGCAAGCGTTCAGTACCAGACTACTCCTCCTGTCGTTTTTTTTAAGTGCCCTAATCTATTAAATCAGCTGCTGTACTTGCTTGAAGACGTCACAGAGCTGCCAAACAAACATCTGTGTGTTGCAGGCTTCCATGTTTTTTCCGAGCAAATGCACTGGAAGCCAGGAATACCGACTTGGAAATATCAACTTCTGACTTGCAAAAGAATTGCAGCATTAAGGGGCCACAGAGGTGCAACAAGTGTTAGCTCAGAGTTCATGTCACACAGATCAAGATTTACTAGTTCTCAATCATAGTTCACAAGTTTAAATTTTGAACTAGTCACAGTCCCAGAAACGTTTCCTTATTATCCAACAATGTTATATTTGACATCAAAACAAATTGTATATGAATTGAAATAATACAGGACACAAAACTATACCCAGGGGTCTTTATTTCTCAACTACTCTCCAGAAGGGAGTATTAAATCTCTTATCTTAGTGTGTTCAATTTGGTTTAGATTTAACAAAGTTTTTTAAGCAAATGTACAACTTAAAGGGATATTCCAGTGTAAATTTAATCCATGGTCTAACACACCTTGACAAATTAAAAAACACAGCACAACACACCGCTCTCCTCAAGCAGCTTGCCTGTGTGGGGAAGCCCTGACGAGTCGACTATCGAGTGCAGTAGATTTCCGCAGCTCAAGGATGAAAATGTATGATTATTACTCCATTACTTCCGTTCTTTTCCCTGTCAGCTCTCGATAATAAGAACTGAGCATTCCATGGAGTAATAATCATACATTTTCATCCTTGAGCTGTGGAAATCTACTGCACTCGGTAATCGACTCGTCGGGGCTTCCCGACACAGGCAGGCTGCTGGAGGAGTGTGGTGAGTTGAGCTGTGTTTTCAATACAAATCCGGCTAAGCTAGCAGATGTTTGATGCTTTGTACTGTGTGCTGGGACTGTACATGTACTGTTGCTGAAGTTTGGTGCTGTTCTGACCATTATTTGTGGCTATGAGTGGCTTTTTGATGGCGGTTTCTAGTTGGAGACGTAAGCTGCAGTGTATTGTTATCGTGTGGTCTTTTCTGAGGTTGCTAAAACTAGCTAAGCTAGCGGTCAGCTAACTTGACCTCTCGAGGGGGAGCCTTACTCGGTGTCAAGGTGTGTTATACCATGGATTAAACTTACACCGGAATATCCCTTTAAGGCATGAAGAGAGTGTTCAACATGTAGCTTACCTTTCAGACATCCAAACGATTTCACAACTCTTGGTTAATAATATAACGCTCTGAAATGTATCAACTCATCACATAAAGTGACTAGAATCCTTGGCTGACTCAAACTGTACCTAAGGCAGTAATTCAGCTCAGGGCATTAACTCAGTGCCTCAATATTAGTGCAGAAATAACTGTACATAAATGACTGTACATTAATAACTTTACATAAATGACTGTACATAAATGACTGTAGAAAATAAACAAAACCATGTACAGTTAATTTCAAAAGAACATGAAACGTCGGGTACAATAATATCAAAATTAAATGGTGCAGTACATCAATATAATCACCAGGTTTTATCTCTGTGCTAACTCAGGTGCACGTTATGTTGCGACAGGTCATCAACTACAATGAAAATTAACATTATTTTCGGCACCATGCACTCCAGCATGAACGATAACAAAAAGTATCCCTGCAAAGTGAACTTGCAATACTTTCAGAAGAGGTATTGCTGTCCTCCCATGACCCACTCAGCAACAGAGCACGTGTACAGAAAATCCGTAAACATCAGACCAACTACATCACCATCTGTGGCAAGCACTACATTTCACACTTCTATACAATCATACTAATGTACATCTGTTGATCGTTCGTGTACAGAAATAACATTTTAAGCATATTTACCCATTTAGACAACAGTAAATGTCTTACAGGCAGACAGGTGAGTCGCTCAAACAGACAAAGCTCTTCACTTCCTGTTTTGGTCGGCAATTCTCGCTTTCTCTCACGTGATTTCCTCTGAAACACCTCACAGTCCGGGGCCAAGTGTCATCCAGTGGCCTCAGCATGAATTTCTTATTTTCCACTTGGCTACATTAGCATGATTGTTAGATGCAATCCCATAATTCCCCATGAGTCTTGTGGTCTGTAGCTAGCTACCGTTAGCTCATTAGCTCATGGCTCAGTTAGCTGAGGAGCCAGTGGCGAGGCGGGGTTGTGAAGTAGTATTACAAGGTAGAATGGGCTGGGGCTAGCTGGTTAGCATGCTAGCTTCAGTAGACATCTCTGCAACACACTACATAAACGTCTTTGACATAACATCAACACTGATACTTAATGTTCGTTAGTTTTTTTAATGTTCTTAATTATGGCAATATCTTGCAAATTGCTCCTTTAAGTTTATCTTAAATATTTAAGTTAAAACAACGATTGTCACTTTTAAACTTAACTTAAAAGCTTCTGTAGATGACTTTCTACTCATTTTCTTTATTGAATGGACATGGAGATGCAGTGACACCCCTAACCTCGAATGGGTCACAAATAATCAATGATGAAAGTTTAAGCATAGAAAACACTTGTGTACACCAAGTGTACTTTCAAGAAGTTCACCTCCACAGTTTTACAATGTAGCTCAAGACTGCGACAGATATTTTCTATGCATTTACTTTCGTCATTGATTATTTGTGACCCATTCGAGGTTAGGGGTGTCACTGCATCCCCATGTCCATGCAATAAAAAAAATGATGAGTAGAAAGTCATCTTAAATGATGGTAATGATGGCCATAGCTTGTTTTCTTCCTTTTAACTCCTTTACCTAAGTCATTTTAGCTGGATCACCACGGAACAGGGCAACCAAAACTTGTCATGTAAAAAAATTACGGCAGCCAGCACACTCAGCAGACTTGAAAGATGTATCTTTAATTGTTTTTTTATCCAGCCGTTGACTATTGGCTATCCAATAACTCTCACCTCCATGCACTGAGCAGAGGTCCAGAGAAGCATTAAAAAGAGCCATAACTAACTGAACGACTCCTGGGGGAGGCTCTCTCACTGACTGTATGTGTCTCTGGGGGTCTCTGAGATCCAACTGCACAGGGCTGTTGTTCTCCCTTGTCTGCCTGCCTGGCCTGTTGGGCCCCCATACCACAGCTTTCCAGAAAGACCCCCAAGCGATGCTGCAATGAGCCAGGCTGAGCAGTAAGCTGAAATTAAAGCTGTTTCACTGCGGTTTGTTAAATAGTTGGACAGTGAGAGCATGGGGTGGCCCCGAGTCAAGGCTAAGGCTGTCTGGGCTAGTGAGTGGAAATCTCAAAAAAGGCTAAGGGCAGGGGCGGGGAGAGGGGAACATGCAAAATAAAGGATTAGAGGGAACTCGCATAGTGACCTGGTTAGAAGGTTTTCTGGGATTTTGGTGAAGGAAAGCTAGGAAATGGATGTGGGTGTATTCTGTAGCACAGCAAATCTATTAAGTTTACTGTCACTTCTCCTTTGCCTGCGTGTATAGCAGCACAGTGGGAAGGAATGCATTACATAAGAAGATAAGATATCCACTCAACAGGACATACACAGAGTCAGTGTTCGGTGGTCATCTTAAAGTAATAGGGGAGGCTGGAAGAAAGAAGCTGTGTGCCTTCAGTCCTATATTATCTAACACATCAGCATCCATCATCTAAAATATGCAATAGCTGCTTCATTTATTCCAATCGCACCATTATGAATTGGTGGTAAAACAACTGAAAATGCTGATCATGTGGTTGTCTGAGGGTTAGGTGGCCTGTGGCTCGACTTCAGCAACAGAGTTGGAAGTGTTTATTGAATTATATAACTGTTCGCCATAAATCTGGGCTAAGGAGCACGGGGTGGAGATACAAGAGCCTTCTACCCCCCATGACTCGCTGGGTTTGACCACAAGTCCAGCCCACATTCTTCAGCCGCTGCTCGCCGCGTTTTGAGGCACTCCGAGCGCCTTTTCACGGCCCGCGCTCTGAGAGCGCTACAAAAATGAATCAAACCACATCATACTTGTCAGCAGCAAGTTTCCTGGCGGATGACTTCATCCTCGGGTCCCTCCTCTCTCATCCAGAGAGCACACTGAAAGTGAAGGTAATCACAACATTGCGTTTATTTTCTATTTTTATGCACGTTGGATGCCGTACAAGAGAAACATTTTCCTAATGTTTCCAGGCTACAGTGAATTGGCCATACATAATGACTGGAATGGAGGAGAATAAATTCCTAAGCCAAGTTCCTTTAAATCCACAGGGGTTCGCGCAACATATGGATCAGTCTTCCAAGAGGAACAGGAGCCAAGACATCTGTGTGACTAGCAGAGACTGATCCCCTCTACCAGAACACTGGGAATAGGAAAACCGGGATTATCTGGTCACATTGCATATCACGGGCATATATTCCCCCGCACAATGGTACATGCCCGGCCTCGCATGCTATCCATGAAGTGCTCTGTATCAAATTCATAATGCAATTTAAATAATACATCCCAATTAGCATGTACTGTTAGATGCGCGCACGTATTTTGCGAGGTGGAACTCTTCCCTGGACAAGCATTTCAAATCATATCTGAAATTGTGCAGCCCGGGAAACACAGTGACAATGTATCTTTCCCTACACTAATCTACTCTGTGTGGCGGTTTTTCATTATCCACTCTCCACTGTGTTCCTGTTCAGTGGGGTCTCTGTGCCCAGTTAAGAGTCCCACTCGCCTGAGGGTAAAAGGATGGTAATGGGGATGACGGGAGAGCAGGGCTTAACTATTTCACTGCATTATGTTTTACACTTGCAATAATGTAGTAAAAGTAGAAGATTATTTCATCACCGCACGATTATGATATCCACCAGGCTTGTAATTTGACTTTGCAGGGTGAGCAAATCAAAGATTTTTTTTTTTTTTAAATGGTGGACGGCTTTTGGGAGACACAATGAATTCAGCCGGAGAGTATGACATCAAGCCGTACCGCGGTATTGATTCAGAGCTTTACTGGGATTTATCGGTGGACATGGGAGGTTTCATTTTGATATTTCTGCGTGCAGAAATATCTACAGTATATTGTCGAGTACACGTTTACATGACAAGAGTCTGCGTTTGTAAGTGCAGGAGCGTACAGGAATGGAAGCTTGTGTTCTCACATATGTGACCTCCTGTGTCCTAGAATGTTGCCTCCACCCAACCACACCCCCCTGGTACACACACACACGCACACACACACAAACACGCACACACACACACACGTATTCCACCCTAGACAGGCCAGGTTGCCAGAGCTACACAAACTCCCACCCATTAGCGGCAGGAATCCAGGATAACCATGGCAACCAGTCTCTCACCCCCGGGGAGACGAGCAGTAGAACTGAAAGGCTCCATTCAATTTCCACATCCCAGTACAGCACACACAAAAGGACACACATGCACACTTTTCACACACTAACACACACTCACTGACGAGCGCACACACACTCACAGATATACACACACACTCACACACACACACACACACACACACACACAGACATGGACACGTCCAACGCAACCCACTTGCTCTAACAGCCTCGCAGTCACTCCAGCCTTCCCTGCCTGCCTCCACTGGGGTGAGTGGGAGCTTGTTAGAGAGACCGCACACTACATCCTCTCACCCACGGTCCTCGACTGCACATACACAGCGCACCAGCGAAACATTAATTACACCTCACTCATTGTGATTAAACACACTTTTAGAGGGAGTCGACAGACTCTTTATTTCATGCACAAAGATTATCTTTCTCCCTCCCCGGAGGCACGGAGCATCTCAGGAGTGACAAAGAACCGCACTGGGTCACATCATCGGACTGCGTCCACGGTGACAGTCTGGCATGTGCATTCTTGTCTCGTCACATGGCAGATACAGGGAGGTGAGATTCGTTTCATGTAGAGTAATTTTCTTTGGCACGTCTGCAGCATCTCCTCTGCGCGCAGACGTAAAAAAACAAAGGTTGGATGGAAATTATGTAACACGGCACACGGCGGAAGGAAATATTGGTATATGGCAAGAGAGAGAGAGAAGTGCAGTTACAGTATCAATTCGGTGGCTAATAAGGATGTAGTTACGGTGGCTGGCGAAACCCCCATCGCACTTGAGTGAGCGCGGCGTGCTCCCCAAGTCTCCACCCGTCTCAAACAGCAGAACACACTCGCCGGGTTTAACCAAGAGCAGAGAGAAAAGGTTAATGACGCACAGTGGGAAATCAACCTCTAAGTATCACAGATAGTATCAGAAGAAATGGGATAGAGAGGTATAGGGGCTGGCAGAGAATGGGTAGAAATAGGCTATATGAGAGGGGGCAGATGATGAGATCCTGAGAGAAAAATGGAAAAAAAAAAAGGGCGATGGGAAGGTATGGGCGAGACGAGACAGCCAAAGACATTTAAATGAGTGAAAAACAGAGCTGAGAAATGCAGGGTGTTGATTATCTCCTGTTCACATTAGAGCCCACACAGACCATTAGATGTGAGCCCAGCTTGAATCAATTTGGAAATTATCTATTCAAGAAAAATCTTGAGTGGCACGCACACAGCACTCAGCCTCTTTACCAACACAATACCTGGTTGTTTTCTCCATCTTGATGGCAGACAGCGGGGAGGTGAAGAGGAGTGCGAGGGTGCAGCGGCTTGTTAGGATTGGGAGGACAGGTGGGAAGAGTGGCAGATATTAGGGCCGGCAAATATCGCGAAAGGGCGTGGTGCTGTTTTGGAAACAATGTAGGAAGAGGAGGGAGGGAGATCTGGAACAAGGGAGGGATGGAGGAGGAGGAGTGGAGCGAGGCTGGCACTAATGACGGGTGCGCCCAGGGCCACACAAGTACAGCTGTCTCCCCTCCCAACTTCAGCAATGTCAGATCAGCATAATAAAACCCAGTGTGTTCGTGTACGTGCTCGCAGGAACAGCTGGGTGAGCGAGGGGGATGAGAATTGTGCTTCACCGAATCAACTCTGCCCCGAGCTTGTGGAGTTTCTCGGACCAATCCCCCGCGATGCTCTCGGAGGCTGTGGCGGACACTTAAAAACCTCTTGCAGCCTCTGCTTGGACAAATCACTTTCCTTTCATCGAGTTTCCAGAGGCTGACGTCAAGAAAGTGTCCAGAGAGCGCACTGAGTCACACACATGCAGGCTCCGCTCGCCACCTCTTTGTGTTTGTGCCCTTGGTGGCCTTGTGAAAAGGATGTACGTACACGCGATGATGTCAGGGGGGCGCTTCTCCGACATCACTACACACACCCAGAGTCCCTCGTCACTGATATCATACGCCCAGGTCCGACGGGGCTCAACCCTGGACACACAAACAGATAAAGCCGGCTCAAAGACTGTCTGCGCTGGACTTGATCTGTACATATTACTGCACTTCTTTGGACGGACCCACATGTAGGAGGATATCTGCCTGTCTGACTCACTCCTTGTCTGTCTGACCACCCCCTCCTTCTGGCCAGCCAGCTCTCTCTTTGTGTCTCTCGCCGTCTCCTTCTCCTCCTCTCTCGCCAGTGTTTGTCTTAATCATTGCTGAGGTGATGTGGGCCAGGCAGAGCCAGTGGATAATGTGATTAGAGGGGGCTCAAGCGCAAAGTCTCGACTCTGATCATTCCAGTCACTTGGGACTTCGGTCACATTTGCCGGGGATCTCCAGGTGGAGAATGGCCTCAATAAGGTCTCCTTGTTACTCACGGTTGTTTGAGCCTCGCCTCGTTCTAGCCTTGTTTTTGAAAGTGTCACTGTGTGTGCACCAGCCCTGCCCGAGATGTTGGTGAGCACGGCCGTTGAGCATCGGGACAAGGGGGAATAGAGGGTTTGGACAGTACATCTTTGGCAGTTTAAAGTGCATGTGTACACACATGTATATATATATTGGTGATCCTCATGTGTGAGTACGTCTAAGGATACCGAGTGTGTTTTTTCAGGCCTCCAGAGGCTGCACAGATGAATGAAGCATTGGATCAGGTAAGCCGGGCGTTACTCCCCAGCATGTGCTGCAGCTGGCCCCGGGGGATTGTGAGCAGTGTGTCTGCCAGACCGCTGGGGGAGGAGGAGGTGAGGAGAGGAAGAGTGGCTCTCGTCAGGGAAAAGATGAAGAGGGTTAGACATGACAGGCGTGTCATTAATCACAAGATTCTCCAGGCGGTGTTCGTGGATCTACCTGCTCCCCGATGGAAGGAACCAAAGGAATGGACTGGACTAGTCATGGGAATACGAAGAGTGCGTGTGTGTGTCTGTGTGTGTGTGTGTTGTGTGCATGTGTGTTTAGTTCTGTGTTTCTTCTGTGGCTTCATTATTGCCCAATTCCCCATTCCTGCTGCCGTTCCAGGCTCTGGCCATTTACCATAAGCCCCTCTGGCAGCTCCATCCATGACAGGTACAGAGAGAGAAAAGCACTCTGTAGGAAGCAAATCTGTCACCGCGCTAACTAAAACATGTCAGGGTGGTGGTGCAGTGTGTGTGTGTGTGTGTGTGTAGGTGCACACAGTGTGGATAGCTGATTGGAATCCGAGGCTGCTATAGTGAAGAGTTTATTTCATAGAGAAGGAAGAGACAAGGATGGAGCTTTGAAAGAGCTGGAGCAGCCGGTGTATCTGCAAAGTAGGGGGAAGGGGGGGGGTGAAATCAAAGCGCAGCTAAACTATGAGACGCGCTGAAATGTGTGTGTGTGTGTGTGTGTGTGTGAGTGTGTGTGTTCCAGGCCTCGGGGGAGCCAACTCCTCTCTCTGGACTAGACTGAGCCCACCTGAGTCTCTCTCCCACCCCTCCAGCTGTTCTCCCTCTCCACCTCCAAAGCGTCCCCCATCACCCTTATCTCCATCATCCAAAATTCAGTAACTCCAAAACCTCCGCCTGGTGCCGCTCGGATGAGCCCGTACGTGCTGCACAGCGCTCGTCGTGTAATGTTTGTGCCCTGGACTTTGAACCGTGTTGCTGAAAGCAAAAGTTGAGCTGTCGCATAGATGTTCCGTGACCTGTTGTGCTTGTGCTCTGACGGCTGTAGCCCAGTGTTTTCTGCTGAAGCAACTCCAGCTTTTAGACTGCGCCACAAGCGGAGCAGTGTGAATTCCCATATAAGGTAGGAGGACCCTTTCTAACCTTCTCCCTCCTCCTCCTCCTCCTCCTCCTCCTCCACTCTGCCTCCTCTACCCCTTCACTCCTTCATCGCAACCAGTTCACACTGTCAGCTCACTCTTCCCTTTATGCTAAGGCTGTGGTCTAATGCCCTTGAGACACACACACACTCTCTCTCTCTCTCTCTCTCTCACACACACACACACACACATAGGCAAATATCTCATGTGTCAAACACATCCCCTGTCATTTTGTGTTTTCATTCTGTCATTCACTGAAACCTGTTTGGACATCTGCATTTTCCTCTGTAAGCTCCACAATACGGTAAATATTGTACCAAAGCTTCAGATCAAGCCTCACAATTCCAGTGGGACGGGACTGGGAGAGCTGGAAGCAGAGTGGGAGGCAAAGATGGATTGAAAGATGAGGACAGTGAAGACGGGGAGAAAAAAAAAAAACACAGAGCTGATAAGACCTTCGGCAGAGGAAGTGTCGTTCTCAGCCGAATCCCAGTGGATTCCCAGCATCCCACTCTTCCCCTGCTGCAGGATGTAACCTCGTGTGGGAATACGTAAGGAATGTGGCCCCTTTTGTTTAGTGTGCGATAGGCTCCTGTTTGGCGGCATTTGTGTGTCTTATGTGTGACAAGCTCCAGGCTTGGCAGAGGCTGATCAGAGCCACACTCAACAGTCCTTTCTGGGTAAGACCCTCCTAGGAAAACAATGACTGGTCTTATGGCTGCTATCTTTCTAAGCCCCTCCTTGGCTGATGGAGCTCCTGTTGGGCTCAATCTGTGCTTCGTGTTCATGAACTACAGTTTGAACAAAGGACTAAGAAGGCAATGATTAATCTTATAATTATGAAAATATAAAACCTTTGACAAGTTAAAGACACAGTTTTTTCTGTTGGCAGAGATAGATCACAACAGAGCACGTGCAGCTTCATGGCTCTGTCTTGTTTCTGATTGGTACAGTTTGAGATGTTACAAATGCCCCTTGTTTAAAATGTGTCAAAATGAAATGACTCCAACCAGGTTTTGAATCATAGCTCCAATACTGCTTAATTTCAATACAAGGATACTATTAGGAGCCAGAAATGACACTAAAAATACCTTGCATGTAGGGGCCTTTTGAAAGTTAAGACAACTTTTGATTCATTGACATTGACACTGGCAGGAACTGAACCAAGGTCCTGAGATTAAAGATTTTGACTTGCTGAATGGACTTTTCCACAGATCATATAATAAGCCAAACACCATTTTGATAGCACCGTAACACAACGCTACAACCCCACATTTGACAAAGGTATCAAATAGCCACCAGAATGGTCAATTCAAAACAAGACAGATTTAAATCAATAGAATTGTTAAGAGAAAATACAGAAGAAAAAAATACTTTCATACCACAAAAATGAGTCTTGTCAGGACAACTCTGATAAGTATAAGACATTAATTTGGCCTTCAGTAGGCGTGCAGAGAGATATCACCACTGACCATGTATGTGATGAGTTTCATGGTTCTGTCTTGTTTTCTGATCGGTGCAAGCTAGAAGTAAGTTGGCATTCGTGATACTTCTTTGCATGTTTCAACCTCCGGCGTCTTTACACATGGTTAACTTCAATTTAGTTATTTTAACCACTTATCCATTATGTTTAGCTTTTCCACCATCACCTGGCCATCGCTTTTAACATTAGCGGACTGTTTATCTTTTAGATCACTCGATAGCTATCTATTTTGAGTTTGAGCTAACTATTTCAAGAGTTTATCCAATACTTTTAGCTGTCCATTACTTTTTTCGATCTATTTTAACCATTTAGCATTACTTTCAGCTGATCCCCTTTATCGTGAGCTAAATATTTAATGTTTATCCATTCACTATTAGCTAGGTAACTACTTTTAACAGTTCATTCAATACTTTTACCTGCAATTCATCCAGTACTCTAAGCTATCTGAGTAGACTAGGCTCGTTCATTTTCTCACATTCTCAGTTGCGGTACAATGAATAGTCTTCAAGCAGGCCCTGGTCTGAATCATCAGACCAACTAAGTGTGCAATATTGATTTAATTTAATTCAATGAACTGCCACTGCATTTTTCTGTATTTCATCAGAGGTCTTGTGGGAACTTTTTTTTTACTCACTATAGCTAATTCAGAAATGTACACTCGGTTGGACGTTTCAGATACATTGTAAAGGGTAGAATTTCACAGAGGATCTTTTCCCACTGGAGACCTGTAGTTGTCTTTGCCTAGGGCGCGAACAAAAGTACAACTCTTGAAAGGTCTTTAAATAGTCTCTCTAAAACTGTCGAAGTCTACCTTGGCCTTTTTACGCAATAATACGTCTACACACACAGAGACCATATTCAGCTTGAGGCTACGTCTTGCACACGAAGTGTTACCTTGTAGAGCGGTAAAGGAACATGATTTCTTTATGAGAACAGGGCAGGAAAGACATTCGGACATGAGTAGACAGAAAAACAAGGCAAGGTGAAGTTTATTGAAGAATTCATGACAGTTTGTTTGCTTTGGTGTAGCCCTCATGTTGACAGAAAAACAATCCATCACCAAGTGTTTTTCCGTGAAACACAGTGATACGATCACTATTTAGCAGTCAGGACTCAGAGCGTCTGATGTAAAATACAGACACTTCGGTGACCACGAGGATGTGCTTAACATCAGATAGTGACTAAATGATCTCATATCTCCGATTAACGGAGAAGGCCATTGTTACCCTTTGGCACAGAGGAATAAGATGAGACCGACGCTTAAACAAAACTGCCAAAAGTCTTTTTGTAAGTGTGTCAAGTTTTTACCGCCACTATTTCGGTAGCTTTTCAAGCTTTTTCTCTTATTACAAACCTGAAGGATGCTGAAAAGTTGAAGTGACAACAAATTTAAACATACAATATATTACAGCATTTCGGATGATTTCATTCATTTTTGCATTCATTCATTTTTTTAAAAACAACCATATCTTTGGTTCAATGGTCAATTTATACGATGCACAAATACTGTAGATAAGCAAAGTAGGCAAAGAGAGGCAGGAAAGCTGCGTAGGACTGTACCCTACGTATCCTTCGACAGGTTTCAAAATGAGTATTTTGATATGTTTCACTTTCTGAATTGTTGAGATAATCCCTGCTGTTCAGAGGTGACTATTTCTCTATTATTTATGACAGGTTTAGTGCAAACCTTGACAACGTCACCTCAATCAACACACGAACACTTCACCTTGGCAGGGAACGTCAGACTGAATCTATCGACCTTTCCAACGCTACTGTAGCTCGTGTAACCAAGCAAGAGCAGGCAAGCACTCTGGGTATATGCAAATACACGATTGCCAAACGTATACATATTGCATTGTGTGCCAAAGGATATGCCGGCTTGGGCTAAAGTTCCAGAATCAAAACTTTATACTGAAATAGATACAACTGTGTCACCACAGCTTGTCGCCAAGGACAGGAAGACTGATGGACACTTTTAGCAGGTACTTTTCTCATGATAGACATCACCTTGGTTTTAATGTAAGGGTGTTTTATGAAAGCCGAGTCAAGCCCAGGACTGTTTTGCTTTCAATCAGAACTGGAGATGGTGAGTCAGACACGGAGGTGGGATAAAACAAAACTGAGGAAAGAGCCAGGGACACTCTTTCAACTCATTTGAACTGTCTGTCCGTGTAGTCAGCCAGTTCCCTGCACGGCTTGTGTGTGTGTGAGCTTGTGTGTGTGTTTGTGTGTGTGTACATATGCTGTCTATATTACCCAGCATCAGCAGAGACTTGTCCTCACTCAAAAGGAAACTAATTTGTGTTCAAGTTCTTCTTATTTCCTCTGCAGTCTCTCCGCTCACCTCGACACTTTAGTTTCACTGCAAACATAAAACTGACTGTGTGACCAACAGCAATGCAGCTGTGGGCATGTGTTGCTTTGCAATCTCGAGCCAAACAACACTTAAAGCACCTTCAAGAAACGACAGGAAGAGAGGATGTTGCTAGTTTTGTCAAACCTTAGGCTGACAGAAAACGCGAGAACGCCATACAGACATTCAGAGCAGAAACACGTGCTGTACATTCAGAACACTCCTCCACTGTAGTTTGTGTTTTCGGCGTCTGAGCGTGGTGCTAAAACGAGGCGACACCGCGGTCAGTCACACAGGAAACTGCGAAGGCAGACGACCTCACATCCTGCCTGAGCTTTGGAAGAAACACTTCCTCCTTTGAAGCAGCAAGTGCAATTACTAAAGGTCTCTCACGTGAAGGCAGTGGTGCTGTGCTGAGAGCTGAGCGGTGAAATATCGTGTGTCTGCCGAAATTTAAAGCCGAGCACGGCAGGCGTGCACCCCAGGTGTCATCAGTGTGAAGAACAGAACGCTATCACAATAGATCTTTGGAGGGAAATTACATTCACAAAAATTTCAAGTGAATAAAAGGAAATAACAAAGCAATGAGATTCCATCACAGACGCAGAGTTCAAAACAACAAAGCAATGGTTATCAGCTCCAGGATCATACACACTGGTAATGGCTATAAGTTGAACCTGAGGTCCAAAGGATTGTTTGCCAATAGGCACCTTCTGTTCAATGCTTTTATGGTGCTACTGAGACTGGTAGTAAATACATCAAGGCAGTGCGCGGAAAAATTTGCAGAGGCAGGCAGATTTCTCACTCGTGTCAATCTAGAAAAATTCCCCCGGGACAATCAAAAAGATGTGAATAGGGGAGGATGTCGTGCATCTTGATCTCACCTTCAAACTGGCAGTGACACAGATGAGACAGAGCTGCAGTTGTGATCGGAACTGTCTGTTTGCAAGTATAACTGATAACCATCCTCCCACCACTCCATTATACGCTGACAAATATCACGTAGATATTTCCCCATACGGTCTGCGAGTCTCAAGACCGCGCATCACACATTTACAAAATGCTGCTACTACTTGTGCAGCAGTTCAACAATAGCTGTGGCTCTCAGCAGCCTTCCACTAAGGCAGTCTGTGTTTGTTCACTCCTGCCTGTGTGTCTGCCCACAGCAGCCAGCCCCCTGGTTGCCATCAGGGCTTCTTGGCTGTAGTTTTGGCTTTCCCGTTGGGTCCTGTTTTGATCTGGGTCATCTCCACATCTGTCAGGGCGTCAGGGGGAAGGCATGAGCGCATGCGTTCGATGGTCTTCTGGTGAGCTGCCCTCTCCTGCTCCAGAGAGCGAATCATGTGCTTCATTTTGCTCTCCCGAGAAAGGAAGTTCTCTACGCTCGTCTCCAGCGTCTGAATCTTCTGCCGCGCCGCCTGGGGACACAGACATTGCACCTCGGTAAACGCCGGGTTTGATGCAAAAGACACACATGTGGATGGAGGGTAAATACAAAAAAGCACAGAGGCTGCAAATTCTGAGAGCTCCAGAAGAAGACAGCACTAGTGGGACTTTGCACCAGGACCACAGCACAAAACCTCATAAAAAAGTGCCATCAAGTATGATTGCAGTTTATATATAATCCACATTTGACAAGTCTAAATCACTTGTGAGAGTAACTCTTTGACCCTCCATAATATGCGGACCATCAGGTGCGACTTTAGCACTACTACTGATCAAAATGTTGAGAGTGTTTGGAGACCATATAGTGTTCAGTCCCTTTGTCTCGTCTTTTATTGTGTTTTTAACTTGTGTTTTAGTGCCATCTATGGGAAGTCTGAGATACAACCTGTGGCAACTTCCGTGGATCGCTACACACAACACACATCTGACAGGACTGTTCACCACTTCCATTCAAAAAAGGAATTTTAGACTGATCGCATAAATTCCCTCAATGATCAAGCTTTAAAAATATCATAAATGATACATCTAGATCTCTCCTCACCTGAAGTTTTTCCAGCAGGTCCATGTTCTGTTTCTTCAAATGCACATTCGTCTTCTCAAGTTTGTCGAGCCGTTCGGAGTCATCCGGCAGCGGCCCCGCCTCCAACATCTCATCCTGCAGGACGTGGTACTCCACCTCGTATGCATGCAGCTGCTTAGAGATGTCCATCTCCATCACCTGGCGAACAGCAGGTTACACAGTGAGACAGATGCCATCAACTGACAAGTCATTACAGTATGTCGATATCGTTGCTAAAACCAACAGTAAGTTCCATCAAATTTAGTCCATATAGAGAGGAAAGGATAAAGGATAAGTTGGTGATATTGTAGATTTATCTTACTATCAACAAATCCACAGGAAAAAAAATACCAAAAGCAACAATTAATGGATCTTACTAACATCTATTGTCCGTCCATCCAAAGCCTGATATAGCTAATTCCTCTGCACCGTTGTGCAAAACAAACAACCATGAAAAACACACCACTAAGGCACATGGGTAACATGTTAACACATTACAATGAACATGGGCACTGTGGTTCATGTTGAGTCGGTCCCACATACACCATCCTGGTGCCGTAAATACTCACTCGGCACCAAAGTTGCTCCCTAAAAATAGTCCCTAAGAAATGCTGGATTTATTGAGTTTGAGTAAGATACGCTAAAAAGTACAGTTCCCGCCGGTTTAGGGTTAATTAAAGCATAGATTTGTGACTAACTTCAAAGGATTTACAGAAAAACCGACCACCAAAAGTCTCCGTTTAACAAAAAATTGACGATATAAATTAAGATAATAAAGTGCTATGAATTAGTTTCGAGACAGCACACAACAAAAGCACAATGACTTGTAAATATAAACATATACATTCAATCAAAGTGCCATTGTTTTATTGGCAATAAATCAGAAAAAAACATTCTACTTTTTTGTATGTAGTTTAGTGGCAGTAGTTTTCTATCCAATCCATTTAATCCTTTATAGACCAGGACTTTTTTCCCCGCTTTCTCAAAAGAGCACTCTGTACAATAGTAGATATAAACCATTTAAATATGGAGGAAAAAAATGCCATACACACAAGTAACACTTTCACATTGAGAAAAGATATTTGAATACAGCCATTTCAGAGTTTAAATGGCTGTATTCAAATATAAGTGAATAAGAGTATTAGTTTTCAAGGTTTTTTGCAGCTCGTTCCACTTGACACACGAGGAGCATTGGATGTGCCTCTCAAAAGTTTTGTATATGAGAGTTTTGACACTTATGGACAGAGACAGTAAGATGATATTCATACGTGAACTTGAGAATAGTGCACATTTGGCAATGGCTAGATTTAGAGAGCAGCCTGTGGAATATGAAATGGTATAATCAGAATAAAAATGTACAATTAAAATGTACTCTTACAATTATCTTACATCACAATAAAGAGGACCAAAAATACACCCTTGTAGGACACCCGTAATGTTCAATCAGTCCTAACAAGTAAAGTTGTGAAATATTATGATCAACAGAATCAAAGGCTTCTATTACGTCGATTGGAAGCATAGCACAGTGTTGACAATTGTTGAGGGTTTCAACAATGTCGTACACATAATGCAGCGGTTACGGTGCTAGAGCATAATCTAAATCCTGACTGCTGAGGCTGTAACATGTGTTTCTGAGTTTGAAATCGGACAGCAGTTGCTTCAAATGACTGGAATTCCCACCTTTATCTGACGAAATAACCTGTGCAGCTTCACAGACATTCGAGACTTTCAATTCTGATCCCACATGAATGGTAGATCAAAAATGTGAGCTAGAGGTAGCAAGTAGGTGAGCACTAAGGTGCAGAAGGGAAGGATCTAAATCAACTCCACAGTTCAGGTTTTAAACTATCCAGTCTACTGTTGTCCTCAGTTTGGCTTGGAGAAAATGCACTGCCAGAGCGGTGGATATTTGATGACAAACCTGCAGGTTGAGTGCAAGCATTTATAGACGAGGCCAATTTGGAGTGGCAGGTGAGCCTCAGTCATGCAGCTTTGCAGCTTTAAACAAATTCCTTTAAACTAAACAAGACAGTGTGTCTTCCCTTGCGTTATGGTGAATACTGGATCTTTACATCCCATCTGTAAACACATTTTTCACTGTCACAAGTATCAGGAAGCTCTCAGTTTACCTAAGAGGGAGTTACGTAGGTGGCCGCTCATGCACAAGTATCAAATTTACATGCGTCACTGTGTTTAATTGTCTGGAAACTTGTGATCCTACTTTATAGGATTTCAACTTCTCATTCTGTACCTTCGCTATGGTCTGCTCCATCTGCGCATGGGTGAGGGCAGGAAGTGTTGTTTTCAGATAGTCCACGATGCTCTCAAAGCTGTCACACTCCACTATCTCCCCCTCATGGCTGCTCAGCAGACAGAGGGCCACTTTAAAGATCACGCCGGTCCCTTGGACAAACACAAAATCTGAAAAACAAGAGAAGCACAGGCACATCATTGAAAACACCAATGCTTTTAGCACCTTCCCTGTAAGCCATAATTACTCGGAGGCTACTTAAATGTCATCCTCTTCTCGGAAAGTGGCATTGTGTAAGCAAACACAGCCATCGTTATAAACACATAATACATGAAAATATACCAAAGATGCGGGACACAAAGCTGAGGGGGAACTGCGAGGCGAAGAGAGTGAGGAACCACGGCGCTGCGTAGAGGCTCGGGCAGATCTCGTGCTCCTCGAAGTGATTGTACAACTCGCGGTGGTAGTCGTGCAACAGTCTGGAGAGCTGGTACATCTGAATCTGCGATCACAAAGACAGTGTGCACAGGCACAAAGAGACTCATTTAAACAGATAACACAGGTCAAAACATGCTGTTCCTGAACAAACTGGTATATCTGGGTCTGCAGATGGAGGTTTAAAAATACCACCCGGCAATCTGAGAAATACTAGCTGACAAATGAACCTTTACCCAAGCAGGAAGCTCCTCAAGTGTTACCAGATCGTGTTAGAGACTTGCTGAGACACGCACCAAGGCCAAGCATTTAATGAGCAGTACAAACTCTGTAACAATGTATTACAGTGATCCTGACAAGTGCTACAGCGAAATGCAGAGCAGACAGAAACGAGAAGCAGAAGTTAGCTCAAGCTAAAATTAGACTGTTATCAGTCTTACAATTTCCTGACTGTTACAAAGAAGACAAGTAACACCTTTACCTCGTCGTACTGAACCACCGCACACTGAAAAAGGCACAAATTCCTCTTATCGTCGCAACCTTTGGATTAGTCTAAGACGACGGGGAAACTGCGGTGTGGAGGGGACCAGCAGGTCACTGCTGGGCTAAATGGTTACCTGATGCAGATTAAACATTACCACGCCTGCTGATGCTTTCACTCCGGTGAGGTGGGCTGATGTTTAACCGAAGCTAACAGAGCAGGCATGCAGGTGTGGTTTGATTTAGAGGTGGAGACACTTGACTACTGTTTGCTGTTGCTAACTACTAACTCAAACAAGGCCTCTCACAGCAAATACATCACAGCTAAGAGTGTAGAGCGTAAAAGCCCAGTGTGCCTGTTACTCACATGCTGTTCTAATAAGGTTGGGAAAAGGTTGGAGTCATGTTGTGACCATAGCTCTTCCATTATTCTGGACTAAAATACTCAAATTATTCCGAGCCCGAGTTTTATTTTTGTTTAGAGACTAATGAGACATTTCTGAGGCAGTGTGTGCTGCTGTTTCGCAGTTCACCCCAAAATAAAAAATAAAAAACGTTCCTCTTATCTCGAGTGCCCTCCGTTAGATTTGAAAGAAGACAGACAATAACTCTAAAACGCTGCAACTCACATCAAAATGATCTAGATGTATAAATAGCACTACAGGTAAGAGGAAAAATGTGTATTTTGGGTGACCTGTCCCTTGATTCTCCCTGCGCCATGGTCAGATCTGTTTGGGGAGTATACTGGCATGTATTGCTTTCAACCAGTGTATTTGTTGATACCACCAGTGGTGCGCCACAGTGTTAAAATTCTGTTCAGTGTATTTTTTTTCCCTACAGGCCCAAATGAACAAGTGAACGCTGCTTTATCAAACACTTTATCTAATTTGAGGTTTTTTAAATTGAGTGTTGGTGCAATCCTGTCTGATGCTTGAACTCTGAATTACCTCGCAGGAATTAAATGCATCTAAAATGTTATCGTACAGTAACGAGATCCCTCATATTCTCGTAACGTGTTCCAGTGGTCCGTACACCCATTCATGTACTGACCTGCAGAGAGACCATGTCCGGTCTGTACTGCTGCCTGATGCCGAGGTCATACATGAGGAACTTCAGCATGTCAAAGGCCTGTTCTTCACTCATGTGCAGCAGCAACACTCCGGCCACGAAGCTGATACCCTGGCAGTAGCCGACCTGTGTGGAGCAAAAAAAGCACACGACATATATACTACCAATTTCATGACATTCACCAGACTATGGCTTCACTTGCTCATATTCTATATTCGATTTGAATATTCTGAATTCTGGCCTTATTCTGTATTGAGCATTTTCAGCTTAAGATATGTGGGACATGCCGGTACGGCTCAAGTTTAAGAACTTAGCATTCTTTGGACATATCTAGAGCACAATCAGATAATGTTACTCAATTGGGGTTTTTACCACGGTTTGCATCACACGGCCTCTTGCCTGTTTACAGTCAGCTCTGTGCGTTGTACACAAACCAACAAGCCAACAGTTTGCAAGGCTGGGGAAGCAACGCATGCACAAAAGAAAAGCCCACATTTCTGGTCAGAAGGAGAAACACACCTACTTTTGAGCATTATGAAAGAAAATATTGGATATGCACAAATATCGCAATGTCGGCCTTTTCAAAAAGTGAAGGTGGTTGAAGGAATGACAGGGGCGGCTGTGTTTGCAACAAGAATATGAGGGAAACTTTCATTGTCATTAGCCAGCTTATTAGGAATATTGTCTTTTTCAGAATAAGGGCAATATCGGAATATTTTGCGCATGTAAAAAGAAGTCAGTGCTGCACTGAGGGGGGAAAGGATACGGGATTGTGAATGTACCTCTGTATCCAGCAGAGAATAGGCTTTGAGGAGGTTGTAGAGGGAAAGCTGCCCTGCACCCAGCTGGGCCGAGAAGTACTGGTGGGTGGGGAAGGTCCGGCCTGAGCAGGGAGACAGTGAAGATGTTTACATCTGGACAATTATGAAATGAGCTTTCAAATTGACAAGAAGAGGCATTTTGTCATGTCTTTTTCTTAAAACTGAGGAGAATAACAATCAAACTACTTCTCCTTTGACAAGTACTAATAATAATGATAGTGTCTCTGAATGCCTGAAGTACAAAAGCAATCAAATTCAATGACTTTTCTTTGTTCTCCATGACAGCATGGACCCCTTTTATACAACTGCGTGCACACCTAGATCCACCAGAATAGAATGCTGCTGTGCGGTGAGCTGCTTGAGCAGGTCCTGGTAGGGGGTGTCCGGGGCCTGCTGACGCTGGGGCAGCCTGTGACGCAGCCTGTGCTGATGGGAGAGGAGCAGCCACACCTCCCCCCGCCTGCCCTTGGGAACACCTGTGCACAAAGATGGAGACAGAAAACGGCTCGCTCAGAACGTCACAGAATCAAAGATACAGCAATACATGTCTTTGCATCCTCTTCCTCTCACTTACGTACGCATTAAATCCTACACACACACACACACATCGTTCACCTTGGCAGAGAGCGCGATACATCTCCTCCTTGTCCTGTGGGACTGTCGTTCTGCCCGGGGCCGTCAGTTTTCTCTCCCACAATGCCAGCCCATCTTTGGAGCACTGGCCCACTTCCTGGTAGCTCAGCTTCATCTTGCGGATGTGCAGCTCGTCCCTGCTCGCTGCAACACAGTCGCCAGAACAAAAAAGAGATGAGAGAACATATTCAGCACCATTTCGTCAGTGAAGATTCTCCGGTCGCTCAGGGAAAATCAACACCAAAACGCCACCAAAGGAGGGCTGCACTTAAAAACAAAAAAAAAGCCGTCTGTATTTGTAGAACAATTACGCGGCGGATTAAAATACATCAGATTTGAGAGCAAGTGTGTTTACAGCCCCTCACACCTTTTTGTCACCAGTTACCACAGAAAGCCTAGCACGTAAACACAAGCCACAGTACCCACATTAACACCAAAGATCCATCCCATTTATGCTGGAGGCACGGAGGAGCTACACCAAGATTGCGGGGAGAGGAGCAAAGGACAAAAGACACAAAAGGAGCATAAAGTATGATAGTACCTGAACATGCAAACTAAAAGAGGTGGACTGAATGGATATAATTAAAAACACCCGAAACCATGCAAAACATCTATCTGCCCTAATCCCAAGGGCTCCTTTTATATGGCTTACCTTCTATTGAAAAACGGTTATTCACAGTTAGGTCCTCAGACCAGCATTGGTGCCATAGTAACAAACAAAAGGGAAAAAGATGTGTTGGTATAATATAATATAATATGATATTAAAGCCACACAGAGCAGGTACATCCCACGACATGAAATAAAAACATCTCCCTTTCATTCTCCTTTTCTCTGAGAGCTGGACGTTAATGTAATGTGCTGTTTTTTGTCCATTTTTCTGAGCTACACATTCTGATCTTGGATTTTTTTTATCATCAGGGTGAGTTAACTTCATGCCACTTCACTGGAAAGATGCCGTTTTGATAATGAAGCAGTTAACCGACTGTCCCAAATGGCCTCCTCTTCCTCTTCTCCACTCCATTTCTCCTCTTGCCTGTTTACTTCCTGATAAGAGTCGAGTGGTTGAGAGGGCAGGAGAGGGGGGAAAAAAGTGGAGTGCTAAAAATAAAACTTTGGGATGCAGCCTCAATAAGCACGGCCATGAGAGGGCGATATTTTCCAGCGCTACATCCAGTCCCCTCCACACATCTATAAAGGCACACAAAATAAAGCCTCTGAAGTGTGCCTGGTATGGTATTTGCAGAAAAAAAGTATAATCGGTACATTAAAATGGCACCCACTCCTCTCTCATTTAAAATTCTAGGATAAATGAATCTGCAATTATTTTCAGTTTAAAGTTTAACTGCTGGACGCAAGATGTCTCCTGATCAATATAAAGTCCATTTTCAGCGTATGTGCACTGGAGGCTTCAGGTTTCCACATCACACTTGTGTACGCTGAATATTGCAGTAGAAAAAATGCCACTTGAAAAATAAGTTTAAAACAAACAAACGATGAATACCTTGTGTGTCTTGGTAGTAATAAGTAGGGAAAAAATCTGTAAAACAAGTCCCATTCATCTCAGTGAAATGCTACTTTCTAGGTGATTGTGTCTTACCTGTGTATTGAGATAGTTTTGACTACAAATTAGACAAATATACGGTCCACGCTGCATAAACTGCACCAGGACTTGCTTCCAAACCTTTTGTGATGTCACACATCATGCTCGTAGGCCCTCTTAAGATCTAGACTACCAGTGAGCACAGAGAATGCGAAAAACAGCCTTCCGGTGTCAAACTCTGCACAATCCTCATTCTACACAGCAGAGCTCCAACATTCAGCTTTACGAATGAGAAGAAAATCACAATTTCGACTGGAGGGGACCTGAACTGATTTGACCCGTACATGCACTTTAACCAACTGAGTAGCTCTTTTAGTTTGTTTGTGTGTCTGCATGTCTTCATATGTCCTTAGGAGTATATGCAACACCAAAACATTCGGCTCTAATAATAGATGTGCTCCAGAATCCAAGTCCAAGACGGCAACATTTGACCTCTCTACACAAACAGATATCACAGCATGGGAGTAGCCAACTCTTCCATCGCTGTGCACCTCATGAATCTTCATCTAGGAGCGGCAAGACCTCAGAGAAACACTTTCATCATAAATAAATGGTAACAGCTTATAGTTAATAGCTTTACTTTATGGAAACTTTATTAAATGCGATATAACTATTTACTAAAGTGTAATGTACTATACATTTACCATATATGAATGACTGGTATTATACAATGTTAATGACTTGAGTATTTAAGTGTGCAGTGAGGAATTTACCACAGTAATAACATCCTAACTACCCTAACAATAAGCCCCAGTATGAGCCGCTTTCCACCAGAACAGCCCCGTGACAAATTATAAATACTGCCAGTGTCTGCAGAGGAGCACACACACTTGACATCAAAAGGATACTGAATGATCCAGCAGCACACAACAACGGACATCATGTTCTTCATATTTTTTCATTCATGTGACCAGAGGAAGGACTGGTTCCAGGGTGATTATCATACTTTATGTGCACAGTAGCAACTGAAAACTCACCCTCCAGTCTCTGGTTCTCCTTTTCCATTCGCAGCAGCAGGATCTGCTGGTGGATGGCAGTCTTCCAGAGGGCCCGGTAGTCGGCCCCCGTCCTCTTAGGTCTCTCCCCCGGCGGCAGCTGGCGCCCCAAGGGATCCAGACTTGAGTTGCAGGCACGGGGTGAGAGAGGCAACAGCTCCCTGCCATCAGAGTGGTCTAAAACACAATATCCAGAAACATTAACACAAAGTACATGTAGAAAACATATGGTTTATGTCACAGTTTCTTTTTATGATCAATGAATCAAGTGTTAATGTAACAACGATCTTAACCCCAGGCTGAAAGAATACATCAGTCTGCCCTTTTGCTAAACCAAAGTCAGTGCGCTGCAAAGTGAGATATGAATCCGGTAGTTAAAATGTGATATTTGTAAAACGTCATGACTGTTTGCAGCACTTCGTACGTCTATGCATACTGTCATATGTGTAACTATGTCTAACCTGTATGTAAATTTCATAAACTGAAATGCCTAAGTAAGAAAAATAAATATTAGGGCAAACTGACAATAAGGTTGTATCGTATCGTATCGTATCATATCGTATCGTATCGTATCGTATCGTATCGTGTCATATCGTGTCTTGTCTTGTCGCATTGTATCATATCGTGTCCTACATTATCGTGTTGTATTGTGTAATGTCTTATCGTGACTTATCGCACATGTCTTATTGTATCATGTCTTATTCTATCGCATCGTGTCATATTGTGTCTTATTGTATCGTATTGTATCGTGTTTGGTATAGCAGGCAACTGTTTTTGGCAAAAATACTCTGATAAAACCCACTGGAACACTAACTAACTAACAGGCAGGGGAAAGTGGAGCACTAGCAGCTAAAAAGCCAGATAATTCAGGAGTTGTTAATTTCCTGGATCTGGGGCTAATCACCACATTTTTTAGCTCCCTTGAGTAAGATAAGAAAGACGATGCTAAAGCGAAGAAAACTGGTCATGAGAACAGGTAGGAGGATCGCTTTCACAAGCTCCTTTATCAGTGTTTATCTGACAAGGATGAAGTGGGAAAATTCCTCTATGCTTTTAAAGCTTACTGCTTTTCCCATTCGTGCATGCATGAAAGACGGTCAGGAGTTTAAGAATAGCAATTTTCCACAAGAATCAAATGTTCCCCCTGCCTTGTACTCATTTGATATGCACTTGTGGATTATTCAGAGCGGATTCAACACGGCTCGTGTTTTGCCTTGCATGAACTGCTTGAGGGATTGCGTTACCAGACCTGGGTGCTGCATGGATGCAGATGTCTTGTTCATGGGTGACGCGACCCTCAGGAAGATCTTCTGTCTCCAGGAGACCCTGCGTGGGGTGGGAGGGAGACCTCCGCTCAGAGAGTCACTGCTGCAGCCAGACAGGGTCCTCTTCCTGCCTTCCCCATTGCTACGAGACAAGACAGCAGCGTCACAGACACCCGATAAACGAGTCAGCTATCATCTTACACCAACACTCTCTCAGCAGCTTTTACAAATGCAGGCTCTCTATCTCTCACACACGCAGACACAGACACACACACACACACACAGACACACACACACACAAATCCTTAAAAAGACGATGGCACACATATTCCAACATCACCACTCAGAAACTTTACACAAGCTTCTCATCAACAGCTGATGAGAAAAGGTCAAGGTGAACCTGTAACATACTGAAAAACATGTACCCAATGTGCATGTTAATAAAGCAGAAGGTAGTGTCGGACAGTATATCACAATTAGTATGTAAAATGACAACAAACATCAGCCACTTAAACAGCCGAGGCGCATGCGTGCTCGCTCATTTTCTGGAAAAGAAGTTGCTTTTGTTAGTAGAGAAGAAAACTTGGTTACTGCGACTGTTGGAGGTAGTGAAAAATGTTCAAACAAACAAGTTTTGTTGCGTTACTTGTGTTTCACATTCACTGAGTTATAATATCAACTCGTCTGCATTGTTGCCAACACAACAACGCAGACATTATAGCAAACTTGGTCGTTGCTGAACCACATCCAAAATAATTTGAAAAGGGATCATGATCAAAAATGTTTTAGGGGCTCTTGGATAACAGAGATAAAACATCAGATAAGGCAATCCAGGTACCCCAAATATAAGAAGATGTACAGAGGAAACCTAAAGTAGGATATAGATTTTACAGGTTTTCTGTCATTTATTCTGTACAGGTTCCTCTGTTTTTCACAGACTGTTGTAATATTGTAATATTAAACATATGGGTTACCCATTTCCTACATATTATGTACACAGATATATTTCTGTGAAACCTTATCTTGTGTATTTCATTGTTTCATTAGTATGCCTCCGTACAGCGATAGCCGTGGCATTATGTTTTAGGGTTGTTCGTCCCATTGTTGTAAATGTGATATCTCAGATTTAGTGGTCAAAGGTCACTGTGACCTCACAAAACACAGTTTTGACCATTAGTCAACCACTGATATGATAATTCCGACGTCTGAATTTAAGGTCAGAGGTCAACATCACTGTAACTTCATAATATTCTGCAAAAAAAATGTTCTGGCTATTATTCAGCACCATAGCTCTGAAACAACAACTTGACTGGTGCACAGAGGTATGCAACCAAGAGGCAGCAATTCTATTCTATTTCTATTCTATTTTTATTGTCACGTTAGTATTAGAGTCATGTGCTTGCTTTCCATTGGCTGTTGCTACTATATACTGTCGGTGAGACCCGTGTGGTTTGTTTATTGGAGCCATGACAACGACCTCTTTGTCAAAACATTTTGGCTTTTTTTTTTATTTAGCCACTCTAGTAAAGGCTTTATTACTTCCCTCACTGTTTGTTACATTTTGTTATATTTGGAGCCTTGAATGGTTTCTTGCTTTGAACCAAAATAAAGCGTATGGTCATACGTGGAAAGACGGTGAGGGTGAGAGTGAACCTGTTATTTGTGGTAACAAACGAGCCCGCTATGTGCAAAACAGGAGGGCGAGTGCAGCCCGGTTCACCATGTAGGAAAGTTGTCTCCACTTTGTTTTTACATGGATAATGCACGATGCATTTAATGACACTACAGCAAAACGCGATTAGAAAATTCTCGTATTCTTTTGCAGGTACGGGTCGTATTACTGAAGTGATTAGAAAGACTGCATTTAACTAGATTTGACTGTGGATGTGAGATTAATATCATAATGTAACAGTCGAAAATATCACAGATGCTAAACCATTTTTGCAGCGTTTGTTCCCTCTTGCAGGTCTCTGTTTTGCCATTCATGGAATTATTCCACATCAGTGCATTCTGCGTTGCACCATTAAATTAACATGTGGTATATTTATTAAAGGACATTTAGTTTTTGTACAAGTAAATTAAAATCCTGGCACCAATGATTTGTTGTGTTTTCTTTTTAAGACAACCAATTTGCAAATTCAATTTGACAGTGAATGTTACATTTTAATTTCAAGCCGTGAACACACAAACACTATATACATAAATAAGCTTTTAAATGTGAAAATTAAATCTCAACTACTGGAGAGACTTCATGAATCATTAATGAGCCTTTACAGTCAAATTGCATTTTTCCTTTGTTAGTGCAGCTTAAAGGAACTTCCACTTTTTGTTGATTCTGGACGCATCCGGTAGACAAAAGCAGTATGATATCAACATATTTTCAATACCAATTTTCTTTTTTAAACACAGCTGTTTGCAGGATGCAATATGAATCATATTTGATACTGAAACATACTAAATTTTGTTTCAGTAAACGTTGTTGTTTTACTCTTAGAGTCTGTAAGACTCAAATCATCCTCACCAATCTGCCATAAAAAAATATTTAAATTTGTACTTACTCAACCTGGATGAGTAGAAATCAGCCCAGTGATGGGCATTAAGAATAAGTCTAATAACTTTACAGAAATAGTACATCTTCTCACTGACGTTCTCCTTTGTTTATGTAGCTCATATAGAGGCGTCAGCATGAAATTGAGACTGTTTCATGACTCACTGTAGTATGTTTTAAAAAAAACAAGTGGATCACTTGATGGCTGTAGTAGTCAGTAAGCTTGCTCAGCACACAAGTGCCCGTCTCATCATGTGGACAGTGAAAAACAGGAAGTGACCTTTATCGAGACAAATGTCAACATGTTTTCACTCCCTCAGCTGTTCTGCACATTTAACATCGCCTCTTAAAAACAGATTTGAATTCTCCACTTGACATATCACTTCTCATTAAGCTTTCCTGCCAGTGAAGTCAGAAAGTCACAGTAAAGACGGCACTAGCGCTGGGGAAAAGAAATGTGACAGTGCAGCAAACGTGGGCATGTGCAGATTTAGATACCCTGCAGGTCAAGGCTTCGGCTCTTATTCATCGTCAGGCGCAACATGTGTTAAAGAGCTTTTTTTCCGCCTTTTGCTGCATTATCAGTGTAAGTGTACTTGGGGTTTTGTCTGCTTTCAGAGGAGAAAAAAAACATCCCGCCAATTGACAAAGGTCTGCTGCACTGAATCTCATACATAATGGAAATGTTACCCTTTACTTTCTGCCATCCAGATATCTAGTAGACTGCGTGTCTGCAGAGGATCTAGAGACTCTCTGGCACACAGCGGTTGTCTTCTTTTCTCGAACACACTAGATTAGCCGATTGATTAGTGCAGCTGATCGTTAACAGTAACCTTTCAAAATAAAACACATCACTGAACTGAGCCAGCGTGATGCTTAGACCCCCGCCGGGCGTCACGAGCGGCAGTGGTCAGGAAAGGTGACGGCGGTGAGAAGTGTGACGTGCAGTTAATAGAAGCTGAAAATCCAGATTAAATACGGTTTAGCCGTGCAAAACAGCGCCAAGTTCACATGCAAATACAACAAGAGAGGGGTGTATCAGCATCCCCTTCTACTTCTGAGTGAACCAGGAAGAGGGCGGGTCCAGCTGCAGAGATAATGGGAAAATAAAGAAACAGCTGGAAGGTGTTTTTACCCATAAAAAAGTTCCTATGGATAGACAGGAAATTCAGGGACAAAAAGCTGGGTGTTAAAAGGTTCGGACAGCCAACATGTACGCGGCTACTGCCATCCCAGCAAAGATCGGTTCGCCCTCCCACCCATCTCATCCCCTCCTTCCCTGGCTGTTGCCTTTGGGTCTAAGCAGGGGGGGGGGCTTTGTTCGAGCCCCCCCTATTACCTCTTGAGGCTCCCACTGTCTGCCAGGGAGCTCAGGGAGCCCAGTGAGCCCTGGTAAATGCTTTTCAGGAAAGTGGGGGCGGTGAAGGAGGAGGGGAGGCCGAAGGAGGACTCGCTCTCTGAAACGCTGCGAGTTCTCGAGACAACCACGGGACTGGGCGAGCCAAACATGAAATGCCCACAAATAAACAAAAAAAATTGGAAAAACACGTTACACAAAAGAAGGAGCTTCTGGTCAGAGCACAGAGAAAACACTGAGGAACTCATGGGCGATCAAAACAGTGACAGGAAACTTGTGATGCTATTGTTCGAGGATAGTGGAGCAGGAGGTGGAGGGATTCAGGCCTGATCAAAGCGCTGCAAATAGATCGTATTGTCTGTGCGCGTAAATCAAAGGTTAACAAAATATTTAGTTTGTGTTAAACTGATTAAAAGAAAAGCAGGTTTTGATTTAGCGTTCGCCATGTCTTAAAAAAAATGAAAAATCACACAAAACACAAAAGCTCCCTCCTGTCAATAACATGTAGTAAAAAACACTCAAAACATCCACTCCTGCAACATTACTGAAGAGATGCACGTTCTGTACTGATCACTCCTCTCTCCCACAGGTTCCAGCTAAGCGGGCAGCGACCAACAAGTGAGGTGTAAGTTACCTGCTCTGCAAGAGTTCGGGGTTAACGGACTGCTGTCGGCGCAGCGGAGCCTGCTTGCTCTGGCCGGAAGGCTGGCCCTCGAAGGAGATGCGTTTCTTCACAGGTGGATGGCTGAAGGTGTGGGCACGCCGGCGGAACTGCACGCCGTTTTCCGGGTCGTCCTCGGGGAAAGCGGGAGGGGAGCCCGGAGGGGTGTGACCAGGAGATTCCTCATCCTGCTGAGGAGGCGAGAAAGATGTCAGCGCATGTGTAAAAAATCTCTTTCGCAGATTTTTCACATTTATGATATTTTCTGTTTTATATCACCATATCTATTAGCATGGTTAGATTTTCTGATGTAGCTGACTGAAACTGAACCAATGAGACGGTGGCACAATGACAAGCTAAACACATAGATATTCTGATCAGCTATGCAGGTCAATAAACTTGCTAAAAGCAGAATTCAAAGGGCAATGACAATGCTACATGTCCTTGGAAGTGAAACACACACACATGGCCTGTAACTTTATTCTAAACACACAGCTCAAAACTCAGTCGCTCAAGTTACATGTCTGCACTCACCTAGCCAACTTTGCCCTACGACAAGACTTGTTCCAGGTTTAACTTTCCACTCAACACCCTTGGGCTCAGCGTTGCCTCTTGCCTGCTGGTACAACTCCCACCACCTATTGTGTTCTAATGGCCAATGTCCTGTGACTCACAGCATCGCACACTATTGGTGGGAAGGACCTCGGTGGCCCGATTCCACACGGAAACCCTCCAATCTCCTCCCAGCGTTTCTCTCAGAGACCTCCCTCTCCACGATCTGACATGGCAGGAAAAATCCTGCCATATTTGTGCTGCTGCTCTCAACATACGTAGAAAAAGGTCTAACGGAGCGGCTGTCACCGTCCTCACAGTCAGCGCTGATCACATTGCACACTGTAAAAAGCTCTGTTGGTCTGTTGCACACATGTAAATGACGCCAAATATCCCTGTCAGCTGAACGGCTCGATTGCGATTTGCAGGGTTTTAGGAAACACTGATAAGATGAAGCGGCTCAGTGAATCAGACACTCGTGCGGCGCTGTGCCCTATGACGGGGCTAAGAAGAGGAAGCCCGGACAGACATGGCTCAGCAGACTCACAAGTGGACATCCTGACTTGAATTTCCTGCTTACCAGGACATCGGCATCCTGACACAATCCCCAGAAGGCTACTTATTCGCTCGGTAACGGGGCAAGCAACATTCTTCTGGAGAAAGCTACAGAAAAATACCGCTCTAGAACAGCGAGGGGCACAGGTGAGGCTCGAAGGGGGAGATGCCTGATTCTCCTCGCACATACAGATATACACACATACACACACACACACACACACACACAGCAATGTCACTTCAGTTTGCACAAGAAAAAAACAGCAGTAAACATGTTTCTTACAAAAATATATATCATATACTGTGCGTGTGTTGTTAGAGCCACCAGACTTTGGAAAGCTGCTGTTAATTCTTTATTCCGATGCTTTTATCTTTGACTTCAGTTTGCTTTTTACTTATTTATTTGACTTTGTGTGTACTTATTGTATTGTAATTTGTAAACTGCCCCTGTAATACTTGCTTTGCTAACTGACCCTGTGTCTCTTTCAGAGTTTTCACAGTTTTTAAAAAGCGCTACATAAATAAAGTTCTTATTGTGATTATTAGATCGGCGATAGTCAGATACAGCAGCTTTTTAAAAGCGGTCACTTCAAGTTCAAGAGTTTGTGAGTTATTTCCCTCATTTAGCGGTCTAAAATTTTCAGTAAATCTGACCTGACATGATTGATGCAACACGCAAAGTTAAGCCATGTGTCGGCTATGAGGATCTCTTCCCATCTCTGTGTGTTAATAACTATGAGCAACACATCCTTCGAGCTGAACTCAGTTGATTTTACACATAAAAAGTGTGTTTACAGGTCTTGGAGAGGACTAATATGGTATAGTATGTGGTCAAAACGTTATATAAGTGATGTAAGTCTATGGCTATATCCAAGTCTTTGGTGGCTCCAGTGGAAGCAGCGTGAAATATGATAAAAATGCCTCGAGTGATCCGGCAGCATGACTTTCTGACTATTTCGACTCACAATCCTCTGCGCAGCAGAAGTTACATCACATCGACCGAGCTGCAGAGAGGGCACAGGCAGGCGACAGCTTGTTAGCTGCGTTCCAAATCGCATACTTTCATCTTTTTACTTCCAATTTCATGCTACAAATGCAACAGATGTGTGAGCAAGAGGGTCAAATTTGAAGGTGCAACGATAAGACAGCATATCCCAGCTGCACATACTACATGTAATGTAGTAAAAGTAAGAAACAAGAAAAAGTGTGTATTTTGGAACACAGCTTCTGACGGACGTGTTGGTATATCCGATTCCCCTGGACGGATTTCGATGTTTTGGCTTTTTTTGTACCTGTCCGTCTTGACTCTGACAATGTTTTAAGAGTTCAATGCCAAATTGGTGGAATACTCCTTTGACTCCATCATGACTGATGGAGAGTCAGGGGGACTACATCACACACCTACTCCACATTCTGCACAGCAGTGACACAGCGGAGCCAACAACCCCAAATGGTTCACTGATAGCTCTGTAAACACACTCCCTGCTGAACTCTTCCCTGCTTTGGCCAAATTCTACCTCATCACGAAACTATGTGGGAATAACGCAGCGCAGAGTCATGTGAGAATAAGGGAACTGTTAGTGGCCTCCAACATGCTTATCATACTTGTCCTCTTCTGAGGACAGAGCTGGAATATTACGTGCTTTCTAAAAGCCACTGAGTAAAAAGTGAGAATTCCCGGAGAACCTGGAGTGACGTTCTGGGAGTTGGCGTGTTTCCCCTCAAGGACACTTACCCTTTCAAAACTGCTAATGCTCCCCATGCTTCCCAGGCGTCCCCGCATCCGGCTGGCACCCTGGTGACAGAGATGGTTATACAATATGAAACATGCGCACATGCCCTTTTTCGACTGTTCATGACAAGCAAGTGCAGTTGGTATGGTCAAGAAGGCACTAGAAAACAACAGAAAATCATAAATGCCGAGAATTAAAGGGATAAATATTTTCTGATAACATGAACTGTGTCATTGTTGAGCTAAGTCTCTGAGACAATAGCAGATGGCAGCAGCGGTCTCAGATTGCCTGGATGCCTCTACTGAGGAATTATTCTGCTGTCTCACTGGCAGATATGGGTCAATCCAAATCCCCTGGATGACACTGACACAGAAACAGCTACTGATACAATGAGAGAGAGCCGAGGGGACACGTAAAAAGGTGCACGGCACACAGGCTACATTCTGTCTGGGGCGAAGAAATAAGAGACAGAGACGGGGATAAGGAGAGAAAAACGGTAGATCCAATAACAGCAGGGAATTAAATAAAGACAGAGGAGGGGAGGGGGAGAAAAACAATGCGCTCAGACGCACCCTTGCTATGATGTTCTCCAGAGAGCTGGTGAGGGAGCTGCGTGCTTTATTCTTGAGAATATCGAGTTTGAAACGACTGCTGGTGGCTGTGCCGTCTCCTGCCGATGAGCTGTTCGCTGCATTCTGTCAGATGATAACCATGGACAGAAGAAAAACATAAACCAACACAGAAAGAAATGTGACTGCAGTGAATAAAAATACTGGGTTTGTTTTTTGGGGTTTTGCCATTAGAATTTGATATTTAACATACACACCACCATGACCTGGATGACTGAGAACCTTCATCGACATATTTAACATACTGCTAGGGTTAAAGGGCCAAAGTAGCTAACCAACAACTCTGTCAATGTCATGTCGTCCCCTCAGCAGGTTATGGAATGTAACAATCATTCAATTGATAACCAGTGAAGGTCTTTTCCAGGAACATTATGCGTCTACGTGGGACGTGATGACATTAAGATCTCCTATCAAAAAGCTAAAAACGTGGGCTTTTTGCATCAACAGCAGCACCCACAAAACACTTCAAAACCTTTAACATTCTCTGCAAAGAAATCGCTCACAGAAAAGTATAACCAAGAGAAAAAAAAACATTTAATTTACAGTCTAAATGGACCTGCGCAAATCTTTTCAGCCACTACTACTCTGTGATTTTAGTGAATATGTTGGTCCAGAAGTTAAAGTTAAACCCAGAAGTCAATCTATAACTGAGAATCTGGTAGAAGCCTCTCCTCTTTTGACACAGGAACACAATTTATGCAGTTTTCCTGGCCAACACTTTCGTCGTCATTCTCAGGGTAAAGTGGATCTTCCGCTAATGTGCTTTTTTATTCATCGTATTCATTGCACACTCGTTTTGGCAATGAATACCAACGTTTCCATGCCAATAAAGCCCCTTTGAATTGAGCTGAATATTCACCTGAGGGGCTTCTCCGATGTGGAGGTGGGACTTCTGTTTGCTTTCACAGAGCTGTCTCAGATGGAGAATCACCAGCTCGTTCTCCTCTTGGTCTGAGCCAGGCTTCAGTCTCTGCAGACACGGACACACAAACACTCAAAACCCCAAGACGGGCAAACACTGCCGTGAAACGGATGCAGCATTTTTGAACTTTTAAATAAAAATCAAATCACCAAATTACTGTTAACATGTAAGTGTGCTTTCCCTCATCAGAGCCAAATCTCACCTGAACTCGCTCAAAAATCTCAGCCTGCTCATTGTCAGTCAGCTGGGAGAGATATTTTTGGATGGCAAGCTTCGCTCTGGGTGGGTAGAGACCTGAAGAGGAAGTGAGAGTGTTCTTTTATGTCGCTCCGACTCTGAGAAACAGGCCGTGCATCAATATTATACATGAGTTGAGGCGGAGGGGAGTGCTGGAGTGCGACTCGGTCGACGCGGCTCACCTTCGATCCGCTCGCAGAGCTTGTGCAGGTCGTGCATGGGGCAGGCCTCACAGAGCTGCACCTGAGTCTTGTTGCTCTGTAAGGTTGCTGCTGTAGTGAAGGCCTGCTTCAGGGTCAGCATCACCTCATCCACCTGACACGTACGGTCAAACGTAGACGAAACGTAGACAACAGAGAGAGAGATTGGAGGTTAGAGCTTAAAGGGTCAGTTCACCCCAAAATCAAAAAATACATGTTTTTCCCCTTGCCTGTGCTATTTATCCATGGCGCTTTCTTTGGTGTGAGTTGCAGAGTTTTGGAGAAATAGGTCTGCCTTTAATCCAATATACTGGAACGAGACGATACTCTGCTCGTGGTGCTCAAAGCACACAAAAAAATACATTTGAAAAACTCAGCAATGTCTCTTTCCAGAAATCATGACCCTACGTGAAACAGCTCACAACAAGCTCTGTGGATTATCTTAATCCGAACCAGGTCATGATTTCTGGAAGGAGAGACACTGCTGTTGAGTTTTTTAAATGTATTTTTTGGAGCTTTGAGCACCACGAGCAGAGTGTCATCTAGCTCCATTATATTCCAAAGAAGGCTGACATCTGTGTCTCCAAGACTCAGCATTTCACACCCAAACAATCCAGATAGATACATAGCACCAGAGGTACGAGGAAACATATTTTTGTCCCTTTAAAATAAAAGCATTGGGTTGAGAGCAGAAGCTGAAGTCATTTTTTATTTACACGTTCTGTGCGACTCACCAGGGACTCGCTGGCACACTGGAAAACGAAGCACACATACTGACTGGGACCAGACTCTGACTGATCCCGGCAGATGAACCCGAAATGGTCGGACTGCTTGATGCCCTGTGTCAAAGTCAAGACAAGCAAGGAAGCTAGAATGAATCACAGCAAGGGAGACGGTACTTTTCGATCTCTGGTTTCAGTCCAGCAATCCAAGCGATAACAATAAAACTACGAACAGCACATGTCACCGACACCAGTCCATCCCTTCAAAAGTAAAATGACATCTTTGCTCACTCTAGACATTAGTGCATTATCTTTATGCAGCACATCTATTTGAAGATATGTAACTCAAAAAAGAACATATATACACATCACTGATAGATGATTAAAGCCATTAAATTAAGGACTGAAAAAAAAAACGGGCAGTAATGTATTAGACGTCATGATTGATATGCACAAAATTAGTCTGAGCCTATTCTCTGACTGGGACTGCAGTAGAGACAGCGGAGAGAGGCTTTTAGTGTGAAAACAGCGAGTAAAAATAAACCAACCTGACAGCAGGAGGAGATATCTTTGAAGTTCTTCTCCAGCACCACCGTTTTGCTGTCTGGACTTATGAGGTTTACTTCAAAACGCCCGACCTGTGAGACACAAAAGTCTATTCTGGTCAGACGGATTCATGCAAGAACACGCACATAAAAAAAAAACAAACAGTCACGCAAAACCAGACAAACTTTCATACTGTGTGTACATAATGGATTTAACTTACGGCAAGGAGAATCGCAGCGTCAAGAGTCCCATAATAAGGGCCGGGACTATTCTGAGGCGCGTTCAATGACGCGCGGTAAACACACTCTCAAAATCAAGGTCAACAGGTCTGCACCAATGATTTTTCCCATAATTGACTGCTATGTGGGGTATCATATTGAGCGCCGTGCTCTAGTTTTTAAAATTAGCCCTATGAGGAAATGGGCATGCTGTGTGAGGAATGGCAGTTGGCTCACTCGGCAGCGGCCTTACGTTCGCACAGGAGTAGCGCCGCGGTCACAAATTCTACTCAGGAGTTACGGCCTCTTAAACTGAAGGGCTTACACAGGGCCGAGCCAGTCTGTGCATTACAACTGCCAGCCACGTGCACATAAAAATGATTTGCAGCAGCAGGAGGCTCTGAGGCCGGACTGAATGCACAGAGGGTGACAAACAAGGACAAACGGTGGTTTTCGGGGTGTGACAGTTGGAACCAAGTTCTTCAAGACAAATTATGACGCGAAGGAAGCGAACGGAACGAAAACATCCATCCATCTCATTGACAAGGGGAGTATATTTAGAGTTCTGCCCATAAAACTAACATCTACTGCCATTTTGGAGTAAAGCCAAACAGTGTAAAGCATTCCCGAATCTACACTTTGCTGTTAGGATAAAGCTGCTCAGCGCTGGGGACAAAAAGATAAGAAACGTCCGAGCAGCTAAACTCGTTCTGAAACTGATACATCAGCAAAAGTGCAGCGTGTCCTTGCTTTTCATGGAATTCAACCGCATTTTTCTTTAATCAAATTCCTCTACCTGGAAGAGCATGGTGCGGTTCTTGTCCGCGTCGGATGGCTGAACATGGTTGGGTGCGCTGGAGTGTCTGCGGCGTGTGGGGCCTATGATGACTCCTTCCCCCGGCTTCCTCTGCAGACTCCCTGCCAGGCTGCTGCAGCGCGTCCGAAACTCCTGGGGCTCCTCAAATCCAGAGTCCTCCAGGATGCACTCGGGGAACGCTCCTCGCAGGCTGCTCTGACTGGAGCTGCTCGACAGGCCTTTAACTGACACGAGCACAGCAAAGATTTTATTTAGATTAACACTTTCTGACATTATTTTTCATCGGTGTAGATGGGCACCACATGATCAATCAGACCAGCTGGATTATTCAGTTTAATGAACGAATGTCTTGATTGTTGAAAAAAATAAAATAAAATCTAGTGTTTTAGTTTTATTCAGGTAATGTTTGGTCACATTCGCCACATTCTCCTTCTCTGACATATCATCTGATGTACCGCCAAAGTTTTAGCTACCAAATTAAACTCGATGTTACCTTGTTACTAGATTTGAACATGGTTGGAAACATTCGGGATTATGAAGGAACACAACTCAATAAAATATAGAACCTCTTTAATACCACTTTTACACAGTTCTTACTTCAAAGTTCGAGTAAGCTTGAAATAATAATAAAAAATCAGCTGCTGGCATGGTTTTCAACTAGCTCAAGGAGCTATCGGTAGCTTAATTAGCTAGTAGGGCTGGAGTGACCTCACACTAATAATGCAGGAAAGTATCAAAGCTATATTTATCCAAAAGCTAGCTCACTGTCCCAAATTCACTCATTAATTCATTAACAATTTACATATTTCTATTGAATTTGTTCGAACTTGCCTTTTCATAGAAGTGAAAGCCATGCTAACTAGCTAGCTACGGCTAAAATCTGTGACAGTTGTCATGTCAGCTGGCTACAAAGTGTAAGCCTGCTTTTGTCTACATCTGTTTTGAATGAAGGAACACCGTTTTACAGATTTACAAGGAAAAATTCAAGTGGTGAAACCTGCTACTGTTATAACTGTCAATGTGAATATGGGCCGTGGAAGAATGGAAAGCTTGTCAAGCGGTGCGGAGCTAAGCAAACAGTTTGGTGTGCTTTAAAAATCTGCCTAAAGCTACTTGCAGATAATGCCTTGACCTTTTGTTCCGACTGCAGTCGTGGGCACACACATTATTTGAATAAAATATTTCATCCTAATCCACAATTTGCATGACGCTCTTGCCTCCACCTCCGGTCATGTCCTCCACTCCAGGGCTCTTGGGGTCGTCTACATTCAGAACAGCGGAGAGTGGGTCTCCATCTCCTCCTATGAGGAAATCCACAGGGCCGCTCTCTGTGGAGCCTCGCTGACCGTTGAGCAGCCGCAGGCGCTTGCGCTCGACCTCGTGCTGACGAAACTTGTCGATGCAGTCATCTATGAGGGTGGACGGAGCCTTTTTGTGCAGAACGGTCACCTGGTGTTTTTTTGTTTCAGATTCAGAAGCAAATTAATTGAATCGCCTTACAAAGTAAAAGATAAAATAAAAAACTTCATAGCTGACATGTGCGTTCATTTGTACCTTGCCACAGTAAAGCACTTCATACTTCTGCGAGTTGTAGAAGGCCTCGTCAGCTTCCTGTTTTGGCTTGGTATCTCCCTTTAGGGCGGATTTGGACACTTGGCGAATCCTGCTGATCACCTCGGGGACCTGTAAGAAAGGAGAGTGGAACAAAGGGATATGATGAACAGGAAGACGTTGACGAGGAAAATCACAACAAAAGAGAAAGGGAAGTGAAGTGGAACCAAACGCCAGGTTTCAGCTCCACCGGCAACTGAGCAGCGTGAGAAAAACATAACTCAGCTGAGACAGATGCAATAACATCAACTGCAATAACCCTATTACCACAAAGACACAGTGTGACTTATTTTCGAATCTTTAATATTGAAAATCTTGTCCTAAAAAATGCAATAAGTAAGATTTGAACAGAAAATAATACAAAAAAAAAAATTACAAAAATCCACAGAAAGAAATAACAGTTTTGACCCGCATGCTAACCAGCTAGCCGCGGCCTGTCGTAGGTATAAAAATGAACACTTACTGCGCCGGTTATTGCAACCGCAAACTGCACAAAATACGGGCATAGCTGCTCACTCTCCGTTGACTCCATTGACTCTGGCGCTAGCCTAGAGTGAGGAGACCCATCCAATATGGCGGCGACGCTGGATTACGTTCCAGCACCTCATGAGGCGTCTCCGTATATTATGTCTATGGTCCGGACCACCAGATGCATGGCTAACTGAGCTAACTAGCTAATGCAGCTGCAGTTATTAGCAGTTCGCGATCACTGTGGTGAAACGCTGCCCCCTGTCTGTTTAGAGTATGAATTCGTCAGGTGGCCAATTCTTACATATCACACCTTTAAATTCAATGTCAAACTGCACTATTATCTCTAGAAGCCCATATAGAATAACACGTGTCTTACAGTGATTGATCCTTTACATCATGTCAATGGAGGTGGACTGGACAGAAACAGAGACTCGTGCATAAACAAAAGTCAGCACAAGTAAAACTGTGTTTAGACGGCACAGTTCATCCAGGAACTTGTTTTGGTTAACAAATAACGTGACCTGCCTCAATGTTGCGACTTTAAATAACTCAAGGCTAAAAAAACAGCCCAGGATTTGAAGTAACTAAGGCTGGACAGACCAAACACTGCAGAAGTAGGCCAGAGGCCAGGAAACGCCCACGATCAAGGACAGAAAGACAAAACACGGAGCTGGAGGAAACCAGAGGCTTGAAGGTCGCACAGCCAGTTTCTGCGGCGCAGTGTTGGCCACCTCGTTCAACACCTGCAGGAACAACTCGTGCCATTAAAGCAGGAAATCTGTTTCGGTAACTCGCGTGACAGAAAAAAAAAAAAAAACCTAACAAGTCAAGACAGAAAAAGTAAAGCACTCTTAGGCAATACTTGAGAATCTGAAGCCAACCCATCCTTCAGTCTTGAGACACTTTAACTGTTGAGATTACAATAGATTTGGCACACAGCACGACCGACAGCCTCTGAAATTCAAGTGCCTATAACTAGGGCCGCTGCCAAGGTCAGACAAATACTGCATTTAAGACAACAATGAGCGCTAAAACAAACAGCGGCTCCGCACACTGCACACATCGCTCGTCGTATCTGATAAGAGCTGCGCGCTGGCCGTTGGGCAAATATATTTATTACGTAGACCAGAGGGGGAAGTTATGTAACAAAATACATCAGGCTCACTTCAGAGGTGTGACCAGAGCAACAGCACAGAGGAGGGAGGGCAGGAAAACAGGAAATTGTGAATAAAATAAAACATCCCGACAAAGTCTGTCTCTGCTTTTCATGGGAGCCAGTTTATGTATGAGACACAGAGTTCAAAAAGTTGCCTTCTATATTGCTGCAGTGGCTACATGAGCTATTTAAAGTCCCATTTTCCCAGTGCCTGCCTTCCCAGGGGTTGAGCTGTGCGTTGCTGGTGACAGAGAGGGCGGGCGCTGGGTCACACATACTCCATCTCGCTCGGATTCAACTCTGACCGCTGCGATTGATTTTCTGCTGGCTTTCAGAGTTTTAAAAGCATCTGGAGGTGGGTGATGTGGCCAAAAAAAATGATATCACCAAGTATTTGATAGCAAATCACAATCCACATCTAAACTCTAATATCTTTTTTAATTGCCCTGCACACTTTAACCAGACCTGAAACAGCCTGTGAATTAATTTGCATAATCAAAACACAATATTGCATTAAAGATATTGTTCTTTTGTGATGCAAGATCCTCATACGCCACGCCAGCAGCTATAACTCACATTGCATTGTTTGCAATACTTCACCATAGGAAGTGCCATGTAATGTAATTCATCTACTCAGCATAGCAAACTAGTTTGATCACTCATTTGGTTTGTTCATGTGGTGTGGATCTGCCAGTCAATGAGGATATGTGACGTTTGGAAACGAAAGTAAGAGATTGTGTGGACACCTTCAGAATTGCCCACCCCAATTCACAGATTTCATTATTAACCGTGATTTCAGATGTTACAGTTTGTAGCTGTAAAGGCTCTGCTACACCGAGTGTCTCTGTTCTCACGCTCACCAGAGGGACATTATGGTACATTATTCTTCTAAGTAGCTGTGAGTAAAAATTGTGGTTTCAGTGTAATGTGAACCGACGGTGAAAAAAAGCAGGATAAGGACGGCTGCATGATTTATTAATTACTGTTCACCGAAAAGGCATGTAATCCCCTCAGGGGCGTAACACCTGCATGAGAGATGTTCTCAATTAGTTTAGTTTATTTTGACAAAAACTACACTTTGACCCGACTTCTTCAGTATTCTTATTTATCATTTTGTACCATATTATTTGGTTAACTGTGTTATTTTTTGCATGGAAAGGCGGTAACTGTTAAAATAAAGCTCACGAGGACGAAATACATTTAACCCTTTAAATAAAAATTCTCATGAGATGTTATAATAATGTTTCGATAAAATTCTTGTATTATAATCTTGAAACCGCAAAACCCGGATTTTTACTCAGACAATAATGTGACCATCAAAGATCTATTATCTTTACACCCCGAGCTGACACAACTAGGTGAAGGTGATCCAGGGGCCTTGGTGGCTGAGAATCACAGCTGCTCTGTCTGAGCTGTCATGCAATCAGGTGTCACGGAGGGGAAAAGAATGACATTTAAAGGAACTGCTTGATTATACATGAGCAGAGATGACACCACGGCGCCATTTGATCCGATTAATTATTTGTAGTCAACCCGGTAAGGAGCCGGTAAAAGGTGCTCATTCCTTGGGCGGAGGCAGGCACAGACAGGCAGGAGGCTGTCAGGGAGCAGTGGAGAGCCGTGTCTTTCCAACTGCCAATCCATTCAAACACATCCTCCCGCTCCGAGCGGGTCTTCGAGCTGGTTGTTACACCTAACCTTCACCCATCATTGCCTTGGCTTTATCAAACAATATCGGTGACACTGGCTGTGATCCAAAGCCTGTCTACATACACAGCAGCAGCTTTAGAGCTTAGGAGAAAACAAACAGGAGGATTGTCCCCTCTGAGCTCCGTCCTGAGCACCCTCGCTGCGCGGGTCATATTATGTCAAAGCTCCCTCCAATAGGAGGTGTTATCAAACAGGAGCCGGCGCATAGTTCTGTTGCCCTTTGCCGCAGCCATTAAGGCAGACAAATGAGATACAGCGGGGACACAGCACGGCCACCCACAGCGTCTGCAATCAGGCCCTAATTAGGCTTCTTTAAGAGACACGGGTTATCACTGTGTCAATACAAGATAAGGGCGGAAACAGGCAGAGAGACAGAGGTATGGAAGATAATTCCCTGTGTCGGAGCAGGAGCAATGCAAGGTTACACTCTTAATGATGAAAATGATTATGGATGACTCTGTAATTACAAGATTAGAAGTAACTTCTTGGGGAGTTACACAAAATAAAAGACAGGAAAATCAAATCACAGCTGAACTTCAGATGTCAAATTTCCACTGTCCAACCCAACAAGGCAAAAAAGAACATAAAAGGAAAACTGGATCAGAAGCTGCCTCATGAAATAAATGCAACTTAAAGCAGGGACCTGGATAAATAGTGCTGCTTTACTAACCATACTGCTCTCTGTGTGGCCGAAGCTCTCCAGTTATTGGTTCTATGACTGTGGTCACGTGTTTGGAGCTGCACCTCACTACAGCTGTGACGTCCTCCCAGTGCTTTTCCATCTGCCTGAGGACAAACTGGGCTCTGCAGTTTGACAAAGTTCATGTCCCGACACACAACAAAGGCTCCTATGTCACCCTAACGTGAGGCAACAGGCTCGCGTCGTAGCTGAAAATGACAACGTGCCGAGACGGCAGTGAAATTCAAGGCCTTTCAATGCCACGCTCCCGCACACTTGTTTGTGCATCCAATAATATGTGATTTTTAAAAAAAGAAAACTCAAATTGCTCCTGGTGTAATGTAATGCTCTTTACCATCTCTCACGAGAGCCAGATAAGAATCTACAGTCTTTAGTTCTTCTATTTGTAAGAAGTGTGATCATGTTAACGGCCAACTCGTGTGCCCCGGCAAACCAAAGATAGCTCAGGTGTGACCTCTCAACAGGAGAGAACGGAAAAAGCTAAAGTCTGTTTTGTTTTTAACTTTTTAACACTCCGAAATACAGCCGAAAACGCAAAATAAGACCCAGCATAAACTCTGCAATGCTAACTTTCCATTCCTACTTGGTTTTCACTGAAGATTCTTTGACAGCCCACTCAAGTATGTCACTCTTGGTCTGACTTGGGTCGTGAGTGTGTCCCACTGTCGCTACATGCCGCTGAACGATGATAAACAGCACCCGCAAGAGAGCAGAGGGTCACGCAGTGAGAGATTTCTACTGAGGTCCAGTTCCAAGTCAGAGCAGGGGTGGAAAACACACGGGCCTGTGGTTTTACACTGTGCGAGCTCAGGCTGTCTGCTGCCGGCTTGATAACAGCACAGCAGAGTTCAGTTTAAACGGTGTTAAACTGCTGCCATGAGAGCTCCTCTCAGCCAAGAGCAATTACAATTAAAGGTGCACTATGTAGTTTTGGAGAATTTTTTATTTTTTTTACCACGTTTAATAAGGTAATAATAATAATAAAAATAATAAAAAATAATGTAAGGTAAACTTCCATGAGTGAACTAGAATGGCATCTCCACCAAGGTGAATGAACAAAAATGTCGGAAAACGCCCAATGTTAAAGAAAGTGAGAAAACATCGCTGAATCTGTATTTTTATCCAGAGCGGCACCCAAAGCTAATGGGGTCTATTCTCGGCCGAGATCAATCCTCCATCCAAGTTTCGTGTAAATCCGTTTAGCGGTTTTTGTGTTATTCTGCCCACAAACCAACAAACCAGCCAACCGACCAAAAGACGGACACGGGTAAAAAAAAAAAAAACATAACCTCCTTGGTGAAGTTAACAAACAAGCCATCCTCAGAAGGGAATAAACAGAACAGCTTGATGCTATAAAAAGGTGGCTACTCCGAAGATTCCTGCAAGGTATAAAACAGTAAAATGAGTAAGCGAGTACAGTTATTACGGTGTCATTTGTCTTTGTCATATGTCTATTCAGTTTATTCAGTCATGAAAATCACTCAATGAGGATTTTTCTCTTCAAACTAAAATTTCTCCCCCAAAACTACATATTGCACCTTTAAACTCTAATCGACAGTGCTTGTTTAACTGAGCGTTTTATGCTATTCTGGTGAGTATTGCATCCAGCCTGTTGTCATGGATGCACCAATCAAGACTCTGGAGATGACTGGCCGAGCCTTAAATGCTTGAACACCTTGTGCTTGACCAATCACGGCTCGATGAAACACCTTTATAATATATACTCAAGGACTGAAGCCGTATTTCAAGTCGAGGAAGTCAGACTTGATTTGACAGAGCCCAACCTTTCAAACAAAAGGAACACACACAATGACACATTCCGCATTTACGTATAGACTGTGCTTTGTTGTGAGCGTCTGTCTGAGTCGAACTGAATTTTTTTCTCCACGCATATCAAATCTAATACGCTGTGCTTTGGCCGACCACACGTCTCCGCTCTTCAAGACAGCGAGAGCCTGGTTTCATTTGAACCTCTCGCATCCTACTTGGCAGACGCCAGGGGGTCTTTCCTCAGGCTTTACACAATGAACCCTGCTCATGTCTACAGCTAAGAATAGAGAAGAAAAAAAAAACACGTCTGTCACTCAAAACCAAGGCAATGACTTATCATGACTTCAATCTCAGTGAGACAAGGAGAAGACAGCCGTGCAGTAAGAATGTATTATGAACAATGAATACCTGGGAAATAATCTTATCAGGAACAATGATTGCGGCAGGGTGTCGCACACGGCAGTGGACAGCACGCTGGTAAAATAACCCATGCATTCCACATGTTCCACCTTGCATATGCTGCTAGCGCAAAGGCTGCCAAACCAGTTTCTGTTGCGTAATAATGCTGAACGAGGTATGTTCAAGATGCCTCTCCGACTGCTGCAGACGTTTTGGAATCCCGGCAGAGAGGCCGCGCGCCTCGAAAGAAAGTGCATCTGCCTTGAACTTGTTGCCTCTTCTGCTCTCAGCTTTCACCAGCAGGCAAACAGCCCTGCACATACCACAGGAAACGTGACACGACGCAGGCATATTTGAGATCAATGCAGAAAAAAAAAAAAAAGAAAAGAAATGAGCAGAACTGGAGATCGGTTTGTGAACGTTGTTTGTGAGGGTTTCCTTGTTCGCTGGGGAAACGAGAGTATCGTGTGAGTATAAGTGTGAGGACTTCAGCAAGATTCTGGGGTTGTGCCAGATTCTCGCTGGCACAATCCCAAACGGGATGATTCACATATAAACACACACAAACACACGCACAGAAAAACATGTACTAAGTGGGGCTGCAACTAATGATCATTTTCATTGTCGATGGATGCCTGATGAATATATTCACATTTAAGGAGCGGGAATCAGAGAATGTTGACATTTTTGTTCTTAAAAAATGACTCAAACTGATTGATCTATAGTTGGCCATTGATTTAACAGTTGAGATGTATTTAATAAATCTTTGCAGCTCTGACATTAAACACTTATTCTAGCAGGCTTCCACTCACATGCAAACATACAGACACACACTATCAGTGCCGCTGGGGTGAGCTCTTGAGCATGTACAGTATGACCAACATCATAGCATGTCTGAGCGCTGATTTTCAACCTCTGACTCCCACCTTCCTGATTTTGGACTGTTTACCACATTTCAGTTTATTACTCAAGAGTGGCATGCTGATCAGCATGGAAATGTGCTGACTCGATACTGTGTCTACTCTGTTGTTGTCACACGACAGGCACCAGAGAGACGTCTGATCTCCTAAAGAGGAGAAGCACAGAGGCGGATTAACTTTTCCCAAAAAAAAAAAAAAAAAATCCAGGGTGCTCTGTTTATCATTCCCACCGACCAGTGGCCTAAATACTTAATACCAAAGCAAACATGTCTGGACCATTGACTAATCTACAGTGTGTGTGTGTGTGTGTGTGTGTGTGTGTGTGTGTGTGTGTGTGTGCGTGATTACATTACACAGTTGTCACCTCAAGGAGAATTCAGCTCAGGCTGTGCAGGACCTTCCTTTGTCTTGTGTTTGTACCTGCAGCAGCTGGATTCAGTGTGTCAGAAATGGAATTAAGTGGAGGGGACACTGTGAGTCCTGTCTGCAGCATCAGAGTGGAAATTATAGCAAGGAACCCCTCAGGACTTCTGCATTTTCATCCCTTTGGAATATTATAAACACATTACAGAGCTGAGCTGCAGCTCTGAGTCACTCAATCAATTAGTCGACTATTTGGATAGTCGATCGAGCAGTTTTTTTCAAGCTAAAGTGTCACACATTTGCTGTTTCCAGCTTCCAGACAGTACATGAGGAGTCTTTGGGTTTCAGACTGTTGGTTGGACAAAAGAAGCAATGTGAATTTTTGACACTTTTAAGACCAAACGATAATCGATTATCACCAGGGTCACTGAAAACTCACTCCAGGTCCTTTTGAGTAAATATTATTCATCATGCGAGTGATTGCTCCGGTGTGCACCCAATTACCCTTTAGCCTGCATTCTCTCGGTCTGTTTACACTGCTAAGAGGTGCACTTCTCTCTCGCCCCTGGTGCTAACTGCTGTTGTGTCACGCGTAAAGGTGCGCTTCTGCCGCTGGGACGGGCCTACCTGGTTGGGGTCGCAGGCCTTGAAGACGTGACAGGACATCTCGGACTCGGGGTTGTCGGGCTGGCCCCGCAGCAGATAGGCGAAGTAGCTGAGGTCATTGCTGTTGTGGATGAAGCGAGAGATGAGCTGCGCCTTGTGCTCGAAGATGAAGACGGAGGAGTTGTTGCTGCTGGAGGGGACGCATCGGACGAACGGCGGGATGAGGACCAGCTGAACTTCTCTCGGCTGCACCACGGGGCCGCAGTCGCCCTTCTCGCCCCTCCTGCGGATGTCGGCCACCAGCCACGGCAGCATCGGCAGGGTGGTCCGCCTGTCCAGCGAGGACCAGCCGATGTAAGTCAGGGCGAACGTCCTGTCTGCCTTCGGCGGGCTGCTCTCCCTCTCCTCCCGGCTCTCCATGTCGACCCCGGGCAGCAGACTTTCTTTGGCGGCGATGAAAGATTACTTTGAAAAAAAAATGATGCCGATGTAGCATTCCCTGCGACCGAGCGAGGCCAGGCGGAGTTGTGCTTAGTTTACAACACTTTCCACATCCATGCTGAAAGTTGAAGCGATTAGCTGCACGCACGACATGTGCTCTCCCTGTCGATCAGCTGCAGCGCTCCATATCATCCAGAATGTGTCAGAAATCTCTCCGATGGACGGGATTTCTACCAAGATCACTTATATGGTCATGTATCTGTGGCTCTGTGCCTCCGCTGTTTGCACGGGCAGGGAGTCAAACGCGGAACAGTCCTGCACTGTGCTGTCTCAGCCAGGCTTGCCTGCCTGCCTTGCTTGCTTGCTTGCTTGGTAAAACGTGGCTTTGGATGGCTCCTGTGTAAACACAAAGTCGCCCCCTTTAGAAATCTGGGTTCTTTGACGCGCTGTACGTCGCTCCTGAGCGCGCAGCCGGGGCGGCGCGTTAACACAGTCCCAGCCCTAAGATCCCGTTACGCGTGAGCTTCGCTGAGTGCGGTCGCATGTTTCTTTCCAAGCGGTGCATAGAATACATACATCGCTTGTTTATCGCCCCTTAGTGCAGTCTCGCCTCAGTCTGTGATCCTTTCTTCCCACAGCGCCTTGGAGGCGGAGCGGCTGTGCGCGTCGACGGCCCGCCCTACCGTCCCATGTGCTGGAGCGGTGGGCAGGGCAGAGCCTCAAACGTGACAGGACGGGGCTCCACCTTTCTCCAGAGTACATAACTGGAAAGCCTCTTCCACAGTAGAGTAGAACATGTTTACAGGCCCCACGGCACAAGTCCTCTGGGCCCATTACTCTTTCGGTTGCCGTCCCGGCAGCTTACGGGCCGCCTCCGCCAGGTGCCAGAAAATAATATGTTGGGAGGATCGCGCAGCGCTTCATTATAATGCAGTTCACAACTGTTTACAGGCAGGCTGTGTGCTGATTCATAATCCTAGAGAGATGTAATCACATCTGATGTGCTTTATGCTCTGGAGGAGTTCCCGTCCATCCAATGCCACAATTCCAAGCACTCCGCCTGTCCTAAAAATAGGAGCTGTGCCATATTTAACCTCACCACTGAGACAGTATGCACCAGAGCTCTGCCATCCACCAAACCCCTCACTGCTGGCGAGGGCTGTGTCTGTGCAAATCTTAATGTGGACGACTTTTTTTATTGCAGGGCAGGCCACCAAACAGACACGCACCGGGCCCCTGATCCCCGTCCTGAGAAATTACATGGTTATATTTCTCTTTCTTTGGAAATGAATGGGAATGATTAAGTCTATGGTCAACACACGCACTCACAGACAATCTGCACAACGGATAATTGAAGAAACCCTCTGGACTTCCCACCAGAATAACTTCACATCAGGAGCCACTGTTACATTATAAAACTGCCAGAAAGTAGGCGTGAATTATTCCTCTGTAAACACATACAGAGTGGTTCGATGGAAAACAGGCCCTCTAATCAGGATTCAGTTGCTTCAGTGTAATTGCTTTTACTTTGACTTGCTCTGAGCTGTGAAGATGGGATCAAATAACCACGCCGTGAGAGTTTTTTCGTTAAATAATGATTTATTGGTTCGCTGTTAAATGGCATCCGAGTGGGGACGAACAAAAGTGGAAAACACAAACGGCAACAGAAAGTCTTCATGATTTAGAAATACACAGACAGCACGAGGTCAATGAAAATATAGGGAATGTGAGCCACTGACTAGAACGACGCAGCATACAGGATGTTCTATATCGGGCTAATCACAATCTCTAACCCTCGATAGATAAGATGCAGCAACATAAGCTACAGCACAAGTGCAAAACCAAAGGCAAACTGAAGTTTAGTGCAAACCATGAGTCATTTCAACCATTTCAATGTTTGGCATACTGTAACGAATGAGGCACAACTATGGCTGATACAAAACCAATGCAGTCTAACACAACAACACATCCTAAATAATTCATGATGGTTATAAAAGGCGGACATTCTGCATTTTGTGTTGCTATTGAATTGTATTGCATGATACTGCCAGGTGTTTCTATTATTCCGTCCACCACACTTATGTCGGCGAAGGTGGGAGGCTTAAATGCAGAAACACCTCTTTGTATAATGGAATACAGTGCAACAGCACCACAAACTAAGTCGTCCAACGTGTCCACAACGTTGAAGCAACACCTCAGTTTGAACAGTGTTCACATCGGAAACTTCATGAAAGGTTTTAGGATATAAAATGTGTACGCACGAAAGACATCTTTCCCCCACATAAACTGTTATTTTACGCATAATTCAAAGCAGCATACACAGGTTTTTCTACGGATAACTGCAGGTGATACGATGAGGCGAGAGACATAACCTTAGAGTATCATTGTTCGTTTAGCTTGTTTTTTGCGGTCTATAAAGCTTTATTAAAATGTTAATTAAATAACGCTAATTATTTATGAGCAATGATTTTCAAATCTTTTTTATTACAGTGGAGCAATCACTTCCCTGTTAAAGATCTTTTTTTATTTGATCCTGAATTGCAAAACACTTTGTAAAGTCTGTTTCAATATGAGCTATATAGATTAATCACAATCATCTTCTGACATTAAATAAGGATCATTCAGATATCACTGTGATGATGGTTCACAGTTATACGTGCGGCTGCTATAAATAGCCACAGACGAACTGAAAGGTCGAGCCTTATGACAGCTGCTCAGAGGCTGTTGGAGAACCTCACGGACGTGACGCAATCAGTTGTACTTTTTCTTCTTTGCCTTTCTTCTCACTGACAGGTGAGTGTGGGAGCAGACAGAAGCAATGATATGCAAATGTATGTTAAAGGACGTTCCTACAACCATGTATGGATAACTGTGGGAGCGGAAATTAAGCTTGTGCACGTGCATCTGTTTCCACAGTGATTGAGATTTATAAAACAGGCGTTTTTATAAATCTGTCGAAAAGAATGCACATGCATATTTCTGTATTTGTGCTTACACACAGTTTTAGTCGAAATTCTTCACATACTTTATGTGTTAGACCACATTAGTTTTAGGTGTGCCTGATAAAACTGGCAGTGGAGTGTACAATACATGTACTTTACTTCATGATGCCTTTACGATGCTTGACGGGAGCAAGTACAACGTTCAAAGCGATGACAAGCGTTTTCAACCTTTTTTAACAACAGGAGATCCTAAAAGTAAATCATTTAGGAGTCTGAGTGCATGGAAAAATAGAAGTGCAAAGCAAAGCAGACAGCCAGCAGATAAACAGCGGTGTAAAAAAAGCTGTTCTTCCGTTGGTTAAGTGTAAACAGGGGTGTCACTGAGACAAACACTTAGGTGTCCTTGCAACCATCATACGGTCTCCATAACAGCTGCCATCTCCTTGAACTGCCTGTGGAAGTTCTGTAAGGGACAAAAGAACAAAGAAAAGAAAAAACAGTTGATCTCAGAATCACAACTAATAATAAATTACACCAACAAGACTACATTCATATCAACAAATGCTGACCTGGAACTGTGGAATGGTCATCTCAAAAGACTTCTGACAAATCTGTCCAGAGGGCTCTACGACCTTCAGCAGCAGAGACACATACGGCGAGTTGAGAGATCGGCAGCTGTCGGAGCTCACTGCCATGCCGAGCTTCCACTGCATGTCCACTAACTACAAAGATACAGCAAAACAACAAGTACACGACAAAGTCTGCGGTCAGGTAATTGCAAAAAAATATTTGAAAATGCGTGAGACTGCTCGAATGCATGACATTTGGACACACCTGGCTGATGCTGAGCGTGGCCTGGAGTTCCTGCTGAGTGTGGACCGAAGCACCGTGTTCACTCCACAACCTGTGCAACACCTGCAGGGAAGCTTTGGGCCACTTGCTGCTGCCTTCTTCTAGCCTTGACACAAGGTCATCTGCAGAGAGGCTGCTTTTCCCAGCTGACCTGGTGATACAGATGTCAACTATCACACCTTACAGTACAGCAATGTGCTTTTTTCATATGTATAATTACTATTTGCCAGGTCCATAATCCAGGATGAAAGATGTGCAAGCTTGGCATCCACTTGCAGATACATTAAACTGGCCAAACATATCAACATGTAGGATCGATAGGGAATAAACACGGCCTGACAAGGAGAAGACACATTCACTAGTAATCCATTTTTAATAGATTATATTCTGAGTAAAAAAATACAATGAAAGGTACCTGAAAGTTAACAAGAGAAATCTGATAACATTCTGTAGAGCCTCATTGTCGAGTCTGACTCCAGCTCTCTGAACACTCTGTCAGACAAGAAAAACAAAACAAGTCATAAAAAATGAGGAACTTGTGAAGATGGGTTACTATCAGTTAAAAAAATATTCTAAGGAAATATTGACTCACATCAGAAATGTCAGCTGAATCTACTCCTCTAGTCCGCCCTTGAAGATAGGTCAGAATGTGCTGACACTGTGGAGATTACACGATTAGTTATCACAACTACAGAATACACTCTATGGCAACACCACCACATCCTGTGCAGCTTGTGCATAGTGCGGCTGCTAATAGCCATACAATGAACACCGTTATGTTGCATTTAACATCCAGTTGTTAAACCCACGGAGGGGTTTGCTTCACAATAACTTCTCGCTGCGTCGAATCTTAAAAGATGTGTGAAGAGGTGCGTCAGAATTCTCATTTAAGAAATTCACTCTGTGCACGTGGTAAGCACACAACATTATGCAATATTGTCACCAATAACAACATAACTTGTAACTTGTTTTCGGCGTGCATGGGGATACATACACCTACAGAGAGAAAAAAATACTCACTGCATCAGCCAACAGATCTGGAGAAAGCCTGCAGATGTTCTCCACAACTTTGTTGACACCTGAAGCACAGAAGTGAAGTGAAGTGATTCATTTATCACCGGTTATCCCATACTGTTCTGATGTTATAACCACAGTACCGGTTTCTCAATGCCCACATGTGACTGTGTCACGTGAACATGACCGCAATAATTATGAAACCTCCATGCTCTCATTTCAAGATGAAAACACTTTCAAATATGAGTGTGCATGTATCAGTGAAATGTCATCACAAATGTCTTCTTTGATCTGAAGAAATGTCAGTAGAGATCAATTGTTACCTTTTCTCCGAACTTTATTCAGTAAACAGAAAAAAATGTGACACATCCTCAGAACAGGAATGGATGAAGATGCCAGAGGATATTAATAAACAGGGCCAACATATGAAATGAGATAACAAAAAAAAAGGGAGAAAAGGTTAGCCCATAAATAAGATAATAAACACAATTATAGCATGAAAAGGGAAAAATGACAAAAGAAATGTTGAGGGTGCAGAATACATGTTGTTAGTTTGCAATGTCGGAGGAAAAACTTGCAGGTATTGTGGAGTTTCTTTTTCCACAAAAATGAAAGCAGGGTTTAACCCTGGCAACTCTTCTCCTATGAATATGGAATTTAGCCAAAATGATAACACATTTGAACATAGTAGTGTTTGTAATAAAAGTGTACTTCCACCAGGTATTGGGGAGGACTACTGCATATGTGGAAAAAGTACTTTAAAACCTTCAGTGGCTCCAGAGGTACTTGGGTACTCCCCAAGACCTCTAAACACACTTTAATGGGGTTAACTCAGTAACCTTTTTATATAAAGGTTACTGGGTTAACATTTAGGTTAAAGCTCGACTGCTTTGCGGTTAGTTTATCATACAGTATATTGATGAAGTAAGCTCCAGATCCGTTTCCAGTGAAGGTTTTGGGGAGACAGCACTATGTGTAAGTCTTATTAAACCGGAGCAAGGTGTGGTCAGGACAAGGTCGGGTCAGGTGAAGCATCTCAGAAGACGTCTGGCTGGAGTTAGGGGCGTAGTTTAGTTAGCGTAGTGTAGTTAGCTACCGAGCTAGGATAACAGGGGTGATATAGCTAGCTACAGTACTATGGTGGAAAGTCCAGCCGAAACTAACATTTGTTAGATTCTAGCTAACGTTGCTGGACCACTGTACCGCCACATAAAGCGAGCTGAAACCCACCATGACAATCTTCCGCTGCTGGCATCTTCCCTGGTATCAGGCTGCAGGTTTAACAGCCGTGGCAGTGATGTACCTAGTCGTAGTTGTAGATTCGTTTTTAGACCTTTAAGATCCCTTTAGCGACCAAATACTGTATTACTAAAAAAAACTCACACACACGCACACAACCTCCGAGTGTCAAATTAAGCCACTTTAAGGGCTGCAACTCCTCAGTGTAGCCTTCTTCTTCTTCGGTTTCTAGTTCGTCTTCTTCTTCTCCTTATTTGTGTTTCTAGGCGGTTCGCAGCCATCGTAGACGCATACCGCCACCCACTGTTCATTCATGTGTTATTTAAAGTAATTGATACCGCAGCCTTAAACACTCTAAAAAGTCGTTTTAAAAAAACAGCATCTGCAATTAAATATTACAGCAACGTTTTCTGAAAATGCTTAGACCGCAATCTACATTTTGCTCTGTATTGATTTTGTAGTTTTTAAAGGGTAAAGCCCCCTAAGTTAATAAAGACCAACAGCGCCCCCGCTCGTCCGGCGAGTATATTTGGGCTAGTCCACGCTTTGTAGGAACCGTTTCTGATTTTGCGTAAGCTTTTTGAAAAAAAAAAAAAAAAAAAAAAATATGTCATTACTGCTGCAAAATGAATTCCAAAACAAAAAAAGACTAGAAACACGACCATTACTGACATACCAAACGGAATGAACAACCAAAACCTCTGGGAATCCCTGAAACACGCCCAGCGTCCCTGGAATGGTCCACTGCTGGGCTAGTGGTGTGGACTTTGCATTTAAAAATCCTTAATTTTGCAGACAAAGAACGATGACGCGACTATTTAGGTGAGAGAGTATTTTGGCCAGTTGAGAAATATATGTAATGTGTCTGTCAACATTCTTAAACTACTGGGTGTGGTGTGTTTATAGTTTATGAAGAAGCAAGCACCCCTACGCATTACGTTCATTTTAAGGTGCCCTTTCCAGACGCGGAAGCGATTTCCAGCTGTCAAGCAGATTTTGGTAAATCAGTTTCAGCTCTCGGTTGAAAGGAAAATAGCAATTGACTGCACGTCAAAATGGACTGTCCACGCTGGCTGCCCCTGGAGTCAAATCCCGAAGTATGTGTTATCAATTCTTTTTAAACTATGTGGTTTATCGAAGTCATTCATTCGCAAGCATGGGAGGGATAGCTAACTTGTAGCTAGCAGAGAGAACAAAAGCTGAAGCCGGTGTGACTGCTTTGCAAAACCCAACAGCAATAATGTGAATAATGTGTTTATTTGTGTCTTGTCATTTCAGGTCATGAATAAGGTAAGTATTTTTCTTCTGATTCAATTTAACACCATATAGGCCTATGTTATCAGCGGCAGAGTGACTTGCAGAGGTGCTGGGCCTATCCAGCGGCGACGCCGCATCCAATGTAACGGTAACGTTAGAATTAAAGACGACACAAGTAACGTTACTACTGTGTGATGAACACAAACAGGCCCATAAAGAACTCAACATAAGCATTACTGCAGCAGCATCAGCATGATGTAACTGAATGCCTAAATTTAAGTTGTCTCGCGTTAATTCTCGAGATTCAAACATAAAACAAATTAAATCTCAGTCACAGATTAATTGCCAGACTAATGACTGCCCAATTTTAAGAATGTCAATAGGTTGGATGTTTTTTCAGACAACCTCGGTCTGTAAATGCAAGGGCAGTTCATCTGCTGTATATCACCCTAGAGGACACACACAAGTTCACAGGAATGATGTCATCTGACCCCAATTATGAGGAAACATAGAGGCAGAGTTCGATTGGTACATTTCCAATAATTTCATTTAAACACACTGCAACCGTTGACTCAATACAGAGCAGGTCAGGTGAACGTGAAACATGTTAAACTTATCCAGGAGACAGCTTTAACAACAACAACAACTTTGAGTTTAGCTTGTTTGCCAGATGATGCTAGGTTTGCTTAATGTCTTTGAATGCATGCACATTTATTCTGAGCTTTTCTCTAGTTTGTCAATTGTTTGGGAATGAGGCAAACCTGGCAATTTGGAGATGTGTATGGACTGGATCCGGAGCTTCTCAGCATGGTCCCAAGACCAGTGTGTGCCGTGCTACTACTTTTCCCAGTGACAGAGAAGGTACTTTTATTGTTTTTGCAACACATTTGATGTAGGATGCATTAACGGCATGTTCATGAACCATAATGGAGGTCTCCACATTGTGTTTTAACTGATGAATTCTGTACATGTGGTACAGACTCATGTCTGTGCCATAAGAAACAATGTCCAACAAAAAATTCCTCCTCTCCTACTTCTGTCCAGTATGAGACATTCAAGCAGGAGGAGGAAGAGAAACTCAAGGGTCAGCCACAGGATGTCTCTCCTGACGTCTACTTCATCAAGCAAACTATTGGAAACGCCTGTGGAACAATAGGATTAATTCATGCAGTGGCAAACAACAAGGCACACCTGGAATTTGGTGAGTACTCACCCCGTTCATTTCATATGCAGTGGTAGAGATGTGAAAGGTTCCCATGTTTATAACAGAGTGACAACTTAAGAAGGCTGTGATTGCAGAGTTGAAATTCTGTGAATAAACATTACAACACTATGTTATTAGTATGTCTGTATAATTACATTTAAAAAAAAGTTGTGTTGATATACAGTTTAAAATATTTATTGTGCATTTCTTTCTGTGACTAGAAAAATATCACATTTACCCTAACAACAGATTACAGTATAGTATATAATATTCTATTACAAAATCAGTGTGTCATCCAGCTCTAAATCCAAATGCATTCGTCCTGTCCCTTCCTAGATCAACTTAACTAAGCTTGCACAGACTTTTCTATAGGGTTTACTGTTTGTTGTGCTTTTCTCTCCTAAGAGTCTGACTCTGCTCTGAAGAAGTTTATTGAACAATCCTCTAAAATGACCCCAGAGGAAAGGGCCACCTTCCTGGAAAAAGATGAGGTAAAGAAATCTTTGCTCAAATATGTGTTGGTAAGGTCGTCAGAGCTGGTCACATGGGTGAAGGACTACAATAGGTATTTGGATTTGGCAGGTTTTCACAAAGGAATTAAGGTTTTGTTCACATAGGACACCTTCCTATTATTGTAATCAGTGGGAGATTAGATGACAAACACCTTTTGTCCCAAGATCTGTATCAGTGTCACAACACCCTTACCAATATCTTATTGGATACTTGTGTAGTGATGACACAATTGAGGAAGAATCCTGTGTTTCCTATGAACAAGCATTTTCAGTTTTATGTGACAACTCTATAGTTGTCCTTGTCAGGTAATAATGTTATAATAATGTATCACATTGAATGAAAAATCTCAAATGTGTAAGAGATTGTTAAAATTGCTCTGAAGTAAAATACAAATTAAACCACTGTACTGGGGACCAGTGTTTACAATACAAACCAATGGCTTCTTTTCCTCCTTTCTGTTCCAGAGTATACGTGTCACACATGAATCCAGTGCACAGGAGGGACAGACTGAGGTTAGTATTGAGCCTATAATCTGTGTTGTCTGAGGCTAACACCACTAGTTTTGTGTTGAACTCTGTAATCGAAAATAATTTGTTTAACTCAACAGAATTTACTCTGTGTCTTGTCTGTGACAGGCTCCGAGTTTAGATGAGAAAGTGAATCTGCATTTTATAGCTTTTGTGAATGTCGGAGGACAGTTATATGAACTGGGTGAGTTAATTCTTCTCGTATGCTGATGTTAAGATTATATTTACTAGTATTTGTGACATTGCTGAGGGTAAAACTTAGATTTCACATTCAGCTGTGATTTGAAGCCAACTGTCTTTATTTGTTTTCCCTAGATGGCCGCAAGCCTTTCCCCATCGTCCACGGAAAAACTTCAGCAGACACTTTCTTCGAGGTAAGACATTACAGTATTAAACAAAAATAAAACTATATCTTCTCAAGCTGAGGTATAACTCATCATTTTCTTGATGTGTTCGATTGCCCTGTAGGATGCTGTTAACGTTTGTAAGACCTTCATGGCTCGCGACCCTCAGGAGCTTCGTTTCACCCTCATCGCTCTCTCCAAAGATTAAAACTGATCCCCCGTGACCCCAGGAGACAAAGGAAATATGACTGCCAAACATTCGCAAGTGCTGATTTCATTGGAAAATAATCATTTTCTGCAAGTGATGTGGGGAATTAATTAAATGTCAGGGATATCATACTAAAGTAATGCTCCTTTGATGTCAAACGTCACTTGCTACTAGTTGGATGAAATTCTAAGGGAATTAAAGTGCTGCTGTGCAACTAAAAGTGTTTCTTGTTAAGATCAAAATCTTCCACATGTTCCCCACAGCTGAAGAATCCGTAACTTCACTGCACTAAAGTTTGCTTATGTGGCAAGTTTGGCTGTCAATCAAGAAAGAAATTTCAGATATTCCACGTCACTGAGGGAACTCAACTGCTTTTTTACTCTGGGTTCAATGAAACATACTCTGTGTAGTGATTTGTTTTTGATCATATGTCTAACATCGTGGTCAGAACGACGCTGAAGAAACATTTTTTGCAAGGCTTTAATTTGAGTCACAGCTTTGAAAAAACAGACGGGCCTAATGCTGTTGTGTAATGTAACGAGAAGCTTCTCAAAAAATAAACATGTCTCCTGTAAGTGAGGCCAAAATGAAAAGTGCAGACTGTACACCCATGTGGAAGGTGCCTACATTTTTGTAAGAAGAATCAAGTTCTGTCAAATAAAAGGCAAATTTATTAAAACATTCTCTTTTGATTATTCTGAAACACAAACATCCCAGTTGAACATTTCATCTGTTTTAACTTTGTGTAAATAGACTTTGACAGGTTGATTGTTGGATGTTTACAAATTTATCAGGCCTGCCGAAGAGAATTATAACAATTATTTTGGCACAACTGGTGTAGAATCTCAGTAATACTTAATAAATACTAAAATAATAAAGATCAGCCACTCGTGGAAACACAACAGCTACTGATTTCACTGCAACCAGGAACCTTATCTAAAAGTTGCAAACATCATCCTAATTTTACAGAATTTTCATTCATATGCCACTCAATCCAGAAATATATTCAATAAAATATCAAATGTTTTTTCATAAAACTTTCTTAGAAGTTAAAAGATACAAACAATAGGGACACTGAAACTGGAATTTCTTGATGTGATCATCCCTTTGATTCCAGCTCAGTGAATACCTCCCAAATTCAGTGTTTTTACTACAAATGTCCTCAGACAGTGTTTCTAGCTGCGATGGAGTGCAATGGGACAAGGATGGAACGTAACCAATATATTTGTGTAACACAGACGACTGAAGCCTGACTATAAAACTGAAAAGTCTGCTTTTCATCTGTAGCTCCTACAACAAGAGTCAGAGCAATTATTCTGCACATGGATACTTGTTTGCCTTTTGCACGTGTTGTGCGTCTCAGAATCAACACAGAGGTAAACAGAAATATGGTCCTTGTGGTGAAATGTCTCTAATAAAGCCTGTAGAAGATGTCGCTCAGACAGGAGCTGCAACATTCACCCAAACTTTTTCTCTGCCGTTGGATTGCTTGTTAACGAATTCCATTATTATCAGCAAATTATCGTTAAAGTATTAAAAGTAAAGGTATTCTTTATGCAGAATGGCTCCTGATATAACATCTGTGGATACAGTAGCTGTCATTAACCCATTAACACATGAACAACATTTTAATGTGGGTGCTAAAGGTTGTGCTTATTTTAAAGGAACGTTGATTCCAAAAATTTAAATTCAGTCCTTATCTACTCATCGCCGGATGGAAAGTCAGGTAACGTCTGGTAGTCCGCAAAATATTTCTGGAGTTTCACAGCAAAACAGTGTTACAGCATTCTCTGAAACGACTGATGTAGACGGGGACTTCTTTTAAAATGTAGAACAACAAAAAAACATTAAAAGGCTCTTTACAGCTCATCTGGCTTAATCGAAGTCTCTGGAAGCCCTGAGATCCCAACCTCCCAATTTGAAAAAAACAAAAACCTTATTTATACCCTTTTTTGAGCCAAGGTCTTTACTGTAGTCGCTAAGCTAAAAGCATTAGCAGGATGTACTGCACATCGAGCGTGTAGATAACGTCTTAAAACTAGTTTCAGATCCCGGGGCTTTCATGGAACAGCTGTATGGAGCCATTTTATGTAGTCATCTTTGCTTGTTTTTCCACATTTTAAATAACGTCCCCATCTACTTCAGTTTTTTAGGAGAATGCTGCAGCACTGTTTTGCTGTCAAGCTCCAGAAATATTTTGTCGACTATAAAGCTAAACCCAACTTTCCATCAGCATGGGGGTGAATAGATAAAGAATATGTTGATGAAGGTTCCCAGTCATCCAGGTCATGGTCATTCTAAGTGGAGGGGAGTGGCAGGCTTTCAAAGTCTGTGTCCAAGTGTCCTTACATAGTCGTTAGATAAAGAATGGATTTTTATTTTTTGGGTGTGAACTTATTCTTTAGCAACTCCATATCCTATTGGTTTAATTTAATCTATAGCAATGCATTGGGCTATAATTTGGTAAATGGTCACAGGTTTACTTTGAATCTACTGTAAGTGTGCTTTTCCGACCCTGCAGTGCGCCCCGGTCACCGCTGCGTGGCGCTGCAGGAATGAGATTGGTTCTGACAGCCAGCTCGAATTCCTCCAAGTGACTCCAAACTTTCTGACATTAATGTTTGCCGCTCGGTGGTCTAAAAGACCTCAAAGTCCATAAGTTTTCTTCCAGAGGAAACTGTAACGTGAGCACATGTTGTTCCTGGTTCTGAGTAGAAATACACCACAGCGCACATCACTGTAGGCGCAGCGGCGAGAGCTCCGACACAAACCTCCAGGGAGGTGGAAAAAACAGAGAGAACTCCAGCTTTCATGTTCACCTGGAGGCCGCTCGGGGGACCCGTGGGTGGTCCTCGGACCCCACTTTGGAAACCCTCCTGCCACAGCCTCCAGCTCGCGACGCTTAAAAGTCGACGAAAAGAGGAGCTCTCAGTCCGTCAGCGCCTCAAACGCGGGTCGACTTTTGAAGCTCGCCGCGTAGGTGGAGCGTAGACTCGAGCGGCGCGTGAGGATAGCAAAAAGAAACTAACCCCCGCAGGTGTGTCGGATGAAAGAACAGGTAAGGAGCGGGAGCGGGAGCAGCAAGTGATGCAAAGAGATCGCGATACAGTTACACCTTGCATTCATTCAGTGATGAGCTGGTGCAAATGAACAATAGGACGCATTTTTCATGAATGAGGAGTGTGATTACAAGTTCTTCTAGACTGCATGACCAGTTTCTTTTTCTTTTGTGAGTGCGTTCATTGTGTCTGTTTGTTTGCACTGGCCCACACTCACACACACTTTATGTCATCGGACGTTTTTAAACGCGGGCCATTAGGAACCGATTTGGCCCCGCCGGTGCAGCTCGGATAATACGTTCGTGTGATGGAGTGGCGTGAGCAGTCCGCTGTCAGCTGTGACGAAGCCTACTCGGAGGCGCAGAGGTGGATAGAGGTGAGTGAAAAAGAAAAACATGTTTTTAAAAAACTTCTTCTTTACAGTCACTGTGAGGGTTTAACTAATGGAAATAACAGACAAGGTGGATTCAAGTTGGTAACTGCTTGTGATCACCAGAAAAAAGTGGTGTTTTCATGTGGATCTGGCTTCTCTGAGTTTAAGAAGGGGTGGCTCGAGCCTATAAAGGTGTAAGATGAGTTTTCTAATAGGTTGCTTGAGGTTTCAGCTGATAGTAACCTTGACCAGCTGATGCGTGGAGCCATGTGTAACCTCTGACCTTGCGTATAAGGTAGAATCTGTCAATTAAAGGACTCCAAGCATCAGTCACAGCCTCCTTCTTCTATCAATATGACCCTATTCGTTATCATTATTTGCTGGGTGCCTCCTTCGTCAGATCTTGCCCAGACCTGCTCATCAGTTTTTGATGTTACCCGGGGGCTCCGAGGATGCCAGTTGAAAGCGTGCGGTGTGAAAAATCAGCAGAGTGAGTCAGAATAACTCGAACTAAGTCTGATCCAAGCTCTCGTGCTCCACACATATTGTAAGCCGAGATCGACCCGGGTTAATACATGTAATGGGATTGTGGTTTCCACCCAGTTTATTACACATGATTATGAAATGGAATACTCGTAGCCATACACAGAATATTGAACTTGCTGTTTCGGCTGACAGCGGTGAATGCAAAACTAAAACAGCAGTCATACTTAAATGTGACTGACAATTTGCGGGGGAAAAAAACAGAGATTTCAGATCCCTTTGCTGTGGGAAAGAATGCAGAACAACTACCAACGGCCCCTTTTTTATTTCCAAAATGTTAAATTATCTAAAGTTTCCATCCCTCCTCCAGCCAGACTCTCAGTCCTTCTTTTTCTTGTTACAAGCGACTAAAATTATGTTTCCTCGTCCTGCAAATTCTCCTCCCGGCGGGGTGGCGTGGGGCTGCTGCACGGTTGTAACTAAACCAATATTGTCCTAATTTCGTGAGGGGTGAATCTGAATGCTTGTGATGTGACATCAGTGTCTCTCACACTTGCACACTGGCCCATTGTAGTGGCCCAAGCTCGTGGGGTGCAGTGGGGGCATGATTCCGGGCAGGGGCAGGAACCTGAACAAGCTGAATAGGTGAAGGTGCAGTTCAGGGGAGTGTTGTTTTAACTGGGTAGGTGTGAGAGGTTTGGCGTGGGGGGGAAGAACAACAGCAATCAGAGACCAAGTTCTGGCTCGGGGCGAACAGTTTCCCTTCAAAGGGAAAGTGTTTGTGGCGATTGGATTGTGCCACTGAATGATTAACAAGCTGCTTGGCTTCACAGGACTTTAAACAGAGCTATGTGTGCGTGGCAAGGTTGGTGGTATTGTTAAAAACTAGACTAAATGGTCTGGAGCCTTTCACACGGGATGCATTCCTGCATTAGCTGCCATGGCTGTGAACATAGCCCCCTCAGAGCTGGCCAGCTGTCAGCACAGGGCGCTGCGTCCTACGACCAGAGGGCCTGCTAGAATAATAGAGGTCCTTGTTAATTCAATGGAGAGGCCATAAGTGTGACTGTCGTGACGATCGAGAGCAAGTGGCGAGTGTTTGTGCGACTCGCAGGTCAGGAGACGGTGCACACGGCCGCCCATCTGTAACACAAACAGTCTGTTAGGAATCATCACAGAGTTCGTCTGCCGTTAGTTGTCTAATAAGCGCCCATTAAGTCTGTTTCAGAGCTTTTTTCTGGTTTCACCGATGATGATTTAGCAAACATGGGCTGTTTTGTTAACAAATAACAAGCAGACAGAGTCAGACACATGGTGCCAGTTTCTTTTCTGTCTCCTCTTTTGTTAAAGTTGTGATGAACAGGACTTTGTTTTCTCAAAGAGCCTCCACTTAGGAAGGTGTAACCCAGAATACTTAGAATGCCTCTTAAAACAGGTTTTCTCTCCAGCCATTGGTCGGCTGCGAGGTCATGTAACAACACAGCGGGCCAGGTTTCAGCTCAGCTTTTGATTTGACTCGCCTGTTTTTGTGTGTGGCTGCCTGTATTGTGTTCCTCACACACTCTGGAATCAAAGGTAACTTTATCCTGCGGATTATTTGAAGTTTTGTTACTTATCCGGTTGCTGCTGTCATGTAACATTGACCGAACTCCGACCTCCTTTAAGATTCGGTGTACTTTGTTGGGAAAACAATGCAACACAATGCCACATTTTTGGTGACTGGTGTCATGCATGCTTGGATTAAGGGCTGCAGTCAACAATCATTTTCATCGTCAATCAGTCTTCTGATTATCTTCTCAAAATAGATTTGTTTTTGTCCATGAAATTACAGCAAACAAGTGGAAAATGCCCGTTTTAAAATCCCAGAGCCTGAGGTGACCTCCTCAGATTGTTAGTTTTGTTCACTTCGTCCAGACCTCAAAGATATTCATTTCACAGTGCCATAGAACAGAGGGAGGCAGCAGGATTGAGAAGCTGAAACCAGACAAAGTTTGGCATCGTTGCTTGAAACGATTCATCGGTTACCAAAATAGTTTCCCAATGATTTTCTGTTGATCACATAATTGATTCATTGACTAGTTCTCCTCTTTCTGAATCCAAATCACTCACATATGGCATATTTTTAAAGAGTTCACCCAGATTACAAACAAAAAGTTTCTTCCCTCTAGTCAGATAGTTGTGTGTCACACAGAATCATTGGGAAAGTGCTGAAACATCTTTGCCACCAAGAAAAGCCTTCGATCTTTACTCTTCTGTCAGTTAAATATGTTCTCCAGCTCTGATATACAGTAACTGATGCTTCAGCAGCACAACGCTAACCTCTCGAGGAGCTGCCATCGTTGTTCCTCTGGTCGTCACACCTGAACCACGCCCATACACCCACACTCATAGGAAGTTGATTGGTTCAGAAACCTTCTGTTCAGCCACATTAGCATAGCTTGAAGGCTGGTAAGATGCATTTAGGACATCACGAGATCATGTGATCTCGCCAATCCAGCTGCCTCACAAGGTAAATACGATCGAGGCAAAAGATATTTCATTTTCATTCTCTGTCAGTCCTGTGATCAACTCAGATAATATCTGGATAGCTTATATAAAAAGAAAGTGTCTTCATAATCACACACCAGAAGAAAACAGGGTTTGAGTGAACTAATCCCTTTGATAAGTTTGACCAAAGTTGATCAAAGTTTTTTTTTTTTTTACCTCTGCCAAGGAGGTTACGTTTTCACCCATGGGTGTTTGTTGGTCAGTTGGTTTGTCAGCAAGATTACACAGAAATTTCTGATCAAATGTCCACAAACGTTGGATGGACAATGAGTCTCAGCCCAGAATAGACCTCTGGAAAGAATAAATCCGGATAAAGGGATGGATCCAGGAATTTCTTCTCAATTTCTCTACATTGCGTGTGCTTCTCAGGGAATAATGACTGGATCTTGATGGAAAAAATTGGGCGTTTTTAGATGGCTGGTACACTGTATATGAGTGGGCACAAAATGAGACTGTTGAGTCTTGGTGGAGAATGCGCTCTACTGAGTGCCATTCTAGTCATTGGTTTGCTTTTTCTCCATGTTATTCAGTAACCTATGGCAGTCCTGCAGCCAACACTGGTGAATTTCCTTCCGTGACTTATGTCGCTGTGTTGTTTTTCAGACCAGGAGCTGTGCGACTGCACCGATCATTACTTAACTGTAGCGCCATTCTGCGATACAGACTGTTTTGATTGACTGTTGAGCAATTAGAAGCTTGGACGTGGGCATTCAGATGTACTCATGTGCAGCGGGACCTCACACAAGAAGCCATTCACTCGCATTCGCACGTCCGTGTACTTCTATTATTCTGATATGTTGACGCCGTCGAGACTAATGACTTCCACAGTGGTGTATTTTTCTTGAGTCTGATCCCTGAAATATTTGGATAATGTCCCAGCTGCCCTGTGATAACCCATACCCCTGTCCTCTGCAGACCGAACAAAGAATTTTAGGAACAATTAGTGGTGGGGGGCTGCATCCACACAAACTGATTTGCCTCAGTGCTCTGCATGAATAAACAATGGCGATGGTCACGGACACAGAGGCTCCTGGATTCCTCTGATTATTTGGGTTCGACCACACTATTCTTGGTTCACTGCAATACCAATGATTAATTTCACACATATATTAGAACACTTTAATGAACTCCGAGGACCGCACTTCTGTCAGTAATGTGGGAGGAAAGTCGTCATGAGACTCGGTTCTTCCACACGTTCGGCAGCACATTCTTGAGGGGAGCGAGGGAGGGTGGGTTTGCAGGAAGGCAAGCTGTTTTTGAAATCTCTGCCCCTGCCTTAAATCTCCCTGTTAAATCAGAGAAGCAGTATGTTGTTGCAGATTAGACTTATTATCCCACATGGCAGGTTCAACAGGAGAGAGGGAGAGAGAAAGAGAGAGAGAGAGAGAGAGAGAGGGCACAGCAGGCTGCAGCTAAGGGGAGTTAATACCTCTAATGATGACGATAGAGAGGAGAAAACTATTCTGTTACAGCCAGCTTAGTGCCAGGTTCAGTGCCAGGGCGGGTCCCACCCTCCACACACATCGTCTAGGAGATAATATCTCGAAAATCCCAGTCATTCCGTTAGGCTGATGTAACTTTGATAAGACAGCGTGTAATCTTGGGAGAGAAAACCTAAAAGATACAAACGCCTTAAGTAAAGACCAGGGAATTGAAACTTTTGCACTGTTTCCAGCGAACCCAATCGCCAGAATAAATGTTGGCACTGTACGTCTCTGCAACCACAGACATGTTGAAACTTCTTTGTGTTGCCATTTTACTTTTCTTTCAGTTCAATTTTCAATGTTATTTTGTGACAACACTGTGCTTACGGTCTGTTTAGGTACAAAAAACAGTTGGTTAGGGTGAGGAAAAGATCAGGTGGCTTACCTGGTTCTGTCGCCACAAACACGGCGGGAATTTGTCCCAACATCTTGTCAAAAATATCCAGTTTATTGCTTCAAATACAACACAGAAATGTCCTGATGTCTCCTTAGATACATTGAGTGGTACATGTCTTGAAGAGTGTTTTTTTGCTTAGCAGCCGCCTTGCCTCGCTGTCACGCTGTTACCTGGGTCTGTCAACACAAACATGACTGGAACTTCCCCTAACATCTCGTAAAAAATATATGGTCTTGTTACAGCTTAACATTTTTGTGACATCCCCTTAAAAACACCCAGTGATATCCCGCTTATAAATGTTGAAATGCCATCTGGTACAGTGGTCTCTCACTAAGCAGCAGTCCTGCCCCGCTGTTACCTGGTTCTGTCACCACAAACAGTGCTGGACATTGTCCTGACATCTCGTAAGAAATACCTGATTTTGTTGCTACACACACACAGTGGAAAGTTACAACCCTAACCCTTTCTAAGAAATAAACTAAGGTGTTTGTGATCAGTACTGAGACTCGTGTACACAATGATACACATTCTAGAATTTTAGGCTGCATCGGAGGCAATTTCTGAAACATTTACCACTGATACTATTGGAAAAACTCTACATTTTATTCAGGCGACTGAGCTGTTCCGCTTGGCCCACATGATGATGACCCATCATCATCTCACCTGGCGGAGCTGAATGTGTGCAAATCGTTACATTATGTGGTCCTAACAATAAGGTATTGGTAATATGGAGGACACAAAATAATCCCTTTAGCAGTCCTCTTCTCTTAGCATGATTTGTCAATGTCATGAACGTAAGGCTTGGCTGTAGCCTTCCATAGACTGTGCTGCACCTGACCTACACACCCAAAACGAGTAACTATGAGTCACACCACAGTGACAGAAGCAGTTTCCATCTGTATTGTTTGTACATGAATCCCAGCTGCTGCCCCCACATACACGCTGTAGAACAGTAGGGGTCAGGATTTCATATGCCAGCTGCATCGCCTGGCTGATTACACGCTGTACTGTGATGTTTGTTTGCAGTGTGTTGTTCCTCCAGCTTCCTGTGTGCGTCTGTGTTCTTGTTTTGTGTTGTCACAGTCTGGTTATGATTGTATTTCTGTCAATGAAGGGGGAGGAGGCCAAATCTCGGTATGTTTGGTAAACAGAACAAGTATTTCCCAACAGAAGCTCGATCGGTTTGTGCAAACACAGTAAGGCTGCAGCCAAGCGCTGTGTGAAGACTTTAATCTCGCGTAGTAGAACGTGGTCTAATTCTCTTGGAATGATGGGCATTTGAGGCTTTGGCCACCTTGGGTTACCTAGGGTGCGGTCTGAGGTGTAACACAGCTTTGTTTGAAAGTAATAATGGCATCCTCCAGTCAGTCTAATTGCTCCAGTTTCTCCTGCCCTCCTCGAAACGTCGGCCTCTACTTAGCCGTGACAGTAATTGTCGGTCCCTTTCTCCGATAAAGGAAAAGGGACAAAAGCCTTGAGTGGTCGCACTTCTGACCGGTTTGGTTGCTGAGACCCATTTGACTTGTTTGCCTTATTGTGCGCGAGTGTGTCACTTTGGTTAATGCAGCTGTTTTACCAAACTGTACATCTGTCTTTTTGGTAATGTAGGATGTAAAATTTCCCCGCAGACTTTAAACCATACACATTACTGTATTGTGGTTTTTAGGGAAGCATGATATGGAGAAGTTCCCAACCTGTAGTTTATTCACGCCGGAGGGTAAGAAAGGCTCAGACGTAGAGAGCAAAGTGGATGAATTAATATCACATGTTCTTTTTCTCCTTCTCTTCTTCTTCTAGCTTTTATTGGTGAATCATAAACCAACGTTCAGGGTGCAAACAGCCCCCTTCTGTATTGGAGTTTGTAAATGCTGTCAACGAAAGCAATATTATCGGCTCTACCTACACTCAGTTGCCGGTTTATTAGATACACCTGGCGAAAACTAATGCAGTCTAATTCAACAGTCCTTAAATAGTGTAGTTTGCAGTGCTGTTGCGCTCTACTGCATCATAGAGATGTGTTACCGTTATTTAGCCAACCCTCATCGATATAAATGGGGCAGGAAAAAATAAGAGAAATACTTGTCATCATATTGCAACACAATTCACAATTGCAGCCTCCAAAATGATAAATGGCACGATTATCAACTCATAAAATACAATAGTTCACATCCTCCCACAGCAACTATTATCAGGATAATTCTGCAGGGAATATGATTACACTGTGGCAGCCATGGTAGTCATTAGCTCAGTCAATAGGGCTAGGGTTTTCAGCCGAGTTTGTTTGTTTGGCTGTTAAAGGATCATTTAGCACGCTATCTCAAAAACTGGTTTCAGTGAAATATGTCAAAATTTAGGAAAGAATACGTGAGTAATGTTCAGAATGGATCCACATCCAGGATATTTATTGACTTTTATCAAGTTTTGTAGACATTGCAAGACATTTTTGAACATGGTGCTGTATACTTTTGAAGTACTGCACTAACTAGGGCTCAAGAATTGTTTTCATCCATGTATAGCTGTCCATAATAATGTATTTTGATAAGCTTACAGATGCAGATTAAACATTTTCTATGAGAACAAATAAAGAGGATTGTGCAGAAGTGACTGGTCAAGTCATTGACGGGGGAACAGGAAGCTCTGCTGAGGAGTGGCCATTAGCGTGAACTTGATAACTCATAACAAAGTGGCCGTTTTACATGAAAACATAAAAAGTATAGGATTTCTATATGAAAGGCTCCACTAAAGGATTTGGTTTGGTTGTGTGTGTGTGTACCGTACATGTGCAAGCGTGAAAGGCTGAGCGTCATGCACGCAGCGGGTCGATGTTTGCCTGCATAATGACTCGTGGTGTTCCTGCAGTGGTGGTTTGAGATCATGGGAAAGGCATGAGGCTGAAACACAGCGCTGTGTTCCCCTCAGCGCTCCAGATGCTGCCCTCGCCCCTGTGGCTCGGGCAGCCTGGCTCCAGCACAGTTTTGACACAGCCCTCCCGTTTATCAGCAGGTTCTAGCATTAAAGTGAGAATAGCGGAGCCACCCAAGAGCTCCGGAGGAATACCTGAAGGAACTGATCTCAACTCTGTTCCAGAGACACTGAAGGAACTCAGGAGGAAATACCTCTGACTTCCTCTGCTACTGTTCTCAACATCCTACCTTTCTTCTCCAGCCTCCCCGCCCAACCACAAACACACACACACACATGCACAAAATACCCACGCCTCCTCTCCTCACCCAGCCCCTCTCACTCACTGTTTTTGTATCCCTTTTCTTTCCAGGCAGTAACTAAGAAAAAATTTGGGAGCAACGACTTCCGATCGGCGTTGGAGAATGGCGTTCTGCTGTGTGAGTAAGTACTCAGCCTTTCCCAGGCACCTCTCTTAAGCCACTCATTCACATGGAAGCCGTCTGCTCTCCTCCAGGTCTGCACTCCCACGTAAGTGTTACTGATATTTCCCAGGCGGACCCCCTGCCGGGTCACTGTTTGTTTGTCAGCCGCATGAAGCGAGCCAGTGTTTGGAGGCAGCACAATAGAGGCTGTATTATGGAGTTATTTCCAGAGCTTTTGTTTGAGAATATGAATTGTGATCTATTTCAAGAGGAGTTGTGTTGTCTGTTTGACAGATGTTACAGATCTGCGGATGGGCAGAGTGCCATCCTCGCCCTAATGAAAGCTGTGAGAAGCAGTGTAGTGAATGGAAAGCCTCCAGCTCCAACCACATCGGAGAGCCAGGGCACCCTGCTTTCTCATTAGCGCATCAAGAGTTTTGATGAGTGAGAGGAACAAATTTATCCACGCGGGATTGGCTTTCGCATTGATTCACCCACTGCTCCTCCAAGAGTTGTGGAGTTGTGGCTTTTCTCAGATCACAGGCGTGTGTATTTGTGTGTGCGAGTGATATACAAGTATATGTGGGCAGTCCCGTCGGATGGACACACTGATGTGATTTGCTCGAATCAGCAGGAAGCTGTAATTACCAGCAGCCCATGCAGAATCTTCCAAACCTCTATTGGCATGGGTTCAAAGACGAAGCCCGTCTTTCTGCTGATTTGAGCCTGACTCCACCGTTTACTCGCTCCCAGAGAAACAACAGAGGCATTCTCATTCAGAGAGCTGTCGGTGTTTTCTCAGCGTGAGGAAGGGGAAGACCGATTACATCGCTTGCACCTAGAAGCCTCCTTTCCCATTGTGTTGTGGTTATCACAACTGTTTGGAAAGGAATGTTTGTATCCTACTTGGCTTGCGGCGTGTCCTATCTGATCAAATCATTACGGCTTTCCATTGTTTCACTGCTAAATGACTAACTTAAACACAAATGCCTTTTGCAGTCGCTGTGTTAATCTATTGTCACCCTATCAAAGTCTTTCACACCCCACCCTGTCCACCCCCTCAGTCTGTTTGCTGAGGACATGCACTGCAAAACATTCACCTTAATGAGTCTGTTGAGTTTCCAAGGTATTTCTGAAATATTTGCCTGACGTATAAAAAATGTTTCATCGATTAAACCCAACCAGGGCTACTTGTATCTGCAGGTAGTCGTCTAACTCTGCAGTTGCCAAGGGCTAATTGGAAAGATTGAAGAGACGTTCAACTAATATGTGTCTGCTTACTATCACCACATACTGTCAGTCAGCTGTAACACCGCAACACTTCACAGCTAGCAGTCAAGCAGATAAGTGGATAGATAATTATCTGCTTACTGTATTTCAGCAATGTATCCATAACCTCTAATGATAATGCTTGAATGTGTACATACATGGCTAAAGGTAATTGTTGAATGTTTGAAATTGTTCCTTTAATGCAGTGTTCTTCAATCCTGGTCCTGAGGCCCCCCTGTCCGGCATTTTTTACATGTGTCCCTGCTCCATGACACCTGATTCAAATGATCAGCTCGTCATCAAGCTCTGCTGACGCCTGATGACGACCCATTCATTTGAATCAGGCGTGTTTGAGCAGGTAGACATCTAGAACATGCAGGGCAGGGGGCCGCAGGACCAGGATTCAAGAAAACTGGCTTAACGCATTTGAAATAGTCGTGTAACAAAGTATTAAATTAGAATGAAAGTGTAGATAGATCATTGTTCAAGTAGTAAAAGTAGCTGAAATGGAAAGTGAAAAGTGGGCTTAGTTCGCTAAAAGAATTAGAAAAAAATTGTGAAAGAGCTAAAAGTAAAGGATAAATGGTGGAAATGTTCCCAAGTGGAAGCAGTGCAGAGGATTTAGTTTAAACTGCCAGTTTAGAGTCAATTAAAATGAACACATTCAGAGCATTACAGGTTATGTCAAGAGGTACTGTGGCTCATCTGACAGGGCTGTGGGGATACGGTGAAAAAACAAACCGCTGAATCAAACTACCCAACTTATAACGTATTTAAATTCAGCTAACTCATTAAAGACTGTTTACTATCTTAAATGATTTGAGTTTTTTTTAAGACAAAATGCCAAATATTTGACTTTTCCAGCTCAAGACTTGAGACTTGACTGCTGTTTCTCGTCTTACATCTTAAATTAATCAAATTCAGGTTTTTAACTTGTGAATGGACAGAGTAAGTGAATCAGTGATGTTGGCTTGAGATCTGGAAAATTTTTACAGGCATTTATCACTGTTTTCTGATGTTATGTGTTATGTATATTATAGACCAAAGGATTGATAATTTGAAGAATATGGAAAATATTGGTAAGAGTTTTTTAAGCTAATTTCTCTGTTAGTTTACAGAGTTTTTCAACACTGAGGTATTATGACTTCATTATAATAGAAGACCTGCATCTTAGTTATTTATTTATTTTGTGTTGTTATGGGAATTTAGGATTTTTTTTTCTACCTCCTTCACTTTCTTTGTATAACACCATAAACATATCACCATCTATCAAAAAAACCATTCCTTTTTTTCTGAGCTTTTTCTGATATGTGGTGAGCCAAGTTTGTTTGGGGTTGTTTTGGTGGAAGGAGGCATGTTTTAGGACCATAGGATTTGGCGTGTTTACATCAGGGTGCAGCACTGGCCATTTACTAAACTGAAGCCAGGTGGCCACCATTAAACAAAGTCGTAAACACACAACACGGAGACTTTGCAACACGTTTTGTTCGCTCCTCGCCAGTCAGGCCTGTCTAGCCAATGACCAAAGCGCTTTCACTTGCCCCCTGCCTTTCCCTGATGTCCTCTCTCTCTTTCTGTTGCTCGCAGTCTGATCAACAAGATCAAGCCTGGAACCATCAGGAGGGTTAACAGGCTGCCCACACCTATCGCTGGACTGGTAAGTCTTTTTTTATTCAGGCTAAATGTGAGACAAGATGTTGCATGTTCCTTTGGTTTTAAAGACATCTTGACACATGTCTCAGCAGCTTATCTTTCTTCATACATGGTTTATCTCTAGTTACCACTGTTTGTTTCTTGTTAGGGGTCGTTTCTGTAGTCAAGGGAATGTGTTCAGATGTGAGAGGAAGCGGTGCGAGGTGCAGCAGCAGTCGAGCCGACTGGTGACAGGTCTGAAGCTCGGCTGCCGTCGAGAGAGAGGTGTTTGCCTCAGTGACTTGTCGCTCCTCATATCCATCCACACTAATAAGCTCAGTCAACGCGGAGCTGCTTGAAAGGCCACTGGCCGCATTTGAGTGCACCCTAAATATGATGTCTGCCATGCTTGAGGCTGCGTTCAGTCAAGATCGTCCTAGACAAAAAGTCTTTGTGCTGGTATGATAATTACATTTTTGATTGAGTGACAGGAGGTCAGAAGGGGGCAGCATTTGGTTTACGTAATAATTTGTTATTGCATTAGTGTGTCTCCATCTTTTCACCTTTTCAATCCGAGCAACGTCTTCAAATTTCAAGCATCTCGTGGCAGAGGCCTTTTGGGCCAGTTGGAATAAATGTTTTGGGAGTGTCTGCACACAAGTGCTCTGGAAGTAGAGGGTTGCAAACCCTACCTTAAACCCATCCCTCACAAAGCTCTCTCTTGTGGGAGTAATTGAGTCCAGCTGTCTGGAGGAATTACAGAGAACCCCAACCCTAACCCAGGCCAGTCTGAGTGCACGTCGGTGGGCTCAGTAACACTCAACATGTTTGGCGAGACAATGACAAGTTTGCGGTAGAAGCAACAGACTCAGGCGTAAACAGTAAACGTAGTATTTGCAGTAACAAACACTGTACCATCATACGTGTGTTATGACATAAATAACATTCCCTCTCAGTTTGTTTTGGACCGTTGGTGAGATAACTGGCGGGGCACCTGCTGAGGTAATGAGGTAAAGTAACTCCTCCATCAGTAGCACTGGCGTGGTATTTCCGAGACTTGGAAACAAACCTGAAACCACCTGATCATAAATTCTCCAGCAAATGTAAAGGCTCCTGGTCAGCCCGCGGCTATCAGTTACTGCCAACCACATGGAGGAGAGCAGAGAGCTCTCTAAACAAACATGACTCACTCTCACTGTGCTGCGAGAATAACTCTTCCCCCCAGAGTAGTCAAGAAGTGTTGTTAAGATTGCTCAGCCCTCTATCTGTTATCCCTATAAATAGTTACAGGTCTGCTCCTTAAGTCTTGGAATTAAGTGTTTAAAAGCTGTGTGAAATTACCCAAGTATTAAAGGGACAGTTCACCCCAAAATCAAAAATACAGATTTGTGCAATTTATCCAACTAGATTGTTTTGGTGTGAGTTCTCGGGTTTTGGGGATATCGGACATAGAGATGTCTGCCTTCTCTCGAAAATAATGAAACTAGATGTTGAAACTCAATAGCAGTGTATCCCTGTGGAAAGGGAGTGTGCATTTATTCATGGACGAGAGGCTTGTATTTGTGACGGCACTGAATGTAAACATGAATGGTTTCCTCCTCGGCTGAGCTATACCGTTAGCTAGCTTATTTAGCTCAGTTGGCTAACGTCTGGTGCAGTGATACTGTTAGGTATGGCAAGAAGGCGAGGACACAAATGCAGACACAGGGGTAGGCAGGTAAGAAGGTGAGCTTCATTGACATTGCTGGAATCTCAAAGATCTAAATGTAGGCAATGAAAAAAGCAACCAACAAAAAAAGGCTGACAACAATAAGACAGGTGAAAGAGAATCCAAGAAAAAACTAAGAACACAAAACCAAGAACAAACCAGACAGCGACAGCGGACCAAAGCTGGAACCCAGACGACACGGCAAGGAGCGAACGCAGATGAACGACACCAGGAAGAAATCTCACAAACTGACAAAGAGAGGGGGAAAAAAGAAAGACTTAAAGACGCACAGGTTAATGAACAAACGAAACACAGGTTACACCTAAAAAGGATGGGAAGAGCACAGGAAGAGGAAAGTGAGAAAAGGGATGAATTGAAGGATGAATTCTACAAAATGAAATCAGAAACATCTAAACTGACAACCGAAACAATGAAGGATGTGGTGTAGTTCGGTAGAGAGGAAATAGTTCCTACATGAAACTGCTCACCACAAGGTATGTGGATTATCTTGACTAACCGAGTCATGACTCCTGTAAAGAGACATTGCTGTTAAGTGCACCACAAGCTGAGTGTTATCTAGTTCCATTAGATTGGAGAGAAGGCAAACGTCTGTACTGCCATTTTTTTGTGAAACTCAGCAACTCACACCAAAACAATCTAGATGGATAAATAGGACTACAGGTAAGAGAAAAAAAATGTATTTGTGATTATTGGGTGAACTTTCCCTTTAATGTACATGTTTAGCTACTTGTCACCTCATAGTCATGATATTGGATGCATGCTATCCATCTCCACTGAATCTTGTCCGAGAAGAAGAAACTAGAATAATGTTGTTCTAGTAATCTTATCTTGCTAAATGGCATGTGGAAGAGAAATAGAGTTGACATCGAACAAGAGGAATGTTTTATGTGTGTAATGTAGTTACAGTATAAGTTTAATCACTGTAGAGTGGAAGGGACTTTGCAAACACGCCTCATTAACACTCCGATATGAACATTTTCTACAATTATGGTCGTTACTGTCGTTCTTGTTTTGCTGTCTGAGAGATTTCAGCACTCTAATCGATACCAGGCTTCGGCTCTGGCAGAATAAAAAGCTCAAGGAGGGAAGGAGGGGAAAAAAACGGAAATTTCTGGTTTTGTGGAATATTTAGCAACATTGGCTCCAGACCCGGGACCTATTCTTTGGCTCCGCTCGTGTCCAAGGGAATGTTTCCCATGTCAGCACACATCCCTGCCTGTTGCTGAGCGCTCAGTGAGCTGTGGGTTTGGGTCATGGCACTCCGGTTCGGGCCTGGTTCTGCTTTTGCCGGTGCTGGGCAGGAAGCCGACAATTGTGCGGTGGGGCAGCCAGCTACTTGAGCTCGGATTTCAGGCCCACTGGGTTGAATCCAGAAGGACAAAGTTAAAGATGACTCCATCGGACTCTGCCCACCGTAAATAGACTGTAATTGACATGGTGCTGGATGTTTCTGCATACACCAACTCCTTGGTGAGTTGAGGTAGCAGTGGGAGGAGATAAACAGACAGTTCCAGTGGCCCCTGAGGGTGTCTTTACTCATCTAAATGTCCGTGTAATCATCTGTGCAATGACAGGCATTTGACCATGTTTTGTCGCTGTGTTTGTGTTGTATGGGGTGCGTGTTATGACTGGATCTGACTGTTGGTGCAGGAAGGTCTTTTATCGGGCAAGTTTCAGTGGAGGCAACGTTTCAAGTATTCCATCTCCTCTCAGTTTATTGTCACAGGGACTTGAAAATGTGTAGCCTGATATCTTAACCATAGCTTTGCTTGGTGTTTTAAGCGCTGCCGGGGGTCAGCTGAGGGTAATTGTAGCGTATGCCCTCTTAGACAAAGAATGCAGCGGGAGAAATAGAGTGACCACAACGTGTGACCGGCAGGGACGAAAAAAATCAGACACATTACGAGTTAAAATCTTCCCGTTTCTTAGTGTGAAATGCTTAAATCAGGGTCCTCAAGTCTGCATGAGAGGATTAGAGGCTGCTGGATGGGTACAGCATATTTAGCAGGATTATGTGCAGGCGCAAGTCAGCATAACATTCCTTCAACATCATTATCTCTGCATGTTCTGGGACTGATTGTTAGGGGGGCTCCTAGTGTGTTGATAATGTTCCTTGAGGTTAAATGACATTCATAACTAAGTGATATGAATTATCTTTTATATAGGTCTTGATTACATTGGCTTAAGGTGAGTATTTGCTCCACAGGGGAAGAACAGGGCCTTGATTTGGGAGATCCGAAGATCATCTAAATTATAGAAATAACACTGAGTTGTCTTTTATGGCCTGAATTCTTGCACGGTTTAAAAATCATATCTAGAACTAGACTGATAAACCACCTGGGCAAGTATATCCGATAAATATCAGCGTACTTGATGATCAGTAAGCAACAAGAAATGGCTATACAGAAATGCCAACTCTTATGTTAATGTGGCATAGTTTGTCCACCAGAGAGCACTGACTAGCTCATTGCTCAACTACTAAGTATTCTGCTCAGTACACCCGTATTATGTTCACAATTCTTTTTCTATGTTATATGTAAGAAAACATTTTTTTTTTGCTTATATATATTGTTTTATACCCCAAACTGTAACATTAGGCCTGAGCGATATGGCCTTAAAGTAACACTGCAGTATGTTAAGGCTAAATCGTGATACAGGATATATCTCAATATTTTGAACAGGGCTTCATAAATGTTAGGACTAAGCGACAAAATCAAATATCACAATATTTAATACCAAATACTTCAATTAATATTGTAGGGATGACTGTTGGTAGCCTACTTTCACAAAATGTTAACACAATTAAATTTTTGATAAACAGTCTTTAGGTATGTTGATATAATTAGTAAGTGTATTCAGACAAGTATTAGAATAAGTGGAACAGTCTGGTAACTGATGACATCACTTTACTGTAATGCAGGTTCAGGTACAGTAAGTAATGGTAAGCTAATCAAAAGGTAACCGCTTAGTAATTCTTCAGTATGCTGTATCACTACATTTGAGGGAAGGTATAAAGAGTAACTAATGATTAGGTAATGAGTCATTAAAGAGCCGTTACTGTTTTGTGGCTGATTCACAGTTGATTTGGAAGAACTCATGGGGAAAGTTGATATTTCAATTCACAGATACCTATGAACTAATCATTACCTAATGATTCATTAATGTAGTATCTCTCTGTTCTCTAGTAACTCTTTATCATCTACAAGGTTGTCCTCTAATCATACTTAGTTACAAACTGCAATTTTTTAGTTATTAGATTGCTCCGCACTCGTTCCTTAGTAAATACTCACACTTTTGTGTGCCATATTGTTAAGTGTTAGCTTATAAATTATATAAACTTAACAAAGGTATCATGGTAAAAGAATAGAAGAATCATATCCTTGAGAGTATCTTTACTTGTAAGTTACTTGTAATTCCATTCATGCCATCTTGTCAGCCAACATGTTGTGGTGAGGCGAGGTAGGCAAGCTGTCATGTATCTTTTGTAGTTTCTCACTGTACATGCTGTTCACATTGAATAACAAGCTAATAAATTCAGTGTCACTGAAAAATGTACATGAGAACAATGTGATAAAGCTAGTTACTCAGTACTAATCTATAACAATCAGGAAAATGACATTATGTCTATCACCAAGACTAAAGCTAAAGAATAGGACGTCTCTTCTGTGTTGTGTGTGTCATAAACAGTGGCCCAAGCACCTGGGGGGGTGATCCTTGGCCTGCAGGGGTCCGCAGTGACCTTTGGGGCCCAGCAATGTGCCGTTAAGGGACAAACTAAGCTGTTAGCAAGGGCTTCCTGTTCAGAGAGGTCAGCTCTCTCCTTACATTTGCTAATAAGCATGTTGCCATTTAAATATAGAACAGGCTACCCCTTAATTATTCCTGCCCATGTTGAAACCATGTGTCATTACATGAAACCCTCTTAAGCAGAACTGTCCCAATGGGAAGTGCAGACTTACAAACAAGACACTCGGGATTACAACTGGAAAAGTCATAACTCCCAGAAAGGACTGGTGTTCGTGTGGTTGAAGATTTGTTTGAAATGTGTGTGTATTTATAGAGCAAAATGTCTTTTTTTCAATCCTGGATTACACTCGCACATCTGTGAAAATCATGTTCACACACTTTATGCAATATAAAATGACTGACATAGTTTAGGAGGAGAAGCCGTTCTTCCACTCCCGTGTCTTTTTGCTCGAGGAAAAATATTTGTCAGTTTCTGTCACTCGACCTCGTGTTTCATAGCAACCAAATGTCTCCAAAATACTCCACCGCCCCACACATTTCGCAGGTATTCATGAGGAAAGGGCTTGGCAGGGAGGGGAGGGGACAGTTTCAGGGTGTGAGAAGGAGAACGCGGCAGACGTTGTTTTCCAGTGTGCGTGCGTGCGCGTGTGCCACTCGCATGGCCGGTTGGGTTGGACTTGTGCACAGCTCTGATGTCATCCTTCCTGGTTTAGGCTTTGTCCCCACCCTAGCCCAGCCCACAGGTAGTTTTGCTGCTGTCAGTCAGCTCCTGTCACGCAGCCTCTCTCTCCCCCCCCCTCGTGTGTGTGTTTGTGTGTGTCCTGCGCCGGGTCGCTTCTTATTTGCTACACACACGCTCCTCCCCGGGCCGTCTCTGCTCTCTGCTGATATGAACTTTGGAAGCAATGAGTTGTAGGCTGTGTCCCTGCCAGAGAATTCTTGAGTGATTATTCTTTGCCTCTGAAGGTGGACAGCCCTCATCTTCTGCTTTGTTCTCTGTCCAGGACAACCTTAACGTCTTCCTCAAGGCCTGCGGGAAGCTTGGACTAAAGGACGCACAGCTCTTTCACCCCGGAGATCTGCAGGACTTATCTACAAGAGTTACAGTCAAGTAAGTTCTGATCTTGTGAGCTATGTAAAATATTGGTGCTACTGTCACATTTTGTTACCATTCACAGAGTTGAGGGGCCTCCAACTCATGTTTTTGACTGTTCCTTGAATGGATGAAAGAATGAATGCTCAGCTTCTTCTTTTTATGCTCCCATTACTGTGCCCGGAGAGGATGAACGTTTAATATCACTTTGACACTTTACAGTGTTTCCGACCGCATGTCTCCACATGTGAGGCATGATTCAAGCTGCATTTAAAAAAAGGTCACCGCTATTTTCAGTGTGTGTGTAATCTCGTATTAGTAAGCACATGCGTAAGGACAGCTTCATGTGTTTCTTTAAAAGATGATGGAGGGAACAACTGATGAAGCCGTACAGACAGGAAGAATGTACTCATTTCCTCTTGGTGCAGGCCCAGCATATCATGACCTGAGTCTAAATGTTAGACATGAAAGTACTTGTTTACTGTCAGTTACAGGTTAAACAACTCAATTAAAGAAATGTCTTTCTCATTGTGCTGACAAAGGTTTAAAGGCGTCTTGCCGCAGTGTTTATCATTTTTCAGTTTCAGACAGTTGCGTGCAGGGCAGAAGATGTTTGCGGTATGTTGAACAACCTGTTCCGTTTTTACACAGGTGTGTCTTCAGGAGGGAGTGAGCACAGTGCACCCACTGAGACAGTCTGTGTGGCTGTACAGCACTGCTGCGCAAGCAGAAACACAAACGAAAGTGCTTCAGCAGCAGTCCCTGCAGGTTGTTCAACTTGAAGTAGAAAGGCCCTCGGTGGCACATACTTGAGGTCGGGTGGCAGAGTTTAGGCGATGTCATGAAGCCTTCCTTTCACACAGTGTTAAAGCCAGAACCTCCAGGACCATATTTCCCACGATCCACCCAAGACTCTGTCATTCTTCAGTAACGTTGACAATGGTGTCGAAACCACAGCCGTCATAAACACACATACAGAGACTGCGCACATAGAATTATGAACTCTAAATAAACAAATCTGCCTGCCTTTTATCGGGACACACCCTTTCCCCGCAGCAGAAGATACGCTGCTGAGAGATACGGGATGTCATTCATCTCATGTCTGATTCAGTGCCATAAATATAGAGATAATTCTTTCTTGGACATTATGCACCGTGCGTTATCTGACATTTCACCTACTACATACCTTTTCCCACACCAATTCAGAACTTTATTACAAAAATGATATCATATTCAAGGCTGCATTCACAGGATTTTTGAAATTCTGTTTTTATTTTCCTCCGGATCAAATCCCAGTGAGTGTACCAGGGATCAGCTCTTTGACACCATGTCAGCCTGTGTGCGGGGGTTTGGCCAGAGGGGGCTTGCTTATCCTATTTTTAGGATCTGGGGTCACTTTGACGGGCAGGATTGATTGGAATGGTATCAGTACTCCGAGGAAGAGCTTTTAATAGTGTGTTGTCTCCTCCCAGTACATTCCCACCCTCCAAGTGGTCATCAGAGTACACATGTGTAAAAGTTGGAGTGTGGTTTGCAGTTCCGTTTGTGGTTGGGTGACACTGTATCTCATAAGGAATCTGTTCAGAATCCGGAGGGAAAAAAAAGACAAATACTACTCAGTGTTTTGGATTGCTGCTGCAGCACACTGTTGCTCCCCTCAAACATGTTCTCAATTGTTAGATGAACCTGCTGCTGCTCTGACTGGTCCAGCTGAAGTCTTTGTCCATTAGTCAGTCCGGATGAATTGTACAGAGGGAATTTCTTCTTCGAGCTGCTTCTTACAGTCACTCCTTCAAATGCAGCATATTTTCATTGGGGTTGTGAGTTTATATGAGATGGAAACATTTTGAGGTATTTGTGTTTGTGGGCACAATTATATGGTTCTCCAGCTGCAGTATTTTTAACTTGTACAGAGAAAGATGGCACACAGAGAGTAACATGAGGAGATAATCCCAAACAAGGCTACAGACAAGCAGCAACCAATAGGTTTTATTCCACTGTTGCTTATCAGAGCCCATAGGCAAATGAGCCACAGAGAGTGTAGCACAGAGAGAGAGAGAGAGAGAAAGTTGTCCATCAGCTGTCTTTTCCCCTGGCGTGTGTGTGTGTGTGTGTGTCCAACCTCCACTCCCTTAAACCCAGTCTGACAGGTGCTTTGCTCAGCTTCTCTGATGTCTGTTTCAGCAGCAGAGCGGTTGATATCCTGTTGGCGCTCTACGTTCCCTTCCGCCTCCTCTTTTAATTAGAATTAACCCTCAACTAACACAGAAAGGAATCAACTTTTTGTTCTTTTAATTTTCATTCATTTTAGTATTTCAGTTCATTTATTTTTACTTTTAATTTTCTGTTTAATTTTATGGAGAAGGTTATAGTTACACACTCACAGTGTCACTTTAACTGTTGTAATTGTCGATCAACAGAAATTTTGTTCAACTATTTTCATAATCAGTTAATCTATTCAGTTATTTGTCTCGCAAATATGACAAACATTTTCTGACATATCAAAAAACCGTATCACCTTGGACTTGGAAATTGTGATGAGCAGCTTTTTAACATTTTTTGAAGAGACCAAACAGTTGACGGATTAATCAATGAAAAAATAATGATTTGTTGCAGCCATAATCTGCATTTAATACTATAAAATGTGCTACAGGTTTAAGTACTGATTCAACCATAACGCACTGGAAACCAAACGTCTCATTGCCCTCGGGGTTTACTCATTGATAGTTTGTTCTTTAATAAAAGTTATTGGCAGGGCCAGTATCTATCTTTTGGCATGAATCTGGAGTCGGATATTGGCTGAAGCGATGTGTGCTTGGAGCACAGTTAAATTCATATTCATCTGTGTTGTCACGGCAGCCATAAAAGATTATCGGATTTCTTTTTTTGACCTTTGAGCTTTGCAGTTCCTGTTGTCTCTGCCTTCACGCCGCCTGCAGTGTACACTGCTGTATTGCTCTGTGTTGTGAAATTGTGCTTCCTGATAAAGAGGTTTGTCAGTTACAAACACATTTAATAACAAAACTTTCAAATAGCATAGTAACATCTTGTAATAGGCTGATTAGAGAGGACAGTGTGCTACTGAGTGACGTACTCTGGAAGATTTTCTCATCATCCACATGATAATGTTAAAGTCTGGTCAGAGGTTTAACACTGACCAAAGCTAATATGATTCATCATTGCCTACGGTTCACTTGCTACTTTAGACCATATCACTGTCAGACCAACAGCTGCCCAGGAAATGAGGGAATTCAAGTGCTGCAGATGAGTCATGGCATCTGAAACTGTTCTTTTCAACTCCAGCCACTTCCTTTAGCCCCTTAGCTGCCATGTGGAAATTCACCAGCATGGAGTCAAAGTTGGACTCGGACCACAACTCTGAGCTGACATTAAAGTAAAACGCTGGAATAAGCCTAGTTTTTCCTAATGACACTAAATGTCAGCTGATTGCTTTACACTTGACCACTATGAATGTTTTAACAACTGTCATTTGTCACAGAGCTGCTTAAACATCTGGCTCAGAGGGGGTAAAATCGGAGTGTGTGGAACCAACACTGTGCAGTCATTATACTGTCATTATATCCTGTGGAGGCTTAGGGGCTCTTGTGCTTACTCAGCTTAATCCAATGCCTAAAGTGACTGAACCTCAAATTTACCCTCCTCATGTATATCATAGTACGTTTAGGAGGGATAACATCGTCTGATTTGGATGTGTTAAAACTGAGATGCTTTGGATAACAAACCATGACAAATGCTTTGAAGTAACTACATTCACCAAAGTGTGTCTGAGTCCAGCTTTTGCTCTGTAACCTCCTATAGCTGACAAAACAAATCCCCCGCTGAGAGAGGTCCAAAGTCTCACCCGTTGGCGCCATTTCATCAAGCAAATTATTGACGAGGGTTGACTGCTGTCCAAACCCAAAAAAGGAAACTGCAAGAGATCGGCATGTACATCAAAATGCATTGACCTTTGAGGAATGTTAGTGACCCTTTCCAAACAATAGATAAAGAGGAGTGGCGGCTGTGTGGTGTGATTGCAGGATTTGGATTATGCAATGGCATCCCTGGCTGTAGATCAAACCAAATGTTTGAACTACCTGAAGGAATGTGTTGTTTCCCAGACAAATTTGGACGGACTACACAGCTCGTTATCAGAATTTATTCAACGCCAACGTATATCGTACCTCATGCCAAGTATGTGCCTCTGTTTATGTATGTTCAAAACTCGCCGTGGCAAGTTCCCGTGAAGTCGTTTGTTAGTACTTCGGGTGTGGTTCACTGAGCTGGCACTTCACGCTCTGGTTTCATGGTTTAATATATGGCACTGCCGTCACTTCTAGTCGCAGTGTTGTGTCAACTGCGGCCTCAGATTGTGAAACCAAACGAGCGATGATGGTGAAAGGCCAATAAAGTTTCTACACCATGGACACGGCCCCGGCTGTAAAAAGGCCAACACAAGGGTTATATTTGTGCTGCGCAGTTGACTTGGAGAGAGAAATGCCAGCCTCACCCTGTTCCCTGACTCACAGAGGCTGCAGTGTCTCTGATAAGTACGACACAATGATGCCCGACACCGTCTCACCCGCAGCTGATTCCTCTATTCACACCCTTCCTTGCGTTTTATCAGTGCTCCTGATGCATGATGGCATCTGGGTGTGTCTTTAAATTCAAGTGATTTTATTAGAATGAAAGAAGACAGGTGAAGGATGTAACAGGTGCTGCTGAATGCTGCAGAACAGGTGATCTTCATCGCACAGGTATGCTTCTGAACGCACATGCACACCCATCAATTTAAGGCTTCGGTGCGAGGTTTGTTTGTCTTTTTGATGTCATTGTCTCAGAGAAGCAGAGCTGCTCTGATCTTGTTGGTTTCTGCAGCAGACATCTGGTTTGGTCTCATGTCTATGTACAGCTTCAGCCTGTAGATTTTTGTCTTGTCGGGGATCTAAATACATTTTTGTTGCAGCACAGGGAAGCGATACACTGAGTTGGAGAGATCATTGACTTTGGCCCAGGTTAAGAATTTATTTCTCTAACATTTGAATGGTGGCTTATGTTCCTTCAGTTATGTGTTTCTTTTTGTCTCTGGCTTGTATTGGCAGAACACACTCTTCTACTCCCTCAAGTCAAATAAGATTAGTTTGATGTTTTGTCTAGGCCTGTCAAAGTTATTAAATTATTGCCTGATGGCAATTTTTTGAGCTGACAATCATTTATCATTTTTTTCCATTTACCTGTGTAAAAAAAACTGTCCCTCTTTGAACGATGTCATCTCGTTGCGCAGCTACGCGGAGCATCAACACCACCAACTGCTTATCTCGAAGCACTTAACTTCTAATATTTGCATAATAGGTGATGAGAGGGTGCTACAGGTTAGCATGTATACATTGTCTGAGAGGGGTGAGACATTGTTTAAAGACCCTGAACTGTTTGACTTCCACTCGAACTATTTTACTTGTAACATAAGAAACAACCTTGAGGACATGTGACAAAAGATTATCACATCTTCACAGGCGAAAAAAAAGATAACATTTTATTCAGATAACATCTGTTTGAAATGATAAGGATTGGATTTCTAGTTATATTTAAGAAGAATGTGGGCTTCAGAAAGCTGCCCTCATTGCTTGCATGTGTGCAGAATACACAAACACAAATGGCTTTCTCCTTCTCGGCACATTAAACGCAGAAAACCCAGTGTGATTATTTTAACTGGTAATACTACTTCACAGAAGCTATTCCCGGCCGGTACTCTCTGTCTTTTTCATGTGTGACGTTCTGTTGATGATTGTGCTCAGTCATATGAACACTCAGCTGATTCTATCAGACTGCAGCACAGTCCTCAGGCTCTGGAGGTCTGAAAATACCCCTTATATATTTTTTTTTCCTCTGTTCAGCTATTACCACTAGCCATAAATGAGCATTACGAGAAGCAGTGTGGTTGTAGTTTTGGTACACAGCTCCTGGACCTGACTTGCACTGTTATAATCTTAGACTTTGAGACTGTTCCAAGCCACACAAGAGAGGGCATTTTTTCAGCCGCCTCTTTTATTGGGCCTATAAATTTGCAATATGCCCAACTGGTAAACGTCCATTTAAGTTTTCACCGTTGGCAAGTTAGCATGCTGGAAGCCGCTGGTGTGAGATGACGCATACTGGTGAGAAAGTTGATCTGCTTTCCATCCAGTTAAATGTTGTCAGCAGTGGAAGAAGGACTGAGATCCTTTACTGAAGTAAAAGTACCAGTGCAGCACTGTAAACATGCACCATTACAAGTAAATGTTCTACATTAAAATTTTTATCAAAGTGACGGCGACTTTAAGTGTATTTTTCTGAACCTGTAGTGAGTTTCAGCTCATTTACTGTGTTGGTTCACTCTATAATGTCATATTTGTTAACGGCAAGCAGCCGTTTACAGCAAAAAAGCTCTAAAAACCCAGTGTGCCCTCCCTGCTCAGCACCAAACGGCCATCGGCAGCTAACTGGTGAACATAATGGGGCATTTAGCAACTAAATTGACAAATATTTCCCTCAGGAATTGATAAAGACTAAAAACAGAGCTAAAGAGAGTGAATATTAGACCTACAGCAACCAAAGGGGCCGAAACACAACTCAAAAGTAATGTTTATGTTGCTCCATAACTGCTGGATGTGTAAGTACGCAGCTGTTTGCCAACAAATATATGAAGTTTAAAAGTGAATGATTTGTTCCTGCTGCTCCCAAGCTGCAGGTATTGAAAGTAAAAATACTTCTTCCACTGTAAAATGGATTCTGTAGATACAGATTATTATAGATAATATAGATTAATATCGATGCTTCATTATGTAAGTAGCGTTTGGGTATGATGACTGTTTTTACTACTTTGCTGTGCGGTAGTTTAGTTCAGTGGCTCCAAGTGACTCACAAGATAAATCTGGTTGGTCATGCGATGAATAATGAGGTCAGAAAGAAGAAAAACAAAGTTGAGCTGCACAGATTTGATTCATTTTTGGACTAATCTGTGTTTGTTTTTTGTGAAATATCAGATGATGAATCTTTGCCTCAAACAGTTACTCAAATAAAACAATCTAAGAAGTTTAGAGGCAACAGCTCATCAGAGGCACGCTGTATCTTTGCAAGAAGTCAGGCGCTGAAATGTTTTGGAACCAGCAGTTTCATGGTTGCTCAATGATATAATCAGTGCTAATGTCTTAAATCAGTCCCCATCTAACCATTGGCCCTGATTTTTAAATGACGTGTTTAAGTTTACCTCCTCACTTTGTCTCTTCCCCTTGAATCAAGCAACCTGTATGAACCTGAACATGTGGGATTGACAGGAAGTCATCTGAGGAGTCGGCGCAGTACAGTACAGGCGTCGCAGGTGCATAGGTTACTTGAGAAATCCAAGCGCTCCTGGGCAGAGAGGCATGTGTGACTATTGTGTTACCACATGATAGCAGGAATGTGCATCATGCACAGGGTATGTGAAGCACACTATATATCCTCCCGTGTCACTGCAAAGGTTACTGTATGTGCTGAAGCCGATTATCACTTTTTATTGACCGCTTTAAATAGACACCACCGTCCACTGAGGTGAAAGGTACACAGTGTCCAGTACGTAAGAAAAGAGTAACATCAGGCATGCAGCTTTGTGTGCTTTTTCACAGTAAGAACAAACTGACATTTTCCTGGGAAAGTGATTAACTGACTGCAAGGTCAACTGTCAAACCCCAGAAATATGACTGAAATTCAGTTTGACCTGGGCAGCATGCGTATGTCTTTGTCGCGCCAACAGTGGAGCCTTGTTTGGTACCGAGATGTTGAATTAGCAGCTATTAGTTTTATCATTATTTAAAATCAGACACAAGCCCCCCTTTGTGTCCCTAAACTCTAGCTGTTTTTACAGCTGCTCCATTTTGTGATTAGTGGGAAAAATAGACACTCTCTCAGGTAACACTTTACTTTATTGCTTGCAATGATTTTTTTTTTTCTTCTCTGAAATGTGTGTTTGTTTTTCTCTCAGCCTTTGTGTTGTTGTGTGAGAGTGAGTGAAGGGCTGGCAGTAGTCTGGATTGTGCTCTCACTTTCCAGCTCTTTCACCGTCCAACACAGAGACCCGACAAGCATGCCCTCTGTTCGTTTTATTGTCATTTTCTCTCACACACACCCCTCTGTTTTCTGCTCTTTCTCTCACAGGCATCAAGAGACCAACAGGAGGCTGAAAAATGTGAGTGGAAAAACATGAGCTTTTCTCTAAGAACTGATATGTTGGCCTGTCGTTCAGCACTAATAAAACGTAAAACAAAATTTAGTGTCAGCTACAGTTACAGTCCTGTTCAGGTGTCACTGGAGAATAGGATCCCTTAAAGGGAAACTCTTCTGAAGTCTGTTTACAGATGTTTGCAAATGCAAATTAGGGATACCACAGTGAGAACATTTTCCCACAGGTTAATAAACTCCTGACAACACCGCTGTCATGGATTACAACAGATATTTTACTAGATACTTATCTATAATTCTCAATAGAGCACTAACTTTATTCCCACACTGACCGAAACATTTGTATCTTATTTCTACAGTAGAGTTGTAAAAGTAACACTAACGTTAAATGCATGCTGGTAGTAATGTTGGCTCCATGACAAGGTTAGCTTGGTTTAGCACCAGCTAACAGCTTCATGTTAATGTTTTGAACAACAGAATACACCACATTGTCCTACTAAGTATTGATAACATGCTTATTATTTGATACACTGACCCCAACCATAGCTGACTTTTACATGTAAGTTTTATAGTAATGCTAACGTTAGGCACACGCTGGTTGTAATGTTAGCTCCTTGTCAAGGCTATCTTGGTTTGGCACCAGCTAACAGCTTCATGTAAATATACTCAACAACAAAATACTCACTTTATGTATCCACATAATGCATTCTCCGACTAAGTATTCATATTGTTCTTAGCATTATTTTACAACTTGTCTGTTAAGGACTGTATGCTGGTTGTTATGCTAGCTTCTTGACAAGGTTAGCTTGGTTTAGCACCGGCTAACTGTTTCATGTTAATGTACTCAACAACAGAATACTCACTTTTATGTCTCCATGTTGTCCGTCTAAGTATTGATGACATGCTTAGTATTTTATGCACTGTTCACAGATGAGTTCACAGATGAGTTGTAAAGTAACGCTAACGTTAAGTACACGAGCGTTTGTAATGTTAGCCCCTTGACTAGGCTAGCTCGGCTTAGCAGCAGCTAACAGCGTTGTGTTAGTTAATGTTAGTTACTCGTCAAGGCTATTTGCATTAGCTACATAATCTCTGGCCAAACTGTCTCCAAACAATTGTATGTAATGCAGGTGATGCAGGTGATTACATGTAAAAAATGACAGTGCTCAATTCCAACAGGGTCCCAATATGTTAAAAGACAGGAACTAAACATTTAACCCAAAGTGAATGAGTTACCCTTACATTACTCCCAGACTAAATTTTAGATATAAGGGCTTGTCAGTAAGTTTAAAAAGTAGCAATAAAGTTATTGAAATAAGATACACATGTTTAAATTGCCCTTATGGGTTAGGGCTGTTTGTCCAATAGATGTAATATTGGTCACACATTTTGTTTTAGGAGGATTTCTCATCACATTTTAATCATGTGGCTGCTGCACACTCGAACTACAATAATAACATTGTAACTTAGATGACATAAAACCAAAGTGCTGACATGTCAATTTGAACAGTATCATGTATAATAGGGCACCAGCATTGTTGATGTAGCGATGTTTGTGTGCTTTGGTGCAGCACATTTACCTGTCCTGCCCATTAATGCACACACAAACAGCAGCAGAGTATTCTGGATGAGCCTGGAAAACAAGAGAGAGCATGGCACCGGGTGATATCACCTTGTGTCAGTGTAGGGCTGCAACTATCATAACAATAACCTGCTGTAGCACTGCACAGGACATCAGTTAGGGTAAAGGCAAAGCTTTAATCTAATGGGTTCTGTCTGGTCATTTATGCACATGGGCGTGTAGGGTTTGTGTTTTTAACTCTATGTTTTCTTCTCCTTAGGTGCTGATCACGATTTACTGGCTGGGTAGAAGAGCTCAATGTGACCGTTACTATGATGGACCTTACCTGAATTTTAAGGCATTCGAGGGATTGTTGGGCACAGCGCTATACAAGGTAAAACTCTCTAGGTGGCTATTGTGCAGTCTGTGCTGTCAGATCTGCGCTGCCATGAAACAAAAGCTTAATTTTATTGTAGAAACCAGAAATAGCATGGATGAAATCCTCTTTTACAGCCACTGCCCAGTACATTTCTGTATCCTCACTGGTATGTAGACTATGTGCGGAAGAACGACTGTTAAAGGCCAAGGGGCCCCGGATTGCTGCCCACTAAAACCAAAGCTACTTTAAGTCATAAATGACCTGATCCCTTGACTCAGCTATTTTAATCTTGTTTACAACGAGGCGCACAGTTCGCGTGGTTTGCGTGTGAAAATAGCTGCCTTTCCTGAAGAAGCCTCTGCTCGTTCTAGTGTTGAATTTGGCACTTTGCTTTCAAACAGATTTATAGGTGGTGGCGGTGTTCAGCGCCTCTATAATTCAGCGGACTACAGGGATTTTCAGTAATAGCAGTTGGTTACTGCACGTCTTGTACATTCAGCTACGCTAATCCAAGCAGTGTTAGGCTGGGTTTAGTTTGTGGACTCGTATTGTCTGGTAGGATTCAGCGGATTACAGATCTGAAAATCATTTTTCTTTTTAAAGTGGTGGACAAGTTTTTGCTTGTCTGCAGCCATGCTGGTTAAAGCGGCTCCGGGGTTGGCTGATGTGTTTACGTGCAATAACATTGTCTCTTAGCACAGTCAACACAGTCATCAGGGTACTTTCTCTTACTTTATTTTTGTTATGACAGAGATGACAGTGAATAGAAAACAACGAGGTTATTTCATTTAAATTACAACATGCATCCCCCCCCCTTATAGACATTATAGGAGTGTACGTTGACAGCAAGAATGAGAGGCTAGGCGGTACAGACTTCTCACTCTGCCTGGGAGATCTCTCATACACCACACACACACAGTGGAGCTAAATGTTGTAATTGGCACCCTATTATCTGACTGCGTGTGTGTTTTTGCGTCTATATCAAAGGCTCTGCAGGAAACGTCCAGTCAGAAGGGCAGCAACGTCAGGGACAGCGGTTTTGGAGATAGCTGGTACTCAGAGCGAGAGGAGCTCCACCATCTGAGAGGAGGAGGAGGAGGAGGAGTAGGAGGCGGACATAAGAGAGACGACTCCCTGGACAGTTTGGACTCTTTGGGCTCTCAACCCCACAGCATCTCATCTGACACCACTCTCAAAGGCGGCAGCGAGGGTAGGAGACGTTAAGTAATTTACATCCGTAGTTCATAATCAGGTCTGAGAAGAACTCCTTTTTTACACTTCTAAAGCATGTTTTCTTTTACTTTTGTGATTGTTTTTTTTTGTGTGTTATCTGAGATGGCCTCTTACACCCTAGCAGCATATAATCAAATTCATCCGTCCAGAACTTTGAATATTTGTGAAAAGATATACTGCATCAGAGCCAGAAAGTTGCCTCCCCTTTGTGAAAACAAATGCCTGTTGCCATCTAGTGGTAGGCTTTTGAAAGTGAATATTTTCAGTGAAAATTTACCCGTGTCCCAAGAGCGGAGATATTATATATCAGTGCCAAAGCCGTCTGCAATCTGGTTTAATGACACACGTGTAGTATGCTGTGAGGGGAGGGTAGTGCTGGTCTGGTTGCCCCCACCCCCGTAAGAGAGAGCAGGAAGACATTCCACAGCCGTCCACACCATCTTGTAAATGAGGAGGCCTCCGTTCCTCACCCTGCGCCCCTCTGTTACTCCTTCAAAGTCATGTCAGAACACACAACACACTCCCCTCACTTTTTTCTCACCTCCGGTGCCCTTTTTTTTCCACTTTATTACCCACATCAGACTTCTGCCTTCTCCTCTCTCACACCTGTTTGTCTTCCCTCCTCTCCGCGTTCTGCCCACGCTCCAGGTTGTTGCAGCGACACTGAGGCAGACTCTGGCTTCAGGATGGCCAACACCAAGGACAATGTCAGTTACCGCCGGTCGGTATCCATCACACCCAAGGCCAGTGCCCAGTTTAACCAGTTCCTGCCCACTAAAGACAAACCATCAGGCTATGTACCTGCTCCACTGAGGAAGAAGCGAGCCGAACGCAACGAGGACAGTCGGCGGAGCTGGGCCAACCCCTTAAGCGCAGAGGATGAAGGCACACTCACAAGGTACTGTTTGAAGACGCACTACAGTTAACACTTTGATATGACTGAGGGTGCTTGAAATGTATTTTCTTTCTTAACAGCAATGTAACAAAGTGATTCTGAAGTGGTCATACAAGTCCTTGGTTTACTTTGTCTCCTCTCCTATCATTATTGGTGTTTGTGCTCCCGTTGTGTTGTCTGCGAATGGTCGATGGTGGTGTGCACTGGTGTTGTGTTTCATTTTGTTGCCGAATGACGACCGCAGTGAATCGAGGCTTTCCTCTGACTGGTACGCAAACAGTCAGGTCTCCCAGACCGCTGTCCCAGCGGCCGACCTGCAGTGGGCCTACGAGTATGACAGTGGCAGTGACTCGGACGCAGATCGACCGGACCCTGACCTTGTTCTGGATGACCTGGCCAGCAGACGCTTCCACAGCCCCTCCCCGGCTCCTCCCACCAACTTCGCCGTGCCCGCGAGTCCCCTGGCAGCGGGAAGGGCCCCTGGGGGCAGAGGGAGCCCCTGGCCTAAGGTCACTATGACTCCCAGTGTTGTCCCTCAACAGAATGTGACCTTCCTCAGGTCAGAGAACATGAAGCAACAGTGTGACTTTGATGTGCCTGCCTGATGAGAACAAAGTAGAGCGCTTCTCTTGCCCTCAGTTTGCATGGTTAATTGTAACCATGAGCGACATGTTTGGTTGTAGTATGCTGCCTCTAACAAGTCTTCAGTTTGTTGGTTTCTGTTTGGTTTGGTTTGAGATTTTAGCTGCAGCACGTCCTTATACGCTCGCTCCGAATTTTATGAGCTTGAAGGAGTGATTTGAGTTTGAGCTTTCCAGTTTGTTTTTTGAGCTTGCATTGGGCTGCTAATCCTCGCATCGTTTGATTTGAGGTGCCCGAGGTCTTATGCCCCTCTTTGCGTGACTGCCGTGCTGTTCTGCTGCTGAGAAGTTCCTTTGTGTGACTGGCTGTCTCTCTCGAGCAGCAGCGGCATCAACAACAGCGAAATGCGGCCCTCCGAGCACAGCTCTGTGAGGGTGGACCACCGCCGGGTCGTGTCCACCGACAGCCTGTTCAGGGAGATATACGGCGACTCTGAGGATGAGGACGATGAGGTGGGCTACGCCGACCCCGTCCAGGATGACCTCTACGCACGCAAGATGGGCATCAAACCTCAGCCTGCTGGCAACGAATCTCATGACAAGTTCTTACCAAAGTTCTGGACCCCCGAGGAAGACGTACACGTACAGAAGATCAAACTGGGGTCTCAGAAGAGGCCCTGGTACAAGAAGATGCAAGGCTTCAGGTGTGTGAGGGCGTTAAAATCCAGCATTTTTTGAACTTCTTTCATACACATATTTATCATATTATCACTCAAACACAAACACACAGGAGCAACATCATGGATAAAATATATTCCCTGCTTCTTGCACAATCTTTTCTTACTTTTCTACCACACACATTAGATTTTGCTACCCTGTGATGTCTTATATTATCACTGCATGCTAATTTACCCTTACATATCCTGAGACTCAATATCTGATGTTCTGTTATTCACTGCACTTTTCTGCCTAGATTCTCCTACTTACCTTTCTTTCTCTTCCCCTACCACTGCCTCCTATCTTTCCCCTTTACCCTCTCTGCGCTTCTGTCCCCTGTCCCTCCTCCACCCTGCTCTCCTTGGCTGTAGCCATAAGAAGTCGGGCTCTTCCTCAGATGATTCAGACTGTGACATCAGTCCTTGGCTCTCCTCTGCCCCCTCTCGCTCCGGCACCTCCCCCTCTCACTCCCACACACACGAGGCCTCGGCTCACACCACCCTTGTTGTGGGGAAAAGGTCGATACAGCTGCATGATTGTGACAATGAAGGAATGTTTTAGACGAGCGTCTGGATTTTATAGGATAAATATGATTGGCTCCTGTCGGGGCTGAATTTCGGATGCTTTCTAATATACTAATGATAAAATACACTGTCAAGCTGCTGAAGGTTGCTCTAACACGCTTTATAAAGCAGTTTGCCCGCACTGACATTAGTAGAAAATAGGCTGTGTCTCAGCATTATCCTATTTTATTAAAGCATTTCAAAGTGAAAACTTTGCTTACTGGTAAAACTTACGTACTGGTAACACAGAGTGGTTGTAAAATCCAGATTTGATCAACATTAGTTTGAATCAGATGGCTGCTTCATATATTTCCTCTTCCTTTTCTTGCTCCTTGATCCAGTTCACATGCATGCACTCATCTCCTCTCTGTCCTTTTCTCTCCTTTTGCCCACCCTGCAGTCCTCATATCCAAGCAAACACTCTCCCACAGCTCCCAAAGATACAGCCCCCTCTGTTAGAGACCCCCCCTCTGGTGTTTGCCCCAGTGGACCCCGCCTCGGGTCCCAAACTGGTCAAATGCGAGAGGTGGCCCCTCCTGGGGCGCCAAGACCCCCGGGAGCCCCCAGACCCCTTTGACTATGAGAGCATTATCCCTGACTTGGAGAATGATGACATGTTTGCCAGGCGAACCCTGGCCTTCCAGTCTAACACAGACTTGGCTATGATAAAGTCTCACCTGCCCGCCAGACGCCGTCTCTACACGTCTGAGCCGCAACTCAACATCATCACCCAACGACACGTCCACGGCAGCACCGAGGAGGACGATTATCCTGATATCGAGAAGGACGATGTGGTTTATCGTAAGGAGAAAACCCAGCAGGCTCAACAACAGCGGCCACTCTCAGGAGCCCCTGACAACTATGCCCCAATGCCCATCCCAGAGCCGTGGGCTCTGCCTCCTGATCTCAAGGCCAGACTCCTGTGCCCCCCATGTCCTCTGACCCAGGAGGCAGCAGCAAACAAACAGAATCAGGTTGAGAGGGAGACACATCCTAAAACAGATGACATGCTTGTCAGGAAACTTGGAGTTTGTTCTGAGGAGAGTCAAAGCTCACTGAGAGGCCCATCGGCCAATCAGATGCCCTCAGTGCCGTCTTCCTGCAGCGAAGGCGACCTGCAGAGAATGCAGGCGATCAGGGAAGCCAGTCGGCTGAGATATAAGAAGAGGCTTCTGGTGGAGAGGCTGGCTGCTCTGAAGCTGTAAAAGCAGATTGCTGTCACGGTGCCTGTTGTGTTCTCCTTACTTTGTTGACTTGTTCTGCAATCCTTTGTGTTTTTATTGTTTCTGTGAAAACGTTTAAGTGCCATTTCAGTCTTGGAATATTGTTTGTCTGATGGTGAAGTGGTCTAGACTGCTTATTTTGAATGGCTGGACTAAAGATCACAGTTAAGCTCTCCTTTATGAAAACTACGAGGTGCCTTCGGCATTCACCGGGTCAGTCGTGAGTATTTCAACACAAACTGCAATGGAAAAACAGCAACAGCTCCGAACTTTCTCTTGTTTGAAATGTTTGTTACTTCAAAATTGAATATGTTGTTTTCAAGTAGGAAACCCTGTAATGAAAGATCCTATGATATTGTCGCCATATGGCCGCTGATTATGGTTTTCTGCATGATGGCAATATGGTTACTTTACACATGGTATGTAAATGCTGAGTGGATGGGCAGACTGTATTGAACTTGCTGCTGCTGTGTTTTTGAAGTGTGATTTTTGAACAAATCTCTGACTGTGTTTGGTACATCACGAGCACTGTCAAACGGACCCAAATTCTGCCTTATATCTTTGGTTTTGTTTCCCTATCAGACCGAGTTTGCCTGTGAATTGACAAAATATCCAAGATTAATAAAGAAAATAAGACTCCATGACCTTGTGATGGAATGCGTTGAAATGGCCATTTGTTGACCTCACCCCGACACCTGCAGTAACACGGATCTGACTGTATACACAGTACAAAGTTGTTTTCCTCAGCACTGGGAACTTCACACTGACATGTAAAGCTCAAAGTGCAGCAGCATGAGAGTGTGGAGATATTCAAGCTTGAGTCATATCCAAACATACCGTCCCGACAGTGTGGAGCGGGACAATTAAACGTAGTCTTGTCCGTGGAGCCGACATGAAAGCCTATAGGAATTCCCCACAGCTCTGAAAGAATATGTGGACTCCATAGTAACCCGAACACAAATCTGTACCGCACTGTGTTTGCACATGAACAGGCACACACAAGCACAGACAAAGCAACCATTTAACCTGAGTCAAGGCCATCTGGATTTACTTCACTTCCATATGTAAAGCCGTGGTTCCAGTGACATCATGTCGGAGTCCCCAGAAAGGCAGCATTGTTTAGGGAAAGATGCATGTCTGCACAACTCCCCAGCCAACTGTCAGGGAAAGGAAAGGTGATACTGTGCTGTAAAGCCTACTATATACACACCTTAAAGGAACAGTTCAGCAGAAACATTTTAATTGGGTCATTATCTACTCACCCCCATGCTGGAGGAAAATAAAGTTTTGTAGTCCACAAAACATTTCTGGAGCGTCACAACAAAATAACATTGCAGCACGCACGTAACAACTGAAGTAGATGGGGATTTGTTTAAGATCTTTATAGTCGAAGAAAAGCCTCAAGATCCCAAATTGATTTGAAACAACATTATTTACACCCTGTCAAAGCTGAAATCTTCAGTTTAGCTGCAAAGCTAAAAGCATTAGCTCTGAAGTGGGTGCACAAGCTTAAGGGTGTAAACAACGTCTATTCAAACCAATTTTGGATGTCGGTGCCTTCAGAGACATGGATTATGCCGTACGAGCTTTATGGAACAATTTTGTGGATTAAGAAACTTTACCCTGCTTTCCATTGGCATGGGGGTGAAGAGATAATGACTCATGACTCGGTGAAATGTTCCTTTAAACTCTGATCCTTTCTGTGTATGAAGTGAAAACCAGCAGAGTCATGTTTTAGCCGGTTGTACGCACATTCGAAGCCCATCAGCTGGGGATCAGCTGCTCTCAGAGTCATTAATTGGCTTCAGGCTCTTGACCAGCCTCACTGTCAAAGGGCCCTCCTGCAGAAATGTGACTGTGTTGTCTGTGGTTCTCTCCGGTTTCCTAGACAGCACCAAGACGCAAGAGAGTACGGACGGGTGAGTTGATATGGGCTCCCAGGAATGTGGCACGTTTGCATTCGCTCTGGCCTCTTACAGTCGTACCTCGCTGCCCCCTGCTTTTGTGCTGCTGTTCTCACCCTCGAGCCGCTAAATGCTGACACACACCACAGAGTATTGTATGGCACAGGGCCAAGTTCAGGGTGATGGAGGGGAGGGGGATTTAGTTGCTCCACAAAGCTCTATTGACAAAGCAACAAAGTGAAAAGATGCATACAATAGCAATACGCTGGGCGCTCTAGCTAACCTGGAGTAAGTCCCAGTGAGGGTTATGACTGAGCACTGATACGCTGACTGAATTTGAGACACGTGTAAATCTTAACAGGTAAGTGAAAACAAAGAGTGCGTTTTTCTAAAGGCTGTGAGCTTCTGAGCGACTTTGCTCCTCTGCATGACTGGGAGGGCTGTGATACACGTTACTAACCTGCCAAGCTTACATTACTCCGCAGTTTTCTGTGGTCTACCCGTGTGCTGTCTGTAGACTAACACTTGGATACAGGTTAAAGGTCTAATGCAATTTGTTTTTCAGCAACGGCGCCAAATATTTGTGTGGTGGAATTTAATTTAGCTGTTTTTTTCTACAGCTTATTTGACGGGGTGGTAAGAGATGGTGCATGCATACTTGGAGTGGAATACATACATTTGAATTTTTCTTACTTTTTTTCCCCTTGTGTGAAGCTTCTGCCAGGATAAGCAAACTAAACCCCCCCCTCTCCGCCCCTGCTGATGCCCAGGGCCTTTTCTAAAAAAACGTTTTCTTTCCACAGGAGTAAATCAACAAGCGACATCCAGGCCGACCCCAGCGTCCTCCGGCAGGTTCGCTACGAAGAGCTGCAGAAGTATCGTGAGCAGATAAAGGATACCGAGGACAAGTGGCAGGATGTGAGTATAACCGGTATACGTAACGCACACTAACGCTGGAGGCTGTCTGTTTGCTCCCCACCATTCTTGTTAAATGAATCAAGACAAGCCGACTCTGGCAGGAGGATGTTTTGTCCCCGACACAGACAGGAGAGGTGAGCAGCTGATCTGTGCGATCTTTGCGGCACTCAGGAGAGCAGGTGTTGCTGTACAGTCCTTGGCCACAGGGTGAAAAGAGAGCTGTTTAGATAGAAGCCAGAGACGGAGGCAGACAGCGCTTGGCGCAGCACTGCCCTCTGGCTATGGACTGTCCTCATTTCCAAATCAGAGTGTTTGTGACAGGAAACACAACATGCTGTTAATATGACAAATATAATTAATGTGAAATGGTGTTATGATGTAAATAGGCAGATGATGTAAGACAGCGAGCCTAGAATAAAAATAACCTAATCCTTATAATATTTATCTTGGGGATGAGTGTAATTCCTGGAAACTAGTTTTCAGACAGCAGTGCTGCTCCAGTTCTAAACACCTCCATGATCCGTCACAAGAGCTCATTCTGTGGTCGAAACATTGAGACTAATAAAAAGTTATCCACATGCATATGACAGTAGTGTGTCTGTCAGCGGTCTGATGGTGTCATGGCAAAATAATGGAGTCTTAAAGCAGCATTTAGGTCACACAGTCCCCAATACACAGGGGAGGTGAGCCGGGAGGAGCCTAAAGCACACAAATAGAACACCTTCAAATGTAGCCCTTTCTTTTTCGTGTGTCTTTCTCTCTCCTCCTGAACTTCCCTCCTCTCAGCGGTTCAGTTAGCCATGCAACACAACCAGTCAGAAAGTACCAGCCCGGTTTATCTGTAGATCTGAGATGATTTGTTACGAAATGGGGCACGAGGTGATCTGGGCTTACTTTTGCTGCAGGACCTGAACAAATGGAAGAACCGGCGCAAGAGTGTCAACTCTGATATCGTGAAGAAGAAAGAGGAGAGGGAGAAGATAGAGCAGATCACATACAGCGGCAACAGCAACAGAAGGTCCAAGACCTTCAGGGAGATGCAAGAGGAGAGGTGAGTGAAAACACACCTGATCAGGTGCTTTTTGATTGAGCGAGGGTTGTGTATCATGATATTGTTAGATTTAATGACGCACGATTTTTTTATTTTCTGGTCCTGGTTTTTACACACTGAATTTGTTCCTCTGTTGCACCTTTTTTTTTTTTACCCGCGGAGGGGGATCCTTTGCTAAGGTACAGAGAAAAGGTTTGTATGAGAGGTTTTGCAACTGCAGGATTATTTGTGCAGGAGTGAATGAGGAGTAATTGTGTCAGTGTGAAAGTGTAATCTAACCATGGCTTACACCCTGTCCCCTCCTCTCTCTGCCCTCCTCTTTTCAACCTGTGTTCTTCTCTTTATTTCCCATCCCCTTTCATCTCTCTAAATTGCCTCCCCTTTCCGTCCTTGTCTTGAATTTTTACCCATCACTCTCCACTTTTCTTTTCCCTATTTACCTCTATATCCCATCCGTCTTCTCCTCCTCTGTCCGGTCCACAGAGAAAATAAAGGAACCAACAGCATCGGCAGTCGCCTCAAATCTCTCTCTTACCTGGACGACGACGACGTGTTTGAGAAATCTGACATTTCCCCACGTACCCGAACCCTTCCTGCCAGGAGCTACACTATTGACACTCCTTACACCTCCTCTGAATCCCCTGAGCCTTTTCCTAAAGAAGACGAACCCCCTGCTGCTTCACCAGCTACAGGCAGGGCCGCGTCCCCTCCCGCGTCACGGGGAGGTGACATTTTGGACAGTCCTGCAGGCAGCGACGCCACGACCACCATCACTCCCACCAGCTACAGCTCTTTCCACAGATCCCAATCTCCAGAAGCTGCACCTTTACCGAGGAGGCCAGTCTCAGAAGACACCAACAAAGTCAAGACCACGACCGCCGTCTCCTCTTCTAGCTCTGTACAAGAGGTGCCCAAGCTGAGGCGCCCATTGTTGGGCAAACAGGCTGAAGTGGAGGCTGAGGTGAAGGCCCCTTCCTCCGGTTCTCTGTACAAACAACAACCACAGTTCAGCTCAATGGAACCCAAGCCTCCCGCGGTGTCTCGGGTTTCCGCCTCCCTCCCCAGGAGCTACCAGAGATCGGATAGCGCGCGTCTAACCTCAGTTGTCACGCCGAGGCCCTTCGGGACCCAGCCGTCCCGCATCAGCTCACTTACCCGAGCTTTTCCAGTGAGTACTAGACAATCCTACAACTAAATACAAACTAGCAGTGTAGCAGAGGAGGGCATGGACAGGAGGAGACAGTGTTTGCTTGGCAGTAAGGAATCTTTGCCTTGTTAGTCATGTAATGTGTTGGTTGTTTTGAGTGCATCAGTGTTAGCCAAGAGTCCGATCTGATTACCGTGTGAATAATGGATGAGGCTAGAGTTTTTATAATGCTAAGTTGAGTGCCAGAGCTGCTATTTTAAGCCTCCCTCACATTCATTACTGTTACAGTAAATGTAAATTATGTTTAATCAGATCAGTAAGTGACTGTCAAGTGAAGATTGTGGACTCTTAAAGACATTCGCGCTAACTGAAAGAGTTGACTACACATTCATCTCTGTTTTAAGCTCTTTTACAGATTCATTATTTTGTGATCGACAGCTCATCATCTGACTACTTCTACCTAACTTTCTGAAAATCTGAATTCCTGAACAGATGGACGACTCTCACAAGCGTGTCAACGGTGACGTGGATGTTTCTAAGAAGCCTTCCGTGCCGACCCGCTACCAACAGTTCATGACCTCCGAGGACGAGGCTCAGTCCAGCTCGACCCACAGCAGCGAAGACGACGAGGAGGAGGAGGAGGATAAAGACGTGACCACAGCGAAGAGCATCACCTCTGCTCAGAGTGTCTCACCTGTCCCTCCTCAGGTCAAGAGTGAACCCCCAGTCAGTCCTGCTCCAGCCAAAGAAACCAGCCAGGTACTCATGTTACCTCCTGTTGACAAAACAGATCAGCTTGCATATTGAGGGGAAAATAATCCACGTGTTACACCTTTCTTATTTAATACTTACAGTGCAAACAGTCATTAAAAGTATTTTTAGCTCTGTGGTAAATAATTAGCGAACCCACGAGTCATTCAGTCAAATCAAAATTAAGCTTCAGCCTCTTTTCTTATGTAAAAGTTGCTTATTTTCAAGATTGCTTCACTGCAGAAATTAAACAATAGCAACAGGTTGGCATTTAATCCACAGCCATAAATGATTAATACCATGGTTTTCTTGCCAAAGCAGGCTGACGTACTCACAGACACACAAGCCCAACATGCTGATCTCTGGAGTAATGGAAAGTCAGGACCACATTTCTGCACTTGAAGCCGCTGTTGTTCATCTCTACTCACCTGTGTTGTTGTCGTCTGGTTTCCAGGAGAACTACTGTGAGATGCGGGTCAGCCTGAACCAGAAGCCCAACAGCAGCAGAGACTTTGGCTTCCTGGCAGACTGGGACTCAACAGGAGCTCGCGTCAAATCCGTACAGCCAGGTAACAACAGAGACAAATGAGAGGAATACCTTCAAACCGAGGGATTATGGGTAGAGCTTTATTCACCTTCCAGTATAACGCGTGCTGGTCAGCCAAATTGGCAACGGCAACCGTCCCAGTGGGAAAAACATCAATTGGTCTCACTCTCAGTAAAGCTGACTGATGTATTCACGCTTACTGTAGTGGTAATATTGGAAACCAGTGCGCAGGCTGCGTTATACTTTACAGCCAGGCACTGCTGGTTAGGTGTCAGCAGGGTTTCGAGTCCATTGCAGTGGCACTGCCAGACCCACTGTATGTAGGGCAGCATCTATGTGGGTCAGATCTGCTGGGCCTGAGCCTCTCTTTCTACTGAGATTTTCCCACCATCATACCTCTCTTGGAATTTAGGAACGTTTCAGTAACACTCGTCACACACAGAGCCTACATCGAAACATGAACTCTAGCTTTGTCACACTCGTTGCACCTACTTACTTCGGCGTAACTTTTTCAGTGTGTTACATGAATTGTTTTTATTCACGACGCACATTAATCAACATTTTTAAGTGTGCGCCCGTTAGCCAGCTGGCAAATTTTCAACTGCAGTCCTTTGGCAAGATGTTCAAAAAAACATTGAAGTGACAGCTTAGGAATTAAACCACAGATAAGACAGTGTCACGCCAAGTTGAGAACAAAAGCAACAATATGAGCGTAAAGCATAAGAGTACAGCACGAATCATGCAAAGCAGCAAGAAGAAGCAAAACGCAGATGCAACAGTACAATGGCCACATCCACTGTTCAGCAGACATGCAAAGCAGTGCAAACCAACAGAGCATGAATGAGCCACTGTTAATCACCACACTATCCACACATGCAGCTACGCAGAGCAACGAGACAAAGGAACGTGTTAACAAACAAAAGTGCTGATCTTAAAGAGAAGTTTATGGAAATTGTTGGGTAAATGGTAAAATGTTACATCTCACATTAAACTTGTAATCCATTAAGAGCAATTAAACATCAATATATAATATAACTGTGACATTTTGATACCATTGTATGTGTTAAATCAAGGGCTTTTTCAATCAAAGTTTTTATTTTCTCAGCGTTAAAACAGTTATTGGATTGTAATAACTTGATGCTTCAACAAACATAGTAGCATGGGAAGTTTGGTGATTGTGCTCCCGTGTTGAATTATTTAACAATGAACATTGTGTGTAAGATTCTAATGTTGAGAATGAAAACTGTCTATTTGAGTCTCACAGTAGAAATTCTCATATGACAATAATTTCTTGGAAATTCAACTTCAGAGAAATGACTAAAACAACCACTGTTTTGTGATTAAATGCAAGAATAATGGCTCTTTTGACTTCAAGACCTTGTGATCATCACTACAGTGATACAACTGGGTACATTCCCTTCTGCCAATGACGCATCCCTCTCCGTGGTTACAGGCAGCCAGGCCGAGATGTGCCAGCTTCAGGCCGGAGACGAGGTGCTGACGGTGAACAGGCAGCAGGTGGCAGAAATGAGCTACACAGACTGGAAGTCCTGCATGGAGGAAGCTCTGCAGGAGGGCAGCCTGGTCATGGATATACGCCGTCATGGCAAGAACAGTGAGTCACCTGAATGCTGTGTGTGTGTGTGTGTGTGTGTGTGTGTGTGTGTGTGTGTGTGTGTGTGTGTGTGTGTGTGTGTGAGAGAGAGAGAGAGAGAGCGGGAGATGAATTGAACCACTTTAATGGTTGCATTCCTGGACTGACAGTACTGCTTATGCAGCTTGCGTTGCTAAACAGTTTTGACACTTCAAATTGGTCCGTAAACTATTGTGAAATCATCCATGAATGATCTCATGACAGCCGGTGTAACTTTTTTTTCTCGTCTGACACGGGAAGACTGTTATTGTGTTGACCTCGCTGGGTTTTCTTTTTTCTTTTTTTTTTATCCTGTGTGTGTTTTTCTTGTCCTGTTTTTCCATATTCCTTTCTCACCCCTTTTATTTCTCCTGGTTGTTTCTGCTGCCTTTTCTCTCTCATCAGCACTCTCCTCTATATCTGTGCTGTGTTTTCCTTGTGGAGAACTAACCCGGCTCAGGTCCACTGTCCTCTGAGTGTGCTGTTTTCACAGTGTTAGTATAAAAGGCTTACTTATTCCAACCACGTCAGTGTCCCCTTACAAAAATAATAAACCCCCCTGGAGTAGCTCCCTTGAACTAACACACAGTAATTGTCGAAATAGTTTAGTGGTTGTGAGCCTGTTAGAAACACTGTGTGTGTGTGTTTATGAAAGCTTTAATAGGCTGCATGGCTGGGGAAGGTGGTTTCTCTGTTTCCCCTGCTGCTCTCTATAACAACACCATCACAGCAACCTTGTCCCCTGCTTTATAGTGGCCTTCACGTACAGTAAATAAACATTATGTGTTGAATGTTGGGTGTCACATTTACAGAACAACCACTTCACACACACTGGCACAGAAAAAAACATGTTTTTTTTATGTGCAAACACGCATTTTTGCCGTTGCATTGTCTGCATGCAGACTGGGACAGAGATCAACCTTCCCTGCCATTTAAAAGCCATAAGACCATCAATCTGACCAGTACGGATCATCCGATACTTCTAGGTTCCTCTGACACAAACACTGTCAGCTCCAGCCTGGATTTCACCTCACGCCATTCCAGGGAAACGCTGCCATCCAAAGAGGCCACCGCACAGCCAGTTGCCGTAAGTGACCCAGAATGACCCGGGTCGACCCAGGTGTGATCAAGTTTTAGTCTTGTTTTGTTCCCAGTCGAGTGCCTCTTTAATGAGCGCGCGCCCTGCCGTGTCTCCCTACAGGACGCGGCTTCAAACGGAGTTAATGGAGGTTTCCCTGAGGAGACGGTGACCAGGAGGAACAAAGGTAAAGAGCAGCGCTCACAATCAGAAAGGTTATGAAATTGATCCTGAGGACTATTTCTGTACTGAGCACACCAGTAGGGGGTGTCATTCTGTTGACTTAGTTTTGAAAGAAACTTTTTGCAAACACTCGACCACTGTGGATAATACTGATGACATTTACTTTGTTATGTAACAGAATGACGTAAGAAAACCACACTGAGACATATGATTACAAGATATCTCAAAGGGACAGCTCACTCCAAGTTCAAAAACACACATTTTTCCTCTAACCTGAAGTGCTGTTTATCCATCTAGATTGTTTTGGAGTGGGTTGCAGAGTTTTGGACATATCAGCTGTAGAGATGTCTGCCTTCTCTCTAATATGATGGAACTAGATGGCACTGGTTCCTCGAGATAATCCACAAGCTTGCTGTGAGCAAGTACGAACTATTTTCTTTTTGTATCACGGCGCAGGAGTAAGCGTGCATCCACTCATGGACAAGAGGCTAGCTAACTAAGCTAACTGCTTACTTCCAGAGCACCCGTATCTGTGACGAGCGCAAGCTTCTCGTCCATGAGCAGATGCTTGCTCTCTCTGTGTGGTGAGATGGTGTAGTTTGGTAGAAAGAAAAAAAGTTCCCACAACAAACTGTTCACAACAAGGTTTGTGGATTATTTTGAGTAACTGGGTCATGATTTCAAATGTATTTTTTGGCACTTTGAGCACCACAAGCCGAGTGCCATCTAGTTCCATTATATTCAAGAGAAGCAGACATCTCTCTGGATGGTATCTCCAAAACTCTGCAAAAAATAGCGCTACAGGTAAGAGGAAAAAAAATATTTTAGAGTGAACTTTGCCTTTAAGTGTTATGTACTGTATGTATTATTCATGTATTAGTAATATATGGTAATATATCCCCCTAGTGAAACTTGTTTCTCTCCTGCACTGTGCCTCACTGTATCCTGTTTTCCATCTCTCATGTAGAGTCAGAACCCATATCTTTGAAAAACTTAAAACGGAGGTCAGAGTTTTTTGAAACAGGTAAAGAAAAGTGCTGACCAACTTGGGCTCAATGGCTGATAATGATAAAGACATCTGTGTAATCTGGTGGCTGGGTTCTCTGTGCTTTTGTCTCGCCGAATTCCTCAAATTTCCAGTGGACTTTTGCATGTTTCCTGTCAGTCGCAGCCTCATGTTTAATTGACAGGCTCCCTATTATCAATTGATCATGAGCTGTCAGGATTCGATTTCCTCCATAGCTCTGGTTTGGAGCTTTTTTGGACAGTCTTGTCTGGTGTCGGAGCTTTAACCCTTGTGCTGTGCCCCCTTCCCTCCTTCAGGTGGCTCAGGGTCCACTGTCAGTGCGCTGGTCTACCTCTGTGGTAAACAGGGTTGAGTGTGCAGTGACCTCCTCACCTTCGCTTGGTACAGCCTGGGATGCTGACATGCTTTTTAAACCAACGGGGTCTAGAGATATTTTGGGGGAAATTTGAAAATGTCGTAATTCATTATTTTTGAAGAGATGACATAACATTTCTAAAACAAACAGTCTGGACAGCATGTCAGCACTCCACGAGCGTACCAACCACAAACACAAATCTCTGAATGTTGTGTTCGTGGTATTTTGTGAATGGTTTAACACATGGTTACACTCTGCACTTTGCTGCGCATGAAGTTAAGAGCCTCCTCGTGCTCTCTTGGCATGCCTTTGTTGAACCGTACGTTAGCCTTTCAGACTGGCTGTGCTGTGCTCGTGTGCATGCTGCTGAAGTGTGTGTTTTTGCTTTCAGTTTGTTTGATCTCGTCCTCACAATCAGATTATTGATTTTCCTATTCAGGGCTTGCATCCAATTTAAATGTCAACAAGTGGGTGATCTTGAATTGAGAGAATCAATAAGTCCAAGTGGGTGAAGTTTGACCTTTTGTTTCTCGAGGCCTGTTGAAAACCTCAATTACTGTTGTGGTTTGAAATGTCATTGTCGATGATGATTTTGGTACTTGAGTTAAAAATCAAGTCGAAACTTTAATAAGCCCGTCAGCTTTGTGTTGCTATGGTACATGGCCTCGAGGTTGACTCTCTGCTCTGCCTCTGCACGCCACAAATATTGACTGGATGATTTTCTTTTCTTTTCAAGGAGGATCAGAGTCTGCAATGCCAAATGTGAGTAGTGTTAGCAATGCACAAAAGACACTTTTTGTCTCTCTCGTTTTTTGCTCTTATTGATAGAATGACAACATCTTTAAAAGTAGTTACAGCAGAGATTACAAGCCCAGACACATTGATGTATCTTTAAAACGGATTAGTTAAATACTACTGGTCTAAGAATAAATTGTGTTGCACATTGTCCAGATTGTGATTCAAATTTACATGACTTGACAGTACCACAAAGTGAGTCAGGACAGCTGATGTGATGCAGTTACCAGATATTACAAGAATACTGTGTTAACTCCCATAATGTTCAGAGGCATATTTGCATTATAAAGCTTTACTTCGCAACCATCATGACCTGCAGGTAGAGGTGTTTGGAAAGCCAGTAGACACTCGCTGATTTCTGAGTGGCATCAACTAGATTGACTTTACATACATGTGCTGCATGCGCATCGTCTCTGTCTACAGATACCTGTTCCTGCAATCACTCCGTCATCCAGCCGCTGGTCTTGGGATCCAGAAGAGGAGCGCAGAAGACAAGAGAAATGGCAGAAGGAACAGGAGCGCCTCCTACAGGTACATAAAGGCACAATCGTAAAACAGTGATGTCATGTCACAATATACACCGAGTTTATTAGGTACATTAATCAACACTGCAATAAATTGTACTTTCACAAAGGTTCAGTTTTTGTTAAAAAGAAGTGTCAGTGTACAGTGACTCTGTAGTTTGCAGTGCTGTTAAATTTTATTGTGTTCAACTGAGTTTCCCCGTTACAGCAAGAGGTGGATAAGAAAACTAGATATTTTGTTAAAGTACTATTGAATGCTATTAAAGCCATACAAATAGACAGTTAGATCTCTAAGTCTGACAATAGAAATTATATTTTGTCTCAGTTTTTGCTTTTGTTTTTATTTTGTGAGCCATGTCCCAGTCAATTTTCATTTCTTTGCATTTCATGGTAAAAAGTTTCTGTAATAGAATAAAGACCAAGACCATGTTCTATTTTTTCTACTGAGTATACACAGTATTAACAAAATATTAGACACACCCCTCACACATTACAATTGAGCAACACTAAAAGGTACACCTACCAAAATTTCCAAGAAGTTTCACCAAATACTGAATAGCTTTTTTTTATAGGATTTATATTAATTAATGGCTACATTTGTTTTTAATAATATATTTGGTCCTTTCAGTTGCATATTTATGTATTTATTTAATGAGACATTTAATCATTTATTTATGTATGTGTCAGTTTGAGTCTTCCATATGTACAGCAGGTAGCAGTCCATCCATACTGTAGCAAGCGAAAATACCGAATAAAGCAACCTCACAATCCATTTAATCTAAAATACCCATATGGAAATCTGTCGTGCGCCTCCTCTCACAACGAGACACAGAGGCACGGAGCTTGAAATGACAGGCTAGGAAGTCCTCACAATCACTGCAGCCAGCTCCTAATAGGCTCAAAACCGAAAGAGTTTACAGAGCGCTCTGACAGCTGAAAGCAAAGCATCTGTGGAGTATTGGGCTCAAATGTAGTAGAGTCCTGTCAAAACATTTTTCTGAGGGCCTATTTCTGGATGGAGATCAAAGGTGTCCAAGCAGAGCGCTGATGTAGCCGGGAAGGCTCGTTACTCCTCCAGTCTTAGTCCCTGTTGGATACACGGCCTGATTTTATGATGTGCCAGCGAGACTTCCAGCCCTCGGCGAGCTTCTCCTCTACAGGTTTATCAACTTTCAGGGTGGTTAGATAACTTGTAGGTGAGCTTAGAATAATCAGAAAATGATACAGCTGCAGTATCTATGTCGTCTTTGGGTGTCTCTTCCTCTATTTGGCATTCTCGCACCCTATTACTTATTCTTCCCACCCGCTCTAAAATTTGGTCCATCACTGTGTGAGACTGTGTGCCTGCGTGCCATTTGACTGTACGCCCTTTGACCTCGCTCCCTGCTCTTCTCGCGCAGGAGAAATACAAGCGTGACCAGGAGAAACTGCAGGAGGAGTGGCTGAAGGCTCAGGAGGAGATCACCACGAGCGACGACCAACAAGAGGTGACAAAAAGTGTTTTTATTTTGCATAAAAGTGAAAGTGAAAAGCAGAACAATATTAAATCGTGTGGACGTTCACACAGTGAGACGCGGTGTGTGGCTATGCTTACTGTTTTGCAACAAAAATTTCCCACTGATTGGAATTGCAAAACACTTGCTGGTTCCCACCTCAGGGGATGACATGAGTTACTCCACTATTGTTGCAGTTCCTCCTGAAGGTTAATGAGGCTCAGATTACTTAACACCATCATGTGCTAAGTGCTTCCTCTTATCATCTCTCCTTCCTTCTCTGCGGCAGCCCGGCAGCCTGGAGGTGAACAGCCACAGCTTCAGCCCACACTCGCCCCTCTCTCCGGTCAACCAGCCCACCTCTCCTCCGTGGGAAGAGGAAGAGAGAAAGAGGAAGGAGGAGCTGGAGCGCCAAAGGCAGGCAGAGGAGAGAAGGAGGCGGGAGGAGGAGGAGCGGGAGCTGCAGCAGCTCCAGGAGGAGAGGCTGAGGAGAGAAAGGCAGGAGGAGGAGGAGAGGAAGCGGAGGGAGGAGGAGGAGGCGGAGAGGAAGAGGAGGGTGGAGGAAGAGCTAAGACAGCAGAGGAGGAGGGAGGAGGAGAGGGAGGAAGAGAGGAGGCGGCAGGAGGCCTTCGAGCAGCAGCGCAGAGAGCGGGAGAGAAGCTTCGAGCAGCAGCCGTGGTCAGTAGAGACACTGCTCCTCCTCCCGCTATCCTCACACTTTACTCACCCATCTTCCTCATCCGTCCATCATGTTGACAGTAACACATTTCAGTGTGAAACATAACCTGCTTTGTTGTTTGTGCATTAACACAAGTGCGACTAATCTGTTTGCATGTGCTTTGTCATCCAACTTTGTGTCGTAACCATCCCCTCACCTCTCCACACACACCAAAGGGCCGGTGGCTCCTATGGCTTTGACAATGTCCAGCCTCTACTGTCCTATGAAGATAGGTCAGTACGAGAGATTCAACAGTCTGCATCTGCACTCACACCTTTAAAGATAACGCTTCTTTCTGTGTTGAACTAATCTCTTCTTACAATGCTTAATTTTAACATGATACACGTTTGCTTCATACCCAATTTCATGTAATACAGAGCAGCAATGCAACAATTTATTATATCATTATATTATTTCAGAATAATGAGTTGAATAGATTGGAAACATTTTATGTTAGGTCCCCCAGTTTAGCATTCATAAGCAGCACAGTATATCATATCTATAAGTTGAATGGGCGGGGCTTAACCAGGAAGTTGAGAAGGGTAACTGAAAGTTGTTCATTTCTACAGAGCAGCCTCAGAATTGTGCTTCAGATCAGTGTTTTTGATCACAAGAGTAAAAGATCTGTTTACAGAACAAGTTATTTATAAATTGAATGATCATGAATGATAATGATCCCGATATAAGGTAATAAATAATTCCAATATCAATTTATCGGCAGGATAATTTAAAGAAACGTGATAAACTTTATTTTATTTATAAATGACATCAGTGCACTGAAACTGTAAACTTCAGTTGGAATTTAATAATGATAATAATAATATAACCTTTAGCATTATGTTCCATTCAAAGAAAGGATTTAATGTTGGCGCATGTTGGCTGATAAACTCTGCATTCATATTCATCAGTAGGGCTCTATCCGAGTTGATGCTGACGCTTTTTATTTAGATGCTACTGGTACTGGTAATGATCTGTCCTAGATATTTGTTACAGCTGAGAACTCACTAAACCCTATTTATAACTCACAATGTCAGTGTCAGTTATAAGTGTGAACATCCGTGTGAATGCGACATGTGGCCAGTTCTAACGTACTGCACCTTTAAATGTCCATGAGCTGCTCTTAAATGCTAAATAGGGGGATTAAAGAAATGTTGCTTTTAGGTTAGCCGCTTCACATTTTCAGCTCCTAGTTCACCTTTTCCGAGTTCTTTATGTAATTCTGTGCCCCAGCAGGTATCTTGGCAGCACAATTTGTTCTTGCACCAAAACTGCCAAAACATGGTCTCACAAGCACATAATCCTGCCAAACGCCAACACCAGCTTCTAGATCAATTTGTCACTCATGTGCTCTTGTAAGCTGAATATAAATACAGCAGGTAGCAGTACACTACATACATAATTTATCTTGTTTATTTATTCATCTGCTGCCTTTGAAGCAGTAAACCGTGCTTTTATTTTGTCATTTTTTTGACACGTTTTTACGCCAAACGAAAAACTGTTCAGGTATCCTGTGCCTTGTTTCTTGACAGCCGCATTCAAACAGCGTCTCTTTATATTGGGTGACATGAAACTGGAAGTGCTCCGGCAAGTGGGTTAGGTCTCTAGCTGAGATAAAATAAATTTTGGTCAGCAATCAGCACTTCCCTTATAATGGTTTCTCTGTGGTGTTTGACATTTCAAAACACTTGAATACTTTACTGCTATTGTATTTTGATAGCCGTCGTCGAAACTTGAACTGTATGTACGTTTGTTTTTTTTTAATCAGGCCCTAACATTTATTTTCTGTTGTCTGACAGGATGAAATCAAAATCATCTCCCCAGCTTGATGAGGAGGAAAAACCTCAGTGGAAAGGTTTGTTTTCTTGACTCACTGTTAGTTAAAAGCTATTGTGATTTACATGACAAAAGAAGCAGATTGGATGAATGTTTCATAAATGACTCCATGTCCGAACGCCGTTGCACATGTATGTGGGCTGTACTCCACCGTAGGTGTGCATGTGCAGCCGGGGGGCATGGCTCACTGGCTGCTGGAGGAGCAGTTGAGAAGTGCGCGTGACCGACAGGCCCAGAGAGAGAGGGCTGCGTCTGAGCTGGAGATGGAGAGGAGGAAGCATCCTCAGTGCCATGAGATACAGAGAGCCAGAGAGAGGTGGTGAACCTCCGCCTCTGTGTTCAATCTGAAACACAGTCAATTTGATTGACAAATCAAAACTGAGAGCTGCTTGATTAGCAGCTGATGATTCAAGTGGTAAATCAGCCAGTCTGCAAACTGCAACAACAAAAACAAAAACAATGAACGAATTAATTGCAAAATTATTCCTTCTATATTTTAATTGCAATTCAAATATTGGTCTAATCGAACAAGACCTGGAAAAACATCATCACAGTCTCGATCTTTCTGTACCGTTTTTACCAATTTTCTCCGGCAGTTATCTAGTTTCGACTTTCCAGAAACGTTTCATTTCCTCCAGCAACATTTTCACTTTATCTGCCCATTCTGTGTGCAGCGACGGGCAGTGGAGTGGCTGAGAGGAAGGGCCAGCAGCCCACGAAGCAGGCAGAGGCAGAGCGGCAGCAGATCCTGAACGAGATGAAGAAGAAGACTCCGCTGCTGACGGACAGCAGCTGGATCCGCCAGCGCGCCGCCAACACCGTCAAGGAGCCCGAGGTGCCGCCCATGCGCAGGTAGAGCCGACGCAGCTTTTACAAGAGGAACAAAATCCATCTGTGATGTGTGATGGTGGCGGTCGACTATTTACACTTACTAATATCCTGTTGTGTTGTGTGCTGAAATGAAAACACTCATGAGTCTGGCTACCACTCTCTGGCCTTGGATAATGTTGTTTGGCTCATTTAACATAAAAACAATTGCCATGGGTACAGTTGGTAGCCAGACAGTTTAAATGCCTCTACTAACCAGCTAACATGGGTGTGGCGTGGGCTGGCTTTGCAGAGGGGAGTCTCTTGACAACTTGGACGCCTACAACCCCTGGCGCTCGTCATGGACACCCAGAAGTAACGCTAGTATCCCAAACTTCAACCGGCCTCACTCTGCCCTCTCCGGCAGCACTTCCTTTTACGGTGGCGGCGCGGGGGCCCAGCGGCCGGCCTCCTCCACTCTGCCTAACTCCCAGTCCATGGGCTCCCTCCGAGGCGGGGCAGGAACCCCCTCGGCCCCGTGGTCCCGGCAGTCGCCTTCCCCCTCACCGTCCTCTCCGTCACCCACCTCCTCTCCGGAGCCCAGGCCTGAGGCAGGCCCCCCTCAGCAGCGCAGCAGGTAAAGTCAACAACGCTGCTTCGCTTAACAGCGCCAGCAAGCTGCCTCTAACATCTCACTGGTATACTGGGATTTATCATCGTAGTCCAGGTTGTGTTGTTAAACTTTGGATGGGGAGTGGTCGTAAAGGGAAGCTGAACCTAAATCATTTTCACTAGTTTTACATTTGAATGTATTATAAGATGATGTTCGTATGATATTGTTTAATGTGACAATCAGTTCACACCTGACAGGTTATACTCCTTTTTTTTTACAGATTCCCTGTTTAATTTCACTTGCACATACAATATTTTTTCGAGCTCGTGTTTTTCTGTGTTCAAGTGTCAGTCTCAAAATCAAAATCAGAAATTACATCTTTTTCCTACCTGTTGTGCTATTTATCCATCCAGATTGTATTCATGTGAGCTGCCAAGTTTTGGAGATGTCAGCCGTAAAGATGTCTGCCTCCCCTCAAATATAATACAGCTAGATGGCTCTTAGCTTGTCGTGCTCAAAGTGCCAAAAAAAACACTTTACAACAATGTCTCTTTCCCCAAATCATGACCTGGTTACTCAAGATAATCCACAGAGCTTGTTGTGAGCAGTTTCATACAGGAACTATTTTGTTTTTTACCAAACTACAACCAGAAGTGCAGGATGGAAACATTAATGGTGTCCTCCTCAGCTCAGCTGTAACGTTAGCTAGCTTAGTTAAGAAGCCTCTTGTACATGAGTAGATCCGTGCTCCCTTCTGCGTGATGATACAGTTTCCAGGTGTTGTTCTGTAGAAAGAAAATAGTTCCTACATGAAACTGCTCACAACAAAGTCTGTGGATTATCTTGAGTAACCAGGTCATGATTTCTAGAAAGAGACGTTGCTGTTGAGTTTTTCAGTCGCATTGATTTTCTTGTTTTGGCGTTTTGAGCACCACAAGCCGAGTGCCATCCAGTTCCATTTATAGTCTAGAGAAGGCTGACAGGTCGATATCTCCAAAACTCTGCAACTCACTCACAACAGGTAAGAGGAAAACTATGTATTTTTCATTAGGGGTGAATTCTCCCTTCAAGACTTAAGCTTCAGCGACAATGTTTTTGGCCGAATTGTTTCCATGTCAGCATTATGATAATAATAAGTTGATAATAATTTAAAAAATTATTTTACTCTATGCTTGTCCCAAAAAAGTTTAATTAGGAAACATTAGCAGAGAAATGATTTTAGCTGACTCAACAATTGAATTGAAAATGCTAAATAATGAATGTTTTACAGGATGATTTGGTTGAGCTTTGATCACAGAGGAGCTCCTGCTCCATATTAGCAGAGGACGTCATTGGCCCTCATCCCAAATTAATATTTTACAAAAGGCCAATATTGGCCAGATTTGTTACTGTAGCAAACAAATGATTCATCAGTGTAACCCTGCCGTATACCAGTGTGAACATGTGTTGTGTGTGTGCATTACATACATGTGTCGTACATGCATGTGTGTGCTTGATTCTGCAATCACAGCTGTACGTTCTATAATCCAGGTCAGTGAGTGGCAAGAAAATCTGTACGTTCTGTGACAGCCCGCTGGGAAAGGGAGCAGCCATGATCATCGAGTCCCTCGGGCTCTGTTATCATTTGACCTGTTTTAAGGTGAGAGAGCTGAGCTCCTGTCGTCCGGGCGCACGTCATCGGCACACCTCGGCCGATCCTTGAAAACTAACCTGATCGCTCCAGTCTCTTTTTATTACTAACCTGGTGAATCTGAAGGTCCCGATCCGTTGCTGCTGAGCCAAGTAGATTTTCGGTGCCAAATCCTGCAAGCCAAACTAATCAACCCTTCACTGTGTTTCTTTTCTTTACTAACACTTACCTCTTGTTGTCGATCCCTCCTGGATCCTCTTGAGTTTGCTCTCCTTCACCTGAACAGTGATCTACCCACTCAGTCTTGGTTCTTAATTCCTTTACCTTCCTCTTTCTCCTCCTACACACACAATCAAGGGGCTTCTGGCTGTCCTCCTTCTTCCTCCTTTGGACTTCGTCTAGTCTTAACCAGCTGAGTAGCTCTTTAACTCTCCCTTCTCCTAAACCTCCCCAGTGTATCGACTGTCTGTCTGACCTCGGAGGATCGGAAGCAGGAGCGGAAGTCAGAATACGAAACAAACAGCTGTACTGTAACTCCTGCTACATGCGATTTAAAAGTGAGTGCGTGATCAGTCAGATCGTCCTTGATGATGTGTTGTCGTCTGCTGTCTTCAGGCGTAATATTGCTCGTTTGTATTCTTTTCAGCCGGCCAGCCAACCTCTATGTGACGTGACCGTACTGCAGCAGATTGACGAAGAAACTACTTGTGACAACAACCCATGAACATTAAAGTGAACAGTGACGCCACTGCAAATAGTTGGAACACCTGGTTCGGAATCGAAGCCGCTGATGAGAATTATATTTGTGTTTTTTCCAGTGTGTGATTAAGAGGGTAAGCTTGCAAAGAAGTTATCTCCTTTAATGTGTTTATATCATATTAAGTATTACAGTTGTACAAAGTGTAAGGGTTCTGCATGCACCAGAGGTTTTAAATGTTTTAGTCACGATACTAGTCAAATCGTTAAATTGTCTATAAGACCATCGAGGCAGATCTTTGTAATGACCTTCATTGAGACAGATTTTAGAGAGTTTTAGGGGAACCCTCCTCTTGTCATGCTTCTTTTTCCGCTTGTGGTATTAACACGTTTCGTCGACCGAGCTACTCTTATCGCGTCTATTTTGCCTTTTTCGTTTGTAACAGGGAGAAATAATTCAGATTATTAGAAGTCTTTCAAAGTATATTTAAAACCGTCTGCTTGGATAGCACTTGGAGTTGTCACTGATAGATGGAGGATTGTACACACTAGCAGGTTTCCGTGTGAAGAATATATCGTATCGAATGGAATTGAGGCAAGCAGTAACATTTGTAAATAAAATTTTCAAATGCTCGTCTCGTGTTGTCTTTGTGTGCCTTTTGCCACGGTGAAATTGCATAATTCTTTGTAATGATATTCCCGCGTGTGATGCAAGGCTTTTCCTGCCTCTGTAATCAGAAATCATTATACTCTTCTTTCCCTGTCCGTCCCTCTCACTCTCTGTTTCTCTGTAGCGCCACAGTCATAATGAAAGGAATTTCAATGAGCTTTTGTGCGAAAGGTTCAGAGGACCTTCCTGCTCTGTGTTCTCCAAAGCCAATTTGTCATGCATATTTCATTCAATGCGCATGCATTACGTTTGATTACACTTTGATAAGCTATTTTTCCTAATGTATTCTGTCATTGTGGCTTTTTTTTCGTGATATCATATCTGCATAAACACATATTGAATATTCATACGAGCAGCGACGCTCCTGACTGCTCAGTTCGCGTCTGCCGAATGCATTCAAACAGCAAGGTGAGAAATTGTCCTCGTATCCCATGAATGGAAATAACCTCAATTTGAGGCAGCGTATGGAAATAAGTTGGGACCGAGCATAAATTGGCGGTGTTCTTGAGGTGAAGCACAAACAGCCCCTGGAGGGAGACTTCTCCAATTCTGAGATTCCTTTTTTAGATTTTTCTTGGCGCCCTCGTGGGAGAGAGAGAGAGATTTTAATCCTTATGCTTAGAAAACAAGCACGGCCTGAATGGCGCCGAGAGGCTGCGAAATATAAAACCTTTCAGGATAAAGTATCCCATCTTTTTCCTACGAAAGCCAAGGCCACAGCCAAGCCTTTATGGAAGGCTTTGACGCGGCGAATCGGATGGTGTGTGTGTGTCTGTGTGTGTGTGTGTGCTGGAGCTTACGGAGAAACATTATGCTTGGCTGCTCAGAAGAATAGGGCCTGTAAAGAGATGGAACACAGATGGAAGAGCTTAGATATGCCTGCTCTGCCCTCCATCAAAAAGTCATTCCTAACTCTCACTATTCACTGTAAGCTGCTTTTTAATGCACTTCTATTGGAAGGAGTGATTGCACATTTTTCTGGAGATTTCCAGCCAGGCCTCATGTGGATGATGTTTTTTTTTTTTTTTTAAACCTCACAATCAGCACACAAGAGTGAGTCCAATAATCATGCTCCATTTCCGCACCTCGGTTGGGCTTTGAGGAGTTTTCTTTTTTTTTAAGGTTAGGAGTAGCTGGGTCTCACCAGAAGGGGGCGCTGCGATCTAAGATTTATGCCAAAGGGAGACTGCAGCTGGATGTTGACTGCTGTTGCTGCACTATCAAGCATGACATTTAACAGTATATACTTTGAGACATGTATAGATGCTGCCTCCTTAGAATTTAGCCACAGTGCCGTACAAGCATAATTCTATTCCCTAATGGAATAGCTGTAACATTTTGGGGGTTTAGTTTATAAAATGAATTAAAGGTGAAGATTAATTTTGGCTCTGAGCTCTTGGGGGAAATCTGTGCTTTCTTAATCAAGTCAGATTTTTCAGTGAACAACAGATATCCGCGTCACTGTTTGACACCGTTACATTTAAAGACATCTCCGATGAGCAGCTCCTCCTGCCGCTTGCCACTTAGAAGCAATGCCTGTCACACTTAGGAGGAGCCATCAGGCGCTAGTTCACCTGCAGCCTGCTATAATTAGTCGTGTAATTGCAGATGCTGTCACACCAGACCTGTTGCTATGGCTCGCAGGCGCCGCACATTCGGCTTGAAGCGCAGTCATGAAGTTCAATTAACCACAGGGATTAAAGCAAACCTGTAAATTCTCTGAAGATCAAGACGGATCATGTGGGAGTCACGGTAGCACAGTGTTTTATTCTCAGTGGAGAATGTTTAGTCTTGAAAAGGTGTTGAAAATTAATAAGTCACTGAAAACGTGAGCATTCATAGATGTTTCGCATGGCAGCGAATATTCAACCTTTGCGGTTGTCTTAATGTATTCATGTACAGTGAGCTTTAATTACTTTAATTACAGCTTATTTGCAGGTATTAGAGATAATGTGACAATTTTAACAGGGGGAGCGGAATATGGTGCGCATATTAACTGCAGTAAATGTCCAATCTTGTAAGGCCATAGTGGCTAATAAAAGGTGTCATCTATATATGCCTACTTTATGCACTCTACCAGTCCAGGCTTTTATTTTAATTTTAATTTCAAAGCCAATCTTAACACTAAACGGTTTCAATTTCCCTTAAAGAATGGTGTCTACGGAACAGATTTTACTGTGGATTGTAGTAAGGAACATTCGCAATAAGCTGACTGAAGTGAATTTTAATTATCAGTATAATCATGACTTGAGATAAACATGAAATTCTTCAGACGAATGATTTGAAAAAGTTTTCTGGCACGCTGACAGTCCTATATTGTTTTTCTGATTCATTTTGAATAGCCTAACACAATCAGTATGCTGAGGGGGTGGCTTGCTATTCTGTCTGCTACAAAAACAAGTTAAATTGCATTCGTATAAATACTACAGCTTCCAAACCAAAGAAGGATGGGTGAACCACCAGCTATTTGTCCTTTATTCTATACTTTTTGATTACTACCTTAAGATTCTTGGAGTGATTGTTTTTGTTGTTTTTGTTTTTTTACTAAATTAAGATGTGTATCTGTGATACAGTACAAATATTTGCTTTCATAACAAACTGTAAGGTTAAAGTGTTTCCACTATTTATTAGTGCAATTTTAGTTTTTATTTGAAAGTTTTAAGAATATTTTTGATGATTATCAGGATAATATCGTAAGTCACACTTGTTTGACAGGATAATGGTGACATGAAATTTTCATCATCCCACACCAGCTATCATTGCATCATTAAAGTTGATAAATTGCCATCTGAACTTCTTTCTGCTGACATGTCAATTGGGAAGAGCTTTTATTTTAGCGCTTTGGGGTTCAGTTCATTTGGTTTTAGATGATTAGATTTAGATTTGGACATCTGCTGCCTCTACCTGTCAATCATACACCACAACCCGTCAGTGAGATGTGAGCTCCTACAGGCGTCAGTAGCGTTTATTATGTTTGATAAAACATGACCACAGTTGGGAATGAAACTCAACTTTTCTTACAAATAGCACCTGTAACTGTTTCCACCTAATCTTTTTATTTTTTTATGACATCCACTCCTTACTACCTGACAGGTATAGTGTCTGTCAGATAAAAGCTTCCATCATGTAGAATAAGTACTTGCCGGTTCAGGGTTCCTTCATGGGTGGCACAGGTTGGTGGCTATCAATTGCTTATTATCAACAGATAATCACCTCTCATCCGCAGACACAAACATTTTTTCAAACTTGTACAGGAGATATTGATCTGTGACCTTTTGTTCAATGAGCAAACGATCAGCCTGGATCCCTACTTGTCCTCATTATGAATGCTGGCTCTAATCCCTGCCGACTCTCAAAAGGGCAAAGGTGTGTGACTAGATCCATTTGATGAGTGAAGGCTTGAAGGTAAATATGACACATTCAAAAGAGCAGGTTAGTTCCCCGAAGATGATCATTAAACATGACTCATCGTGAACAATGCTGTCCCCCCGTCTTTTATCCAAACGTTTTGACAAAGGAAGGCATTTTTCTCCAGTTTTTCCAGAAAGAAGTGTCTCTGCAGGGGAAAAACAAAATAAAAAAAAGCTTTTCTTTATCTTCCTCCCTTTGCGTGCGAGAAGACTCGATGCAGCCATGTTACAATCAGGAACAAGAACATCTGTGATTTCTCGCCGTGACCCTAAAGAGCAATCCGATTTATTTCCGTTCCTCTACTTAGTGGCTGAGGAGGGAAATTTATCACTGGCGACGAGATGCATTGGAACAGCAGAGGAGTGTAGAAAGTGTTAAATGGCTCTGAAATGATAAGACTGCATGGTCACAGCTGGGGCACCCTGATATGCTTGAGACTGCATTATGCCCAGGGTGCCACGTTTTCTGTCCTCGTATTATATCATCCTGCTCCAGTCTTATAGCTGAGCGTGAGCTGGAATACTGATTCTCTGTTAAGCATTTCCCGCTCTTTATCTGCCGTTTTTTTCTGTGTTTCACGCAGACGATGATGAGCGCGGGAGGGCAATGATTGGCTGAGGCTGAATGCTGTCAAATTCATGCACATTCCTGTGATTGTGCTCCGCTCACATTTTCTATTCATGTGCCATAGCTCTACCCATTCATGAAAGCAGCGCCACCTCACAGTCTGCCGCATCTGTTCCGGCATTATCCCGACAGATGTGCGACAGAAGGGGGAGGCAATGTATTTGATTGCATGTCACTTACAGTCCAACTCAGTCACACCGAACGCAGCAGAATACACTTGATGAGCCGCAGCAGCGGGCTCACTGCTTGGCTTGTAAAGGTGCACAAGTGCACCAGATGGGAACCGCAAGGCTTGTCAGTCACAAACTGACACAGATGTCATACCGAGGTTCATCACAGACCCCCATTACCCCTCCGCCTCTGCTCCCAACCCCTTGTCCTCACTTGTCACCCAGGATTGAAGTTAATTAGAATTTTATCAGAGGAAAACTTAAAAGAGTGGGCGACACACTCCCAGATCTGCCCTTCATTTGATGTCAGGAGAATCGTTTTGACGCCTGCACTACAAAAACAGACAGGGTGGCATGATGGAGGTCCCCTTTGTACCTGCCGCCCACAACATCCGGCCCGCCGCCATACTCGCATTAGCTGAGGCAGAATTGTCCTTTACGACTTAAATGTCATGACGTAGTTCTCAGTTCGGCTGTTTAAAGCATTTACATCAGCTGCACTGAAAAATATCCGAAGAGGCGCTACCAAAAAAAAAAAACGGATCACAGCCATGAACCCCAACTGTGTCCATTGGACGTCACTTTCTCACCCCCAGAGTGAATCGCAACACCTATACAGGTCATCATTTTACAGCACGAGCCAACAAAATGCGTCAGAATGTAAGAGATTAGAGAGATGACTGATCTGAATGGATTTAAAGGGGGATATTGTTTTTGACGGCCCATGATTCCAAAACAACAAAAGCCTGAAAAATGTCGCATTGGAGGAAAAGCCTGCTAACCCGAAAGCAAAAGCTCACTGCTCCGAGGGCCTATTGCTCTTAAAATACACGCTCTCCCTAGAGTTAAGGAGAGGACGAAGGTGAACCTTTTCATCGTGGTAACAAAAGTCAAGTACCTTCCTCGTAACAGTGGTTACAATAATAGACATGTGGTTAAAGTTGTGAAATGGTAGCAGTTAATCTGGTTCAGGGTTTAAATAAGTACGTCAGTTAAGTTACATATCTAGGTTGGTGAGTGTGTGTCCTCGTAACAATGGGCATTTGTTTTCGGAATAGCAAGCTCTCGGACAAATGGACATTTTGTAGATCATTGGGTTTTTCGGGATAGCGGAAAAACATTTAAAGCGCCATCCAGGATTACAAGAGGTCTTAAAAGAGAATGCTCTCACTAATTACAATACTGCTTTTCGCTAAACTCCTGCACAAACTCCAACTCTATAATGAGCGTTTATGCTAATTATATATAAATACCATGTTGTGTTTCTGTTCCTGTTCTGAGGTTACAGCAGAATAATACCCTCTGCTTACTGGGGGCCATCTAGCACTCTTCTTCAGCAAAAGAACAATGCTGCTTCTTTCTCAGCCCTTTCTGTCAGTACACAGCAATGAACGAGCGTGGTATTATGTATGTAACAATCAAATGCGAACATGAGACCCGTTTGCAGGTTTTTCATTTCGATTCGAGTCAGTTGGAAACATTGAAAGCTGAGCTGGAGATGGAGTTTTCATTCTAACTCACGGAGTTAAAGTTAAATAGCTAGCAGGCTATACAGCTGATAAAATCTGCCATTGACAGTTTTCATTTCAGATGGCAAAATCAACACTGGCAACTAAAAATGAAAAGTCTCGGCTGCTGTGTTGTCAGAGCGGTGAGAGCGAGGCAGCAGGGGAACGAGCCAAATGCAGACAATGCACCAACAGCAATAGATCAGGGTTTATCTCAGCGGTGAACATGTAAAAGCTCACAGACGGGCAGCATGGGTGTCAGGGTTTCAACGTTACCGTATTCCGGTGTATGTAAGCAGGCAGGTACAGGTGGCTCAGAAGCAAAAACACACCGCAACAAAGAAACTGCAAAACTTCATCTAAAAATGGATTGAAATAATAACAAATAACCAATAATGATAGGGTAGACCTAAATCTTACACTGGATATCATAATATGCATCATTTCAAGCGTTGATTGTAAAAATATATATATAATTTGTTGTAAATGTGTGAACACCCTGAAGGGAAGAGCACAGCTGTTTACACAGAAAGTAGGATGTCCAAATCCAAATATGTCTCTGTTTGGAAACTGTAGGTCAAGGCTGTTTGTATTAACTCGCAGAGGGTGTACTGTACGTCTTGGTGTGTGAGGTGAATTGCAAAAATTACTTTTTACATTACTGCCGTGTCAAAGTATGATTATATAGCTGCGGCTGTACCCAGTTCAATATTCATCTAAATGTGCAGCTCCAGGAGCCATTAAACATCTATGTCACATACACAAGGCAAGGGCAAGTGAGGTAGGAATGAAAGTGGGTTTGTGTGTGTGTGTGTGTGTGTGTGTGTGTGTGTGTGTGTGTGTGTGTGTGTGTGTGTGTGTGGCTATGCAGAGGAGCAGCCTAGACAAAAGAGTAGCCGGGCTGTAAAATTCCTCTCTGGCAGAGCGGTGTCACACTCTACATGCCTCGGGGAGCTCTGGAGAGTGTTTGTGACTGTGCATGAGTGCTGATCATTCACCACTGGATGTAGTAATGCCAGGACCCAGCTTTGCTCCACTGTCTCTCACCCTCTTTGAGTGGCTATATGCGACACTCAGTAATCCTCTGGATAGCCTAAAGCCAACCTGGGGCTGGCGCAGCTCGCCTAACACACACTGACAGCGAAACGATTTACCGCCTTTGTTTCTAATGATTATGTAACACGTGGGAATGAGTCATGACGGAGACTGAAATGTATATGTTGCCTTGCTATTTCAGATTGTGTTATACTTTTCAGGATGTGTACTTTTTGCAACCTTTTAAAGGGATTTTGAATAGCTGGCGGTGAATTACCCCGAAAAGGCTGTTAAATGCACTTCATTTGTGGATTCACCTGCTATGTTCTAATCCTCGCTTTTATTTGGCCTCAAATGGGATGTTTTTGTGGAACTCTAACCACTTTAGGGAGAATAGTCTAGTTTGTTGATTATGTAATGGCAAATGTTCAGTTCAGTGTAGCAGACAACTTTCAGGATTTTGACGGCTCAGTGATGCAGTAGATCATGTTTTACAGGTCTGACTGAACAAACACCTTTTCATACTTATATAAAAATCTGGATAAAGGTCTATGGATGCACGGAGTGAGAATATGCTTATTAATATACTTTTAATATGCTTAAAGGTCGGCATAAAAAGCAGCGAGTCGGCCAAAACTTTATTGATTTTGATTCACTCTTATCACATCTCAGTTGTTTTCTGCAGCAGCAGGCAGCAGTTTTAAGGCAAAATGTTTGAAAAAGCCACTATACACAAGGTGCTCAGCACCGAACAGCAGACAGACACAGTTAGCTACTATAGCTGATTAACATGGTGGAGCATTTAGCAGCCAAATATTTCCCTCAGTAGTTGGTAGCGACCAAAAATGGAGCTAAAAGAGAACGAATAATGGACTTACATTTGTCGGGGGGTCAGACACATGACTCCAAATGAATAATAATTTTGCTCCATAACTGCTGGATGTGTTAATGAGACTACTTGTACATGTTCTGTAGAACGTAAAGTACCCGTCTGCCATATGCTGTTTTTTCCAAATTGACTGGTGGATTATTTAAATTTGACCATTTGGCGTTAGTGTGGTAGCCTACAAAAAACAACACAAATGTGGTTATATCACACTTGATTGGTGCTTTACATTTCCGTCTGTGCTGCTGGCTGCTTCTCCATACAGGGGAGAGCTGGCCTCATCTACTGCAGGTAATACACTGACTAGGAATACTTACGTCAAACAACCTCACATCAAAAAAACCCCAACTATCATTTTAAAATCGAAAGTCAGATCAAATATTGGATTTGGAGAATTGTGACGCCCCTATTGCTTAGTCACCGTATCGCCCATGTCAACTTAATAAGTGATGGTGATAATATGTCAATGCTGTGTCAACAGCTTGTGTCTGCTGCCCCCAAGTGGCCGAGGAAAAACATGTAGTTATTGCAGATTTAACATGAAGTCATATTCATCCATTCGAGCACAACCCAAACTTCCCCAGCCAGCGGGCCTCTTTGTTCTTTTACAGCTTTACTGAAAGGAAATTAAATGGAATTTGCTGCCCACTCCACCCCAGAAGAAAAGTCTCAATCGTGAGTCAGAAGCCTTTTTTCAACAGCTCAGTTAGACTAGCTTCTTAGGATTATCCCTACAGCTATGGTCAGTGAAAGATAATGCACAACAAAGGATGACATCAAAATAGGGGGATTTTGGGGGATTTACCGCTGAAGCAGACGATAGATCAGATTGTATTCCTTTCTTTCTCTGGCCTGAAAAGCTCTTAAACCAGAGTGACACAGTTGTTTCAGGAATACGAACTTTTTCAGTGTCAGTGTTTTTTGAGTGCTATTTTTTAACCTTCGGGTTTATGTGGAACGTTTCCTTTGATGATGCGTGAAGACCAGACTGATGACACACCAGTTTGAAGCATATTTTTGTCAGCGCATCTTTTCAGAGCTGCAGACGACACTTACACAAAGCCGCACTTTATGTGCCTGACAGTGACTCTGCTGCCTGACACACATGAGTCGTCTTCACTATACCGGTATGTGTGGACATTTTTAGACAGCACTTTAAAGTGTGATCTGCCTGCCAGTGTGCCAGAGCATCTGACGGGGGTTTCTGACTCTGACTGTTGTCAAGCATTTTCCCTTTTATCTCAGACATTTGTAGCACATATTGATGTTCTCCAAGTGTATGTATGGTCTGGCCCGTGTTCTCATCTTTTGAAGTTATATACAGTATGTTGCTGCCCTCCTGGGGCAAATGACTGTTTCTTGTCTTGTTGGCTGCCTATCTTGTGGGAAGACTCAACCACCAAAACAGGAAACATGTCAACTTAAATTCTTGTAAATAGCAATTATTGTTTCCTGTGGTTATCTGTAGCGTCTTCTTAGTGAATGGCCTTTGCAAGTGCATGGAAATCACTTACTTCTGATCTTGTAATTGTAAGAAATCAAAAGGAAGAGAAAGTAAGTGCCGTAATAAGTGCTGCGTGAATTTTGAATCTGTCACGGCAGTGTATGATGAAAACAAGTCGTTTTGATGACTGCCAAACGCCACGATGTAGACAAAAGCGCAGATCCTCTCTCGTCCTCAGTCTCTCGACTTGCTGATTTTACCTCTTGTTGCCTTGACTTCGTGCCTCTATGAAGAAACATGAGACTGTTGACTGAATGGATTCTTGAAAAGGCGTCTGGCCAGTCGAGACTTTATTGTCACCGCTGCTGCAAGCGGGCAATATTTCATCTGAAATGCACCACTAGAACGTGAAGCCGTGAGTCCAGTCTTTTGTTTGTGGTCCATTCAGCGTCATTATCTCCCTCGCAGAGCTGTAATTACTGTATGGTGAATAGCTTTCCAGAACCCATCATTTCCTGCACTGTAAGCCTCTTGTTTTGTTCGTGTTACAACGGAGGAGCAGAGCTATTGTGAATATATCGATATTAACAGTTTTCGTGATGGCAGAACTCAAGGCGGCTTTGTGCCAGTGCCATGTACATACAAAGACTGAAAATGGACATCAATAAGGACTTTGGGGAAGAAATAGTACTGACGGGCGCTGACATATGGAAGAAATGACCTCTTTGTGAAAGGAAGGAGCATGATATCAGCAGCGTGATGTGCACCCATGGGGGCTGAAGTAAGCCTTGGCAATTTATTTTTCAAATTTTGGACCGTCAAATTTGAAGTAATTTAATTTGGACTTTAAAGTTGCAAACGGGCGAGTTTATCATTCCGAGGCTTTTGCCCCAAGGTCCCAGGCGTACGGGACGTTGATACGCCAGCTGCTATCTTCTTCATACTTGACTGCAGACCCGGGGGGAACTGGAGCTCTGAGCTGGAGCTGGAACAGGGCGCCCTTTAGGGATTCCTCCAGAGCCTGCGCTCCTAAATCACGGTTTGACAATTTGTTTGTTTTGGATGAACGCTCATCATTCATATTCACATTCTGAAGGCTCTCTGTGGAGATAGGACATTACATTCCACTGACTTCTCCTCATATGTCCCCGTTAATTCAATATAAACACACACTGCTCCAGTGTACACGGAGCTAAATAAAAGACTTTCCACCTCAGGAGCAAATGTAAATCATGTGCTCTCTGTTTCATTTTATGCCTCGTCTCATTATTCTCCCAATTTAAGGTTGGCCGTGCGTATGCAAACTATACTCTCTGATGAATTCACATCCCTGAAATGATGTTGTCTTAATTAAACATCGCTGCAGACATTGATTAAACTCTCTTCCTGGTTCCCTCAGTATGCTTTCCCGTTGACAGACTTGACCACAAATTCCACAGTTGAGAAACAAAGTGACCACCAGTTGCCTCCTGGCTGCAACTTAGTCTGTTTGCAATCCAGCCATTACCTCTGTTCATCATTAAACCGAAGTCGTAACACGGGAGCAAAGAGGAAGGCTAAAGCTTATTAGAGTGTTTGGCTTGTTAACTTGCTAATGGCCTGGCTGTTTGCTCTAGGTTATCAGAAAAAACATCGCTCACTTCCATTTGTCTCTCAACTCAATTTCATGCTCTCCTGAGCTGATACTTTGTGTCCTGAGGAGGAGGAGACATGAAGCCGTTTGAGCGGAGGGGATCATCCCCGCGCCACGCGTCATACATGTGCCCAGCCTGTGGAGGAAAAACACTGGACCAGTGGAAGAGTTACTGTCAGGGAGTTGCTTCTGTGGTACACATTTCACTTCTTCCCACTTCCTTAACAGTTCAGACTGAGTATAATGTACTGGTGGCAGGCTATATTTTGAAAAAGTCATGTGCTATCCAATCTATCTCTTGCCCACTTATACGAATAGGAACTGGAGCGGAGATCAATACAAATGGGTTTCTGTGACATATTTTAATCTTTGATCTTTATTTTGTGCTGAGCTTCCAGCAGTGATGGGAATAACGGCGTTATAAGTAACGGCGTTAGTAACGGCGTTACTTTTTTCAGTAACGAGTAATCTATCTGATTACTTTTCCCATCATTGTAACGCCGTTATCGTTACTGCCAAAAAATGTGGCGCGTTACTCTGATTTAAGGCAGCTGTTTTTCATCAGACCAACTAGATCTCTAAACCGAGCGGCAAAGATTTGTCTTGTTCCTCCTTAAATCCTCGGTGAGGGCGGGGGCACGAGACATCGCATAAATGATGACGATTGGCTGAGGTTGAGTAAAATTCTATGGTAAGCCAATCAGAGGTGGAGTTGGGCGGGTGTTGCTTTGCTTATGCAAATTCGAAAGCTCGCGTAGCCTAGTGACCAGACACACAAAGACGACACAGACGTGACACAGACGTGAGGCAAAGTCAACGAGAAACACGAATGGCAAGTAGTCCAAAAGTAGCCTTCTTTAAATGGAAGTATAGCCACTACTTTTCCTTCCAAGAGATTAAGGGAACGAGTATAACCGTGAAATGCACATTATGCTCTGGGTCCAAATTCTTTGACACATTTGAGCATTTAAAAAATTACTTGAAAGTAACGCAATAGTTACTTTCCAAAGTAACTAGTTACTTTTATAATTTGTAACTCAGAAAGTACTTTAGTTACTTTTTGGGAGAAGTAACTAGTAACTATAATTAGTTACTTTTTTAGAGTAACTTGCCCAACACTGGCTTCCAGCCATATGATTTGTTTATTTAATCAGCTGAGGTCTCTGTAAAGGCTCAGTTCGAATAATTAAAACACGTTTCCCTGCCTGCGTTTTGGTTTGGAAAAAATTAATAAATGTGTAATGTGCACACACGTAAGACTTAATGAAAATGTCACACATTTTAGAAACGCTGCACAGAAATACGATGATTGATGTATTGATACATGTATTCGATTTCCCTCTTCACCGTCTGCATTGCACCTCACACGCATGACGTGATTAGAAAAATTATTTTCACCACCATCACATCTTTAAAGTCATCATAGCGGCCTTATTGTTGCCAGGGTTACCATACTGCAGATATACTCATAATCTCTGTTATCTGACAATCGACAAACCAAAACACCTCCCAGCCACTACTGAATATTCTTCTTGTGATATTAGAGTCTTGTGGTGTGACATTCCTGTGGCTCCGTTCAAATTATTTTGGAGAATAATCCCTTTTCTTAATTAACAACAGCACTAAGCCGGGGCAGTTTTTGATAAACACCCGGGTCTCATTGTAATGCAAGCCAATTGAGGGTGTTAGACTGAGCCTGTTTCTATAAACCATTGATTGATTTCCGAGGGCCTTGGCTCTTTATGGCTTCGCATGAATCATACCGGCTATTTCAAAACTTGAATTATATTTCCACCAAGCAAGACTAAACACAAAACTCTTATTCATATATCACAAGGATTTTTCTGCTTTAGTCTGAGAAACTTTTAGTTTGGTAAAGGAATTCAACATTTTTGGAAATTATTCGCCTTCTGAAATTGATTCAGCTCTCATATCTGTACTTTTTACATTCTCTGTTTAGCTTAGGAAAGCATAAAGACTTGAAGCAGAGGGAAACAGCTCGTCTGACTCGGTCCACAGCTAGAACAGCTCACTTACCAGCACCTCGAAAGCTCACGAATTAACACGTTATCTTGCTTTCTTCACTGTATAAAAGTGTAAAAGCAAATAGTTCCTGAACGATAAATTAAATTAAATAAAACAGTGAATTATGCCATTCTTTGCTGGTTGTCCAACAATCTCACAGTGACAACAAGACTCCAGGGGCCAGTTGCACCAACAGAGCTTGCACTAAAGCTTCCTCTAAATAACCCAAGTTTCTCATAGACAGCATTTCAGTTTATCACATTTCCCAGAACTCACCAACTCACAAAACTCACAGATTTTTTTAAGGTAGCCTGGTATTACATTGGACCACTTGGCGGTCAGCGTTTTCTTGTTTCTTGTCATAAAGCTCTATCGTTCGTGTCTCAGTGTCTTTGAAATCAGGTATGATTAGCTACAAATTAATAAGACAGTGGTAGATCGGAAAACTTTTCCATCAGTTGTGAAACAACACGTGGGAGATTTAGCTACTTTGTCTTGAGAGGCTGCAGCTTTTGTTCCCTGACAAACTACACAGATGTGCGTATAATACGCTGTACATTTGCTGCTAAATGGACAACTTACTGCTCACCTGTTTTTTTTTTTGCTTCACTTGTATTCACCGCCACGCGCTCTCTCTCTCCACCACACACTCATTAGACATACACATTCAGCACTGCCCTATTCCCTAAAGGAGCTACGCCACCCCCCTAACAAATGTTTCATAGTGACACACACTCCTGCTGGGCTAGAGCCACAGTGCTGTAGTAACAGAATCCATTCTAAAGATGGTCTCAACTAAGACTGACTTAGCAGTCAGGACCCAGCTTTGTAAAGACCAGTTGATCTGGGAATTCACTGCCCCCTGCCAAGAAATAGTCCAGCATATAATCACTAGAGGCGTGGAAATTTCACGATTATAAGATGCATTGTGATGCGCATGCGGAAGATTCTGCATCGATGCAGAGACAGAACATAATCGAGAGCCTGCAGCTTATGTTGATTGTTGATTGTTGATTAAGTTGCGTTGCAACGCCGCTGCCAGGCTTTGGATTGAAGGCGGACATCAGGCTCACACAAGCCAAGCTAATCAGCCCAGATCTGAGGAGGTGCTGTCAACTTTGCCGTCCAACTCTGCGAGAGGTGGGTGCAGCAGAGTCAATAGATGCCTTATCTTAAAGCTGCCATGTGAAAACAATATAATGGTAGCTTACAGCGAATGTGTAAGGCACTGCAGGTGGATAAATGTTTTTGTTTTTGTGATGGTTATGTATTGGAAAGATGCAGCTCTTATTTCGGAGACTGCTGTAGTCTGATTATTGGAAGGACTTCCTGAATAAAAGGGGAATTTAAATGATGTAAAAGTAGCCATGTGCAGGGATGCCATACACTGAGATACATCGAGGTTCAACGCGATGCATCGAGAATCGTTTTGCATTGAAATCCGATGCTCTCATCGAACTCTTGCAAGAAAGCTTTTTTCTTTTAAATGTCAAACTACTCCTTTAAAACACTAACAGCTGTTATTGCTAAGTGTGTGTTAGATTCACAGTTACTACGTTCAATATTAATAATATATTTCTAAATTAAAATGATGTGAATGTTTTGAACAACAGGGAACGTGAAAGATGGATCTCGTGTATTGTTGTGTTTCTGTGTTCTTTCATCTCACATCTCTTTTTCTCCTCATTAATCCTTCTGTGCCCTTTAGTAATCTCACCCAGCCAGCCTGGTTTCCTGACTGAGTGGCAGCTGTTGACCTCTACTATAGAGACAGATTTAACTCTGATTCGAGCCTTGATTTTTTTTTTTTTTTTCTACTGTAGGCCATACTAAAGCTGCTGATTCACCAGCTGGAACACAGCTGCTGTAGGCTGCATTTCCTCCAAAACACCACCCTCGGTCTTCCTGACAAACCTTCTACAATCTAATCAGTAATCAATACCACTAATATGTTCTCCCATCTGGCCTTATGCTGCCTACTAAATGTCTTGCATTGGGTCAATGGCTGCCCAGGTAGGGACAGATTAGCTGGCTAAGTGAGCAGGAAGAGGCAGAGGATCCACCCAGTGAGAGGACGGTTGCTTACCTCAGTTCTGTATGAGGCCGGTGGGAGGCTGACAGGAAAACCTGCTGCCGTGCTCGTCTTCTACCCTTTGAGATCAGAGCACAGCTGGGTTTCGAGTGTACAGACACATCTGCTCTCTGGGAAGAAGAGGAAATACAATGCGGAAGAGAATAGATACCCCCATTTGGAATTTTCTCTAATTTAGATTTACCAGCAAAATATTTTCTTCTTTCATTTTCAAAAACTCCATCAGTATCATGATCAGTCTTGTTTAAAACCCATCTATAATATTCAGTATGTATGTAGATATTATCCAGTTGTACTATAAATGCTCTTAGGTGCTGATGAGTGTCAATTGCCTTCCTCATTTGCTGGCACATTATGTCATTACATAATTTCTTTTACATAATTGTTCTTGTTCCCCAATAGCATTATGGGAGAAGGAGCCAAGCCAACAGCCAAGCACCAGTCAGCTCTTATTATACCTGTAATCTAAATCAGCATTAACGTCCCATCATGGTCCAATGACAAGGCTTCCTGGGGAACACATGATATCATTGCACATTGCTGATAATCATGGCACTGCGGCAGGATTTGGCCCTGGATGACTCACTGTAATTAATTCCCCCACCTCTGCATTTCAAAGTCGTATCTGTGCCTCGTCACTCAGTTGTTTTTAATCAATATTTCATGGCTGAACGTACAGAGGATCAAGACTTTTTTCAGTTTAAATGATTCCTTCTACCTACCAAAGGACATCCTGGGAGACGTGTTCAAAAAGAGGAAAAGCATTTTTCCCTTTCATAATACGCAGGCTTGAGGAACTTGTAGAGTTTTGTAAGATGACTTACAGATTCACTCCTTTTTAAAAAGAGAAAAGGACTGTAAAATGCTAATGAGATTTTGCCATCACGGCAATCTTTTTAAGGCAGCAATATGACTTTAATATGGTCATATGAAAAAAAAAAAAAACAGGAAATGAAACAACATGATTGCTTACAACACTCTGAGAGGATTGTCTTAGGAAACCGAGGCCGGTAATTAGGTCCCTGTAAATTCAATTGGCTTCCTCACCAATTCAAACAGGCATTAATTGTAAGGGTAGAAGTGCACATCTCATGGGTCGCTCTGTTAGAAGTGCATATTAATTTAGGTTGAGGCACCAACTGTCTCCTCTCTGCTGTGTCAGCAATTAAACAGTGCCAAGGCGCTGACAGTACCTTGTAGTGAGGACAGCTATTCCTCCAAGAGATACATCAAGATTCCAGCGCGAGAAAGAAACAACAGCAAAGGAGGCTGACGACTGGGTGCTGGGCATCAAAGCAGGTTTGGCTGGCACACACCCCTTTAATTCTTTATTTCTTTTTTAAAGGACGGTGTACATTAATCAATATTCAAACAAAAGTTTTCAGCTGCAGTCCCTTCGCCTGATGTTAATGGACACTGTAGATTGATTAATGAATCTATTATTAATTAAGATAATGCAACATGTGCGTTCCTGGATATGCACACACATCCGCCTGAATGAAACAGAACATGTGTGTTACTGCAGTTCAGGGACATCACAAGAGAACGGTGTGAAGGTTTGACAGAATGACTTACCTAATGAGAGTTAAACACTTCAACTACATAAACAAAGAGATGGTCACACATGAAACCATCCACTCAAAGTGTCAGCTCACCTTTCCTTGAAAAAAAAAATCCATAGACCTCAGCGAGACAACACCTGGGTTAACTCTCTGTGGTTAAAGGAATCTTTCGTTTATTTATACATATTCATTTTAATTCCTGTTTTCTAATACTATCTTTTGGGAAATAGGCTCTAGACGCTAACCATGCTGCTACAGCCAGGAGACAGTTTGTTTAGCTTAGCATAAAGACAGGAAGCAGCCGAAAAACAGCTCCGTCCAAGGAAAAAAACTATTTCAGTTCCCATAATGCTTTGGGGGATGTAATCATGAAGTTTAATGTTGCCATTGGTTCAGTAAATTATACTGTGGGCTACAGTGTTTTAGTTGTTCAGGTTGTTCATGATTAGGAAAAGCAAAATGTGGATCCTTTGTCTTATGCGACCTCTCTCCAGCCAGTCATACTCAGTGTAGGATACAAGAACATGATTTGCGAGCACTAGCCTTCACTGATCTCTTGCAGAATATGAACAGGCTTCCAGTCGTGCTTGTGTTGTAATTTAATTTTGAATAATAGCAGAAGGCTGTTACATAAATGGTCAGACTGATGAACTTTTGGACGCTTCCTTACACGCATTAGCTACATCCCCACAAATAGCCCACGAGCACCGTGACTTTAAGCCTCTGGTGTGAACATTTCCCCACATGGCAACGCTGACTGAAAAAGCTTGAAAACCTGGTGATTCACAGGCACAGAGGAGAGTTATAAGGGCAGTATTTTATGTATGATTTCTTGTCAGATTTGTGGATGTCAATTCTTGATATCGTAAATAATGATATAAATCAGAAAGTGTACTTCATTCTGAATCAAGAAATATGTGTCTTTGTGATCAGATGTGTCTGAGATATGTATCGGAGGAGTACGAACTTGCAGCAATCAGGCACTACAGGCGTAAGTTCTGCCTCCACGAGCTGTCTGTTATTACTGTTGCTGCCTCTGCTACTATTGACCGTGTTGATCAGTCAGCAGTCAAACTAATAACTACCTTAATAACCAGCATATACATGTCTCTTTCACCTCATGCAGTACCTGCCTCATGTTTATCCCTCCTCACGTCCTCTAACTCCACCCTGGGCAGGCACGTCTACCAGTTTAAATAGCCTATGTCTGCGCTGAATAATGTTTCCAGACCTCACAGTGGATGATTTTAATTGGAACCATCTCCTTGGTGAAACACATAAAAAAGAACAGAAAAAAAACAGCTGTCCAGCCAGCTATACTTACACTTCCTCTGATTACACGCACGCTGATGATGTTAAGAGATTATTATTGAATCCACATGAGCACGCCTGTATCTCTCCCACTGGACCATAATGATATTTTTCTCTGTGAGCAATCATGATTGTTCCCAGCAGTGAGTGGCCCTTTCTGCCCATCAGTTTGGTGCTTTTGATCAGAGTTAACAGTGGGGTTCGCACTCTTCAAGGCCCGACGTGGGTGTTTGGAGAAAAACAAAGGCAAGAACAGAGAAGCAAGATAAGTTAAAAGAAAACAACGTCAGGCTCGGTAGTAATTCATTGGTGTAGAATATAATTGGCCTAATGGACCTGAAAACAGTGGCGGCTGACGGACACAATTGATTCCCAGCAGGACTTAAACCCTAATCCCTTTGTGGCTTGTTGACTCTTACAGTGAAGCTGCATGTGTACATTACAGCCCCTCATCACAGGTTGCATATTATGAAGTCAATAAAATGTGTCAAAAAACAATACAGTTAGTCAAATGATTGAATACATGTTGGAGCATTAAAATAAATACTTCGTCTAGATAAATATAGACTATTCATCTGCCAGTATGTGTGCAGACATCTAATCTTGCATCTCTTCTCTATTTTCCCCACACAACAATTCACATTTTCCTCATGCAACTATGAAGTGAACAGTCTAGAGGACCATGAGGCAAGCTAGCTTACTTACCAACACCGGGAGCTAAACTCACCGAGAACCAGCCTTTTCAGTGTGTCTGCCGTTACGCAACCAGAACAGGAAGAGGCATTGTTTCAGTGGAACAACAACGAACCCCCTGTCTGTTCTCCCGTTACCACCGAGCACTTTATTAAATCTACACTGGTTATTAATACAACTGAGAGTTTTGCATCAGGTTTTCTAGCTCAGTTTGTGATTTTTAAGTTTGTTTTTTCGCCTGGGCGGAAGCTAGGCTGCTCGTTGTAGCCATGTTGCTAACGCTGTCTTTGCTAACCAACACCAATACCACAGAGAAACACGAGGGGGACAATTGAAAAGTTGTCTATTTTCACTTAAAACAACATTGTAAACTCGTGTAACAGTCGCTAAAGACGTTTACCCAGAAGGCTAAAACTAACGGCAGCTAACTTTGATTATGTTAGCATATATGTTAGCCTAAACGTAGCAGGGATATGTGATGTTCTACCTACCTGTGTGTCGATGGAGTATGAAAATAAACCAAGGTAAGTATTTTTATTGTTGGCAGGATGTTTGACAGTGAATGAATTAAACTCAGATTGAACAAAAAAAAACACCTAGTCAGGTTATCAATCCCTTCCTGTAAAGAACAAGCAGCTGGCATATTGTTGGTATTTTCTACCATCCTGGCACCATGTGACCTTTACATTTCCAGAAAAAATCTCCCTGAACGACTGCATTCAGGTTTAAATGTCACCTGTCTCGGTGTGATCAGTGCTTCGCGGTAAAAAAGGAATGTACTGAGCGCAACTCTTCAGACCACCTGTCGCACCGTCGTCATGAGCCACAGTGTGATCTGTGTGCATCAGTGGGAAACAAATCGTCACAGCCAGGCAACGTCTTCATGGGTCATCTAAAGCCCGTGCCATAAAACCTAGACTGAGATAATGAATGCAGTGAGCAAAAGCCCTATACAAAACATAGTCAATAAACACATAAATAAATTAAATTCATTAATTTATTTGGCTCTCTTTCAATACAGAGTGAAATACAAACTGGCGACGGTTATCCCAGTGCTCTTAAATTTTTCACTTCCCACCATCTCATCTAATCCACCACTTGAATTTGATCCAGCTGAAATGATGAAGGAGGTGCTGCCACATCACACTCAACCTAAAATTACTGCTACTTCCACAAAAGGTGTTTTTCTTGCAGCATCTCATCTCATGCAAGACTTCCTACCTGCTCCCACCTCACTTAACAACAAGCTCGCAGCAGAGATTAAAGTTCTGACGCTACAGTTTTTGCCGCCGGTGAAACACAACCGTGCATTAGTGATGATTTAAGGAGGGATTTAGATGTAGTGATCAATGTTTTAACGGCACTTAATCTTAGTCACGCAGTTCAACGGCTTTCCCCCACCAGCCATGTAACTATCTGACAGAGCCAGGCTGCTTTTTTCGATGCACTGTGGGAGATCTTAGTAAGAAATTCTTGTAAACAAGAGAAAATATTGACGCATAGTCAATACACAAGTGCTATTTGATTGCACGCTGCTGAGCCTTCTGCCCTAATGGCTAAGATTGACGCGCCGTCGAATGTTTCTCTGTGAAAGCTGCAGGTCGGTGCTCTGTTTGAGAATAACAAGCACCGTGTCATCTGCTGTGTTAGTAAGGAAACCCTCTGAACTTGACTGAGTGGCACTGCTTTCTTACTGTAGAATAGGTAGGACTTGATAATTATGTTCCACATGTATTGATTTTCTTTCGGTATGATAAGACTTTCTAATTAAAGAATATAAAGATTTTACAAAAGGGGGAAATGTGTTCAGTCTCTGACTCAAAAGCATTTGTCTGCTTTTACATTATTTTGTATTATTCAGTTATGTTATTTATTAACATAAATCAAACAATCACAATCAAATTGACATCTAGTGACAGCAAATCATTGTCGATCAAATAAGACAACAAACAGGTCAAAATCTGAACAATCCAGGCAAGGATTTAAGTGGGTTATATGTCAAATAAATTAAATATATAAATAAAAAGATAATATATGAGTCAGCACAGTAACACTTAATAACTGCTATAATAACCATCAATGATAAATTGTTAATTAATGGTTAATTAAACTTAAGTTGATTTCACTGTTAAACATATAAATGTAACCAATTGTTCATCAGTTGCAGCTAATGTTTATAAGCCTTCACACTTAATAAAGCAATAAAGCGTTTCCTTGTTTATTAGCAGTGACATGTTTTGTTCACCATATAAATGTATTATTTATCAGTGATGCTTATTCTAAGTGTTACAGTTACAGAGCTAATCGAAATACTCACTCCATATTACTTTCCCCTTTTTTAATATAATGATATAACTTACAGAAATTCAAACTATGAAATGAAAATTTAAAAGTGCCAATATCCAACTATTCCTATCCTTTAAATTCATATCATGAAAAGGCAAGTCAAATCTTTCTGAGTTCCCTGTATTGTTTCATTCTATTGGAAAAGACTCAGTAATTTCCTAAAACAACTGGGGACTGTATTTATTCTCAAATTACTAATCAAACAAGATTAAAAAGAGCCTTAATAGAGAACTGTATATTCAGCTGTGGAGTAATACACATTTTGGGGTCTGGTGAGTATTTACAACAAGAGTGAATGTTTGTTTATTGGCTCAGTTTAAAATAAACTACAGTGCCCATGTTCATAAGATAATGTTACCCAGTGCACATTTATATAACTGCAATCGTAGTTTCATCTACTGTTTTCACAGTTCCAGTCATTCACCGAGTTCTACCTCAACATTGAGTTTGCAGAATTATTTTTGAGGGACGAGATGTAACTGAATGATGATTTGGAAACCGGGGGTGGAACCGCATGCTCGCATGCTTTTTACGGGATTTTTGGCTGCAGTTATATGTAACATGTCATCTAAATATATTTTCAAAAGTTGGTCTCTTCTATGATGCTTTTCCATCATCAAAATAACTCCACTGATGCCTGCCAGAACATGCATCCTAAGCTTTGCCTCCAGGCTGGAGCTCCAGTGGCAGAACATTTGATTTGGACTCGTCTCTCTGCATCTGTATCAGAAACTGCAGCGATGATGAGTTGGTGTATTAGCACTTTTGCGTATGCGTGTCTATAGTGAATTCTTAAGGCAGTGGGTATGCTTTTTTCACCCACATCCATGGTAACCATGGGAACCTTTCATATAGCCTTTAATGGAAGTGAGTCTGTTAAAAGTTGTTTGCGGTAAAGGGGAATTATTTGACCCAGTTATCTAATCAAGCTTTAACCTGTAAACAAGTCCTGCAGAGGAGGCGGACATCTGTTAGAGAAGAGTCAAGCAGATGTTAGATGTTCGGTACATTCACCGTGCTTGTTTCTGAACATGGGAGCAGTCGTCGCTGTGATCTCACACAGACTTCCTGCACAGCTCGTGCTTTAGTTCTGTACAGCTGACAACATTTCCCTCTGTTGATGCTGACTTTGATGGATATCTCCTGGCTGGCTGTCAGACTGTCGGCCTGATGTAGTCCTCGGAGAGAAGTGTGATATCTCTCTTCACGTAAGTGCAGAAATTAAAGGGAGAAAACTGCCCAAAAGTAGCATAATGCATCTGTTTTGTGTCCCTGACGGCTGATATTGATTTAGCGTGTGTTGCGTAATATCTGTAGGGGCTTCCATCAGCTCCTCGGCTGTTTATTCTCCTGCTACAAATAGAGGATTGTCAGACGGCCAGTGTGTAGATGAGCAATGCAGCAGAGCTCAAAGCAAGCTGGATGAGTTCACCTGTGAAATGCTGTGTTTTGTTTTACACAACTTCTTCCCTTGAAAATGATATGACAAATACAGACATTCATTCCTTTTTATCTCAAAACCACAGCTGTCTCAGTGGTTGTATCGGCTTCCGAGAGTGCCGTTGTTATTTGCAGCCTTGAGACGCAGATCCCCTTAATGTTTCCTCATTTCTATCTATTACGGTTTGCAGAACATGCGTTTGCCGGCGCCTTGTTGTTCTGAATCTTGACTAATGCGAATTCTAGATGATGATAGAGCGAGTTCAGAGGGGGAAATCAATAAGATGATCCTAACTGTTGTAGCCCTGCTCCCTTCAAATATATATTTTATGCTTTCATTTTTAATGTAGAAGCACAAGGGAGAATGGGCATTCAATAAAAATAAAAGAGAGAGGAGCAAAGAGGTTTGTGGAGAAATATGAGAAGCAAATTGGTCCTTTCTGACAGACTCAGATTGTTCGCTAGCTTTAGATGTAACTCAACAATGCATGATGTGAATGACAACTGTATTGCGGCTCTGTGGTTTGAGTTTATTTAGCGTAGGGGTCACCAATCACAGCGGTTCTCCATAAAAGAAAATTCACGGAAAAATGGAAGAACTATGAGCTCCTATATTCTCCTTACAGATATGGTTTTGTTTGTGCTTTTCGTTGCGGCGTTGCCCTCTAATGTGCAAATGCAAATAATGTCATCAGAGCATTTTAGAAGATTTTTTTGCCAGGCTGCATTTATTTCAGACCACAAATAATCAGTTTCAATCTGTTGGCTTGTGAGGAAATGTCTGTTCTCAGCATTCTGCCCCAAAGAAATGTGCAAACTCAAACAAAACTTGATCACATAATAATAACATGCTTCAGAGTGCTTCCTTCTCATGAAAAACCAAACCAGCTCTTGAATGTGGGTTGTACTTTTGAAGGGCTCTGAAAGAATTTGGCGGTATTTGTAATCAATACCAAAAGAATAATTTGAGAATCAACGTCAACCGCAGCGCATTGCGTCGGGCAGTTTCTTTTTGTGTGCCTGCTCGATTGTATTTTCAAGGAAGCTTCTACTGCACACAATCACTTCTTACTGTCCTCATGCTGTAATTCATCTGATCCAAATTATTGAAAAAGATTTGCAGCACATAAAAGTGTGAGATCAGAAAAGGATCAAGCGGTGACTGTTGACAAAATTCCTCCCAAGTTTGAGTAGAGTTTGGTTTAAAGGAATAGTTTGCCACTTTTGTAAGAGGGATACATGTTTCCATTAATTCACATGTTTAAGGATATCTTCAGTATTTTTCAGCCAGGACCATATTTTCCAATGTTTTTTTTTGTCTAAGTGATGATCAAATCTGGCATCAAGATGAAAAACTGGTCTGGTATTGAATCAAACCGCTGCAGCTGGCAGCCGAGAGACAGGCTGCAGTGAAATCCCTGGGTGCACTTGCGCACCGTCAAATAATGTCCACTTTATGTCCTTGTTTTTTGCCAGTGAAAGCCTCAGACTGTTATTTGGATTGTCTGACAATGACACAGAAAGGATCCCTACAGAGATACATTTTTGTGAAAGAATAAGAGCCTTCTTGTTTCAACAGCAGCTCACCAGTTCCACCAGACTCCATTTGCAGAAACAGAAATTTTATGGTTGTAAATTGCACGTATTCAGACTGGATAATTATTCAAACAGAATTAAAAAAAAAAAAAAAAAAAAACTAACTGAAATGCATCGGCAGCTTGTTAGTGGTGATCAAAACAAGAATAAACAGGTAGGTTTAAGCTAAAACATAACCTTTTCTTAACCTTTACCAAGTGTTTGCCTAAACCTAACCGGAGCAAAAGCACAGCAAAAGAAATGTTTAATTGCAACATAAAGAAGTCTCAACGTCCGTGGTTTGCAAAAAAGGACAACACTGCAGCCTGTTCAGCTGCTGCCGGCTGCAGCAGTCTCACTCAGTACTTAACGACTTTTAACAATTGTTACCCCATCCCATTAGTCACTTAGACACAAAAACATGGGAAAATACAGTCCAAGCTGAAAAACACCAAGGTTACCTTTTAAGTTCACATCATTCAAACTGGAGTGCACTTACCTGTTGAACCGTGAATGCTGTTTATCGAGTGAACTTTACTGGCTTAAGAGGAGGCAGTAAAGCTGTGGTTCATGCACAAGCCTATAATTTCAATTATTCCTGCCATGTGTTACACAAATAGAGCTTTTCTTTAATTGGATCCAAGGTATTGTTGAAAGTACTTTTGAGAGAAGCTGTTAAAGACTGAGCTGGACTTTCTGAGGGGGAAAAGAGACCTCTTAGGAATTGATTGCCTTTTCCCTGGCTCAGTAATGAGCTTGTATTGTACTGTATAGGTTCATAAAGAGGCGTTTTTCCTAGACCATCTTTTTGATTCTGCTTTACACTTTTCTCCAGAGTTATACATCAATACATCAATCAAAGCTATTTCTGAGCCTCAGACATCAGCATCTTATTCATCCTCTTTAGAGTTATTATCTACGCTACCTCACCCTGTAATTTTGCCTCCTATACACAGGAAGGCGTCTTCTCAAAACCGAGCCAGATGTGGAAAAAAAACCTAAAACTAGAGCGATGCCTACAAAACCAAACCCAATGAATTAATGATGAATCCACTCGACCACATTCGTGCAGACGTAACCCTGTCATTGTGGACCGGGTTCTGCCCTCACAGGGTGACTCATATAACGTGTAACAACCTCCCAGATTCAGCTGGAAGAGAGAAACCTTGTTCTGACTTTATATTCTACATGATATGACACATGTATATATATCACAAAATGTATAAGCACTATTGTTTTGCAAAATAGAAAAGAAAAAAAAGAGATTTTAGCAAAAGCTTCAGTTCAGATGACTTTTCTGATTAGTTTTTTTTTTTCAAAATTGCTTTTTAATAAATTGCTCAAATATAAAAAGAAATTAAAAATGCATGAAGTAAATGTGCAATCAGACTGAGCCACACAGAAACTGAAACTGCTGAGAGCATCGAGCAGATAACAAACTGTTTGCTTGTTTAAAAGGACATCTGATTTGCAATAACCCGAGTAATGCGGAGAACATTCAAATAAAAGGCCTCCATGCGAGACAGGTGGCCCGGGTTTATAAGTCAGCTATTATAGACATGGAAAGAGCATTCTCTCTTTGATGGCTGTAATTTTCAAAAGAACTCGGCTGGCATGGAAGGTGGGAGGCTTAATGGCCACATGAATGGAAAGAGCAGCATCTCGGCTCAGGTGATCGGGACACATTACATTAGTCTGGGTGCTGCCGATCACACACAATGACATTTTCTGCGATCGCCCCGCCGAAGCCTTAAATGAAAGGAGTCTAAAGTAAGAGAGCAACGCACATTAGAAACGCTCATGAAAATCGCTTTTTCTGCACAATGCTCTGTCAGCTACATCGTTTGCCATATGTGTGCCGTGCTTAGTCTGATGTTACTGGTGTTATAACAATATCAGCAGTCGCTCTGATGGCCGTGAAATCACGCTTAAGGCTCAGCAGGACGTGTGATTTTCTTTCTCATGTCTTGTCTAATATTTATGTTTCTGTTCTTTTATTTGTACTTTAGATCTTCATCCAAATGCAGCCACATGCACACGTGGTGGCTCGACCTGCTGACCCTTTGACCTCTCTGGTTGGAGTGTCTCTCTGGACTACATAAATAACCATTAGTATCAATAAAGTATTATTTCTGATACTATATTTATGTTTTTGTTGTTCTTGCTGCTGTCGTCACGAGAAACCTCACCTTCAGGCAACCTCTCGTTTAAAATGCAAAGAGGTGATGGTCTTCAGTGTTGGCGTTCATTCCCTCGGTGAGCCTGATCGTGAATGAACAGGACGTAAGCTTTCCTTCATTCTGCTGTAACTCAGAAGCAGTTGCAACCTCACCTGTCCAGTGGCCTCAGCACACTCTCATCTGTCTCTCTGGCAGCAAGCCTGACAGTCACACACATCATCAGCATCTCCCACCAACACAAACAAGGAATAGTTTGCCAAAAAAACAAATTGAAAAAAAGCATCTGAACACACATTGCTCACAAAACTTAAGATTCTGTCTATGCGATATCTATTTCTCACTTCAACGATTTTCAGTACCCTATTTCACTAAACTTAGCTCGTTGCTCAGCTGTGCATAGCAACATATTGTATATAGGGACATGTTTTAGTCTATTGTTTAGCCATACAATGAGAATGTTTCTTGACAGGCAGTCATGCAGAAAATGTAGATAGTGAGGACAGAGAGGAGATGTCCAGTGTATGTTCCAATGTGTGCATGCGGCCAAGCCCAGCTACCGAAACAAAGGACAGCATTACTCCAGCCATGACGTAGCAAAAATATTGTTTGGTTTTATGTTGATGTTAAAAATATCTTAAACCCCATCTTTAACCTTTAATTTCCCACTGTTGTTGGTTACTGCAGATTATGCTGCTGCTGCCTTTGTTACCACAGTAACTGGTGGCAGAATCAGCACTCATTAAAGAAAAGTTGATTTTTGAGTCTCTCAAAGCGTCAGTGTTTGATGAGTTTGTTAAGTGTTTTGGATTAATTCTGTTTGTATAGACTTTGTATAGATTTTTTTGGTGTTTCTAGCAAAAAAAACTGTTTGTTAATTAAGTTTGTTGATAAAATAATGCTGTTTTGTGGGAGGTCAACATCTTCAAATAGTTTCCCTAGTTGTTAATTACTTCTCATGATCTAAGCACAAGGGGTAGAGCGACACGTTGTGCAACGGTTTATTGAGGGAAATTGGGATCCAAGTGCCATTTTGCATCTTTGCAACAGGACATCACAATACAATGCAATACAATACATTACAATACAATAGGTGTTTTGATAAAAATGTGTGAGGAGGTTAATTAAAATTTCACCGCTGCCATTGAAAAGTGTCTGCGTGTTCCTGTTTGCCTGGTTTTGTTTCTCTTCTGTTCTCACTTTGAAAACAAAATGAACAAAATAAATCCTGTCTCAAATTCTTTGCTTCTTTTCATTCGAGAAAACACAGTGCAACTCATTTAATTGTGATAAAGTCTGAGAGTATATTATATATTATACAATGTTGTTGATGGATCTTCCTGCTCTTAGGCCCTGTTAACACTATGAGCCTTTTTTTTACCCCATGAAACACTAATGTTATGCTTTCACGTAACTGTGGGAACTTTCCTCTTATGAACACTGACTAATGCATATCCCCTGTTGTGAAGTCAAGTTCAAAATGTATTTCTGACTCAGAATTCAATTAGAATAATGAAGCCTTTGGTCTGGAGCTACTGTTGCGATGTGCTAATGAAAGCGACTTTGATCTAAAATAACTCAGGAAGCCGAAACGCATCCTGGACCCATGCATGGAATTCAAACAGTCCTGGTCGGCTGAGGTTCATGTCGGGGGGCTTGATGTGGAGCATGCGCGCAAGACAGGAGAGGAAAGACCGAATGTTACAAATAGAGATAAGAATATGAGACAGGAACGAACAGAGTCGTTGGTTGACTATCAAAAGTCAATTTTCTCTCAGTCTTGTTATTTCCCTCCAGTCCTCAATTCACTTTGTCTCAGAGCTTCCTTCTTCTGTTCTTTGTTATCCCAAAATCACCCACACTGAAAAATCTGACAACCCATTTATTACATTTCCTTTTTGCTTGAAGGTTACACAGTCACAGGAATTTTAGGTAATTGTCAGTAATTCGTTTGTGTTGAGGTGACAGTATCATTTTATAACATTCCCACTACTCCTTTATTTCTTTTCCCCATTAGCAGTTTCAATACCAATAGCATTCATATTGCTTGTTCTGTTTTCTTTCTATTTTTCCTCATAAATATTTATAGACAGGACAATTAAATAATACAGGCACAGTCAGAACAGTACGCTCGCAGCCTGATAGTGTGACTAGTATATGCAAATAATTGCCTTTTAAATATCTGTGACTAAACAACAGACAACTACAGCACGGCCTGACTGAAGACTGAAAATGTATAAAATGACACTGGAGTTTGTAATTACAAAATGCCTTGAATCCGAGCAGACTCTCATTCTGAATGTCTTATCACTTCGTTCAAATTATAGATAACAGGGTCCCGAGGGAGGTATGAAATCCTGCTCTCTCTTAACTGCCTCAAATGTATTAATTTCTACAAGCGCACAATGGGATTTCAAACGCGTGCGCTGCAACAGCTCGAACAATTTGTTCAGCAGTGAATGACAGGCAGCCCTCAGTGCACGTGTTCGAACGGGTTTCCTCCCACAGTCCGCAGACATGCACTGCTTGTACCTCACTGTGTGTAAATGTGGGTGTGAGTCAGTGATTGTTGATCATCCGTGATGGACCGGCGGCTGATCCAGTCCTGCGCTCGGTCCAATGGAAGCTGGTGCCGACAACAACAGAGTTATTATTACTGTCTCGTGTGTAAACATCAAAGGCATTTATTAGAAGCTCTAGGGCCTGTTTTCAGATTTTAATATTATCAAAGTCTGGAGAGAACTGGACCAGACCCCAGTTTGGCTCGGCGGTTATTCAAATTCAAATCTCGAGATCACTACATGTATTCATTCCCTTGAACACAGTAAGAAACGTAATCCATCACAAAAGGGATTGTTTGGACATATCTTATGAGACAGCTTGCGTTTGTGCTGACTGTCTCATCTTCTGATAATTCTCCCTTCTCAAGGATTTAACACATTTATTTAAAGCAAAAAGATCAGCCTGTTGAACATGTTGCGTCTGATTCAACAAAGAATAATTTACATATGTGAAGGCGTGTGATGTGACAATGTCTCGGAGATTGATATATAATGCCCGATACATTTGAGTCTACAGTATTGAGGGTAATATTACTGTGTGGACTCATCTCAGTAACTGCAGCAGTGTGTCATCCATCTGGATTATGCAGCGTCGACTCGCATTGTCATTTAGATTGACAGAAGTTTGCCTGTTTCATCTGTACGTCCCACTCAATGAATGTTAGCCTTTGTTGGAATACTGACAGAAATGTTGGAGTGAATCTAGGTCTTAATAAAGCATGCCTCCCCTAATGCTTGACACAAGGTAAGTGCCCAGAAATCAACATCAAATTCCTGCTTATCACGCCTTAAAACAACATTATGTAATATTTAAATTTAATAGTCCGGAGATCATTTTGATAGTATGCAGAGTTGTAATAGGGAAAACGGTTCCTCTGTCACTTTGCGCCCATAATACGACCTTCATTTTTATTTATTTTTTTACAACCATTACACTGTGCAATCAGTATTGACTTCAGAATGACAAGTAGAAGCAAAAAAGCCTCTATTACCAGTTTAGGTGCTAACTAACTGCTGCTAACTGTAGCTGCCGTTAGCTAGCCTCGTTTGCTCTGTTAGCCCCGGTTAGCGAGCGAGTGAGCAAGGGAACCAGCCTCAACAGCCTCAACAGATGTTACAGCAAATGGAAGGGACAGAAAAAGACGTTGACAGTGGAAGCTAAGAAGCGTAAAGGAGTAAAAGGAAGTAGTAAGAGAGCCTAACGAGAGTAAATCTCAGACTGGCTTCTAAACGTTTTCAGTCGCTGCATAAAAGGCTGCTGGGCCGACGACGAGCTGGGCTTCTCCTGTCGGAGTGGCAGCTAATATTAGCTGGCGCGCTACGTCTTGTGTTTGTTGAACTTGCTTGATGTTTGGCTGTATTAGCAAAATTGTTGACCCCAGGGCCACACATAGTGAAGCTCGTGACAAGATGCTCTCCAAAGCGCCCCCCCCCCCAGCAGATTCTATTAAGGGTTAGGGGGCACCTCGCCCCATCATGACCTAGTTTTAGATCATGTGTAACGCAAGCGCACATGTACAGCTGTCCATATTTACAACAGTGGTGTATAAGTGAATTGCAGTTTGAAACTAATGATAAAAATATCAAATCTCGGATAATGTTTTAAGTTATGTGGCCCTTATTCTTCTCAATCTACTAATGTATTATTTTTAAATGAACTTGTCAGAGAGGCTCAACCCTGAGTCTACAGTGGTTTTATGTCCAGACTCAGTCAAACTTGTACCATGTCCATTTTTTAAGTTACTTGTTGAAGTATTCTTAATGTGCGGCCTATTTAAAGGGAGCCACGTTCACTTCTTTTGGAATAGCTTACCAGTTGGGCATTTTTCACTCCAGATATTGTGACTTGCCAAACACAGCAAAGCACAGTGTCGTTAACAATGGCTCTGTTGTTTTCAGGACTCCCATGACAGTGTCATAGAGCCAGCGTGCACAATACCAGGACAGAGAAACTGGAGCATCTAAATGGAATCCAGCCATCATTGCATGTATTATTTTGGATTGTCAAAATTGTCTTCCATCCAGATAATTGCCTGTTATTAAACGTATTTTGAGTCATGTATGTGATCCCCAAACAGATCACTGTCCAAAACACATTTAGTGTTCCTGTCCCATCAGCACACTCCAAACCAAACTGAACCAGCCTGATGTGTTGAGCGCATGAAACCTGAAGATGTTCCCTTCTGGGAGGATGCCCCCGGACCCCTACAGCGGTTACATCACTGCCTCTGGTCAATCAGCCCCTTGATGTGCTATAATCCCACCAGTGGCTCTGAATGTGAGGCCCTTTTTTTCATGTGTGTGCTTTTAATCCAGGGCTGGCTGGTTGTACACTATGATTCTGCTCTCCCAGCAGAGGTGCACCAATCCGCTCTCCATTCATCCCGACTCCCTGGCAGACTGGACCCTCCTATTTGTGTGCAGCTGGACCCTTTCATTATTTACACTTGAAATGATAATGACATGTGTGCACAGCTGCACTATTTGCATCCACGCGGCATGCGGCCGAATTCGTGTGACAAAATGGATGTGTGGAGGCCGTTCCTCCGACAATATTTACATGCTAACTATATCCAGACGTGGAGGTTTTCTGCTCGTGTGGTTTAATAACAGGGCGACGCTGAATAGAAAATAGACGGGATGCTTTAAAACGACAGCGCACAGGAGTAATAGATTCAGTCAGAGCCAAGGAAAGTTCGTGGTCAGGACTTAATAGGCCAGTGAGGAGTATAGACACATTACTGCCATTCACATTTCACTTCTGTGCAGCTCCTCCTGGGTAAAAAAAACAAACAGTGTGACAGGATTTTGTTTTCGGTGCCATGACGGGCTGAGGTTTCCCTGGCAGGGCCTCTCTCTTTGAGGCTGACTCTTTGATTCCCCACTGCGTAAAGTTTAAAAGGCTGGAGGCAGATGAATGCCACTGCTTTGTCGCTCTGTGTGCAGATGCGAGGAAGACGATAGGATGATTGGCAAAGAGGGCTGAGAATAATAAGAGAGACTTTATTTCATCTGAACAGGTTTTAACAAACACAACTTCTACCAAGCAAGCACGTACACTTACAATCATGTCAGTGATGGAACTGCTCATAAGGACCTATCATAGATAATACAAAAACCCGGCCAAACATGTGAAGCCTAGAAGTCACAATGACACTGAACACTGGTTGCTGCTCGTCTCCTCTCGGACCCCGCTCCCTCCACACAGCACTGAGTCAGATACGACTGAAACATTGACATGCACAGCTATGGGATGGCGTCTTGTTGGCGGTCTTCCCCGCAGTTGGACTTTGGATGATGCTCTTCGCAATCCGAACATCACATTTTCACGATCTTCTCATGACAGAACTCGTCGGTGCGGAATATGGTTCAGGGGCATTTAGACACTGCTGTTATTTGACTATTCTCAGAATAATGGGGGGGTCAACATGTTGCAGCCACTGCTGACCACTGGCAAACCATTCAACACAGCAAATGCGATACTGTTTAAAGACATTCCCCTCTAGATTATGAAATGTCTATTTACACCAAACGTGGCGTGTTGGCTGTTTGTTATTCCCGACAGAAGACATACTCGGTGTAGCTCGTCCATATTTTGTCCTCGTTGGGGTCGTTGCTGGTGTAGGCGCAGGTGCCCGTGGAGCTGCAGGCCACCATGTGGAAGCCCGCCTCTGTCAGCTTGTCAAAAGCCTGCTCTAGAAAATTATACTTGAGGTAGTACCGGGACGTGTATCTCTCCGGTGGCCTGTCCGGGTCCCTGCTCTCGTTCAGCGTGTCTCCGAACACTTCCTTGGCGAGAGACGTCTTCCCGCAAACGGTGATGCGCGCCACTCTCCTGAATTTGGCGTCGGTCTGGATGTCTCTGCCGATGGTGTACGAGCCGCGGTAGCCCACCGTGATGTAGCCCGACTTTCTGGAGTCCAGTGACGGGGAGCGCGTGGCCCCGCTGACCGACACGGCGCGTAAAGTCTCCACGCCGCCGGAGGAGCCGCACTGCAGCGCGCCCTCCTCCGTGTCGCTCTGGCTGATCTCCTCGCTGATCGAGTTGTCCTTACTCACGCGCGGGCTGAGGCGCTTGGCGAGGTCCCGCAGCTGGAAAAAGTCCGCCTCCCTCTGCAGCCGACTCTTCTCGGGGAAGTAGTCCGGCAGCACCAAGTTCAGGTCTCGGAGGTAGTCGAGGATGTAGCGGAACAAGAAGCCGTCCCTGTCCAAGAAGAAGCGCCCCTTGCTGTCTCTCGCCAACTCCTTGGGCGACTTCTTGCTGAACATGTTCCACAGCAGCGAGTCCGGGACGGCGACGAGAGTTTTGTGTCTGGTCACATACACCTGGCCGCCGACGTTCAGCTCGATGATCTCTGAAAACGGAGAGCAAGCGTCGCCGCCGCCGCCGCCGCCGCAGTTGGACCCTCCGCGCTCTGTGTCGGCCAGTGCCATCCTTCCTTCCTCCGAGAGGCGCTGCACTGATGTGGGATCAGTGGGAGCACTGAGCAGCCAAGTGGCGGCGGCTTGTTTATGAAGCCTGGACTCGCCACGTGCGTGAGTGCGCGTGCGTGGCGGGAGAGGGGGGGGGCTCGACTGCTAAATTGACATTCAACTATAACATGACTGTTGTCTGAAACATGGGCGCACTCTCTCTGTCTGTCCCTCTGTGTGTGTGTGTGTGTGTGTGTGTGTGTGTGTGTGTGAGAGAGAGAGAGAGAGAGAGAGAGAGAGAGAGAGAGAGAGAGAGCAAATCCATATGTTCTCCTGCAGCATCACTTCAGCATCAGCAAGCGCCCACGTTCGATTATGTGTTTTTGGTTTTTTTTGGTCATGACTGTATAAATGTAGCCCACCCCCTGATGATTATTTACTTAATCAAATGTGATAAATAAAAAAAATAAAAAACTATATTGAGATTTGTTTTTGCACAGCCCATGGGGAGACACACAACCAGAAGACATGCAGCTGGACAGAGTGAATATTGGAATGAGGAAATGGTTGGAAAATATGGAAAGAGTGACACCCATTGCAACTGTGATGGAAATGCAGCCATCTACCACACACTCTCTCTGTATGTGTGTGTGTGTGTCTCTCTCTCACACACACACACACACAGAGAGAGAGAGAGAGTCTTAACTCTGACAGAGCCCTTTGAAGAAGCGAGGCCCGGCAACAAAGGCTCTCTCTTTAAATCAAACTGGTGCTCGCAGTTAGTTTGAGGTACAAAGGGAAGGAGGGAGTGTTTCTACTTTGTACCTCTGCATGACATCCATTCCCTGAACTAACTAACCAACTAACTAGAAGGGTAATTCTACCTACTCCGTGCATTAAAGTATCTTCACGGGTCTTGGGGAGGACTGCAGCATATGTGGAAAAAAGAGCAGTATAAAGTATTTAGTGGCTTCAGAGGAAGCTGCATGTGATATGCATCTAAATCTAAATTGCCTCCAGTGATGTCAAGTTGCATTGTTGGTCATGTAGGCAGCAGGATTTGAAAGGCAGTCCACTGGTCCAGCACTGACAGGCCTTATGTCCACATTTTAGAGGAAGACTGTGGTGAGACAGGGGTGATTCTGGGACAGAACAAGTTTCAGATGTTAAAAAAAAACAAGAATCTTGATTAAATCTATTTACTTTTATTTGAAATGCATGTCCACACAATGTTGTGGATACAAATGATACACACACTCAGATGTAACATACACACAATGATGCATCATCTCTACTACCCTGTAAATTACTCTGTGTCCAGTGAGACGATGTGACTGGATGTGTGAGAGAACAACTCTTTTTACATTATTTCTGAGAGGGCTGGTTGTGGCTTGTTGTGGATAAAGTGTTGTAGAGAGATGAGAGGAAGGGGTGACTCATCGCAAAGGTCTCCAGTCAGACTTGAAGCTGTGAAGCAAACATTAAAAAAAAACAAATTGGGTTAAAGATATCATATGTAACACATCTGCATTAAAATGTGTAAAACAACTAGATTGTCTATATATAAGATAATACCTATATATTATATTTATTTTCTAGGTGTGTTATTACATTATTCTAAACATTTCAAACAATCTACAAAATGGAGAAATCTTAAATGTTAGTCGAGGTCATGGGGAGTTTAATTTAGTCTCTTGTTGCTGTCACGTCTGGGGAAAACACGTCAAAGATGTGAGGAGGGAAGTTGGGAAACACTACGAAGGTGAAACCTAAACCAAAGTTGAATAAAACTATAAAACATAACCACTCTGTGAACATTTCTGCCTGATACAGATAGATTTTCATTTGTCATGGTGGTTGTTTTACAGTGAGCACAGCAACTCCCATGATCAAATAACACAATACAATTACAATGATAAAAGGATTGACACATAAAAACATAAACAATATTTATTAAGGCTTCAGAGCACATACATTAAAGAAAAAATCTGAAAAAGCAAAAATTTCTCTATCTGTATTCTTGGAAGGCCAGTATTGTGTTAATAAGAGCAAGTGGGGTTCTCCTTTTTTTGCCAGGGGTTGCTTGTAAAAGCTTATTAATTATTTCAACTAAACTAAACAATAAAAACTGTGATTTGATTTATAATATATACAAATATTTGTGCGAAGGAGGAAACTAGTGAGTGTGATGCTGACAGTTAGTCAGCCGTTGCCACATCTGTCTGAGTTGTTTAGGGGCATCTGACATTACAGGTGGTTAACCATGTGAGTGAGAGGGTTGTTCCTCTTCTGTCCCTTCAAACTTACTGACCCACGGGGGTCGACTGTCACGAGTGAGCTGTTTCAGAGTTGTGTCATCCTGTTCAAAACTTCCAGTGGCAGGGAGGAGAATTTCCATCTTCTGTCATCTCAAAAAGAAACCGATTGTGAAAGACAGAAGATAATTGCTTTGTTTGAGTCAGTGACTTGACCCTCATACCATTATATATATCATACATTCTCACAGTCCCACAGGCTTAAAAAGACCAAAAAAAACACAGCAGGGGTTCACTGTGATGCTTTTTATTTTTAATTCTGTGGTTTCCCGAATAACACACAGGTCTATATTCTTTTTAGATAACTTTTCCGTCTCAACATGGGTTGTTTTATACTTCTTTGATATCTGAAGTTGCATTTAGCTTTCAAGCTCAAACATGTGTGATTAAAACACTGTATAAACGAGAGATTTTGCAGATTGTGCCAGTGTGATCAAAACAGGGAAAAGCGAAAGACGAAGTCCAGTCATTGTGAAACTTCTGACTTCTCATTGTGGTGTTTTTTTTTCTTTTTTGCCAAAATGGAAATTTGGAAAAAAAAAAAAAAGGCCTGGAGATGGTGAAATGCCCTATATAAGGGCTCCTGTACTCCAGAGTTTTGCCACTTGAAGACATTGCTGAGAACCAACAATGCTACGCAAGGTATCACTGTTTTCTTTTCATACTTGAATACGATTTTTTTTTTCAGTACATTAGATTATATTCTAGATGCCTTTTTGGAGAGTATTTTTGGTTTTAAAGACAAATCCTGAATAACCCTTTAACTCCTCAGCGTGGTTATATAGGCCTGCTGTCTCCGTCTATTAGACTGACTGGCCCTGTTTCACCTTTCCAGGGTATTACAGAGAGCTTTGGAGCCGCTATCCATGGCCTCAGCACCACTCAGCTGACAGATGGTGTGATTAACAGGAGCAAAAGGATGATGCTGGACAACCTGGGTGTTGGCCTGTTGGGAACCAGGACAGCTGTCTTCAACAAGGTTCTCACGTACAGCCAGGTAAGGTAGAATACAGGACTGGAGTGGAGAAAAATACTCCAATACTTTTTTTTTTATCAGTGTCGATTTGTGATCATCACCAAATCCATATTTCTTTGGCCTCATCAGAAGTTGTGTGTGCTGGTCTGAAACTAAAGTACTTAGCTACTAATAGAATAAGTATGACCCACTACTGTGCATTTCTTTTGATTAACATCCTTGTTTACATTATTAGTCTGCTTCCTGTATTTCTTCAATAAGCCAATTAGTTGATATCATCTCTTTCATGCTGCTATTTGTTCATAATTGTGTTTGTGATAATTGGCTTAACTGGCTCGAGTTGCACACTTATCCTCATATTGATGCGTCTGATTGCAGATGTTTACGTCAGAGGAGAGGAGCAGTGTTTGGGGTAAATCGGAGATGACTCTTCCTCCTCCTTACGCTGCATTTGTCAATGGCGTTGCGGTAAGCTCGGTCAAAAAACTGCATCATATTACATAGAAACCATAAAGATAACATGGTGGTGGTTGGATTATCCGTTCTGACACATTTTTTGGTAATAGGTTCACTCCATGGATTTTGACGACACTTGGCACCCTGCGACTCATCCCTCGGGAGCCGTGTTGCCGGCCCTGCTGGCCCTGGCAGAGTCACTGCCCAGCCGACCCTCTGGTCTGGACCTGCTGCTGGCCTTCAACGTTGGCATCGAGGTGCAGGGCAGACTCATGAGGTTCTCCAGAGAGGCCTACAACATCCCCGAAAGGTGAGATATATGAACCGACATCAGGCTGTGTTGGATAATGTGCACATTTTGTGTCCAATTGTAAATGTTTATTTAGTCTTGTAAGATTTGAGTGTTAAAGGGTTGTTTCACCCAAATTACAAAAAGTAAAACACCCACCTCTTGTGGTACCTAACCATGTAATTAGTCTTGGTTTTATCTGAGGTTTCAGAGGTGGAGTGAGTCAATGGATTACAGTTTGTGGTATTCACAGAACTGAAAAATTACATTTAAAGGTACAATATGTAACATTTCCACATTAAATTGTTCACAAATGACTACATGGTGGTTGTTCATCAATGAAGGATCCCCTTATCAAAATCAATTCTGAATATTTTAGTTTTTAACTTTACTGTTATATTCTGTGACACAACTGAAAGCGAATTTTGTGTTTTGTGAATATTCTCGGTTCCCAAAAATATTGCGACACATTTCATTTGACTTTTATTGCTTATCCATGCACATATGCACCCACATCCCAATATCCCTGGCTCATTTTGAGCGGGGTAATTTATCGTTTGTTAATGTTTTCATTGAGAGCTGCAAAAATGACATACGGTGTGTTTAAAGAATTCATCTGGCACCATCTCTCTAAAGAGTATGTCTCCATTCTGACTTTCCACGGTCAACAGTTTCTTCAATAGAAAGTAGTTCCCATAAAAATAAAAAAAAAACACAGCATGGCTTGTGGATGATACCAAAAAAGAAAAACTGGTGTTTTTCAAGTTTGTTAAAAATAAGTTTTGTTATGCTGTGTGCACTACAAGCAATGCAAGTAGAAATACAAAGATAAGAGTCTCAAAATCTGGACAGAAAATATGTGGAAAAAAGAAGAGAAAATTATTTTTGTTATGACCGCTTTGATTTTTAAAAACACACACTCTCCTTTGAAAAACTGGAGTCAGTAGAGGTTTGCCATTTATTTATAATATAACATACAGTATTTATTGTGTAATCACTTCGGCTCATTAACAGAACCTCGAACAATCTGTTATTAACTCCAGTAGATACTAATGTTTTTGGTCATCTTTCCTCCTTTTCCACCCCGACACTCAGATTCCACCCTCCCAGTGTTGTCGGTGTGATGGGCAGTGCTGCAGCCTCAGCTAAGCTCCTGGCTCTGTCCCCTGCACAGTGTAGTCATGCTCTGGCTATCGCAGCCTCCTCAGCTGGAGCTCCTTTGGCCAACGCTGCCACACAAACCAAACCCCTTCATATTGGAAATGCTGCGCGGAGAGGCCTGGAGGCCGCTCAGCTGGCTCAGATGGGCTTGGAGGGGAATCCGGCCATTCTGGATATGGACAGAGGGTTTGGGGTTTACTATAAGGACTACAGTCCTTCAGTGATGGCAGATTTGGCTCCTGGTGATTTTAAATGGATTCTGGAGGATCAGGATGTGGCCTTCAAACGCATCCCTGCTCATTTGGGGATGCACTGGGTCGTGGATGCAGCGCTGGCGGCCCGCGCAAAGGTTGAAAATACGGTCGGGGACTTTGACCTGAGCCAGATCAGGCAGGTCACGCTTCGAGTGCCTCCATCCAAGTACGTCGACTGCCCCGTGCCTGCCACAGAGCACCAAGCCAGGCACTCGTTCCAGTTCAACGCCTGCTCTGCCCTGCTGGACAACAAAGTGACTGTGTCTTCCTACGCTGAAGCTCAGATTAACCGGCCTGCTCTGAAGGAGCTCCTGTCAAAAGTCAGGGTGGAGACCCCTGAAGTTAACACACCCAGCTTTGACAAGATGTACTGCGAGGTGGAGGTGGAAACGCAGGGGCAGAGCTTTATGGCCAGATGTGATACCTTTTATGGCCACTGGAGGAAGCCACTGAGTCAGAAGGACCTGGTGGAGAAGTTCAGTGTGAATGCTTCTTCAGTGTTGTGCACAGAGGGAGTGGAGGGCGTGATCGATGTGATAGGAAACATCGAGAGAGTGAGAGAAAGTTTGATCTTGAGTTCATATCTGAGAATGACGAGTAGTGAACACAAGCAGTTCTACAGCGCGAGGATGTTGTGATTATACAGTGTCTGACGAAGCCAGAGGACAGAGTGTGCTTATCTGTACGTATCTGTATTTTTACCTGTATGAAGCCATTTCATGTTTTAACTTTCACAAGAATGAAATATCACAATATAAATATTTTATACTCAAAATAAAGTGGACTGAAAGACTTGACTTTGACTTTTTATTGAACTTTTTTGTACAATACCATACCTGCAACATTGAGACTGATCCACTGCATCAGAATATAATCCAGTAAGATTAACAGAACTAAACAGAGATTACTGCAAAATAAATCAGATCGTATGGTGCACATTTCTACTACAAACATGTATATCTGGAAGTGCTTATGATCGAACAGTTACTGTCACATCACTTAGTTCAACAGGCAGCTACAATCGAACTCACTGAAGCGCCAGTCCCTCATTCTTTTCTTTCCGTTTCCACCATCTTTTGAGCATCAGTGGAATCAAGCGAGCTTCAGCACGTCCTTCACCATCGCTCCGATTCCGTCGAATATCTCGTGTATCGGAGCGTTGCACATGAAGGCCGAGGTGGTGACCAGCTTGTTCTTCTCGTCCACGTGGCTCTCGCCGACACTCTTGCTCACGTGCTTGCAGCCGAGCTGGTTGATGGCGTCTGCAGTGCCAGTAGTGTCGGGGTACCTGAGAGGAAAGGAAAAAAAGAGGCGCCACATAATGTTTCGCTGCTTGAAGAGATTCAAAGTTTTATTTTGTCACATACACAAACAGCACAGAGCAGTGACATTAATAAATTCATTGTAGATGAGAGATGATAAACCACAGATATGTGAAAATCTCAATCGCAATTTTAAGTCTGACTACACAATAAAATTATTAGCTCTGTTAGACTTCTTGGCCTTGTTGTCATCTTAATAATCAACTTAGTGTGAACACTTCAGTCCGAGATATGGGGGTTTGCACTATGCTAATGGTGGCTAATGCAGCCTGCAGCCCTCAGCCTCAATCGGACTCAAATGACATCACTTGCTGCAATTCATCAGATTTTATTCAGCTCCAAAAGGCTTTATACAACTGCTTTTACAAATGCAGAAGTACTCCGAAAGACCTGTAAACTCCTATCTGTAGTGCTCAGTTTGACTCACTTGTCATCCTTCTCGACGCCGACAGTGACCTCACAGCCGGGAAACACCTTGGCAGCCAGAACAGGTGAGATGCAGCAGAGGCCGATGGGTTTTCCCTCACTGTGGAACGCCTGCAGGGCGGCCTTAACCTCGTCATTAACAGAGCAGTCCTTCCCCTGCACTGCCCATGTACAGAGGTTCTTCGCTGCCCCAAAACCGCCTACAAGACAAGAAAAATAAGATGAATTTAATCAATGATCACAGGGACAGAAGTGTTTAATAATGTTTAATAAAGTTTAATAATGAAGTTTAAGTTGTTCAAGCACCCTGAGGTGGATGAAGGGGAAAATATTTTTGGTCAGGAACATCAATGGTTAAATGGCGACAGTGTTGTTGCGTTCAAACCTGGGAATATAACAGCATCATGGTCTTTGACACTGAGTTTAGACAGATCCTGAATGTTCCCACGGGCCAGTCGAGCACTTTCCACCAGCACGTTTCTCTTCTCCTCAGACGGTTCTCCCTTCAGGTGGTTCACCACGTGCATCTGGTCAATGTCTGGGGCAAACATGTTCACCTGCAGACGATAAAGAGAAGGTGAGGACTCATTTCATGAGACACACAACAGGACAGCAACTAATGATATGTAAAATGGCCATCACAAGTTCCTGAAATCCAACGTGACTTTACCTTCATGCACACATATCCACACATTACATGCTTTATACAACACTTACGAAAACACCTGCGACACACAGGCATCACAGAGCGATGATGGGATAGATTAGAATCTCTTTGATGGTAATCTTTGCAATAAGTCTCAGTTAGTCCATTCAAATGTGGTTCTACTTCAAAGTTGCAGTCTTGAATATAAACTCCACCTTTTGGTTTTGCTGGAACGTTTCCTTGCTCAGCTGTGGCAGAGGGATGGTAACACTGCAGGGAAATTCATACTGAAATCCTACGACATACCTACTGGATTTGTCTTACTCAGGCTGCTGAAGCTGCTGATTATCTTAAATTAGATTTAAGTTGTTCTTTTCAACTAACAAGGACTCTGGATTTTTCAATTGCAGATAACCCTCAAAATGTCCTTACGTGCAGGTGGTTATTGTTGTGAACTCATCCTTTAAAGGCCTTCCCGCCGTGCACAATGTGTGTGACTTCACTGTTCAGAGTCAGTGTCAAACAATGTGGAAGTAAGTTCTTAAGTTCCCCAAAAGTAACTTATACTTTCTTATACCACAGCTGCATCATACAGTTTTATTGTTTCAGACCACACTGAGAGCTAGCTTACTGATACTGAGGTTGTGGGGTGTAGCTCTCTCGCACACACACACATCTACAAACACACACACACACACTCTAACGGCACTTGCAGACCAAAGCTGTGTGTGGACTTAACTTACACTCGCACCTCCTCTGCTCAGGTGGACCAGAACAGCGGAGGCCTCGTGGATCTCACTGCCGTCATAAACTCCGCAGCCCGCCAACACCACAGCCACGCGCTTCCCCATCTCTGTGGAGTAATAACTGAGTCTGACTGTCTGAAGTGTTCTGGATGTCAGCAGGCTGCGTCCACTGTGCTGCAGCAGGGTGAGCATGGCGGCCTGTCAGCGGAGAGGACGTCGTCTTCTTCTGCTGCGTCAGCGGCGCTTTGATTCAGGCTCCACGGTGCTCCAGCGCCATCTTGTGTGTAAACCTGAGCACTGCGGCGGGCCTTGTTGATGTGTCGAACATATAACATATTAAGTAAGATATATTAAGTCAGGTGTAATTTAACACATTACAGTTGAATTTGATTTGTAAAAACAAATAAATTGGTTTAAATTCTTTCAATTTCAGTTACAATTGATTCTCTTAAATCTGTTAAATACGTTATCCATCTATTTAGCAAATGTTTTATTTAAAATAAAAGAAATTAGGTCCTTATTATATGCTTATTTTACAAGTAAATTAATACAATCACTTAATAATTTATAATATACAAACACAAGACAGTTAAATAAATATACATATTTTTCATTTAAAAAATGAAAATCAATCTGATTTCATTTTCTTTCTTTATTTATTTTATTGATATATTAAGTCATTTATTTAATCTAATTTTGTCACAGTTTATTTTCGTGCATCGAAGCCCAAAAGTGACAAATACATATATGAATAAATAAATAAATACAGGTATAAGAGATACGATATTCGATAAATAAAATAAAAATGTAGCTGATAAAAGGATATTTTTTTATGTATTTATTTATTCGTTTATTTACCATCATTTTATTTATTTACTTATCTATGTACTTATTTCCTTATTAGGTTCGACGTCACTTTCACATGAATAACTCCCGTCATGTGATCTCGTCTCGTCAACAAAAACCACGTGACCAGTAATGAGGAAGTGAGTGCAGAGAGGGAGGCTGATGGGAGTGAGGCTGTCTCTGTAACGTCTGCTGCTCTGTCGTCTGTGTCTGAGGCTTCAGCATGACTCACACGGAGGCTGCCCTGTGTTTAAAGCTGCTCCTGTTTCTTCACGTCGTGGCTCAGGTCAGGAGTTATGGACGGCAGCAGTGGCCCGTTCCCTACAGGTATGACGACAGACAGTCACCCAACTTCTCTCCATGCTGAGTCTGCTCTCTGACTTGAAGTCATGTGAGAAGAGACTCTCTCCTGAGAAGGTTCCTGTCCTCACTCTAAGTCTGAAAACGTTTTTGTTATGTTGTATTCTGTTCTTTGTTTTCCTCCAAATCATTGTTACATCACATGTTACAGGTGCGTCAACTTCCCTGAACTGTCAATCAGACACAATCTGCGAGCTGTCACTTTAACTAACACAGGCTCTTTAGCTGATCTGAACACAGTTACTAAGTTATGGCCGGTGTGTTCACATGACACCGGGAACTTTGCAAATCTAGTTTTCTACTTATCTTGTTTTGAATTTCATACAAGTGTTCTGTACAACAGCGGTGAAGAATTAAGAGCACAGCTGTAGGTATTGATTATGACTTTTGATGAAATGACAGTCATGATTGATTGTCACAACGCAGTCTTCACTGAAGGCAGACACATCACATGACACAACCATAAACATTTCCTGATCTACCAAATAAAGAAAGAAAAAGAGACATAACCTGTTGTGGGTGTGACAGATTCATGTATCCACACAGTCTGTTCATGAGCAAACATGTTTTTATGCTCAATACTTGTGAAACCAAAGGATCAAATCTTTTATTAGTGTGTTATCTGTAAAAAAAAAAAATAAAACACTGTGCTTGGACTGATTAAACTAATCTGGACAAATGCTTGCCATTTTTCAGATTTACAAACCCTTTTACCTGTTTTCTTTTTATTTTGAGACCTCTTTGGACATGGTCTAGATTGTCAGTGCACTGAAGCTGGTCAAATCTGAACTGAACAGGACCCGTGTGACTTAATGCCGGCTGACCATGTAACAAAAAAAGTGGGTGTAGTGGTATAAACTCTCCCCGGTGCTGTCTGCACCCCTCATGTCACCCACAGGCGGTTTGATCGTCGCCCTGACGCAGACTCCTACTGTGAAGCTCTCTACCCGTTCTGTCCCACTGGAGACCGAGACGGACGGTTTCCCTACCTGAGAGACAGCGACGTCATCTCGGTTTATCGACTGCAAACGCCTGTGTGGGAATTCAAGTATGGAGATTTGATGGGGAAATTTGTAAGTGCATTTATCTCCTTATTGTGAATTGGGGCTGCAACAAGTGATTATTTTCACAATTGATTGATTAAATGTTTAGTCTATAAAATGTGAAAACAATTAGCTGATTACAATTTCCCAGAGCCAAAAGTGACGTCTTCAAACATCCCACAACGCCAAAATTGGAGTACTCTCATAAATGAACTAGATGAATGAAAGAAAAACAGCAAATCCTCACATTTAAGAATCCGGAACCAGCGAATGTTTGACATTTTTCCTTAAATAGTGGTGGGAAGATTAATCGATTATCAAAATACTTGCCTATGAATTTGCTCTCTATTGATTTGTGACTGTTCGTTGCAGCTCTTTTATCAATCAGAACGTGTTGCTGATAATTCTCTCTACGTGACATGTCAGGGTGACGGCTGCCAGACTGCAGAAATGTATTAAAAAACTGTTCATTCTGTTGTTAGACACATAATCTTTGTGTTGACTGATAAAGTCTTCAAAACTAAATGTGCTCTCCAAGGAGTAAAGCAGCCATCGTTATCCCAGAGAGTCTTTGTGTTTATAATTGTGAGATTAAGGTGACGATACTACTATGCTGCTGCAGATGGTTAAACTGGTTATATCTGACGAACATGTGTGATTAAATATAGTAAGGCTGTTAATAGGGAAGTGCAACTAGTGACTGTATTCATAGAGTCACAGCTGTACACCCCTCTGCATGTCCACACACTGAGGCTGTGGTCACAGCATTTCTCGGATTATATCACCTGGTCGTGGTGGCCTCTGCAGGTTGATTCCAGAATTAAAAACACTGGATCAAATCAGATTTAACTGTTTAAATGGATGCTAAATAAAGAGAATAAGCATTTAATCAGAATATAACTTATGTGACATGTGCAAAGTGGTTCCACCTTCTGTGAAGTGTTTAAACTTCCTGATGGCAACCGAAAAAGCACGAAGTTCTCGTAAATTTGGCAAACGTCTCTCCATGTAAACACCAGCCTGAGAGTAAATTTCATGCCTGTGTTTGGTTCACAGCATATCATGCATGATGCCATCGGGTTCAGCAGTTCAGAGACGGGCGCCAACTACACCATGGAGTGGTATGAGCTGTTTCAGCTGGGCAACTGCACCTTCCCTCACCTCAGACCTGAGGAGGACGCACCCTTCTGGTGCAACCAGGGGGCTGCCTGCTTCTTTGAGGGCATCGATGACTTACACTGGTCACAGAATGGCACCTTGGAGAAACTGGGAGAGATCACAGGTAAGACTTTACAGGTACAGTTAGGTGTTTTTACTCATAGAGGTCAACAGAAAGTATAAATACAGTATGAGGGAGTCATCTTGGCTTGTGATATTACAGACGGGAAGCATTTCCTGTGTAGCTTCAGTCTGTTGCAGCTTTGCCCTACATCCCATTGTTGTCCTTAAACTATCAATGAGCTGCACTTGACTATTTTTAAAACATTTCCACCCTCCCTTTGTTGGACTTCCACTTGCCATTTCTGGTACTAAATTGTTTTTCTTTCTTCCTCCAGGGAACCAGTTCAATGACATGGCCCAGTGGGTCCAGGACGACAACAACACTGGGATCTACTACGAGACATGGACCGTTCGCTCTGACCCCAGCCCCAACGCCACAGTGTGGTTCGAGTCTTACGACTGCTCCCAGTTTGTCCACCGCACATACAGGAAACTGACGGAGCTGGGAGCCAAACTGTCCAGCAGAACTCAAACGAACTACACCAAGATCTACCTGTTCAGCGGCGAACCCACCTACCTGGGCAACGACAGCGCCATATTTGGACAGCCTGCCCTCAAGAATCTGGCAACGGACATCCGTAAATTTTACCACCCGTTCAGACCGCACCAGTCGTTTAAAGACTTTGCCGTCAGTCTGTTGGAGGCGTACGAAAAGGTGGTGTTGGACAAGAGCTTCTACCTCTACTACAACTTTGAGTACTGGCATCTGCCGATGAAGCCTCCATATGTGCAGATTACATATGAAGAGGTGCCTTTGCCCTAACATCAATCCTTTATTACAGTGTTTCCATCAAGGCCTGCAAATATTTGTTTTCATTAATAATTCATCTGTTTTGTTTTCTTTTTCTTTTTGATTAAAGGATTGTCCAAAAGCCAAAGAAAAAAACATAATAATTATTTTGAAAAATTACAAAAAGCAGTGAATCCTCATGTTCTGAATGTTTGAATGATAAAATAATCGATTATCACAATTATTGTCAGGATGTGAATTTCCTTCTATACCCTGGAGACAGCAGCTGAGAAAACACTCATCACAAGTTCCATTTAGAACAGATTCTGGAGCTTTCAGTCACATCACATGGTCTTCATAAGCAGACAGTTTGCTCTGTGTGGTCATCTTGTAAACAGAGTTCTGTTTACATGCAGTGTTCCTCACCACGATGCCCTGTGATCATCCTTGAGGCGTGTCAGACGTGTTTAATGCATTCCCTGCCTTATAAAATCACTGTGATGCTATTTTTTTAAAAAATATTTTCAACTGTGCATTGTTTACATCCATGGTTTTTAGCTTGCGGCCTTCTTTCCTGCCTTTGTTGGTGAATTCCTGCATTCGAACCTCAGATTTTATTACAAAATGGACAAGAAGTCATTTGGGTGCTCTCTGCTTTTTGTTGACCAGGGATGTGATCAGAGTCTCTATCCATCAGATAGCCCGTGGCTATAGCCTATAGATAGTTATGCCAATATTTGGCCTATCCCACACTGAAAGGAGTGATTGGATGAATTAGTCATAAGTAAAATGATTAAATAAATGTGAAAGTTGTCTTACCTGCACGATTATTGTAAAACCCACGAGCAGCTCACATCAGCAGCTGTTTGTCTCTGTTTAGTGATCTGCTGAGGGCCATTTTCAAGCTCCACGTTTTTCTACAGTAATCCAGTGATCCAATAGTTTTTCAACAAGATCAGTTTTCCAGAATTGCCTTCCAGCACTTTAATTCTCCAGGAGTTAGCTTTCCAGAGTTTGGGTTTTCAGCAGGTCGTCTCTTCGTCCAAGTCCAAGTGGAAAGTGAGACATCATATAATGTCTGCAGCCCTCAAATGACCTGTGCTGAGTCATCATTCTCCATGACATTTGCTGATAGTCAGTAGTCACAGAAAATATTCAGTTTTACTCATACTTGTGAAAAATATTTTCATTTTGTTTATACTTGTATGTTTTTTTCAGCAGTTTGTTTCCAACTGTTTGTTTTGTTACAGTTGAGCTGCTCTGTAGCAACATGGAAACCATTAGGCCGGTTTCTGTTTTCTTACAGTCTGAGTCATAATTACACTGACTCAGCAATACTCATTCCAATACAACAGCCCTGTCTGTGACATTAAAAACACAATTGAGAGAGACATAGAGAGTGCAGAGAGAGATTAAATACACTAACCAATGGTATCAGTTGACCGACTTTGTTGTCTACCTGTGGAATGTGTGGCTGTGATCATGTATTCCCTCTGTGGACTGTCAGAACTGACGGTGTCATTTAGATGCGACCATAATGATAAATTGTTCAGCATGGTCACATACGCAGCCAGGGACCCCGTCAGTCGGTTAATGACACAGGCTTTACTAACACAGTAAGTACAAATGCTGTTTGTCATGTGGTAAGTCAAGTTTTGGGCAGATCGAGTCAAATGAGATAGTTCAGCCTGAAAACCTATGACCTTTACCTTTAATAAATTCATTATTCAACCAAACTTCGTGAATGTTTTTTGTGATAAAGTAGTTTGTGTTCAGAAAAATAAGAGTTGTAGAAAATCACTGGAAGTCGAAACTGCCATGATTTACATCTTCTTTTAAAGTGGATGTAAACGTTTGACCACAACAGTACGGATCACAAAATACAGTGCAAAGAAATGACCAACATCAGGTCCGGCCCTAACGTTTTGAATTCAGATTTACATAATTAACTTCAAGTGTACACACTAATGACTGTGGTGTTTGGAAAATGATGAAAGATGCAAAGAGTACATTCACAAATTTTTATTACCGGTATAAGATCACAAGTCTAAAACAATAATCTTAATTTCAAGACAGGTGACCAGTAAAGCAAAGTAGACAAAGCATTTGCCGTACAGAAGCAAAACTAAAGGACAGTATTGTCACCACCAGTTAACTTCTAATAAAACTTACTGGAGGACTCTCTGAACAAATGAGGTTAAAACAGCTGCAATTCAGTGAAACACATTTAAATCATCCAGCTGAATCTTCCAATAAAGACAACAGGAAAATGATCAAAACCAGTATTGAGACACGACCTTCACTTTAGAGCTGCGGCCACTGCAACCGTTTAATGCACTGCAAAAATCATGAAAAATAATCAGGATATGTTACTGTACCACTGAGATGCTAATGTACATGAGCACAGACTATGAGCACAGGACTCTACCTCAGTGATAAGAGACCGAGACCAAGACCATCGATAGACTTTGTTAGTTCAGTCCAATCAGAAGGAGCGTTTGCACTTCCTGCTGCAAGTGTGACAGATTAAGTCTCCATGAAATGTCTCAATACATGAATAAAAGGATTCAGGTCCGAGTTATCTACAGATCCTGTTGGCTAGCAAGGTTGTCCAAAAGTTTTTCCACCAACTTGTGAAAGGAGATATTTTGTCAATTTATGTCTTAAACAGTTATGAAGCCTTTAATGACTTCAGTCAAAAGGTTTGATCATGATTTTGCTAAAAAAATGACTCATTATTCAGCAAACCTTAAATACATTTCTGCATATTTTTACAATCCATCTTGTTCTGGCTTTTTAAAGTTGATCCCAGTTATGTGTCGTCTGAAGTTAACTCAACTTTCACATTAGATTTCAGACTTCATGATGTTCTTTGTTTTGGGTTAAAAATACTTGTTAAAATCCATCCTGTGCGTTGATTAATGACTGCAGTAGCGGACGAAAAACTTTTGGACCCCCTGCACACAACAAACCCATAGTGACCGAGGTGGAAGCGTCAAAACCAAAAACCCTTATCTTGCTGCTGGTCTGCTTGCTGGTTATAGTGATTGCTTCTTTTGCATAAATGAAAAACACAAAGTCATTACAAAAGCAGTATCCATATCAATAAATTACACAGCTCATCTTCTTTAGTCACTACAGTATGAAAACAGATCCATCTAGTAAAGGATAACTCGCACTCTGGTTGTATAAAAGACACGAGCCGTCGTTTAAGGAAACTTCAAACCCTGACAGAGGGCGAAATAAAGAAATAAGTACATTTCTATTCATAATAATCAAACACACAGCGTTTTATATACAGATGCATTTGACTTCCTTCTTAAAGGAAAAACGTTTGTTTCACTCGTCTGACTTGCCAAATCTCTCTCGACTGACATGAATGGATGTGTTGAACAGGAGGGCGAGCGGTTTCTGCAAAGATGTGTTTGTAATGACAAGATGAATATTGCTTCCTCTCCTGTTTATGTACGATGTGGTGACACAATACAGAGCAAACGAGGGCTAATAGGAGGGCACATATTCATGATGGGGTTTAGAGCTTGAACAGGCAAAAAGCAGAAGATACAAATGAAACCTATTTAGAAAATATAATTTATTGCACCTGAGGGACACCAAGTTTTGTGCTCCTGACGTGCACTGTAAGCTAACAGCCGCAGCGACTGGCCTATAGATTCATTATTAAGCATTCTGATCACGAAGGTTGGATACTTTGCAATATCTTCCTCCAAATTCAGATATTTCTGTGCACTATATATATATATTTACATAGTTATTTCTCTTCTTTTAATCAGTAATTATAGCTCTATTACTTCAATATACTGCCCTCGGTATCTGATTCAACAGTGCAGAGGAGTATTATAAAGATTGTGTGCCTTGCTTTCATGAGGGCAGAAGACCAAAGTTCGTCCTGACGGTCATTTGGTTTTCATCTAAGGTGCGAAAGACTTCTGTGACTGTACACAAACCTTTTTTATACAAAAAGACTGCAATATTAAATTGTCAAGCCAATTGATGTGTGATGCAGGAAAGAAAAATATCTGCATGACTTGGAGAAAATAAAAATCTATGACGTTAATCAACACTGTACAAGTTCACGTCACAAAGACAGAGACCTATATACACATCTCCTGGCGAACTTCGAACATTTCCCACTTCCCACAATCACGGTTTTATGTTTTTGATGCTTGATTGAGCTCTGGCGAGGAGGAAAAGCAACATGACGTCAACTCTACTGCTGCTCTTTGTGTTTAAATTAGTTTAAAATTAGGTGGAGGACCCAGCCACTCTCCTGCAAAATTTAAGTGAATCAACCCCCCACCTTTGACTATACCTGACAAAACATCTTCTGTCACATACTATTTACAAACAACATTGCAGCGGTTCGGAAACTTCCAATGTCATTTTTTGTTACAGAGTGCAGAGCTGCTATCTCAGACTGGATTTAAGTAGGCCAAGTGGTAGTGTAACAACATGCAATTGTGCATCTAATCGTCCCAAATTACTCCACAATGTTAAAAAGCATTTAAACACACACTCACATCTGCACGTGTATACACACAAACATACACACACACAATCGCACGCACACCTCTCATCATAATATAGATCATAACCAGGCTACAATGTCCATATAACTCTATAAGCAGTTATAAAAACATCACTTTTCAGTCAAATATTTCCACCTGCGTCGGTCTGTGAGCTGATTGTTAAATATATGAAGAAGCTGGCCTTGGCGAGTTCAATCTCAGGATTAGGCAAAGCAGGAATCCACAGTCCAGTTTGAAGAGAACAGGCAGAGATTTCTGTGGTGTTTGCATGACATGTTAACATTGTGTAGCAGTCAGGTGCCACATTAAATCCCTGCTCTGCCCTGCACACAGGAGTTCAGCAAGTTTATGCCCCCCATGTTGGCACCACACATTCCACTACAGCTGAGCATTTAAAGGCTTTTCAAAGCAAACATGGTGGCCATGAAAGTTCCACGCCTCAAACTTGACGGACTGAACTCCATGTGCCCCTTTGGCTTCACTTTACCAGGTCGGCATCATGTCTGGGAACCAGACTCGGCCAAGGTGCTTTGAAACTTCCCAGTGGATCTCATCCAGGCTGTATTTGTGATCTGGGATCAGCACCTCCTCCATGATGGACAGCTGGGAGAGCCTCCGGCCACACATCTTGACAAACTCCACAAACGCGCTACAGGAAACCTCGCACTCCCCCAGGCCGATGGCTGACAGCTGGTTGCAGTGCTTTGCGATGCGGATCAGCTCCTCGTCCAGAGGACGCAGGCCGTTGGCGCAGACCACCAGCTCCACCAGACGAGGGCAGTGGAGGCCAACGCGGCCCAACACCTCCTTACTGACCGAGCGACCAAAGTAGAGGTGTGTGACGGGGATCTCGTCGTTGAAGAAAGGGCCAAACTCGTCCTCATAGAGGAAGAAGTACATAACCAGGTTGAATTTGGGCGAGTGTCGCACCATGGCATCCCAGCTGCTCTTCTTGATGGTGTGGAAGTGCTGGCCAGGATTCTCGCTCACCACATCGATTCGCAGGTGTTCCAGGTGGACGTGTTTCTCAGAGGAGAGGGCCAGCAGGAGTTCATCACTCAGGAGGTGGTAGTTCAGTGCTAGCTCTCTCAGCCCGTGACACTGGTCTGCCACACACAGGATCCCTGCAAACATGAAGAGATTTTTTTTTTTAAATCCAACTAATCATCAATTCCAGTCTTTCATTTTATGAAAAACGATTAAAAATATCCTGAAAACACGAAAACCCACAGGGGAAAACAAAATTGCTCCTAAGAAATTGAAAGTCTACTATATCTGCCAGAAAAGTTGCAGTTGAATCATTATCATAGCTAATGGTTGAGACAGTTCCAGGAAAATACATGCAAGAAAGGAGAAACAGGATAACCACAAAACAGTTCATTCATAATATATCATGCAATGTCTGGCGGTCCACTACATAAAATAACAACACTGTATGAGAGCAGACAAGAAAATTACTGGCTCTAAACAAGCCAGTGAAGGGAAACACTTACTGCCTTTGACTGAAAAGGCAAAAATAGACTTGGCTTGAAAATATTTTGTTTTGAATATTATCCCACAACCACAATCAAAACACAAGAAAGGAAAAAAAAACATGACAAGGCTGCTTCCTGTTAGCTTAAACACTGAACACGTTCTAGAGTCTTTCCGGCCATTGTACCTGCTGGGGAGACGTGAGGGCAGCTGCTCATCTTCAGCAGCTTCAGGGTGTCACTGTTATTGGCCACCAGCACCTTCAGAGATGGATCATCCACTGGCGTGTCATCAATCTTCAGTGAAGACAATGATTTGGAGTTGACGAACACTACAGTCAGAGCTGAGATGAAATGAGACTGTGGAAGGACAAAGATGATACAATGAATTAAAATGTGTTCAGAAGACCTTCTGAAGTGGCTACCAGGATGGCAGGTCTCAGCTTTGAATGTCCATAACTGATCGATTTATATATGGAATAGTAAATCAAAGTAGTGTAACACACAAACACTGCACTTCTAACTAGGCAGTTGATTTTCAAGAGTTCATAAGAAAGAATCTCAGGTGGTGACAGCCATTTTGCCTTTTTGTTTGTTTTTGCTTTCTACTTTGTAAGGGGAACAGCGGGAAAATGTTTCATCTTAGTACACACTACACTACAGTTGTGGTGAGCTGAGATAATTAGCAGACCAGTCTGTGTTTTCCACTAAAGGTCCGCCAGTGTTTCCAGTCCGGAGTTCCAGAGTGAGTGAGGTGGAGGCTACGTGACTCTTTAGTGTGGTATCATAATACTGAGCTAAATTCAGTCGTAGGACACTTTTGTGCTTTGATTCTGTGAAGGATATTGAGTAGCGGAGAGGGAGAATCCTCCTGCATTTTGAACAGCACTTCTACAGTGTTGGGTCCCTTCAGCCTGGCAGCTTCTGGACATTTTTCCTTTTGTTTCATGCTTTTGGTGTTGAACGTGGCAGGATGTAATGTCATGAGCGGGTTGTGGTGGTTTCTTGCTATCGCCTGTGTTCTTAATGTTTAGTTAGGTATTTCTGTGGTATTTCATCCTATCTCACACTGCAGTCAGAGAGACAAAATAACATCCTGTGCCCTTCAGAGGCCTGGAAAGTAATAACATCCTTGGCTATGCATGTGAACAAAGACTTCTGCTTTTCAGACCCATCCTCGGATGGGGAGAGAATTAAAAAGCTATGCTATTAATTTAACCAATTATTAACACGCTTAGCCACAGATTTAAGGGTAGAACTGTGCACAGGAATTAGCAACATGTTATAAATTTAAATAGATCCCAATTTCCTTGTAAATCTGAAGAACAGGATGCTATAAAGACCCAGAGCCCTCAGGTTTATGTTAATTATACCTTTGGAACCTCCATGAAGCTGGGCCTGGCTGTAGAGATGAGCCCCAAGGTCTTCAGCGAGCAGTTCACCAACTGTGAAAGAATGTCACATGCTGCCTCTGCAGACTCTGTACTACTGTCCACCTGGCAAGTACAAACAAAGACTCAATGTCATTTGACTAACATAAAACAACTTTTTAACCTAAGCATATTTTGACACAGACAAAACAGCCTTTCCACCCCTACCTTGAAGCTGACATACTGCAGGTGGTTGGAGTGCCTCTTTATAATCTGTTTGATGAGGTCTGGATGTGTGGCTTTCAGGTAAGAGCTGGCTGGCTGGTTAAGCTCAAACTCAAAGCACCTCCACAGCTCTGGCATGTGGAAAGCCTGGTTCCACCCCCGGCACACCTGAGAGGCATAAGCCCGATCCAGCAGTGGAAGGTACTGGAAGATGTGTAGCAGGAGTTCCTGGGGCAGTCGTGCCCAGTCAATGTCTAGGGACGCGCTGGCCACGCCTGCTTCAGAGTCCTCGGTATTCTGCGTCCGCACCTTCTTGCAAAGCTCCGGTGAGCTGTTACCAGAGGAGCTGTTGCCTCCCTCCTCTCCTCCCTTTATCCGCTTCATCCTGAGAAAAGGAGATATTTCATTAAGCATCAAAATGATTTGACTTGGGATATAAAGCTTTCAATGATGTAAAAACCAGATCCTAACAGTCGCTTTGCTATGGTTTGCCTGATCTAATCAACAGTCGTCTCTTAATCTATTCAAGAATAGATACACATGAACTCATCCTGGTAAAAGGTTTGAATTTGCTTGATCTCTCCCACCCTTGATAAATCTAGTAGTACCCCGGTTAAACCGTAATGGTTGTTGATGAGTTTTTACAGACTTTATTTCACAAAATGTCGAACTATTCAGCCTTTTAATGAGGAAGTTCCAACTCTAGATAGCCCTACACTTTGATTAAAATCAAACCTTATGTCTTTTTATAAATGAGACCGTACTTTTATATACTGCAGTACTGTATCAACTGTATGACAAAACTTAGGTGAATTTAGTTTGTTTTTGTTATCATTTTCCTTGTGTGTGTACGTATCTCTCTCTGATAGTTAGGCGTATACATTTTAAAAGACAAAAGAAGTAATAGTCAATATGAACTGGCATATGAACAATATGAAGTTCTCAGTAAACACAGGGTTATTAAATTACACTGTATGTTCATATTTGCCAATGAATCGTTCTGTTATTTGATATGACGTTAACTTGTATCAGCCGGAGGCCAAACTTTTCCATTATTATACTGGTATTACACGCAGGGCAAGTCACGTAATTCAGTATTAATTAGATGACACTGCATCTTGCCTTGCTCCAATAACGCTCGGGTAACACTGAATGAACAAGAAACTACTTACATTACTCGCTAAGTTAGCTAACGCTGTGACAGGTAAGCGTTAGCTTAGCTAGCGAGGTTTCACGTTAAAATTGATATGAAACGTGTCTGAAATGCTAGCCATCAGGAAAACTCGCGGTAGAAATGTGTTAATATGCAAGACTTCATTGACAGAATGACCCAAAGCTCATTTCATACTCTGATATTTGCTAGTTTGACGACCACACAGCTAGCAAGTTCGGCCACCCACCTTACCTTGTTGTTTACACTCAGCTAGCTAACTAGCTGTTAGCAGGAAAATCCGACAACTGATATCACACTTCAGCCCGGGCCCACGCAGGAAAAGCTCATTCGCACCAACCAAATAATACGCATCGGAGAACAATAACCAAGCCGTATGACGATAGAGAAGATATGAGAAGATTTCAATGAAGAAACAGCCAGAGTCTGGTACCTTCGCTCGGCTGACCCAATTCTTTCGCGGGAGTTGCTGCCCCCCTAAACCTGAAATGGCGAAGTGTTGTTGTGACAGCAGCGGTGCACCATGGGAAATGCAATGCGAAATGGCTGTTGGTAAAGATCGTCCGTGATAGAAGAGATGCCTCACCCGACATTCAAAAAACTGAATACACATATCACGTCCTGAAGTAAAAAGACTCTCTTGGCTGATTAGCGGAGTTTTCTCTGACTCAGTTTGCTTTTTGGCCTTTATAGGATTTGCATTTTCTTTGGTTAAGATGTATCAACAGATTATATAGGAATCTGTTTATGAATGCACTAATATTGTCTTGTACCAGATTGCATTCCAGCTAAAAGTATGTCCCGTTAATAATTGTTCTTAACGAAACAAAAAAAAAATCCAAAAAGAAAAACGCATTGCACAGACATTGTAGACCAATCACAGGGATTATTACACAATTTATTTTGACCTGACTGAATTTGTTGTTAGTTTGGAACCAGGAAATAAATGACAGAGTGATACATCTTTGTTTTATTATAGTCTCTGCTTAAATGCACTCGAGATTCTAACTTTGGATTCTGGTGTTTACAGAATCTACATGCATCACTTCAGTGTCGATTTGGCACCACCTTATCTTCAATTTACACTCATCAGAGGTCAACAGCTCCAATTTCACCACTCCTTGAAAAATGACACGTGTATACTTTGCGAAACAGAGAACCTGGTTTATTACCATTCAACTCCATCCACCACAGATATTACAGAGCAGATTCACAAGTATTAAGCTTTTTTTATATAACAGCAGCTGCTTTTTTTCCACACTCTGTTCCCCTGACCCCCAGTCCCCCTGCCTCCTAATAGGGAAAAGCATTACAGGTGCACAATTTTATTTGGTGTGAAGACTGGCCCCTCCAATCATTCAGCTGTAATCAGTCTCACTGCGAGGTTTTTTGTTTGTTTTTGTATTCATGTAAGATTTGGTACTCGTTTTTCTTTTCTTTTTTTTTGACTGAGCTGCTAACAGGATTTACATCCACCTTCATTCACTGCAGGCGCCAGGCTCCTCCTTCTCATTTCCAGACAACAGAAGAGATCTGACATTTAGAAGAGGGGGAATTACGACTGTCTACTGTATAAAAATGTACAGTGGCTTTATTGACATACATTCCATAGGTTAAACAGCTGCAAAATAGGAGGCACACCCAGTATTGCACTTCATTAAAAGTTCTGGCTCAAAACATAACCCAGAATATCAAACAAAACTGAAGTGAAGAGTAGCAACTTCGGAATACAGCTATTTTGAATAGTATCATATATACAAGATTAGATAAATCGTACACTATTTTCCTCCCAAACATAATATTCTTAACAGTCTTATCCACCAACCTGTCTTTTTTTGTCCGTCAACCCATGATGCACTTGACAGTGGAGAATACTGTACAAGATTACGAAAAAAAGTTTACATACAACAATATTTTAAATTCATAGTTAGGAAGCTGGAAATACGGCCTGTTCCTTTTTTCTTTTCTTTTTTTTTAAAACCCACGCTGATCCACAGTTGCTTTTAAGCAAATTTATTTCCTATTCAATGTTTAATCTGTTACACTTCAGTGATCAGGAGGTGTGCAACGTCTATAGAAGCCGAGGGAATACAACGGCCGCATGCAAACACGTCACAAGTTATTTTCTTTTTTTTCTTCTTTTTTAAAATTCTATTGTTCTTTTTTTTCCTGTTCAGGTTACTCTGAGTCCAAAAAAGCCCCGGCTTGTTTTCGTAGCAGAGCCTGGATACCGATGTTGGTAGAAGAGCGGACCTGAGGACTCTTGGCGCAGAGCAGAAACCTGGTCCACTGTCCAGGAGACTTGACGATGCAAGAGTCGAGTTTCACGGCTGGGCCTCAGCAGCAGCCAGAAATCACAGTAGACAAACTGGTTTTCAGTGAAAGTTTTGTTGTTTAGAAGGTGTGGGCATTTCTGCACACCCCACAGCCCAGGGCAAACTCCTCCCCTGTTGGTGGGTGAACTACATGCAAAGGGCACTCAGTACCCTCCAGCTGTTTGCCTTTGGGCCCTGTGATAGAAAGGACAAAAACAACACATCACTCATGTTTTTCCTGTAGTCATTTCTGGCTGGTATTTCCTGTCAGTCATGCACTCTGAATAATTAAACATTTTCCAGTAGAGTGTAGTCAGCAGAATGGTTAAGCACCTGCAGGACAATGGGGCAGCTCCTCTTTGGGGACACTGGTCATCCTCTGGAAGTCATCATGGCAGGCGTTGCAGAAGTGAGTGGTGCCAAAGCAGAAGAAAACAGCCACCGAGCAGCAGTACCTGCATTTATACTCCAGGAAGTCTGTGCCGTGCTTGGAGCACATCTGGTGAGAAATACAGATTCAACATCATCATCATTTTTGTGTTAATAGTGAAGATAATCACCATATTTAAAGAACCAGTTAATGCATATTAACAGAGCCAGGCTAGCCATTTCCCCACATTTCCAGCCTTTGTGCTGTGCTAAGCTAATTGGCTGCTGATTCCATTTTCATATTTCGAATACAGCAAGACAGAGAGTAAGTGTATTCCCCCAAATTATTGCTGTAAACTGTCCATAGTAATGGCAGGATCCCCACAGTCATCATTTACTCACCTGAGCCCTGGAGACATCTGAGCATGCTCCACAGATCAGCTCACTGGGGTCGTAGTCATCTCCCTGTCCTGCCTCAGCATCGCAGCGTGCCTCGCCCCCAAAATAGGCCTGGAAATAAGGCCAATCATTAATTCTCAAACCCCTAAACAACATTTGAGTGAAAAATGACTTTGTTTATATGGTACCTTCTTGCACTTGTAGCAGACATAGTATGCATATCTGTTCATGGCAAAGCCTGCAGGGTCATTGTGGAAACGTGCTCCTGGTGTAGTTATTGCCTCACTCTTATGCAGACCCTCATACTCCAGCCTCATCAGAGCCTTCCTTCTCACATCTTCGTAGAGCTCCTTGATCGGGTCGAGCAGGTCTTTGATCACTGAGTGATTGATTTTGTTCTGGAGGCAGACAATGAAACAAACAAACCAGCCCACGTTTATAAATAAGGTTCTGTTGAGGGACTGTTGGTCTATGTGTCATTTCACAAAGATGACAGTAAACAAAACAGTCATAGTCTGTGTGGGAAATGCACACTGTAGACAGAGCTTCTTGAACAAAGCATTTAGGCAATCCGAGCTCAATCAACTTCAAGGCGTGGTGGAAACAGTTTTCCGCCTCTTTGTTGCCAGCTTAATCTGTTAAGTCAGAGAGGTTCATGTCTTACCTTGCAAATGGGACACAGCATAAACCCAAACGTGATCCGGGGCCCAAGCCAGCGATTTTCAAGAACACGACGAGTACACTGAAGGTGGAACACATGAGTGCAGTCCAGCTGAGAACAGAACAAAGAAATAAACATTAAATCATTGAAATCTGAAGTGAAACAATTTCTGTTAATGGACAACACTCCTATTTTTAGAGCTAGTGTACCTGTACTGCAGGGGCAGCAGAGAGAGCCTCTGTGAAGCAGATCATACACATGTCATCTGCATCCTGCTTCAGACAGCCGGTGTTCTTGTCACAGCCGTGCAGACATGGAAGGCAGCTCTCCTCATTCTTGACTCCTCCACAGGGGTGTCCACAAGGATGAGTTTTACTGCAGGCCAGTTTAGCGTATTCCTGAGGGACACAGCATGAGGGACACTGATGAGGCTTTTGAACCACAGTGAAATACACACTTTACTACACAAGTCTACATTGTTTAGTGTGCATCTTGTGTAAGTATTTGTTCCTCTCTGCAGCAGGTAGACAACACCTCATCCATTACTTAAGGCTCAGCACAGACTATTCTTTTTGAGGCAATCAAGGAAGTTTATCAAGGGAGGAGATGCTTCATCTCTGTTATGGTTTTGTTGGTCTACTTATTTTGTTTTTCATACTGCTTTCATTGTTTTTGTATACTAGTGTATATGCTATATGTATTTTGGTAAAATAAAAACTTTGACTTTAATTTATCATGCTGCTTATAGGTAGTGAAGTCTTTTTGGTAATGGTTGGTGTTAAGTACCTGGCAGTCTGGGTCTGAGCAGACACTGCCCACTGCAGACAGCTCGGTTCCATTCCTCGTACCACAGAACCTACAGGCGTCTGAGCTGCTGGAGGCTGGTTTACCTGCAAAAACAACAGACGTGTCAGAGTAGAAATAATTGCATCAAGAGAAGCCATGAAGCCCTATAGTAAAATCCAAAAAATGTTTACCTGTGTGCTCTCTGAACTCCACCATAGCCTTCATCGTCTTAGAGTCTGCCAGAGCCATGAGCCAGAAGAGCTTGGTCCTCCCACAGCCTTCATGGAGATCCACCTTTATGGCTTCCTCCTCCTCCTTGAACACCTGAAAGCAGCCATGAAGAGAAGATTAAACACCAGTTCACCAGGAAAAGGACCTTCATGCTAAAATAAATGGAATATGTGTCGACCAACACTAACCTGTCTCTGGTGAGAGCGCGTGCGTCGGTGCAGGTGGAGGAAGCGGTCACAGTCGGTGCAGAGGTTGCCACACATGTTGCACAGGATGATGGCTGCGGTCTCACCATCATCATGGTTGTCACACATGGGCTGTTGAGAGAAGAGAAGGAAATACATTTATCGATTCTTATTTATTCTTTTGAATATCAGTTATTATCTTTATATACACTATCACTCTTTGATATCATACTCACCATCTGCTTCTGCTGTCCATCTTTGCCCATCCAGCGACCAGAGGACAGCCTGTCCACATGGTCCTGGTCCAGCACACACAGTGACGCCAAGGCCAGCCACAGCTAAGAGAACGACAGAAAGGGATATAATATAAGAATAATTAATAACCACAATTTGTAAACACAGATTCCAGATATAGATACGCGTTGTGTATGATGACAGTTGAATCCATACCCTTGTGGTGGCGATACAGCGTACAGGAGACCGATGCTCCTCCTCCATTTTGGTTAGGGCTATGATGGTCTCAGCTATCGCATTTTTGGTGACTCTGGACCAGGAATCTGAAAGGTGGCCCTAAACACAGCAGATGACCGTCTTAGAGGTATTTTCCCAGCACAATACAACACATGAACGCACAGAATTTATGACAAAGATGACAAATGTGGTTCCACTTCAAATTAGGCTTGCAGAGAGTTAAAAGAAAAGACAGACTAAAACAATGGGAACTTACAGCTGCCATGTCTTTAACCAGCTTAATGATGATCTCTGCTATCTGAGGAGGAGTGGAGCCTTTCATCCACCAGTGGCTCTCCCCTCTGCGGATGTAGCTGAGCATGACAGAAAGGCGGTAAGAAGTGTAAGGACCAAAGAAAGTGCCATTTACCACAAACTGAATCTATGCAAATTTGTTTTACGACTTTGTCTTAGCAGGAACTAACTCACCTGGAGTTGAAGATCATGGGTAGAGTGACAGTGGTGACCCCTTTACCGGCGGCCATGCCTGCAGTGCCAGAGATGGTGGTGCCTTTGGCTTTCAGCTGCACAGTGAGGGCTTTTGCGATGCAGCCCAGGAACATGTCAAGGATGCAGAGCTTGTTCCAGTCGCCCTTTTCTGTGGAGTGGATGATGTCACTGATGTCTGCTGGCGGCAGAGCCTTCACCCCGATGATGCTTGCAAGCCGCACTGGTGTAACCTCTGGAAGGACGCGTCTGAGCAATGATGTGACCTGAGGTGAGGTAAGATGAGATAGCAAACAGGAACATAAGTTGTACAGTGTCATGTTTATACATGCACTAAAACCACAGATTTATTCAAATGGATGAGTCTTGGCAAGAAAACTCCACGTGGTTCCAATAATTACTCAGCTGCACATGACTAAAACTCCGAGTTGAGTGTGTGTATGTTCCCTTGCTCACCTGTCTCTGTACTCTGGGGGAAGCCGTGTGCAGCAGAGAAAACAGGTCTTGCATTAGTGTTAGCTGCTGAGCGAGGTATTGGCGGCCGACATTGGAGCCACTGAGAGCCAGGACCATGGACAGGAGCTCAAAGCAGTAGGCGTCTGAGGAGGCATCATCGTCACTGGGCTGCGAGTTAGCATTCTCTTTGCTGGAGATGGCGTGCTCCCATTCCTCCCTCACACGCGTGGCCTCCATACGGATTGCCTGGACGATGTGCGCACACACCTGGAAATGAAAACATGCATCAGGTTAGAGGGCTGCGATTGTAATACCTCATCCTGTTGAATGATATGAGGAACTGACTATTTACCTGTTTCTGGAGGTTGGTCAGTTTGCTCCTGCTGAAAATGATTCCCACCATGTGTTCTTTAAGGTCTGCATCAGATGGCACCTATTCATTTAAAACATGTAAAAAAAGGTAAAACATTAGGCTAAAGATCACTTAATATTTGAGTCAGTTAAACTGAACATTTTTCACAATGTGACAGTGCTGACCTTGTCTTCTCCCTCGGGTGATGAAAGCAGGTTTTTCTCCTCCTGTTCTGGAGTCGGCTCTGCATCTCCACAGATAAGTTTTCCAAAGACCTTAATGAACAAACCAAAGTAGAAATATTAAAACTTCCAAGAGACTCCACCTTTTTGCACCGAAAATGTCAAATTTGTAAAATGTAAAGGTTTCAAACAGGCAGTACAGTATGGTAACAGTCAGACAAACCTGTGAGGTGATGAGGCGAAACACTCGGAGAGTCTCGGCCTCACAGTTCTTCTGCTGGGCCATGCTGGCTGAGATCTGTCCCAGAATCTTGATGCTCTCACCCTCTTTCCAGCCGAGGACCTTCACCTGACGCACCCTCAGGGTGTTCTCCGGACCTTTCAGTTCCACCTTGATCACATGATGATCCCCTCCAGGGAGCTCACTTGTCACCCAGCCCATGTGACGCGAGTCGAGGTCAACCTTGAAAAATCATTGGGATGTTCACACTGTTCACCACATGTAAATCTGCAGTGTATTGTAATGCTAGATCAACCTCTATATAAACAATGCCTTAACTGAATACCTTTTGATATTTTGATACTATTGCTTCTCCACAAAATTTAACCATTAACCACATTTAACCACAACCATTATGATTAGGAGAGAAGAAAAACGGTGGCACAGAACACAGACAGCACAGAAAGGCCACAGGCCATCTGTGATGTTTTTTGTAAATAGCTTTGGTTGCAATCAAATACTCAAGACCTAGTGTGTTAATATTTAACAAACTCTTTAAATAGCATACTTTAAAGCACAAATTATACTGTTTAAACTGTTGTCTGACACTGCTGCTGAAGAAACTGATTATACCTGTTTGATTCTGCAGAGATCCTCTATTGCTTTTCCACACAGGAATGTCACTGATGTGACTTTGTTCTGTAGATATGACAGAGGAAAACATTAATTTACTGAAATCCATCAGACAACGCTTATAAATACATTATAATTACCAATTTGATTAATTCATTTATACTATGACGAGCAGTGTTTTATCCCCTACACATGTAAATGCCTGGTTTGCCGTTGCCCTTACCCCGATGTCTCTGGAGTTGTCCACATGAACAGACACGTTGGAGGCGTTAATGCCTTTCACACAGCTGATGGTGATGCTCTTGGTTTTGTTCTTGTCTTCGTCTCCAGATTCCCAGAAGGTCTCTGTGGAGCCGTCTGTTAAGCTGCCGATCATGGCAGGACGGCTGGACGTCTTGATGTCTACTACACTGGTCAGGTCTTTTAGACAGGTCACCAGGCACAGATCCTGTCATCACACACAGATATATCAGGTTAGTGCATGTCATAAACACAGGTGCATGACAAACAATGAGACTCTGTTGGTCTACACTGTATTTAGCAACAGAAGACAGATGTGATTTGTAAATGAATGTGGTTGTATTCTTGCCTGGCTAATTGCTTCGTAGCCTGACTGCACACTGATGTTGAAGCTCTCCTCGCTGTCTCCGTCATCTGACTTAGACAAGATGTTGTTGATGTGATGGAAAACATTGCTCTGGTGGAGGAACTGGTGGTCCGACTGCTTGAACTTGAGACTCCAGCACCTGAAAGAATACGTCGGCAAGTTACAATCCCATTATATACACATGAAGCTCACAAAGGGCAAAAGTGCACAAGAGGTCGTGATAATTTCAATAATAATGTCAATTATTACTTGCCAACTTATTGTTCACATTGTAACATCGTAATGAGCAGTACTAGCTTCTTTCTGCAAGTTTACATTTCATTTCAATTAAGAAAACATGTCAAAGCTGAAAATGAGGACACAATCCCTAACACGAATTAGTATAAATTGAAATCAACCCATCTAAAAATGTTGATAAGGGGGTAGGAATGATTTTCCAATCATTCAGAAATTGTACCTGAGCGCCATCTGCTGAAGTGAGCTGCCACTCGGAAGTGACATCATTAGGTCAGAGATGGTCTGAAGGAGGCGGTGGAAGGTGTGGGGTAGAGGATGAGCCGCCTCCCCGGCAATAACGATGTCTGACAGAGGGTGCTCACAAACGCCAAGGTCTCTTTCCTGTAGGATGCGGAGTGGAGATGTTCATAAGAAGAAGACGCAACAACAAAGCAAACGTAACGGTGCATGCTTCTTGACATTTAACCACTTTTTACCTGTTCCACGATTTCTTTGTTTCCCTTGTTCTCATCTTCTTCCTCTTCCTCAGGCTCAAAGGGTGATGGGGTGAGAGATGCTACAAAATGCCAAAGGATGTCGTGCAGGGAGGTGGTCTGGATCACATTGCACAGCAGCCAGTTGAATGCCTGACAGAGACATCAAGGAAAAAAATAATTCCAATTAGTCCCTATACACAAACAATGCGAGAGTGCAACTTAAGTCTTTAACCTAATTAGGTCTAAAAAAAATGTTATTAATTATTTAACAATATCCAGCCAACTATTTGCCTATAACCCTGAGTCACTGCTGTATAAATAGAAATAATTAGCTGAGATTGAGCTCTGAGATTCAGGGAGATACTGTATTACAGGCTAATCATCGGTACCTCCATTGCAAACACCCTGCAGGCAGACTTCCTCAGTGCGTGCCTCATGGCCACCTCGAGGCCCTCCAGGTCATGGTGCTGGATAACAAAAGCCAGGACAGGCCACTGGAAGTTCCTCTCCCCCTTACTGAGAGAGCCGTGGGCTGAGATCAGCCTGGAGAGCTCAGGAGATGGGTGTCGTAGCAGGGAAGAGCCCACTTCTGTATGAGGGACAGAGCAGGTTGGTGTTACAGACGATGCATCATTTACCCTGAAGTATCACTAATCACTTCTCAAATGATGAACACGTGTGCTTACCTGCATCACCACTGTGGACCCTTCGTCTGGGGACGGCTTTGACCCGGGCCGGAGAAGGCGAGTGCTGCTTGTCGTACTCAGATGCTACGACCGAGTAAGACCTCTGAAACACCGTACGCTTCGCCGTGTCGCTGTCCGTGATTGGACTGGTCTCGAGACTAAATGAGAGCCCATAGACAAAAAACCCTCACAGTTTAAATAGAGTGCCAGAATAAAGGATTTTTCTTCTGTAGCAAATGTGGAAATATGTTTGCTGACAAAACACTGGCCCATGTGTTTTCATACCACTGAGATGACTTTATGTTATGTAACAGCAAAAGGGACACAATCAACCACTTAGATACTTCATACCAGTTCAGATGGTATAATCAATGGTATTTTATGGTACTCTGTACTGTATAGGATGAGGCTGGTGATAATAACAAGGCAAACAAGCCACAATATCAGAACTACATGCTTGTGTTAAACTTATAAACATCTTTGCATGAGAAATAGTATTATCTGCTGGTCTGCCATGAACATTCATAAGTGTGGAAAAAGAACTTCAACATATGAAAAAGTAATGGCAACCTGATCTGCCAGGGCTCAAGCTTAAATTGTGTCTGAAAAATATCAGTAACTATAAGTGACAGCTGCAATTTGTAGGCATGCAATTAAGGGAAAGTTGAAGAAACTAAAACACGCGTTACCTGGGGGGCATTGATTTCATGTTGCTCTCTGGTTCTTCAAACACATTGGGGCAGGCGTCAGGGGTGACTGAAATGTAGGGTGCAGGAACAGATGTTGAGCGCAAATACCTCATTTCATCTTGGAAGAGGTTATCGTCCTGGTAGCCTCCAAAGTTCTCAGTGTGTTGCCTGAGGAATGAGAGGAGAGTGGGAGTGGCTCAAATCATTATTCCAGCACATGCAACTGTACGGTTTTGTTGCCTGTGAAAGATAACTTGTTATTAACTGAGCTGTTAGCTACCTGGCTAGAGTCTGAAGGTAGAGGCAGCCCATTTTATTGGGGAGTTCGTCCGACACACCCTCCTTGAGGCTCGGAAGCAGCTGGGAGTGCAGGGGCCGGGGAGGGTGGTGGCACAGCATGCTGGGCTCTGCAGCGCTGCTGAGGGACAGCAGGAACAAAGCGTTGGCCCGGATCACCTGGTGGGCCTCCATAGTGGGCAGCGCTCGGGGAGTCTTCACCTGCAGGGGTTTCTTCCTGGATTGCTTCACCTGGCAAGGAACATACAGATTGTTTTTTAACTGAAGTCTAAGAAATCAGAATGACGTTAAAAAAACTGTTTTGCGAACACATATTCCAGCACCAAAGCCTTGCAGCAGGAGGCTACCTTTTCCCTGGCGGCAGTCTGTTTCTCTCTCAGGTATTTCTCCCGACAGCGATCACACACCAGGTACCAGGTGCTGCCTCCAATGCCTCCATCTCCACAGTTCCCAGCCCAACCACCACAGAAGTGGCCAATGCTGTTGTAGCCCTGGCCTCCAGCATAGCGGCCACAACCTGCCAAGGAAATACCAAGGAGGGATGTTGAAGGCACAAATTATATTTTGGAAGGTTATAAGTCACTTTAATCAAAACGTGAAGTAAAATGTACGTAAAGGGGTGGGCAATCTGGTCAAAAAAATTATAATATCACGATCTATTTGATCACAATCATGATCTAAAGCGCATTATTTTCTACCTTTTTTTTTTTAAAAAAAAACACAATTTTGAATTTTCATGTAGATTGTAGCCAGACTTGAAATCTTTTTTGGAACATCTTCTTTATCCGCCATGCCACAAGCTATAAATTCAAGCTGTATTATTTATTTATTAAACGACACCTAAGGAAGAGCCACAGGAACTAATTTGTCCAATCAGCATTGAGGACAGTAAGAGTAAGAGAACATTAAATACCACAATCTATATAATCTCTATAATTGGCTTGAAAAGTAGATTGTTGATGCCTTCAAGAGCAATCCCAATCTAAAACCGTCACATTGTCCACCCCCCTACTGATATACAAAGAGATTATTCAAAATGACAAAACTAACCAGAACCTCCTGTATTCTTACCTGGGTGAGCCTGTCTCATATGGTAGGTGACGGGGTAAGGGTGAGACTCTCCACACAGCTCACAGATGGTGTCTTTCTCAGGTCCACCCATGGCGAGCTGTGCCATCTCTCCAAACAGATTCCCTCTTGGACGCACCTCTGCCTTGTCCCTTTTCTTCTTCTCCTTCTTCGCCTTTTTATTGTCTTTCTCGTGTTCCTTCTTTTTCAGGATGGCACTGGAGCCCGGGCTGGGGAAGATCATGTTCTGAGTCGCTGCCTTGATGGTGGCCATAGAAATGTCCTCCCAGAATGCCACCAGGTGTTGTAACGTCAACGGCAAGATTGACTTTACCCTCATAGAGGGATGAGAAGTCGTCTCATAGGAAATGGCCTCTCCCTTGCCGTCCTCACACTTCTCTGGCAGTGGAGGTTCTTTCAGCATGGAGAGCACCTTGTTTTTGTTGATGCTTCCCATTTTGGAGATGTCTGGCCCATGTGGAGCAATATTAAACATGTTAAGTGCAGAGGAAATCTCTAAGGAGTGGCGGTTCTTCAACTTGTTCTCCTTCTCCTCAGCACCCTGTCCTCCCAGGGAGCTGCGGATGGGGGCGTGCTCTTTGGTTAAGTCTGGGTTGAACTTGAGGAAGGAGGAGCAGGCCATGGCATCATGGACAATACCTTCATGCCACAGAAATGCAGCAAAGACTGCTCGCGCACATTCAGCTACAGAGGGTGACATGGCCTGTTTGGCAGGTTCCGTGACCCGTGATGTACTCTCACCTTTAAACAGAGGCCCAGATTTGTCCTTCTTAGGGCGTGTGTGTCGACTGGAGGTTTTGCGGCTGACTTTGGGTGACGAGCGGCTCTCCAGCTCCTCTTTGACAGGGGCTTTGCCAATGCTAAAGTGCACCTTGCATGATCCCTCCTCAGCATTACGTACCTCCACATTCTCATCGTTGCCATCCTCGTTGGACAGGAGAGCACTGGAGGTGCACACCTCCACAACTTCACTGTGGAGGTTCTCTTGGGTCACGTGTGGAGAGGGAACACGGTTCTCTGTATTATTGATCACTCCTTTATTTGGATCTTTAGGAGACAGTTTAGGTTTGGGAGAGGTAGACCTGCCCCTGAGTGGCTCTGTAAGTGGAACCTTCTTCTTTCTAAGCGTGTCTGGGTCCAGAGTGTATGAATCTGATTTGGACCTTTCTCTGGGAGGGTCCAGCCGGGCTTTGGAGGAAGGGCTAACTTTAGGCGGCAGGTTTTTGTCATGGTGGCTTGACGAAGAATGCTGGGATGAGGTGCTAGAGGGGCTAGCCCTGCCTGAAGAGGATTTCTGTTTGGGAGAGGAGGAGCGAGAGCCAGGGTTCGGGGAGTCAGCCCGAAGTCCAGGGGTTCTCCCATCGGCCTTTAGGGCCTGCAGGGTGTTGTGATTGGGCGAGTGAGAGCGGCTGTGCGAGTCGGACCTCAGTTTGGCCGTGTCCGAGCGCAGGATGAGGGCTTCACTGGCTGAGAGTCCACCCTCCCCGGTCTTGACCCGGCTCTGTTCAGATGAGCGGCTTCCCCTACTCTCCTGTTTTGGCAAACGATTCTCCTGGCGGTGTTTGGAGGCTGGGGACATGGGCCGTGCACCGGGCATCAGGTTCCCTCGCTCACCTAAACGTTAATCATTTTAAACACAGTTATACTACAGAAAAGGCCGAAATTTGTGGTAAAGGTGTAACCATTTAACTCAACAATCAAGACCTGAGTGAAATAAAAAATGTAATGTTAAAAATATAAGGTTAAATGAAATGAAGGGCAGAAAAGACAGAAGTCTCAAAGGTGAAAGATGTTAAATGTTGTGAAGCTAATGCCGGTGAGTGATATATATTCTTAAAAAGCAAACTTTGCCTCAACTAGCTGGTGTTTCTCCCACAGCTTTGTCTGTCTGTTACCAGACAAACTCTGACATGGATGAAAACAGCTTGTGGACCATGGAAGAGCTGATGACAGATGGATTCCAGCCCAGTCCTGACCTCTCCTACTAATACTGGATCTAGTGATAGTGGTAACTTGGGAGTGAAAACACCCCCTCAGAGTCAAGAGCATTGACGGTCCACCTACTTTTAAACTGCACATTAAATTAATGCTCATATGTGTCAATCATCAAACTTCAGTTTTTTCTCTTAATAATAATATTGTGTTTAGCCATGTCCTACTTTAGTACACAGTTTTAACGTTGGCTCTAACACAAGATGCCCAAAATGTTTTCCACAAGTTACCATACAAATACTCTTTGTTCATCACAGAACAGGCTGTGTTTTTATTGACTTACTACCCACCCTCTGTTCAGTCTGAGGGAGGCATGCATGCTGTGATTACCCACCCTTTTGCCTTAGAGCGACAGATGAGAGAGCAGTACCATGCCCAGCCACGGACACACTGCTTTTGTGCACACGCTCGCGAGAAGCAAGGCTGCGCGATGAACCATCTACAGCGGAAAACAGCGAGGCAGGTAAACGAACAAGGCATGGAATGCAAGGGGGGGCCACCACAGAGAGAAAGAAAGGAAGCATAAAGAGGCAATGGGGTCAAGAATTTGAAGTAGAAAGAGGCAAAAGGACATGTTAAAGTGATGGGAAGATCAACAGAGAGGTAGAGAAACTCAGAGACATGAAGACATGAACACTTATATAAGAGGAAAAGAGAATTACAGAGCCCTTGAGGTGTTTCTATGCACTATGTGGTATTTTGTGCTCTCAAATTTGTTTGGCAGAAATAGAAAAAAATATTCATAATTAATGTGTAAACTGAGAGTCATCATATTATTATTAGCATGTAATTATTACCTACAAAGGGAGTGGTCCACAGTGTTGCACCACCATGTTTCTACAATAGCCCAGAATGGACAAAACAAACACCTGCCATGGAGTTGGTTGCAATCTGCCTCCTCACCACTGGATGCAACTGAATCTTACACACTGGACATTTAGTGTCATGTATATTTTGCCTCCCTCGTATCGTGTAGACGGTGGCAAACACCTTTGGAGTGCTGCATTCAGTCAGCTGGAGATTTGATCAATGAAAAACTCTTTTTTGCCATAAAACCCTTGATGAGACTGAGGGTTCCAGTGTGTTATATTGTAAAATAGGTTTATAGGATCTCAGAAATAACACAGGGTTGTTTTTTAAGCCAAATTCCAAAGTATATCCACATTACTCACCCAAAGATATTAAAAAAATTTAAAACTTGTAATAAAACCCTGTGATCCAGTGAGTGTGAAAGATACATGCACGTCACAACTGACAGCATGAGGTAGGTGTGCCAATGTGAGAGCAAAAATTATTCATTTATGCACATTTTTTTTCCAAGACACCTCTCGGGCTCCACAAGACATAGACAAACAGGTAAAAAATATAACATGTAAAGAGAGTAGCAATATAGACAAAAAGACCGACAGAAAGAAAGAGAGCTATACAGGCTGAAACAGTGACAAACATATAATCAGATACTTTGGATCCCGTTCTGAGTTAACCTCTTTTAAAATGTGGTATTTGGTTTTTGAATTATCCAGTGAAAGTACATACTATTAGTAGGTGTTACGTGTAATATTGTGACTTGGTTGTTATTTCTAGGAGACTGCTATTTAGACTACTGTTTATATTTGCAGTGAAGCTCTGGGCTGGTTGAGGCAGAGAATGAAACAAGTTGTTAATAAAAAAGGATGAAAATGCAGATCTAAAGTTAAAGCAGCGAGGAAGATGATGAGGAAGAGAACGAAAAGCTGACTTAACAAGAGAGCAAGCAAAAAATTAAGCAAATCAGCTTATTACTTAGCACATGGCAAAATATACCTTTTAACAAGACGTTTTGTCTAGTATTTAAGTTTGAAATCTTGTTTTCAAAAACAAATGAAAGTGTATCAATGCATACATATTTTAAGGTGGTGTCACCCGATTTGTTTTTTGGAAACAAGATTCAAACATTGAATAAAAGATATGTTGGCTTGTTAAGGATATTTCAGCGCTGTAAAACATAACTGCACTGTTATGTGTCACACGTCACTCCTGCCCTCCTCACAAAATCCAAAAAGTAGAATGAATATTGAACAAATCAAAAAAAAGTTGGGAGGAAAAGGATCAACACCTGTGCAAGCAAGCGCTGTCAGAAAGCAGGACAGACTTACTCAGAAGCTGTGGTTGTGGCTGAGACAGTTGGGAGGGGGATTGTCCAAACACAAATGGGCTGTGGACAAGGGAGGAGGAGGGAGGAGGTTGGGCGGCTTGCTCAAATACGGAGGAGGAGGGAGCTGCTGAGAGGAAGGGCCCAGACTGAATGGAATTCAGTATGGCACTCAACCGGTCACCTGCAAACATGGAGACAGAGGATGGGGAAAAACTACAGCTTATGCTATGGTTTGAGGTTTTTCCAAGGGGGGGAGGATCATTCAGAGTTTAATTTCTATCAGTCATTTACTCATCTCCCACAATGTCACAGCTGTGCGAAATGGGAGGAGCTATTTTGAGCCATCAGGGTCCCAGAAGTTTGTTAATTATTTTCTGTATCGACAGTGCTAGAAGATTAGCAGTAGGAGCACTCCAAATGCTTGGATGGGCATCCCAAAGGTGAGCAATGGAGTCAGAGACCCTCTGGTCCTACTGTATGATTAAAAAGTCCAAAGGTACAGCAACTCCCAAGAAACGTCTGGTACGAAATATTATCAAGTAATCAGTTCACCTCAAAATCAAAAATACGTTATTTTACTCTTATCTGTAGTGTTATCTATTAAGCTTTAGAGAACTGAATCAGTTGTAGTGAAAAATATATTTGAAAAACTCAACAGCAATGTCTCTTTCAAGAAATCATGACCCAGTTACTCAAGATAATCCACAGACCTTGCTGTGAGCAGCTTTATGCAGGAACTATTTTTTTCTCTGTATCACTGCCCAGAAAGGAGCATGCATTTACTCATGGATGAGAAGCTAGCTTACTAAGCTAATTTAGCATGCAAACATTACAACTCAGCCGAGGAGGATGCCATAAATGTCTACATCCAGCGCTGTCATAAGTGCAAGCCTCTCGTCCATGATAGAGAGATCCTTGAGATGCACATTTCCTTCTTTACGGTAGAAAGAAAGTAGTTCCCACATGAAACTGCACACAACAAGAGCTGTGGATTATGTTGAGTAACTGGGTCATGATTTCTGGAAAGAGACATTGCTTGTGAGTTTTTCAAATGTATTTTTTTGGTACTTTGAGCATCAAAAGCCAAGTACTATTTAGTTCTATCATATTCAAGACAAGGCTGCTATCTTCAAAAGTCTGCAACTCGTACCAAAACAATAGAAATAGACAAATGGCACTACAGGTAAAATGAGAATTGTGTATTTTTGTCAATACATTAAGCTGTTTAAAAATGATTACTTTTAGATCATGTGTGAATGGTAGACAAATCCAGTAGCTATTGTGTAGTAGAGTTTTGTCTTCATTTGCGATGACAAAGTGTGCTGCTACAGCTCTGATTGGCACCTCTGACTGGCTTTATCCTCAGAGCAATGTCAGCTGAGGCTCATGGGTAGTGTACTATTTATAGTGATTTGACATGTACTGACAAAAAAAGCATAGAGAAAAACTGAGAAATTATTAATTCAACTGATAGTCTAATGTCCAACTGAATTTTAGTCATAACTGTTTTCAGAAAAAAATTGTAAATGGTTTATTATTTTTAATAAAGAGGAAGAAGAAGGTCTTCATTGTAACCTAAAGGCCATGGACATACCATGCTTTGTTAGTGATACTTGACGAGTAAGGAGAATCTCAGCATCCAACTGGACTGATGTCATGATATTTATGAGTCATTTTCCCTGGTGAATGTTTGTTTGGATGCTCATTCAACAAGCTAAGGTAAAGTAAAATACATGTGTTCATGTTTGTTTGTTAGATAAGAAGAATAATTTAGAAGGAAAGCTAATATGAGTTGCTCAAAGTTTGTCTCTTGTGTTGTGTAGCTGCCATCTGGCTCAGTGAGCCCTTCTGCTCTGCCTATGATAGAGTGCTGATTTTACTGCTTTATGTATGATTTGGTTGGTTGTATCAACATAAGGTCTCCATCTATGTAGAAGGATACTTAGCATTATTCTGTTTTATTAATGTCAAACTAGGGTTTTTATGTAACCAAGAAATATACATTTCTCACTTTAGTTTCTTTTTTTCTTTAAGGGGACAGGTATTTACAGAGTACATTCATCTGCTGTAGCAGACAAAAATGTTATTTTACTTCAGTTGGACTTTATTACTAATCTTTATTATGTTAACTTATCTAGGTAAGTCTTTCTATGTTGAGGAGCAATGACAATATCATGACCAGAACAAAAACAGGGTGTTGAAAAATACTTCATGGAACCAGTGGCTCCTCCCATTTCGCAACTCTATTTGGGGGTGGGGGTGTGGGGGGGCAGAGAGGGGTCTCTATCAAGAGTCACTCTTTGAAAAAGCCTGTGTGGCCTCATCAGACGTCTCAAAAACGTTTGCTGGGAGAAATTTGACCTTTCTCTACATACTGTGTATTGAGCTGACACTGTATCAGTCATCATTCAAAAGTCTCCCACTTTGACACAACCAGATACAAAACCCAGTCATTATGTCATTTTGAGAGAATATCAAACATTAAGTGTAGGTTTCTAAGAAGACATTTTGAAGTCTGGAGTTTATGTCCAATGCCTTTTTATTATTTGTTGGAGCCAGAAATGGGAGGCTGTCTCAGTGAAGGAAAGATGGAAAAAAAATCAACCACCATGGCTGAATACTGAAGTCTGAGAGACCTGTCAATGAGGCTGATCTCCGAGCAGCTCAAAGAGCTTTGGCACACATTGGCATATCAAGCTGACCAGTCTGAAGGTGATCCATTTATAATGCTGCCTCACAGCATGATGTATCCATCACACAAGTGACAAGTGATGCATGAGCTTGAGTTGCAAAGGCCTGCAACCTCCTAAGGGGGCTTGCAAACATTCACCATGCTTGTGGTAGTTCAGTGTTCAGAGAGGTTCCCATTCAGGATACATGTGCTTAACACCTTGCAAAATGTATGCACTCTGGGGCAGAGAGGTCATCTGGTATAAAAAGAACCTTGCTTTGAGGCAACCAAGACTGCTATCTGGTTGCTTAAAGGAGGAGATGTTGAAAAGGTATAAATGAATCCATCTCTCCATTTCCGAAACATAGACTTTACTTCTCCCAAGTATAACCACATCAGTGAGTGGTCTGGGGAAGAAGCAGCCTACAGGGTCCATCTGTGTTGACGCCAGCCACAGTGACAATGAAATGAGTCATTGTTCCTCTTGTCAGATACATCTGCAGTTAGCAGATAGCTTTCGAAGACATTTAGAGGCCATCAGATTTGTGTTCTGCCCAACAAAGACACAATCTTTGTCTTCTACAGTAGCAGGAAGACCTGTGATCGTAAGAGAGACAACTTTACAACTTTACCATGGTCCTCTGATTAGCATGGCCGAATGTCTCAACAGGTCAGCCTCCTTTTTCAAGCAGTGAGAAAGAGTTAAGCCGTTTGAAAGACAATTGACACAGCATCAGCGTGATATTCAGGCAGAAAGATACACAGACACATTTGGGGCCAGCCAATCTTTGACGGTGGAGCGGAACTGATGAGTTCATTCAGGTGATGTTTTCAGTATACAACCATAATTTTAAGAAAACAATGATTATGTAAATGATTCAATGTTTTCTAGAGGACTAAATTAAGGCAACAAAGGGTAAAGGGTGAAATCACAGACACCTAATCAGGGCCAGTTATCAGTGTTGGACTAGCCCACAGTACCCCCAACTTGCACTCCATTGTAGTCCAAATAAACCAAAGCACATCGACTGGCCCATGCATACAAACACACTCACACACACACACACACACAGAGGCATATGCCTGACATTGCAAAGATGTTAGGCATGAAATAACAACAGTAGACACAATAAAAAGCATGCACAAATAAAAAGAGATGAGAGATAAGTGACTGATGGCAACTGTGATTCTAAAGAGATTGACTGACCCATACTGGATCACATATACCTGGATGCAGTGGATGGACTGCTATTAAAATAAAGAGGTCAATAGATCTGTAATTCCCTATAGTTTTGAATAAAAGAAGAAATTGGGTGTGCTATTATGACGTAAGTGCGTAACCAAAGATGTGAAAATGTCTACACTTATCAGTCCAAAGAATGTGGAGATGTCAAATAGAGTGTCTATTAAAATAAAGCAGGGAAGAGTCAAGACAAAGGTGCAGAGTGGAGTCAGTGGTGAGGTATACATCAGTAACCTTTGACTAAAGCCTGAGGACTCAAATGAACAGCACAAAGTGGATGTTGCAGATTAGGGATATGTTATTATGTTATTATTGTGTTATTTTATCTCTTCAAAACCTACTCTACGCCACGTTAACCTCACCTTTGTTGTTGGAAATGCCATAGTCAAAGCCCTGCGCTCCATTTGAAGTTGTGGCTCTGTTGAAGGCCTGCACAGAGAAAGGGCTGGGTGGTGGGGTCTGCGCCCCGTGTTCAAGCAGTACTTGTTCTATAAGAGCAAATTAAATTGTGTTATCTTACAATTTATCACATTTTGACGTTCACAAATGTTCCCCATTGAGCGTGGCTTACCGTCATCATGGCGAAGGTACTGATTCCCACCACGGTCTCTGGCCAATGACCAGGCCTCTCCTTCATCACTCTCACAGAACTCCACTACACTGTTCTTATCCAGCTGTACCCAGGTCCCCTCTGAGTTGACCACCTGTTTCACAAACAACACTCTTTATCCATACTCACACACACTCAACACATGTCACACACTGCACATTCACAAAACCCTAAACTATCAGAAAAATGGTCATTTTCCATATCAACCCCAGTTGATCCATGTTATTACTGCACAGACAAAACCATGACACAAACTCTTCTACAGTAGATCACTAACATGCAAACATTCAATTCATCTGATTAACACATACAGTATCCACAGCAGTAGATCACAGGAATTTGATTTTGTGCATCAGCAGACACTGCGGGACAAAACTGATGTAGCTAAAATAAAATAAAAACTTACTATAAGAAAGGCTTATTGAAAGGTAAATGCATTGGGGGTTGTTTTGTCTCAATTCCCTGAAATATTATCGTTTTGGAAAAACAGACATAGATGGAAGTATTAGTAAGTGCAGGCTGCACCTCTCAGATCCAGACAAGGCATTCCAGTACAGGCTCAGAGAGGAAAACTATTGAACAGCATGACACACCACAGCAGCCAAAGATGGGTCTTATCCAAAATAAGGGGAGGCTCCACTCATCACCAGGCCAAAGTACAAAGTATCAAAGTACCAAGTTATTAAAAGTGCAAGAAAGACACAGTCAAGGCAAAGAAAGGCTCCAGCATTGTGTGATCAGACTTCCACTGAAAAGTCTTGAGGCAGTTGAATATGACACCCTGAAACTGCAATGGATTTGTAAAACTTGAATTAGTAAGTCAGGAAGCACGCAAAAATGTTGCAGCCACAGGAGTTGATAAGACCTCAGCGAGCGGAAAGACACAGAACACACCCACACCCAGAAGCACCTGATGTATTTTCCCGTTAGAGAAAGAGATTACATCCTTTACATTCAAAATCAGTTTCAGATCAGTTTAGGAAAAAAAGAGGGAACTCTAATTTCTGAGAATTAAGGCCAAAATCTACTAACATTCGCTAAATTACATTATGTGATCTAAACAGACTGATTTATTCAAATCCTGCCACAAAAAAACATTGCATTATTTGGGGTGAGTGCGTACCTCGCCTATGGCCTTGACCTTGTTGCCAAGTACTAACATTCCAATGGGGATACCCCTAAGGTTTGGGCAGCTTCTGATGTTGTGACCAGAGGGGCCGGTCTTCACTACCTTATAAAGCCCCGGGCCGCCGCCCTGCCCTGCCCTGTTCTGCACCCGAATGGGGGCCTCGTGGGAAGGGCAGCTGCTCACCTCCTTAACGTTCTCCTCCGACTGGCCCCTGACCTCCTGCAAGAGGTAAGAGCATGGATTAGAGCCAAAGTACAGTAACACAGCAAAAGGCTGCAAAAGTGTAAAAGACCAGGACCAGGTTCACACCACTAATTCCTGAAACATTATGGTGAAGCACTAGCAGTATCACAGGGAGATGTCATAAAAGAGATTGTATGCTTTGGCAACCGACCCTGTATAAATAAAATCAGAATAAATATGCCTAATCTTCATATTAAGAGAAGATTGGGCCTTTATCCGAAATGGACCCTCGCTCATTTCTGATATCAAGCATTTATGGATAAAGAGGCCCCTGGACACATGTTATTCATATCATTTAAGTATTAGACATTTACTTTCTCCCCAAGAGTTAAATGAGAAGATTGATACCACTCATATCTATTTCTTTGCTGGGCGTGTAAGTTCCTTGAGCCTTGTTGTTACTGTTCCTAACAAATAAACAGTCCAGCATGAAAACCTCACAAAACCACAGCCTGATATTTCTACACTGGGGTTTTTTGTGCAGGTAAAACAAGCAAGATATAATATTTTAATCAGTGAACTCCTGGGGTGCTGGTAGATGGATTTTGTTTTGAAACAGAGTCAACCTAGCTGTTTATGTGGGTTTTCAGCCTCAGTAAACACAGCTAGCTGGTTAGCTCAGCTAAGCGTATTATATTTACTCTTCACTTACTTTATATTTACCGGACAGCTATGACAGTGGTATCAATCTTATCTGACTCTTGGCAGAAGGAAAATAAGCATTATTTCCTAAAACTTTAAACTATTCCTGTAAACTACTTTGAGAGGCTGTGTCGTGCTCAGATGACATACTCTTGTTTCTTAAATTACTATCACATGACACAGATAACTGTAAACCTATATAGACTTCCATCCTCATAAGTTCAACATCCATTCAACATTGTAGTGATGCAGTTAAATGACCAATACATAATGGACCTACTCATAATAAGTAGAATGGCTGGTTTGTTTCATACAATCTGAAGGGAGGCATGCTATGAAACACAAGGATACAGGACTATACTGTATACCACAAGCCTTATAAACAGGACCTCATGCAACAGACTGCGGGACATTAGTATTTTCCACCCCATGCAACATACAAGCTTGAACAGGAATTACTTAAAAACTCCGAAATGTGACCACTGCAGGAGTCTATGGGACAATAGCGGCTGATATACTATACGTCACGGTACCATCAAGATTAAACAAAACAGACATCCATGCAACGGTGGTTCAACCTCTTATGTCTGATGTAACACTGTGGGAGGACTACAAAGTCACAAGGGGTTCAAGAGGACAAGTAGAGTAACAAATGGATGATAAGCTATGGGGCATTCAAGCTATTTATCCCTCCTTCATACAACTCACCTGTGGCGGGAATATAGTTAAGGGAGTCCATGACAAAAAGCCGATATCCCTGACTCCTTGGCTAGCGTTAAAGACATTCTGAGCAACAGATCGTGAGACAGTCAAGAAACAGTAGACGACTCGAGTGAGGAGAGAAAACAGAATGGGGGAATACGCTCATGTATTTTTTTGGAAGAAAAAAAAAATTGTTTTGGCCTGGCTCCTCTGGAATTTCCAGCATCAGAGGTTATTTGAGAAGGTGAGAAAGAGAAGACAGAATCTGACTGGTGTCAGGCAGGCCAGTTAGAGAAATCGTGGAGCACTGATAAAAGGGGGCCATGACAAACTGCAAATACAGGCAAAGCCTGTCAAATGCTTGGACACTTTACAGAAAGTGTAAGATCAAATGGATAAAAAAATACAAAACCCAGTTGCCAGGGCAAAAGAAAATAATTGATCCAAACACCACAGGGTCATTTTTTCCAAATCTATGACCACATGAGAGACATATAAAGAAGAAACTTCCAAAAAAATTCTGCACTTGGATGATGTAGTGTGTCATGCTGTTCAGACAGAGACCTTACATGGAAGCCTTGTAGCACCTAAAGCATCCCAATGCATAGGTGGAATTGTAGAGCAATAGAGGTACAATTTCCCATTTAAACTTTTTGTGGACCTGTGATTGCTTCATGACAGAAAACCACCTAGAGATTAACATCCGATCGTTCAGATACTTTCCCTGTTACTGCAATATTCATGTCTTAAATTACACCCGGTCACATTCCTTATTTGATTCTGCATGTAATGGCGGTTTTTGTGGCATGGAGCAAAATGCAAGAGGAACCCTTATCATCACATGCTGGGGTGTGTGAGTGTTCATGAATTGTGAGTGAGGGACAATGAGGAAAAGAAGACTGAACAGTGCAAACTAACCAACTTCACCACAGGATGAAATTGCTCCTTTACTACTTTTTTCATTGTCTTTCAATTCCTGCATTGGGGTTCATGTATAGGCACTAAACATAAACTACCTAAGCGTGTGAGCATTTACAAGTGTTGCTAGTCACGTCATGGCGAACCTTTTTCCTTTAAACATGAGTTAATGCATGCACGCTCCCATCTGCTGCTCCGTTGCACAGCGTGTTAGTGAAAGTTTCATATTCAGTGTAGCTCAAATAGATGTTTCATGCGAGAGAGCACCCCAACAGTTAATGAAGTTCTCAGTTTACCATGCTTCGAGTACATTTGGGGAGCAGGTGCCAAACACTAGAATCCTCGAAAAACCAACACTGTACACAACAAAGATGATCTCTGAGCTTTTTCCCCAAATGAACAGCGCAGGAGCCTCTGTCATTATCAAACTGGGACAGACTGCTCAGCAAGCCGCCTTCTACTTACGTCGGCTGGGACCAGGAGGCTCCTGCCCAGGTGCTGGTTAAAAGAGAGGCACCAGGCTTCAGTGTACCCATTCATGCTGGGAACATACTTCTTTACTGTTTCATCATTGAGCCTGAGCCACACACCATCATCATTGTGGATCTACGGGAAAACAAGCAACAGAGCAGAGCCACGCCGTCCTGTTACTATGGAAACAGGATGGGCAGCGCCCTCGCACACACACCACACACACACACAACACCTCTGAGGCTGCAGGAAAGTCTTAACTCTACTTAGAGGCGAGTAAATTTGGGTAACAACATGTTTATGTTTATGTTTCTTACATTTAAGACATGTAAGAAATGTCACTAGTGCTGTTACTTAAGGGCAGATAGTGTGCAATACTATACTGAATATGGTTTGCATTACAAAACAACCATTGAGTAAATGCTTCGTGTGCTACAATTTTATTTTTGGATTTAAATGCATTACATCTTTCCAATTTATGGTGCGGGCTTTCAAGCCTTTCGTGTAGCCTCAGAGTGTCTTGCAAGAGTATGAAGCAAAATAAAGTAAGAGCAACAAATGTATAAGCTTTGAAAGTAAGTAGTCATTATTTAGAGGTTATAACATATAATACATAGAAGCAATCAAAGAGGACTACTTAAAACTATTAATCCAGACAAAACAAATATAGGATTACGAAGTTTATGATTATATCTTACTGATTTAAAGAACAGACAAGGAAATAGAGTAAAAGTGGATAGTGCTCCAGCTAGTATACTTATATAGCATAACTTAAGCATAATTCTTCCTGGTCTAGATTCAATTACCTCGTCAATGAAAGTGATGGTGCCATTGACATGCACTATGCCTATCTGTTCGCTCTGCAGGGAGGGGTGACTACGCACACGCAGGCCTGCGCTGTCCTTGGACACAAATTTGCGGACCTGGGAGAAGCAGAGGGGAGATGGAGACTGTGAGCAGCAGGAGCAAAGAATAGAAAGAAACTAAAGACAAGAAGTGCGGCAGGAGTAGAAAGAAGAAGAAGAAGCAGGACACGTTGACAGTGGGAGATTGCTAGCGTTAACCCACACAGAGCCTGCTTTCAAGTACACGCATAGAAAGAGCGAAAGATGAGGAAACTTTAGAAGCCCTGTTTTCAGTAGCACCAGCTGGATGAAGTTAGTCATGATCTTGCGGTCTTCATCTAAATTCATACTGGTGCATGGAAAACACTGAGCTGTATAGGCAGTGCTAACTTAAAGCACGTTTGCTTGTTTCCCCATTATGGATTACAAAATAAGAAATTCCACAAGTTTCACAAAAATGATGATGACTCCAACCTTCCTTATGGCAGTTTGATGCATTATCTCCATTTGGAGTAATTTCCAATCGCTCTTTTGATGATCACTACTCATATTAAAAAGTAATCAATGCAGTTTGAATAGAGGGCAGGGCTAACAGACAGTATCTGCACTAAGACTCATAAACAAACTAACCACGATCAGCCTTAGTACAATACATGACCTCATCATACTATGTGCAACATGTTCTCAAGCAGTTGCTTATGTATCCATTCAACAAAGTTAAGCAACATCACACTGTCCTCTGTCTTACCACCTGACAAACGTAAAGGAGGTCATAGCCTGGTACTGCTACTCTTTGTCTCACCAAAACACTTCTGAATTTGTTTACTTTTTTATTTTAAATGCCCATCATCTTGCACTGGAGAGACGTTTATGCTTTCTATCGACGAACGTTTGTTCCGTTTGTCAGACCAGGAAACCAAATCATGGAGGTGTAAAAGCTAAAAGCTGCATTAAGTTGTAAATAAGATGTCTATTCTCAATGAGAAGCTCTTTGTTTGAGTGTTCATGTCCAAAGACTGCTTAATGTAGCTTTCGAGGATCGAGCTTTTAGGATCGAGTTCATTTGAGCGGTTATAGTTACAAATTGGTGTTGACAGGACAGGAACAAATTATCTCTGGTCTCTGTTGAGTTGTATTTGATGGGTGATTGCAAGCATGCATGCAGTTCATAGGTGTGTTTATGTGCATGTTCATGCCCCTGTTGATTATTCAAAAGACAAAGCTCACCTTGCTAGGCTGAGGTTCAGCCTTTGGTTTGACCATCTGAGTGCCAGGTGGAATCATGCCTTTGGGAGGGTCTTTGACTTCTACCTCCAAACCAGCATCTAAAAGAAAATACCATTTCCAGCTTAGCTCACTTGTTCATACTGAAGCCTTTACATCACTGAGGACAAATGGGTTGTTCCTCAAATGCTTTTGAAATACCTATTTCAATGCCATCAATGGTGACGTGGATTGTATAGAGGCCCACAGCTCCTGGAGTCCAGTTGGCGCTGTAGGTTCCATCAGTGTTGGCACGAATCAGCATGTTCTCACTGGGTCTGTGAGGGAAATGATCAGTAAGTAGATTGTATTGCACTGGAAAATGTGTTTTGTGTCTGCATGACATCACTTACCTCTTTGGGGTGGGGGAAGCAAAGCGCAGTTCTTCAAAGGAGTAGTTCTCATATGCCTGAAAAAACAAACAAAGAGCACACGTATTAAGGTATCAATAAAAACAGAAAGGGCAACCATTGTGATGATCCCTAAATAAACACTCCTTTGGAGTAGATTGTGTTTCTACAGAATATTGCCATATTTTTCACTTGTCTTGTATCTTCCTCAGTGTTAACTCACTGCTATTCAGTTAATTTGTTATCCATGTCTTCATTCAGTTGATTTAATCTCCCTTTTGTCCTTTCTGATTACATTTTCATTTATTCTATTTCACCAAGTCCAACACATAAAAGACACAGGTATAAACAAGCTATTAAAAATGCAAATGGCTCACATGTTAGTATTGTTAAATACAACCAAAGGGATTAATAGTAACTGTGCTACTGACATGTCTGGTTGGCATGCACACAACAGATCTGATAATGAACAGCTCCCCCTTGTGGAACATCTGCAGTCCTCTAAATGAATAAACAAGTGAGCTTGTAAGTCCGTTACATGAGGCTGACCTTCATCATGGTGATAGCAATGTATCGAGCCTCTTTCACAATCATGGGCTCGTAGGTGGCCTCCAGTTTGGGCATTGGCAATCCTCCGAAGGTTAGGTCAGGGCCAGAAGATGAAGGTGAGGAGCTTCCCGGTAGCCGCTGCAGCTTCTTCACATTCTCAGGCTGCATCGACTTCTTCTGTGACACAGGAACAGCCTTCACCTCCACCTGGACACGTAGGCGATAAGAAACACAAGTCAGAGGTGTGTGACGCTGGATAGATGGCGAGTAAGAACTTAGAAACTAAAATGATTCTGTCATTTCATTTCTGTAAAATATTTATCTTTTTTATCTTTATTATTTTATCTTGGAAGTAGAAAAGCCAATTATCCTGACCTTCATGTTAGGAACATGCACCACATCTCCATACTGGTCTTTGGTCTGTACGACCACAGTGGCTGGCCATCCACAGCGTATGTCATCTTTGTTCAGGATCAGAGACGTTTTCTGGGGGTCTGCGTAGGAGTCGGGCTGCAGCCACCTAGATGGGAGAAAAACACAAATGGAGAGGGACAGGGTAGTGAATCACTTATTGTAATCCAATATATTGTTCCTCAACTTAAAATGGAAAATGCTCAGTCTTGTCAGGTAACTAAAACTGACAAGAAACAGAGTAGCATTTACCTGGCCAGACGTCCTCCACTAGAGTTCTGTACACAGGTGATGAAGTCCTCAAGGAAAGAGTGCTCATTGGTTTGAAGGTGCAGGGGCAGATTTCCCTCCAGGGCCTCCAGGATGGTGGGGGAGTGAGACAAGGCCAGACCCTTCCCCAGGATCCCTGAGTGGGACTTACACACCTGGGTGAGGTCAGAGGAAATAAGAATCAAGGAAGGAAGATTTCTGGAGTGATATAAAGACCAAAATGAGTGGGGACATCTCTGAATTTAAGATATGCCTCACCTGAAGAGAGGCTTCCTCAAGAATCTCCAGATCTTCCTCCAATTCATTACCTTAAATTAAAAAAAGATTAGAACAATAGATGAATGATTTACTCAAGAGGTTATACAGTCTTAATTTGCCTTTGGCAGTCACACACAACTTGTACCATGGATTCATAGAAAAGCAGATTTGCTCATCCATACCTATAGGGAGGGCCAGGTCTTTCTTCATCAGAGCCGCAGCACACACACTGCCCAGGTAGGCTAATTCTTTCTCAAGCAAGATGAGACCCTGAAATGTCCATACTGCTATGTCAGGAAGGTAATGTAACATTCAACATTTATTCTGCCTGGACCAAGTCACAAACTTAATATTTACATATTACATACAGAATTCATTACAGCCACGAGATCTACCAAATCTCAGACACAAACACTAAAACAGGTGGAAGGCCTGGCTGTTACACAATTAACAGAATAATATACAAATGTTTCTGTACCTCATCAGGACCAGGGTTGAATTCATATCCCACAGCCACACACTTGAAGCCATAAAAGCAAGCTTTCTCATCTTTAACGTAGTCTGAGGCCGTTTCCAGTGAGAACAAAACCTCATTTCCTGAAAGTAGAGAGGACAGAAACATAGAAGATGTAAAGCGTAACAGGCGGTCAGAGTTCTGCGGAGCAAACATTTGTAAACCAATGGCAGTCTGCTTTGGTAGGTGGCTCGGTTAAGCATCATTAAGGTGATTAAAGCACACATGAGAACATTTCAGATCAATGAACTAAAACTTGGCTGCAATAATAACTACTGGGTTTTCATTCACTCCTGATTTAAATCTACACCATACTACACATTTTATCATAAATAATGCTAGTGGTGTCATATTTAACACATTAACGCATTGGCAGAAGAAAGGTGTTTGTCTGCTTTTCTTTGCTATCTGTTTTGTAACAGTTTCTGCCTTTCGTGGCTTTCTGTCACCACAGTGCTGGCAACTTTGGGGATTTTCTTCCCTCAGTTCCACCTTGAAGGTATGTAGCACATTATCCCAGACTAGTGTGTGCTTTTCATTATGCTAACGTGTCTCCTTGCTTTCCAAACTTGTGTCTGCTCCTCCCAGAAAGAATTTGTGAAACAGAGATGTGAGGAAGAGACACACGTGAGGGAAGCAAGGAGACACCTGTGTTTCCTCGCTCTAAGCTCCTCCAGAAGCCTCCTCCTTCCTTGCTTCGGTGCATTAAAGGGATTGGAAGATCCTCTGTGATGGCCGAGGGGGAATGATTTACCGAGTCACACGAGGAGAGAAGATGCGAGGATGCATAACTTAGCATAATGAAAAGCACCCTGTCACCTTAAGAGTGCTATAGCGCCAGTGAAGAAGAGCTGCTGCCTTACAGGCCTCATGCGGGCATGAAAGTTGTTTGGGACACGCTAGCACTGAGATTAATCAAAAACAGTTACAATAGCAATCTTTTCTAGTTTAAGTTTTTTTTTTTTTACTCTAAATATAGCATATCGTGTCATCTTAGTCTGTTGGCTTTTGGAAGTAGAGGATTTATTGTGATTCTGTTTTCTGCCAAAACAACACTGTTGTAATGTTTGTAACTGTCGATAAATGTTCGACCGCTCAGCCTCTCGTACCTGGCAGCACTAGCACAGTTGTTGGCCAGCCTGTGGAGCCTGAGAACTTCTTGAGCTCGGTCCAGGTGTTGATGGTGTCATGGATCAAAGGTTTGCCCCCCAGGCTAGACAGGTGGAGGGTACGGCTGGGGATGAGCAGGCGAAGGACATCCTCTGGCTGTGCAGTGCCACACTGTGGATCAAACTCGATGGTGGTCCAGCGGACACAGTCTGGGAATGTTACCTGAGGCAAGGTGAGATGGAGCACGGATAGTTTAGACTTAAATCATATTTGTGTCTCTTACTTTTTCAGATGTAAGTTACTCACTCATAGTTAGCTTATGGATAACTTACCCTGTATTGTGTGACGCCAGCTTGTTTATAAGGGTGGTCGCTCTCAATTACAGCGTAGTGGTTTGAGGTGGTACAGGCTGACAGGCCCTGCTCAGGCTGATTGCCAGTCGTGCTGTCTGTTGACTGGTTGGGATTGAAGGTGGGCGGGGCATATTTTTGGTTGAGGGCAGAAACAGCAGGTAACAGCTCCTGAACGAGCACAAACACCTCAACAGCAGCCTGGATGAGAGGAGACATTTCAGGACAATGCTTCATCAGGGAGAGACCATTTACAAAGAATAAATGAAGATGAAGGATTTGAAGTCCTGGTTTAACATCTTACTTTTGGGACAGACGCAGCCACAGGGCCGATGTAGGCCAGGATAAGGGGCAGGAGCATGGAGAACAGGCTGGAGGAACTCAACAGCTCAGGAATATCATCGACTGGAGATAATTAAGGACAAGTTAAATGCACATGATCCAAATTAAATACAAATGGATCCACAGGAGTTTTGTAATACAGCTACAAGTTTGGTGTGCTTACCATCGACAGCAAAAGCTCTGTGGAGAAGGTCCTTTGCAGCTCTGACCACAGCACTGACCACAGACAGAGCCCTGCTACAGTTCTTGTCCTCCTCATTGGCTTTGCTCAGGAGCTGAGACTGGAGATCGCCATCGTACTCACTCCTTCAGCCACAAGAGAAAAAAACACAAGTCAGAAAAAAAAGAAATACTTTAGAGATTGGATGTTACAAAATGCTGATTTTGTGTTCACCTGTAGTATAGAATCTGTGGGATCTGTCCTCTGGTCTGGTTGGTCCCATTGCTACTCAAGCTGCAGGTGCTGAAGGTGAAGGACACACCATCAGAGCACTGCACTGTGGTCATCCCTCCATCGCCATTGGCTGTCCGGCTGCCGTAGTTTCGCAATCGCACAGCATATTTGACCCCCTCCTGCAACAGAATACATTCATCAGTGAGACTACATGCATTTTAACCAACCCAGCACACAGTAGTAGAAAGAAACGAAAGAAAATAGCACGTCACATTCTAGAATTTGTATCCAACAAAAAAACATATGCATGAATTATTGTCTTGAGACCCTGTGTACCTTGAGTGGTACGGCCTTGTCCAGGCGAATCTCAGCAATATCACTGGGAGAATCATCAGTGCTGTAGGTGCCCTTCACCAACTCTAGTGACGTCCACCTGTGAGAATGTGCCGAGTCCCCTGGGTGCTCTGTCTGTGCCTGAAGGTTGAGGGATACAAAGTTTGTTAAAATGTAATGGAATTGAAGATAAATGTTGTAACTGGTCAAGCAACATGAAAATATATTTTTTAATTCAATCAAAAATGAGCAGAAAATTATTATTATTTACTTACGTCATCAGCCAGAACCTCTAGTTCATACTCATGGATTCCCCCTCCTCCGTAGACACAGACGCCCACCAGCACAACGCCTGGCTTGTCAACTGTCAGACAGATGGCATCCGGGGAGCCATTGCCTGTGTTCCAACTCCGGCCCTGGCTTGTTTTGGTGAAACGGTTAGGAGATGCTTTCACTGAGTGGAGTGAGTTCAGCCCATCAACCTAATAACCAAAAACACAACAACAGATGTAGCCAAACATATCAAACCTATTTCATAACCACATGGGGCTTATAAACTCATTTGAGGAGGAAGACTGCAAAAGTTTTGCAGCAATATTAGCACACAATGATATCCTTTATAGAAACCATGTCCTCCATCCTCTAAATAATGACTGTCCTACAGTAGAATGCAGTATGCAGACCAAAGCATAAAACAGCAATTAATTTCAAACATTGCTGTACAAGTAATGAAATGTCATGTGAATATGAAGATCAGTAATGTCTTTTAATTAGAGACAAAAACAGAAAATGGTCTTTAAAAAATACATTTTCTGAAACAAACAAAACAAAAATGTCTGAGATTTGGATTGCAACGGATCACAAAAGACACAGTTTGGATAGTTATCATGGTTTTGAGCCACTGACCATAACATTTTGGGACCAACCAAAAAAATAGTGCTGTGTTAAATACATTTTAAACTCCATGCACTACTTTGGTTGTAATGTAGCCACCCGTCTTTGTCCGTTATCACCACTCTGTAGTCTCACTCATATCCCGTCCACACCACTATCTTATTGGTTACATGTTACAAATAACCTTTCAACATGTACAACTACTGTGCCACAGATGGGCAAAGAGACTGAGCTGCTCGAGTAGGCGAGTTGTGTCAAAGAAGAGGCAGCAGACATTGCTGAAATTGAAATAAACATCACAATCTTATGATCTGTTTTTATGATAACAAGCAGGCCAAGTTTCCCAGTTACACCACTGGAAATGGCCATGGTTACAGCCTATAGGATTTCACTTCAAATTGACAGCTTTTAAATCGCTAATTTCACTATAGAGTAAAACACAGCACACATCTGCTATCTTTGCACAGCGAGTCTGCATTGAGATTTAGGTAATTATTACCTGAAATAGTAACAGTGGCAGTAAAACTGTATTTCACACTGTGATGGTTAGATTTTGCAAATTAATCCACGGTTCACATGCGTGCCAAACTGGGGGGGGGTCGATATGAATCAAGAATCACCTACGCTTAGTTACACCACTATCTGAAATAAAAACATCTTGTGTTTGGAGCGTGTTAATACAAACTGTTACTATTTATATCAGCCTGCTGACTAAAGAGAGCCAGACACAACTGCAGAGGGACCTATCCAGGTGCTCTGGGGAGGAAGAGCTGTTTCCCTGACAGCAGACTGGAGAGAAAAAAAAGTGCCCAGTGTCGGTCACTATGGCAACGAGAGCTTGAAGTCCTGACTGCAGTACATGACTATGCATGTGAACAGAGAGAGTGATGATAATTAAATGAAGAGTGTGAGGGAGGGAGAGTGACGGATATCTCTCCCATCCACTCAATGACTCAGCATACTATACAAAAACAACAAAGAAAATCCATTTTCCTCCTTCGTGCTGCTGATTCTTTTGGCAACAGTAAAAACAGCACCTTGTTCCAAGCAAAAGCGTTCACTGTGAAAAGTGAGTTTGATTCGGCATGAGTAAGGGAAAAAAAAGAATGAGGAAAGACATGTTATCTCGTCGACAGATCCCATCTACAACTTATAGACCTGGACTGTGATGAATCTGATTTTAAAGGAATTTGAAGCAAGACAACAGAGGTCAACAACAAAGACACCACAGGTGAGAATTTTGTTTACATTCCTGAAACAAAAAGCTCCATAAGAGCACCTCAGGACACTAAACTTGAGTATATGAAAAGCCCTGTGGCCCTACACACATGCCTTGTGTGTGTGTGTGTGTGTGTGTGTGTGTGTGTTTGTTTGTTTGGATGAATGCCATGCATTAGTGCGAGTGAAGTTACCTCGGAGCCCAGGGCAGATGCAGTGAGCTCAGAGACAATGGAGGCCAGCAGACCACAGGTGTTGGAGACCAGGTGTGGCGAAAACAGTTCCACCTCCTTCCTCAAACTCTTCCTCACCGGCAGCACCACAATCACCAGCATCTTCTCCAGCACCTCCCGGAAACTGGTCATTCCCATCAGGTTCTCCTCCGTCTATGTGAGTAATAAATGGGAAAAATACATGCCAACATGTTCTCCATCCATCATACATTTCCTGGTTCGCAGGCTGCACCCATGTCCACCAGTTTTTGAAGTAAGGACACCTGAAGTAAAATTTATGACATGCAAAAACTCACATGGCTTAGCTTCTCCATATGGGCCACCAGCAGGGGGAAGCGGTGAGCGAGGGCAGAGTCATTCTCTGTGCTGACTTGCTTGACCAGTGAACGCAACAGCACCTCCCCATCATACGCAATGGGCAGGATGGACGTCAGCTTGACAGAGGTGTTGCAGAGAGCCGACATGACAGCCGCCAGCAGACGGCTGCTGGATGTTCGAAAGTTGGCCTCAGCAATGTCCTAAAAAATACAGAGGATTACAGATTAATTCATCAGAGAAATTAAGCTCTTATTATTCAAACATTTTCTACAATTTTCATTTAACAACGTAAGGCTAAGACTTCTTAGTAAGTTATGGATTTGAAACATGTGAGCTGAATTCTAAAACTGTCTTAACCATCTTTGTAGCTTAAATAACTGGTGGATAACAATGAAGAAAATCATCAACTATTTTGATAATAAATGCTCATTGACTTTTTATACATCAAACCAAACTACACTATTGATAGAAATCAATAGATTCATTGCCAATGATAACAATACTGTAACTAGATTCGGTCATATTTACAATTCCTTCTACAATGACACGGTCTGCTGTCACTGACCTGGTCCAGGCAGTTGAGCAGGTCACAGAGGCAGGCCCACTGCAGAGCCGGGGTTGGGTAGAAAGAGTGGAAGCAGGCAGTGAAGGTGTTGTGGCACTCCTGCAGCACAGCTTCCAGCAGGGTTAAAGGTTGAGACAAGTAGCCCTGGGGGTCATTGTCCAGCTTGGTCAGGCAGTTGTCCATCCCTTCTGACAGGATCTTCTTCAACAGGCTGCGCGTCTTTCCCACGCATTCTGCCAGCTTGCTTGACTCCTCCACTACAGCTTTTGTGCTGGCTGGAAATCAAAGAAAAAGGGAGATAACTATTTGAGACATAGAAGTCCAACACATACATGTTTCATTCTAAAATAAATGTAAAGATGAATATTGTCAATAGTTTTTCACAAAGAAAGGCATTTGTCATTTCTTAATCTGAATTAAAATTTCAGGTCATGATATATACACTGTAGTTTGTTTTTGCAACTCACTATATCGCCATTGACTGACTGCTGAGAACTTCTCTGTGTTCCTACCGGCAATGGGGAAGATCTCACAGATGTAGACCCTGAGCAAGCGGAGGCAGCACGTGCCAACAAAGCGCAGCCTCTCCAGGTCAAGCAAGGTGGCTGTGTACTGAAAGCCCTTCAGCCCTCGCAGCTCCTCCACACCCAAAACCAAGGTGGTCCAGCTCCAGTGGAGGATACTCAGCAGAGACTCAAAACACTCCTACAGAGAGACAGACGAAGACAATTACACATAGTACTGTAAAAAAAACTAAAAGCAGGTAAAACACTATTCATAACACAGAGCCAATACTCACCACTGAGACTGTTCGAGCGAATGAGCGTTTAAGAATATGGACTGGTTCACTGGTCTGCTGTTTCCCTTTAGATGCATTGCCATCATTTGATGGAAGTCTACAGTTGAAATATAAAGAAGCAATTAGAACAATTTTTTTGAAAAGCATAAATATAAAATTGCTAGCATCACCGTTTATAAAATGCGAGACATTTTCCTTACCTGTAAAGTAGCTGTGGTATTTGACCCGCATTAACATCTGTACCGTTGTTTGACTTCTTAGAGCTTTTGAACTGAAAGACCACACTAAAAGTGAAAAACAAAAAGACAAGTTAATGGGTTGGAACTATTATTCAAATCCAAACATTATATAACATCAAACATAACATCAAATGACACATCAAAATTTGCAAGCAGTATTAATCTATTATTTTTTTATTTATAATTTAGAGTACTATCTATATTGTGAAATCAGTTTTACCCATCATCAGTAGTAATGGTAGCCTGTCCATGGGAGCCACAGTCACTGCTGGGACCAGACACTCGAGCCCATGCCACATACCACCAGCCCAGCTGCAGCAGCACTGGCTCATCAAACATCATGGCATATTTCTCCCTAAAATTAAAAAAAGAGACATAAGTTAATACCCATGAAAGTTCTTTGCAAACAATAGTTGTGATAACTAAGGGCAAACATAGAAATCTATAAACCTCACCTAGCAGCACAGTCATAGGCCAGAACGTCTGTCTCTGCCAACAGATCACCATCTGTCTCATGGTCACCGCCGTCAGGTCCCAGCTCAAAAAGCTACACAACAACAGAACAGAGTTATCAGATTGTAAACGCCTGTAATTTGAGGCCACAATTCCATTTAAACAATATGTGGTACATTATCAGTTTTAGGAAATGTATGTATTACAATGCAATTAATCCAAGCTTTGCTTTGTTTATGGTCAACTTGCTCTGTAATGTTTTTGGTGAGATACTTGGTAAGATCTCCAGCAGAAAACTGAGTAATGCTCCAACTCATAACGCATGTGCAACTTCAACTTTAATATTTTGCAGCAGCATATTAACTGTTGATTAAATGGCAGTCATGGCACAATGCAAATGACTCAAATTGTGGCCATGATGGAAAAAGAAAAATGCCTGAAATGGAGCATCACCGGACGGCTCACCTTGATCTTAGCAGTGTATTCCCCCCGTCCGCCGAACAGGCCCAGCCCACCCAGCAGGATGTCTGCATCAGCACAGAAGCGGATGGCCTCCACAGAGTGGGCCGAGTAGCCCCAACCACCACCGTGACCTACAACATCACACATCAATACATATTTGCAAGGTACACAAAAGTTGTTTGGACAACTTTGGCTGTTGTGAATAGGATGATGAACTGATCTGAACTGATTATTTATGTTTCACATATTCTGCAGCTTTGATTTAAAAGAAAAAACTTAAGTCTAGATTAATCTAATCACAGACCAAAACACATAAAGGCCAAATGTGTCCCCTGGTTACTTCATACATCATTTACTATGTATGCTGTACAAAGAACCCACTTACTCTCAAAGCGGTTCACCACACTGTAGTCCTCCTTAGAGTAGACCTTCATCACTGCCTGGGTTTCTTCCTCGGCGCTGGCTACACCCATCTTCAGCTCTTGCATGGCTGCCAGCGTATCGAGGCAACCTAAGTGGATAACCCAGTATACTTCCTCTTAGTATCACTCTTTGATTGAAATTCATAACCTAAGCATTCCTGCAGACAGTTAATCACATGGAAGGCTAAAATCCAAGAGAAAATCTGTCTCTCAAATCAATTTTCCCAAGAATGAAAGAGAACTGATGAGAGAATGGAAAGTATTAAATTTGTGCTTCCCAAGAAAGAATATAAGAATTATTTTAATTTCACCTTTGGCACAGCAGAATTAAAAATGTATAATGACTGTTAAAGTTGAAGGCTTCCACAGAACCTTTCCATATGTCAAAATATGGTAATTGTATAAACATTAACAAAAACACAAGTTTTAAAATAAATAATCTTTCAAACAGGGCTCAGAATGATGAGCCACAGATGATTCAATGAACAGCAATGAAATCAAATTACTGTTCACATCTGCTTTGAAGAACCACAGATGTCGGCACTGTCCATCTTCATTTGTGTTGTTGCGCTTATGTACATATTCATAAGACACCAAGGCATTCATAAAATATTAATATGACCAAAGACTGCAGATGGGCCGATGAAGGAGGGTTACCAAGAATGTGGAGTGCTCCGTGAGAGCGAGTAGTGGTGGCATGTGATCCTGAGGGCAATGCAAGCTCTGGACTGAGGATGCTACAGCGAGCCTGTAGATCTGTAGCAGAGGGCATCCTGGCATCAGCTATCACTGCATTGTAGCACAGCATCTCTCTTGAGATTGGCAGGAACCTATAAGCATGTAGAGGACCCGGGACACGGGGAAGGTGTTAAAAATCAAAAGGGACGAGCTACAAGCTTAACTGTAGGTTATTTTAACTCAGTCTTCAAACTTGGGGTTAATAGTGCACAATATAGTACATGCAGGTTCACCAAAGTTAAACCAAAGTGCGCGCATTTTTTTGTTCTGTATAAACCTTGAACTGACCTCCATATGACATCATACACAGGGTCCAGACACAGGCCAAATCCTTGCAGGTCCTCTTGTTCAGAGTCATTGAAGGTCCTGCAGCTTCCATCCATTTTGTTGATAAGCAAGCATTTAAATGGAGGCGGTTCAGACACAGAGGAGGGCACAAGGCCAATGATGTGTTTGCTGGCAAAGATCTCTGAAGTAGCTAGGACATGAGAGTTGATAAGAGCCTCATCGATCCGCAGGAACGTTTGGTCTCCACTGGCACCAATCCAGGTAGCCTTACGTCCGTATTTGGCACCGATGTTAGGCATGGGAGATGGCTTGGCATTCCAGTAGGGCATGTCTAGGATGGGCCGGCCAAGCTGCCCTTTCTGAAAAATAAGGAGATACATATTCACTCTCTGGAGCAGTTTATGGTCAGTTATATCAAAACAGGTGTAAAGCAATGAGCATTTACTTCAATAAACAAGTACTACCATCATCACTTAGGGGGTAAATAATGACTGTTCAGATTTCAACAAGAATTCTGTGCCTTCTAGAAAAGCAACACATTGCATCAAGGATGATGTTTTTCTTACCGAGAAGCTGCCAAATGTGAAAACCTGCCCATCCACGAGGAGAACGGCTGTGTGGTTACTGCCTGCCGTCACCTGTACACTGGGGCCTGGAAGTGCCTGCACCAGAGTTGGAGAACCCCTAGCAGGTAGAAACATCAAGTTTAGGTTGTGTGTCCACGTGCAGTGTGGTCCATTTATGTTTACAATTAAATTCAAAATGACAAAGTAATACTTTGGCCTCACATTTCTCTCATCTTACTTGAAAAACTGGGCTGAATTACTGTAACAAATGTTGGCTTGTAGTACCGACTAAACACATATCTAACCACAAACATTGCGATGCCCCTTCCTGATCATTAGAGTTATGGGTATTGCAGTATTGCACATAGTCTTTCACACTAGGCAAACAGACTCATCTCTCAATCTCGTTAGCATCACTTAATGTGTATAGGACAATAAAAAGCCTATATTTTATTTCAACATGAACAGTAATGAAGTACCTGGAGTTGACATCTCCGTGTCCGAGCTGCCCATGTTGGCCATAACCAAACGTGTAGACATCTCCATTCTCCATCAAGACCACTGTAATGAAACACAATCATGACAACTATTTTCTTATTCTTTTTACTTCTAAGTCAGCTGCTCTTGTTAGAAGTTTCAATAGGGTGTCTTAATATCATAGTCTTAAAACCTTTTCAAGACAATTTTTCAACCACATTTAAGACTAACAAATCATCCTTTTCTTATTCAAGCAGCAGTGATATACATGCAATCCTGTGCAAAGGTAGGTTATAAGTAGGAATATGGTTTTAGAGTAAATTAGGTTAATACAAATTTTGCAAAGAGGTGAGTGCAATAATGAAGAAAAAAAACAGTATAAGGTTCAGTGGTAGTTAAAGATTTAAAGATTTGTAACATCCGAGGATGTCTTTCACTCAGAGAAGCTTGACTCACTTTGAGAAAAAATAAATTATAAGATGGATAAATTAAATAAGATAAACTGCTTTTGCCAACTTAAACCTCTTTTAAGACTATTTAACGACTTTCAAGGCCTTATATTTATCAAATTTAATCAAAGAAATGAACCTACCTGAGTGGTGAAAACCGCAGCTGACCTGCACAGCTCGCAGTTCGCAGTCAAATCTCACTGCCCCTGGTGGGTAGGTGGTGATTTTGCTGGCATCCTTCTCTCCTCGCTCGCTGCTACCGTCTACAAGGCAAACACTCAAGTCAGCACATTTGACTCGAAAACAGGGACAGAGAGAGTGAGGTTAAGTGGCAACTTCAGACCGCAGAGGTGGACGTCTCTGCACAGTCCTGGAAAACGGAGCTGGAGGGAAAAGAGGACTCAAAAGAAACAGGGAGAAGGGGGAAAAGCATGCGAAACGGAAACAAGGGAAAAACACCTCTACAACAGAAAGGCTTTTGGCAACCAGTCCTATTACAGATGGACAGATGGTTTGTTTAGCATATAATTTGATATTCATTTTAACATCTGTCTGTGTTCAATGAGGAAGAGGAAATCTGGTTTACCCTGAGCCCTGTTTAAGAGGTCACGGCTGTGGTTTGTGAGTGGACAAAGTTGGATAGAGACCCATGCATTGCAGCATATATAATGACTGTCAATACCTTTTTGGACCAGGAACCAGCTCATTGTGGTTTACCTCTGTAACTGAGGCCAGCCAGATGAGCTTTAGGTTTCAGTACTTCACAGAAAAGGGCTCATGGTCCAAACATTCACAAGGGAGGATTGAAAGTTAAGCTCAATGTCAGTGAAAAAACAGAAGTGCTCTAACACAGACATCCAAAGCACACTTGGTTTATCTGGAGGTCATAGACGGAAACCCCAGGATTGTCGCTGAGAGAATTTGGAGCACCCTTTCCTCCTCATTAGTGTAAACGCATAAAGACGGATGCTCAGGGGAGGTACCCCAATAACCTAGCCCTACAACACCGTGTCAGCCACAACGAATCGTTCCGCAAAATGAAAATTATTCAGCAAAGTAGAACAGCCTCAATGTCTGAATAGGAAACCACTCATTCTCTGAAATAGAGAATCACTGTTTCCACGAAAAACAGCGGAACAATAAAACAAGCCACTTATCCTTAACAATGAGTTTCTATGAGGGGGGCGATTAAATATTACATGTTAAATGGATGCTTAGTATCAACAAGGGCACAATTCTTGCCCCCAAACTGAGGACTAGCCAAAAGTATCCACCAGCAGTTTCAGCACCAACAATTCGGTGAGAAAGGCAGCAGCAGCCTAGACAGGCAGATGTGATGTACAGACAGAAACACCAGCTGTTTTTGTAGATTTTATGCAGGCAAATACAATATAGTATGATATAGTTTTTATTTTTCATTTAAATTCTTTATTATGTTTTTTATTCATTTTTTAAAGAGACTGAGTGTTTGCCATTATATATTTCAGTTAACCTAAATGGTGTAATTGGTAGGAAATGGCCAAATCCTTAAATGGCTCCAAAACTACAGGGGCCAGCATAACCGCTTACTGTTTCTCAGTTTACAGTTCACTGTGGCTATCTTTGGCTGGAGCGACAAGCTGCCATTAGCAAGTAACTCTGTTAGCTGTGGACTTAAGTGGTCCTAAAGAGTGGTGTAGCGATGACATGTTTTTGTAGGCTAACCAGATAGTTAGCATCGCCCTTGTTTCCTTGACAAAAAGCTTACAAGATTTTTTTATAATTTATTTTGGAATATTGCCGAAAATAAGCTCTGTGGCACACACAAGTTTATGATGTTTTGTTCAGCAAGATGATGTATTTTATGTCGTGGAACAAAATGTGTAAATACCTTAAGCCTGTGGTAACCAAAGGCCTTATTTCAGACATTTAACCCAAAACCAATTTTAAAAAACTCAGACTTTGAGACCGATTTCTAGGCTCTAGAATTCCAAACTACACCACTCTATTAGCTGACAGGGTTCATCGCAGGCAATGAGACTCAGCAGCCTCCAAGTGAACATGGCTGGACAACAGACTGGGACTGAACACAGCCTCTGTCACTGATGGTTGCCAGTTTGAAGACAGTGGTTACACTACAAAAAAAAAAACTACGAGGCTTAAAGTGGTATAGTATGAAAGGATGGGCCGGGGCTAGCTGACTTCAGTAGACGTCTCTGCAACACAGTACACAAAAGTCTTTGACATCACGTCAATAGTGTTGTTTCTTCACATCCTGTTGATAACGTGAGCTAATTTTCTAATGTTTTAAACTATTCTGGCCATATCTACAAATTGCCCCTTTAAATTATTTTGTTCTGAATACTGTTAATTGTACAGAAAGAGTTCAGAAGGCATCATCGTCATTGTGCTTCCCCCTTCTGGTTTCTTTAGAAAGAAATCAGCTTGGCTGGGCTGAGATTCTGAGGACAAAACAAAAGAAGTAACCTACAAATACAGGTTGACTGTGTTCTGTTGTTGCTGAATCATAAATGTGAAACTGATATTATTTAGATATCAGATGTTCATTGATTGAATAGTTAGCTTCATAAAAGTAACTCCAGACAATGAACATGTGGCCTGAAAAACTTAATGTTATGCCAGATTCACAGATGTGTAAATATGAGTGATTTCTAAGCACCATGAGAAGCTTCACATCTAAAATATGTATTTTAAAAATAACAATTCTGCTCCCTTCCACCTGAGTCATATCTGTCAGTTTGTCATTTATCAAATCTTGCTCTCCCCAGTGCTCGCTGTTTTGTCTGCTTGAAATGCTGCTGTGTGACAAAATCAGCTGCTACGGGAGTGATGGTAAATCCAGTTAGACAAGGACATTGATTTCTGTTTAGGTGTAAACAATAGCAGCGGGCAGAGCAGGCATCCTACTCAGAGAATTAGAACTGTTAAACTGGAAAATGAGTCAGCATAACAGACCAAAACTTAATTGTAACCTCAGTATTTCCTATGCTCACAACGCAACATAAAGTTATTCAAATGGAACCAGCCTGTTGAGATTGGTCTTTGACCCGGTCTAAAGGTTTCACAGTGATTTCCCCACCGTGAGTCACAGCGAGTCCTTCTTGCCAACAGGCTACACTGATTGTTACCATGACACCTTGTGACGGCATAAGAGTCCTGCCGTCAAAGAGTGAGAGAGGAGGTGGACGGGACAGCCAGACTGGGAGATGAGTCAAAGGGGTGTCTCTGCACCCGTTGAGTTAGTGAAGACCATAGTACCTTTGTGCTTGTCCCGTTTATGCCTTAGTGCCTGAAGGGGTCTTATTCTGGCTAGGGCCTGCTCACGCTGGTTCATAAAAATGGGACCAGGAAAAACAAGGGGGCCTGGGGGAGAAAGAAACTTTCACATGCATGCACAATGCTGACAAATGGGAAAGAACACATGATAATACTGCACCACAACAATGCACACACGCTGGAAATAATTACGACACAAGCAAGGGGGAAGTCACCAAGGCACAACACCCAAGCTCACTCAGCGCCTGAAAGTTATTCAAAACTAAAAAAAAGAGATGGACATTCTGTTTGTAGCTTCACCCTATTCATTAACCTCCACTCCCACCTTCTCACTCTCCCTGAGCCTGTGTTTGTGTCTCTATCACAGAAACTTAACTTCAATAAGCAGAAAAAAACAGCTATTTCCTGGACACACTCAGTTTAGCCCTGCTCCATACCTCTGCCCTCCTCCAGCCTGTGTCGCCGATTGATCCTCTGTCGTTTCTCCTCCTGCCGGATCTGAATGTGCTCCTCGATGTTCACTCCTGGAGGGGGAGGGACAGGCACAGCTGAAAACACATAAGGCCCCAGGTACAGGCAGCCCAGACAGGATGATGGAGGAGGAGGGAAGACGGAGCAGAGCAGAACAAAACAAGACACACATCAATGAGTGATGGAGAGAGGTGATGGAGAAGCAATGACTCTGCACAATACGAGAATAAAACAAAAGGATGAGCAATGACAACTGTGCGAAAATACTGCATCCAAGCAAATGCAACAGACAGTGTGAAATGTGTGGCACAAGCAGCACACTGGCATAGCTGAGAAGGACATAAACTGAAGCCTGCACACATCCCTCCTCAGTACATTCAAGAATTCTGATCAAACATTGAGTATCCAACATACTGCAAACCACTGAAAATTGGAATGTCACATATTAGGCATGAGATTTTAACTTTGGCTTTAAGCAAAATTGAAACGATGTGAGTGGTGACACAGGACAGATGTAAATATTGTTTGAATAATAGAGCAAAACAAGGTAGCATGAAGTCATGTAAGACATCAGTTGTCATACCTAGCAGGAGGTCCAGTGGAATCATCTCTTTCACAGCATCAAAGATGCCTCTCTGTCTGGCCTCTTGACCATCCAGCTCCCTGGCACAGGCCTTGCAACAGCCACACGCTGAGCAGCCAGACTCTCCAGACCCACAGCCGCAGATACTGGTTGATAGACACAGACAGAAAAAAATGTCACATTACATTCACATATTCCAGGTTACCATCTCGAAAGTATCAAGATTTTAACAAAAAATTGAGAAAATCAGCAAAAGAAATGTTCCCATCCACTACCTTTATGTGATTTGGTGTGAGTGATGTGAGTTGGTTAATTGTGATAATTGAGATAGGCAGTAGGTGGTGCCAATTCTAACTAAGACAGCGACAGTCAAACCTCAAATGGTGAAAAACAAATGTGGGACAAACTGGAAATATGACATTTCAGTCAGTCAGTTTCATGTCTTCTTATCCAGAAGAGGTGTTTCAATCGCTCACTAAGTGCATTAACTTTTTTTTTTTAAAAGAAAGCAAAAAAAATCTAAAGCAGGCAGAAAAACTTTTTTCCAAAATTGAGGACATTTTTGTTTTTTATTTATGTTGTTTCCATCAACCTTTTGTAATGTGATGATAAACAGAAGTGCTGCACAGATATTGTCATGACCACCTTCACCTCTTCCAGTGTTTGTGTTGTCTTACCCTCCTGGTACTCTGTCCGGCCGTCCACTGCTGACACAGCTGGCACCGTAGCCAGTGCAGTCTCCACACACTGTGCAGACCATGCACTGGTCCAGCTTCCACTTGTGCATGCCTGGCTGGCACATCATGCTCTTCTCTTCCTTCTCTTCTAGCTCATCCTCCAGGTCTTCATCCATGGCTGTGGCCATGCTCTCCACACCAAAAGCTACAAAAACCAAACACAATGCCATCAGACTGAGCAATAGCACAAAGTGTATATAAGACAGTATGCTGTTATGTGTTTTTGTTTGTCCATCTGCTCACCTTTCCCTGCCTGGCTCATAGATCCAGTGTCTCTGCCACACTGGCCTTTGTTATTCACCCCAAATGTCCACACTTCACCGCTCTTGGTCAGAACACATGTATGGGCCTTACCCATGGCAACCTGAGTTACAAAGTGACCTTTCAGGTCTGTCACCTGGCCTGTGGGGAAGAAAGTAGGATTATGATCAAAGTGAATAACATGGCTTCAAACTGTGAAATATTTATAGACAAATACATGTTTATTCTTAAAAATCTTTCATCTGTCATTTTCAAAGAAATGAAACTACTGAAATATCACAGAAAAACTCCTGTCCCAGTTAACTCACAGGTGCTGTCACTGTAAATAGCGTCTTTGCCAAACATGTAGAGCTCCCCATCCTTGGTGACAATGCTGCTGCTGCCATTGTTACAGGCAGTATACACCGCTGTCTTGGTCTCTAATTTAATCATCTTCTTGGGCTTGTAAGGCTTGGGCTGTCTGCGACTTTTCGCTGCAACAGAAAATAACAGACATGACCTTCAGAACTGAGGTGGCTTTGATTTCAAGTTTGATTTAGTGAGACAAAGGTCAGATAGAATCAATTGTTGAGCTGTTTTCACACAGTTTGAAATCAACTTACTGGATTCTCCATCCTCTCCCTTGCTGGCAGAGCCTGTAAAGAACACACTTCCATCTTCAGCCACTAGCAATGCGTGAGAACCATCGTGGCCGACTGAGAACTGAGCGATCTTGGGCGACTTTGTAACGGGCAATTCCACCCATTTCCCTGCTGACGGGCCACCCTGCTTTATACCCAGGCTCTGGTACTTTCCTGTGTAGTAAATCTGTGAGGGTAAGATGAGGAAAGACAATTAAGACAACAGTTTTCTCATAGTGGTCATTTCTGAGGAACTAAGGCTCTGTAGTTTTTCTATTTTGTGGCAAAAGCTTAGCAAGGGTTAATTTGTTTCGCACTGTGGCAGCCAACAACCCTGCTACACCAACACAGTGTTCCGAGTGAAAAAAATAAGGACCCTCTGTTTATTGATAGTATTTTAGTCTGAACACAGCCTTGTCCCACGTGTACAGCACTTGATCAATTCAAACAGCAACTTGTGATGATACATGCACAAAGGCTGCTTCTGGAGGTGAGAGAGTTTTTATAACTCACATCATTTGACATGCACTTTGCAAATTACACAACTGCAACAGCATTGTATGCAGAGACAACAGTAGCTTGTAAACCTCTAACAGACGGTCTTTGACTCCTTTCCTAATATCACATGTCTGGCATAATGTCCAGCCCAATTGATGAGTGAACTTTGTGCCAAGACACAGGTCAGCTGCTCCTATTTTTACCCATCCAGCCGGCCTGGGTTAGGGTAATCTGCAGATAAAGAGTGCTGTGAGATTAGGGCCTCTACACAGACACAGAAATGTGCAACAAGCAACTGCCGTGGACTGTTATCTACAAAAGAGGCACACTGCACCACACCTACAGTACCTACGCACACTCAACCACACCCTCCACACACCCAAACAAAGCACATAGCTAGCATTCTCATCTTACTAACACGGCTTGCATAAAAATGTGAAATGTGCCTCCTAACAGTGATTTGACCTACTTTGATCGATTAAAAACACCCTGCAATCTAACTCTGAGTCAAGTAATATGCAGAGTTGATTCCTCCAAAAGCCTCCCTATGCAGACAAACATAACATCTGTGCCGTTTACTCTACCTCCATTCAGATCCGTTATCACTTTATTCACTTTGTGTCTGTACCCTTACATTACTTGATTAACAACAAATCTTCCCTCTCATTGGGCCCTAATGTGTTTTTCTGGAGGTAGACATTATACTGCAGGGCAGAGCCACTGCTTAGCTGGGTGAAATACTCTAATCACTTCCAGTTAGTTAAGCACGTACGTCCCTTTACAAGCTCAGGGTGCATATAACCACTAACAAGAGTAGGGTCCAGAGCACAATTAACAGTGCAAAGACATTAAGAGATACAAAAAAACAGCTCCCTCAATCTGTATTAAAAGAATTTTAAAGACGATTTAGCTCAGAGGGTCATCAAGTGTTTCCAAAACAACAATACAAGTCTTATTGTTATTCTTATTATAGCCTGATCCAAGGAAAATCTGACTAGCTAACAACACACAGATGTTATGAACTAACTAAGGGAATGTTAATTTAGTACAATGGGCTTCATGTGGCCAATGTGACACAGAACGAAGACAAATCATGGCTTAATGCAATTAATTTAGAGCCTTTTCCCTAGGTTCACCCTCTAAAGAACAGGGCCTGTCATTAGCAAGCCAAAAGCGGTTAGAGCTCAGTGGTCAAATCTGTTCCAACATTCATTTTTCTTAAACATTTTAGGCACAACAACAGAGATGATGATCGCGCTCACCTTTCCCGAGGCAGTTTTCATCAGAGCAAACTCCCTGCCTGCTCCAAGCAATGCCGCCTCCTCATCAAAGCCTGTGCCTGAGAGAACAACATAGTATTTAGAGACAAATACGCAACGAGACAAGGTTGTAAGAGTATGCTTGTTTTTTATACCTTTATGTGTCTGAACAATTTGCCACCTTGTCTTCACATACAAAATGATCTTGTAGCAGGTGTACGTATGCAGATCTGAACGTATGCATCTGAAGACATCATGCACATATTTTATATTACTCACTGATGATGTGCAGATCCTTCTCGAGGTCAAAGAGAGAGATGCCGCAGGCGTGCAGACATTTCCTTGCCAGCTTTAGCTGCAGTTCCTGCTGCAGGGCCGGGTCTGAGCTCATAGTATAGATCCGCACCACAAAACCATCCTGCAGGAGTCAGGGCCAACAGGAGGAAATGCTGTTTAGTTTCATGATACCCAACAATGTTAGGGAGCAAAATGCCACCAATTTATTGAAAACATTTCCCCACTTTTCCCCTAACCCACCTATGAATGAGTCAAGCTCTTAAAGCAGCAGTTCAAACTTTAAAGACATACACACTTATTCACATTTCTGCCTGTGTACGTGGCTGTAAGTGCATGTGCGTGTTTTGGTACAATTGGGAATGAGGTAAGTCATTACAAATGGGCCTCACATACCCCCCACACACTATAATTTATGCGCTGGATGCAGTTTGGATTAACACATAGATTAAAACCTTGTAGGAGCCTTAGATAAGTCTATCAACCGCAATATGTTTGGGGGTGTGGGGTGTTTTTTATATTAGTGGCTATCATAAATTAAAACCCAGCCATGTCAGTGTAAATAGCATATCCATTTATCTTAACAACACCAAGAAGGATGTGACACCTATCGACAACACGTGCTCAATGCAGAGCACATGACAGATGATGGCAACAGTCTGAGATATAGGTTAGTCACTGCAGTGGATGTGGCTGAGAGGGAAAATTTACAGGAAAGGAACAAACTCAGTAGAGGAACACAACAAGGAAATAATTGGGAGACAACAGGGACTATAAAAAAGGATGAAGGGTAACACGGGGTTGGTCTGGTTTCCACTGTGTGGTAATGATGACACTTGTGTATTGTGTTTTGATTCCTCTAGAGCAGCTGAGCACATGTGCCACTCAAATTTAATAAATCCCTCTATTCTCTGGCCAGTCCCACCCCCAACTTTTCCTCCCTTCATGTTACTTTCATTATCTGACTATCCCCTTAACCTCGACTAGTTTACAGACACCATCATCTTCTTCCCAGCATCTGAAAACATGTATGCATCTCAAGTGGTTTCCCTCAACCGTTAAGTGGTCTGTGCAGTGGTTGCATTTGCTTGCTGTTCACTTAAAATGCATGCAGCTTCTTAGGTCTCCCCAATCACCCACACACACAGTGTCCCACCCCCTTGATTAGCCTAGAAACTGCTATTCAGGAGGAAGGCGAGCTGCAACAGCAGATATATGGATTTCACATCTCCCCCTCCCCCACTGACATTACAGAGTGCTTATGCAGATAACTGCTTGAGAGATTAAGCTCTCGGGAGAATACCCACATCTGGTGCCACTGCCCTTGCTGCCACGCCCACATATACACAACACATTCACACACAGATAAACATAGACAAAGTTGCCCCCCCACCCCCTCTGTGGCACAGCTGGTGATCAGCTGAGGACCCTTCAAAGTGAGACTGGGGCCTCAACAGCAGGGGCAGTGACAGATGCTTCACTGGGCAGTTCAAGAGGGGTGACTACCCTCATTTTAACTAACAAAAGATTTGATTTTCATGAAAGAAACATATTTTAGAATGTTTTTTTTCCTCTTTAGTTGCATTAGATAAAGCAGGAGGACGAATGAGGAGCAGGAGATGGTTTAATTGTACTGGTGTGTGTGTGTAGAAATGACTGATGACAAGTGAGATGACCACACACATACATGGTCTGCATTTCTTTCAGCTCACAGACAAACACCTCTGAGACTGAGATTGACAGTCCAGTATGTAATGAAATTTAACAGCACTATAATTTTATATATAAAGATAAATACACATAAGTAAATAATGATGAATCTCCACCATGTTTCGAGCAGACATAGCAGTACAGCACAGTTTGTTTCTTAGTTCAGCTTTACACATAGGGGAAACCCTGACAACATTGCAGATTCTTCCCCTCTGGCATTCATTCAGTATCAAAATTTCAGTTTAAGAAAGATGATGTGGCTATTGTCATGATGATGACAAAATTAAACTTACATCTTTGCAGGCTGCGATCTGGTTGATATACTCTCCGTCTGTGAAGATGATGTTTTGTCCATCTGAATGTTGACCTGGAAAGAGCAATAACGTGACAGTGAATATACTCAATATTTTGTTTGTTGGAATAATGATGACTTATCTTCCTTGAGATGTTTTTAAACAAGGCGACAAGAAGTGTTTTCTTTGCACCTGGCATGATGACAGTTCCCTCAGGCTCAAGAGTCTCAGGGTTGATCTTCATGGCCGACATGGTGTGGTTACTTGTGTCCCGATACAACAAGTACCCCTGAGGAGACAACACAAACACTGATGCTGATCTACAATCAGTAAGGACTCCCTCCAAGCCTTACAGCTCACTTAGACATCATTTTCAGAATGATGAAGATTACACTGTATTTAAACAATGTATTAATACTCTCAATGTTAAACTAAGCAGTGATGACAATAACCAACATCACTGAAGTCATATGGAGGTCTAAGTTTAAATGTGACCTGAAGATTTTACATAATCAAAGCCACTTCACTGTAATGTTTGAGAGACACATCTTGATGGAGACCTACCTGAGCAAAGCCCAGCCATGATCTCTTCTCCTTTCGATTCCTGATACGAGATGTTGAGTTGTACACATGGCCCTGTGTGGCATTGATAACACAAGAAAACAATTATAAACACTGACAAATGTTAATATAATGCTGGCAGATGAAAATCAGTACACTACAAACACTGGCATTCGATGTTGGCATTTAATCTCTTAAAAGCAAGAGAATTCCGTTTTACAGCAAAATCGTGGCTGTCGCTTGCTGCCTCCATTCAATTGAGAAATACTGTACTGTAAATTGTGTCTTTGTGTTTAATCTTGATTTCAATACATGAACCCATGCACATAAATTAATTCAGATTTTAACATCTAATCTGAGCAAACAAGAGCTACTGAGCTACCAGAGCCTATTGACAGCACGTGCCCTGCTTTCTTGTATACATCAGTTGCCAGTCTATCAGGTACACCTCGCAGAGAGGTGATTATACAGACAGGTGTTTCTGTTATTTAGCCTACATCATTGGTATGAATGGGTTGGACAGAATAATAGAACCACCTGTCAGCATAATATGGTACATTTCAACAGCAACACAAACTACCTCCATTTTAAAATAGTTTATGCAAAAAAAAAAAGGAACATTATAACCTTCATGATGGGAGGATTTATGTAGGACTGTTTTAACAGACTGCGTTAGTTTTAGCTCAGCATTCATAGGCAACTGGCACTGAGAATATACATAGTTGGTGTCCTGTGAAAACTACCCAAAACCTGTCACTGAAGCATTGTGACAGCATTTTTAAAATAATCCACTTTAATTGTTTATTTATTTAAACTATTTTCCCAAACCTTATGGGAGCACTCAATCCTTAAGTCACCTGAAAACGTCTATGTCACCGAAAGATATGTGGTTATCATTCGACAGCAGAGTATGTGACCTGTGCAGAAGGACTTTGGATGGATCCCAGACCAGATTTATTTTTCTTTGGCCCTCATCTACCGCTCGATCCTGCCCTAGTTTCACTCCGCTCACACCTTGAGATGGAACTTGAAGCACGCCTAACCCAAAATGCATCTGTGTATTGTCACAAGCTGCTGCAAGCTCAACAACTAAGGTTTACAAAGTACTTTCTAAATGAAACTGAGAAGTCATACAGGTGTACTACTCCTGTTACACCAAAAGATGAATCTGCTGAGCAGATTTCATTTTGCAGATTAGTCCAGCTAGTGTTTAAACTGAAATTAAAATGCAATGCGGATTTCTTTTTTGGGGGAGTGAGCAGTGACTGATTTGAGTGGAGCGTGATAAAATCTGAGTTGAGCACAGAGCGATATCAAGCAGGGCAGCCTGGAGCTGATTTGAGCAGGGGAGCGGTCAGGACGAACAGCTCTGCGAGCGAGGAAGGGACATTCTCACGGCTCCACCACGCCAACATTCTCTTCTCAACAGTGACAATATGCATTTTTCTGTGCTACATACCCTGACCGTGCCACTGTATCCAGAGCCCACTTTGTAGAGTCCATCCTTGCAGAGCAAGTACAGGAAGGAACCATCAGTCTGCAGGAGACAGCGCTCGTCCTCGTCAATGGCCACCTCTTTCAGGACCCACTTGTTCATCAGGGCTGCGCGTTTGATGCCATTCCCAAACCAATCCTGGATTTGAATCTTTCCAACCAGGACAGCTTGTACACTCCTCTGTAGTGCGTTCAGTATGGTGGGCACCTGGTGAGATTGAGGAAGACAAAGAGGGTGCTGAAAGAGTGCAGGACTGCCAACTCTTAATATGACAAAATGGAGTGTATATTAAGAAGTAGATCATGCATGGGGGGAACTGGCTACTGAGTTTCTTTGCTGCTTGTCAAGTCAAATTTTCATATTAGTGGCTCAAACTGTGGTGACTGTACCGGCACATTGGCCATCTTCTCATTTTGCCTGAATGCATTTTCACACACACACACATTTCCACGGCAGGTATAACACACACGTCACTGATCTCACGGTTCTCACACACGCAAAGCCCACACTTCCCATCAGCCCTCCTTCCATTGTGATGATTCACAGTCCAGTCAATGCCTAAAGGATGAGCAACCAGGACAATAACACACACACGTCTCTTGGGGTTAAATGCATGAGGCTTTTAAGTCCCTCTGCAGCTCTGGTCAAGCGTAGGAATTTTATTCATATACAGGTAAAGGTGACACAATTTACGGCCACAAAGCCTGCATACAAAGTACTTATTGTTTAAGTTACAATTTTAGTTTTTAAAGCAGAAGCAATGAAAACATAGAAAGAAACCATGACAATAGAAATAGAGGACACGCTAAAGAGCTAGAGATGGAAGCAAACAGAAGGCCAGCTAATTGGGGTAGGAACGCAGGAAGGGTAACATAATCAAACAGGAGAATCAGAGTGGCTTGACATTTTCCAAAACTCAATTTGCACTGTCCAGACACTCCCATGAGCCTCTCTGCTCAGAGGAAATGCATGGAGGAGCCAGAGGTTACTTTATCCTTCTAAAAAGCACTTTGGCGATCTAAGGATTCCTACAAGTCTAAAGGAAAAACTTGGATAATAGATGGGTAGAAATTTCCTGTTGGAGATGGTTTGGAAAACATGACAATCCTAATTGATTTGGGTATGAAAGAGCAACGTCATTTCAGCTTGCGTTTCACTGGATACAGGAATAACGATAACCTGGAATTCTTCTTCCCATATAAAGATGTTTGTTTAGTACAGGACAGTAATCTGAACAGGTGGGTCGGCACACAAGATAAGATCTGATAATCTATGGTTAGTTGTGTAAGGAAAGCCTTACACGTGAAAAGAACATCTTGGACTGACTGACTCATATTCAACTTAATTCATCATTTGTTTTTCATATGAATGACAGAGAAGCAAAATAAAGATGAAGAATACAGTCAAATCACCAGACGTAGTCTAATTTTGTGTTAATTACCTGTATCGTCTGGCAGGCATGGCTGCCATTGTTGGTGAGGATGGCAGACACGGCCTGCAGGATTTTGCCGGTGTCGCCCCAGGCCACCACCAGACTGAAGAGGCAAGCGCAGGACAGAGCAGTGATGGCCTGTCCTGTTGGATCATTCGGCCCTGTGCTGCGGACTGTGGTCTCCAAAAGCAACTGGAAAAGAGACTCTGAGGAAGCATACAAGTCAAAGGCAGGTTAGATATTTGCATTTGTATTTTTGTATGTAAGGCTGAAATATAATATTAGAAATAATTTACAATATAATGCAGTTCAATGCAACACTGCAAAGTGATCATTAGGCTTCACAAACGAATTTGTTGCAGGGCAATTATATTGAATTGCATTGGACTGTTCACTTGCACCAAATAAACTCTTCTGCATGTGTATTTTCAGCCTTACCTAGAACATCAGGAGGCTCGGTCTGAAAGCCTTCAGGCTGTTGTCCCTGCAGCATGTCCAACAAGGCCTGCAGGCTACGCAGGCACAGTGAGGGGTGAGAGAACCGCGTCTCTTTTATCAGCTCAAATACCCCACACAGGCCAATGCCAATGATCTGCACATAAACACAGAAGCATATTTGTATGAGCTAATGAACACCATGATGTCACACAACAGTTTGACTTTAATTGGAATGTAAACACAATTAATAAACAGACTTTTGGAATGGATGTTTTCTTTGAATAGCATGGCCTAATCACCCTGCAGTACAACATCCTACATTGAGCTGGGGGCCCACAGTATGTCCTGTTACTTCCACTTCAACATCCCCTGTTAACATTTGGAATAATGACAGTCCCACTTGAGTGCATGGAGAAGGGAGGAAGGCAAAGGAGTTTGGCCTAGAAAAGAATGTAATTCTCTCTCTCAGTATGGCTTGTTAGTGATTCAAATAATGCTTTAATGTCCCTTCATGTATCAGTGAAGAACTTGGATTGCAACAGTGAATTGAAAGCTAAGCATCAGTGTACAACTAATAAAAAAGTACAAAAGAGCAGAAAAGCAAAAGTTAAGATAATGTCAGTTAGAAAATACATAACAAGACATGTACTATACTGTGCACAAAAAAGGAATATAGATTAACGACAAAAAATAGACACTCTAGCCTGTTCTATTGTAGCTTCTTAGATTATGTAACTGACATTATACTTCGTGAGGGCTTACAGGCATTTGGTCAGTGTTACTTTTTTTACACACACATACACACACACGCACCACACATGGTAGCAACTGTAATTGAACTGAAACTAAACCTAAATCCCCCCAAAATATTATATCAACAGTAGCCAATTTATTTTGGATGATAAGTTTGCCGTTATAAAAATTCTAAATTAAACCTATCCATCTGTGCAAAGTCCAGTCATTAACTGCTAACCAACATGCAATGTGCACATAACACAACCTAAAATCAACATACAATCCTCTGAACAGCGACACACATTGCAAATTCATAAAATTGTACAATGTTACAGTGCTGTCACACTGTAGAAAGTCCTGTTGTAGAGAGCCTTAGATAAAGAAAAGTGGGGCATAATGCAGGTATTTCTTGCATCCTAATCCTAACTTCTGTTGAACAATTTATGTTCAGCTCAGTAATGGTGCCCCAGCTGCCTCCCTTGGATGACCTCAGAATTGTTATTGTGCTATTACAAGGCAGAGGCCCTTCCTAAAGTCAGTGAACATCCTTTACTTCCATCCATAATTCTACCATTTATGGCATGGACAGAAAACACATTTTGACAAATTGCCTCCCATATACTTTGGTGTCATAATTTACCCTCTATTTTCTGTTATCAAAGAATGGGCAATAGGCCCGTTTACTGACAGAGCAATAGGATCATAGGTAATGCAGTAGGCAGCCAAATGAAAACAGTCAATTTAGCTCATAGACAGCGAATTCGAAAATTGTACTCATTACTGATGGTATTAATTTTTTCCCATATGCGAGAAATTGCTTAGATTTTAAATAAAACTGACAGCCCTGCTATGGAGTAACAAAGATAAACCAATAGGCTCACAGAGTAGTAGAGGGATTTGGGGTAACAGAGCAGAGGCTATAATCCTCACATGATGGGCGTTTCAAACCTCTGTTAAAGTGTCTTCAATTATCACACCAATAAAAAGGATACAAGCCAAGAGAGATACAGGATTGTTGCATCCCGAAGATAAAGAGCACAGGCTGGCTTTCTCCTTGATACCGTGCGCTGTTACCACCACATAAACAGCCAATTCTACCCCCCGCTCATACCTTTGGCAGCTTCACGGCTGGCTCACGGTACTCTTCTTCCTCCTCACTGTCTGAGTCCCCACTCTGCACCGAGCTCCTGGAAGCCAGCGCCAGGGAGGCCTCTCTCTGCTGCCAGTCCAGCACACAGTGCCGCACATTGCAGTAGACGTTGAATGCAGATGGGTTGCTGTGCAGCTTGATGTCCGGCACACAGAGGGCTCCATCTAGACTCTCAGCCTGCAGAAAAACAGAGTAGCGGAAGTTCAGCAAAGTCGGGAAAACCTTTTCTCAGTATTTTCTTATTATCATCTGGTGCATCACAATACATCCACACACAGATCAATGTCAGTTCTTTAGGAGTATGTCACATTGTTTATTGTACTATCTTGTGGACAAAAGTGGTGACTGTACATTAAGAGGGCAGCAAGCATGTTTAAATTAGACCTCTATGGAGGTGATCAGTTTTTGTACAAATCATGGGCTTCAGCTTTTAGTCATCATAGTGCCACATGGTCAGAACCAAAGCTCAAAGTGACGTATGGATGCATTTTGGGTCCTGTTTGTTATAACTGCCTTATTTATAACAGGAGTTGTAAACAGTATATCACATGGACAGGCAATTCATGCATTCATTGTGGGTTGTGTCCCTCGACTGTTCATGACTCATGCAGGTGCTTAAAGAAGGAAATTTCAGTGTAAGGCCATTAATGGCCCCCGGAACCAAAGTCCCTACAGACCACAATTAGTGGGGTAATTTCTCATTCGGCTTTATGAGGAAAATCACTTCTGAGAGGCAAATATAAACCTCAGGGACTTCAGCCAGATGCTAGCTGTTAACTTCGACGAAAAACAAAATATTATATAAGGTTTGAAGTGAAAAACATCCGTGAAGACAGTTAGTCTTTAAGCAGCCAATTCTGTCACTTGTCCTCCTGTCTAGTCAGTGACACAGTTGTGACATGAAGTGACTCCTACTTTTGCTTTGACTCCTCAGGGAGCTCACTTTTAACACACTGGGCTTGGCAAGTGTTTACCCATTTCAAGATCAGCTCAGCACTGTTACACATTGCATTGTTACAAAATGGCCTACCCAACATTTTACATAACCACTGCAATATTTAAAGGTTAAACTTGAAGATAGAATTGACATATTATCACTTTTTAAAGGTTCTACATATGAATTTTTAAACATTACTATCACAGCAAACTAGGGGTGTCACAATATCAATCCTAAATCTAAAAATGATTGTTCTGAGCTTTCAACAAAAAACAAAAGCAGGACCTACGATTCTCACATTTTTATTCTCAACCACCCAACTACTTGTGTGTGTCCGAAAGAGATAAAAACCTTGTTTGTTTTTTTTTGGGGGGGGGTATTTGGTTTGTTGAACCTGTATTAACCTGGACAACGCCACCAGGGTGAAGTCAAACCCCTATTAATAAAGAATTTGAAAATTTGACAGTTGTCGGGGCATGAAACCATTGGTTGATCTTCACAAATCAAGACTCAATAGATTGACCATTTGCTTAACCATCAGTGCTCAAAAATAAATGTTTAAGTTGAAAATCATTCAGCTGCCTGCTACAGGCTACAGCAGAAAACGACATTATGAAAGTGGTGAAAATGAACCAAAAAGGAAATTTACAAACCAGCTAAACAATGACCTGAAACTCATTTTAAAGCTCAGAGCAAATTTGGGTGATAATTCTCTAAGTTCATCACTACGAGCAACCCCTTTCAACTTTTTGAATGTTCTAGAAATAAAGCCTCTACAATGATAGAAATCCCGAACATTGTAAGTTGAAATCCTGTCAAGAAGGACTCCTAAACTAGTATATCATATTGTCCTTTTTGTCAGGAACTTCTGCCATACTGTCCTTTTGTTGTGTTTGGTGTTTTCCCTTTTTTGCCTCTGTAACCAAAATTTACATGAAAAAAACCCCCCAAAAAAACAGGCATTCCGTTTCACTTTTCATTTCACATTGTCATTTGACCGATTTTTATGTAAAATGTTGGTTATAGCCACTTAAATATTCATTTTAAGGGCTTTAGTTATTGGGCTTGTTTTGTATTGCTTTACTGTATACTAAGAGGAGTTTTTAAGATGAACATTAATTTATATATCCATATATACATTATAACATTTATAATAATTTGAGTCAACCCTCAGTGATATAAATGAAGTGGACAAGCTAAGAACATCCAATTGAAAATAAAATAACTACAGCAAAGGTTCAGCACTTACATCCAAATAATCATTTTGATTAGTATGAAACTACACTCTACAGAGAACTTGATAGGCTAACTAACTGATAAGCTTTCTGCGTCCCACCAAACAAGGCATTTTTAACTAGAGTCCTGAGGTAACCTCTAGAGAACCCTATTGATCGATTGCGCTTCTCTTGCAGTGTTGCGCTTTTGGCATCACAATCACAGAGGGTGATGTCATCTATTTGGGGAGAGAGGTCATTCATTCTCAGCTCAGACCAGTGGGGAGGATATTAGCTGCACTCTCATCTAACAGGACTGTCTAATGCTCTCCTGCCTTGCTGCTAAAGTAGCATTTGTGACAAAGTGACTGTATAGCTTTCACAAAAGAGCACACTGCCTGGAAAGAGCACTTCAAATTGAACCCAGAGATGCTATAATAACCCAAACTTATCAAACAAGGGAGAGAAAATGCGTTTGATGGGAGATGACAGAAAAACAAAAGGGTGGAGTAGAGACAAAATGCAGCATCTTGTAGCTGAGCATTTGAAATAGGATGATCAGCATTTATGGCCGATACATACAAGATTGGTTGCTCCCTACTAAGATTCTGCTGGTTGATTTGTCTTCTTTAATAATATTCCTCCATTGTTTTGAAGCAGGTAATATATAAAATTCACTTGATTAAATATTATTACAATAACAAGAGTCTTTCTTAGATAATATTAGGGAGTAGTATTGTTAAATTTGGTAGTCACAAATAAACAGAATTGAAACCCACTGTTGCTCAAAAATAAAATACGTACTAAAGCAGCTGTGCACACAATAAACACAAACTTTTTTGTATCTTTGTCTCTGCTACTATTTTAGTTATCTAAAGCAAAGATATCCTGACTTTTTGTCCATAGCTCCAAAAATTGATGGATCTTGCAATTTCCATCATGCCACTTAACAGAGTATTTAAACTGAACCTTACTGTCTGCTATACACCCAAGTCTTTCCCATTCTACCCCTCCATTTTAATGCCATTGATGTTTACAATCAGGGCTTTGTCCCTTTTAATACAGTTACAGGGCTTTGTCCCTTTTAATACAGTTACAGCCATGTTACATACATTATGTCTGATTGGTTACATCTCGCAAAACAGAACATGAAGCAGCAGAAACATGGTCCTCAAAGTGCAAGTGAAAATTGTAATTTACAGGTTTCACAAGAGCTGACAGTACCCAATTTAAAACTGCACAAATCATCATAAAGCATCATGTCATGTGCACTTAAGTATAGGCAGAAACAAATATGCAAAGCTCAATGACCTGCTGATGTTTTGTGGTTTCTGGTCATTTTGCAATACCGCAAACCCGTAACGTAAACATGCTGCTCATCGGACAGTTTCTTTTGTGTTCCTGTCTGCACTTCACTGCTGATTTGATGACCGTCTAAGAGCTTTGGAGAAAGCTGCTATAGAGACCCTGGCCGCACTCAGACAGTGAAACATTTCAGACCGCTGGCTTTATGGAAAAATAAGAAGGGGAAAAAGGAATAAAAGTTGCGTCTTCCAAAGCAGAGGCTCAAGTGGAGTGGGTTGTTAGTTTGCATCACCACATTAGATGAATAAATATGCAACATATCAGCTGGAGACTATTTAAAATAATTTATATTCATCTAATAATACCTCATTATTTTAGACAGATCACGTCTTTACTTAGTCTCAGACCTTTGACAACACAAAATCACTCCTCAACCCCATGCCTCGGGCTAAATGCTTACTGGGTGTAGGGGTACCTGTGGGGTTACATACAAGAATCCTCCAAAACTCCTCAAGCCATCTGATTGAAAAGAATTAAAAGATTATCAGTTCCTTTCCCAGGTTGCAATGGTGTTTCCTATTCAGGTAACTAGTGGCAACCATCTTTTATTTGGATTAGGAAACAGTCACAATGAGTTAAGTCTTTTGCAATCATGCAGCAGACAAAAAGTCCTTGAGGATTCTAGAAATACCTTCAGAACAGCAGAAAGTTTTTTCGTGAGACACCTTCTAGGTTCCCCAAAAACTACGGTGTGTTTATCTTTCTTGGAAAAGGATGCTTAGCTCTGTGGCTTGAAACTAACTACAAATCCAAGAGGCACAAACCCGGGTTCACCATCATAATGAACAAAGGCAATTAACTTAGACTCTACAATTAATACTTTTAAAAGTAAGTCTCTCAATTTCACAATTCTTTTTTTTTTTTTTAAATGAGATGCTGTACAATTTTATTTTACTTGATCTACCCATTTATATTGCAGTGTACCTTCTCCTCATACACACACCATAGTTCTCTGTCGTATCTTTTTCAGTTTACCCAGGCAGACTCTTTAATGCACTAGAGATTGTGAGTACATCATATTAAATTTGGTCTCCAAGAAATGATGTTCATACATAGCTGTTCTGCATTAGACATTATGGCAATATTCAGTTTAGTACAATGAAAAGTAAGGATCTGCATATCAGAGTGGTGGTGGAGGGGCACATGAGTACTTCCTTCAACACCTGCATCCATGACTTTAATCTCAGTTTAGACATTTTTTTTTTTTTTATCATGACCACAGTCTTTTGCACATGGTTTTAGCTGCATAAGCTTCCAAAGCACCAAGATCATTGGAATAACGTGCTGAAAAAAGTTACCAAATTACGGTTTGCATTTACTAAAATATGAACATTCTGATATTAGAGTTGGGTATTGCCTCTTTTGATTTAAATCAATTCAATGTTGATTCCGTGATTTCAGTTCCAATATCAATTTTGCTTGGATATGAAAGTAATTCTGAGAAATGTAATGCTGTAAACTGTGTAGATGTATTTCAACAAAGGAAAATTAGAGAAAAAAATAAACTTTTATATTTCAAAAACCTTTTTAGCCATTCAAGTATAGATTTGAATATGATATGATTTACTGATTTACTCACCAAATGGAAAATCTACCCACATTTTGCACTTGGTGCTATTAATTTCAGACTGATGATCGATTTGAATCGGAAAATATTTTTCTTAAACTCAGACATATCTGATACAATCAATAAGAAATTAAACCATGTGATATCAAATTTTGTCTTAAATGTATCTTGCTAATGCAGAAAAGTTGTGGGGGATGCCACTGATTATTATTATTATTAAATTGTCTGTTAAATACAGCATTCAGTACAATATATGTAGCTGACATATACCATATTCATATAAAGATTAAAAAAGAAAATGGCACAAGTGCACCACTGTTATCAAGTAGATTTAATTATTAAGACATAACATCTATTTTTCTTTATGTTATATAGAGTGTGTAATTTTGCATAATTACGTTTATATCATAATTACAGTTTTTGAAAAAGACACACTCCACATCTGCTCATATACAAGACATTACATCACCATCTTCATTAGGATGATGAGTGTTTATGCTCTGCTTTTTGTTTCGACTCCACTTTCACATGTTCATAAGCACAAGGCAGAGAAAGAGAAAGACACTTTCAAACCACACTCTTGTCTGACTATGACGGTGTGAGAGGCTTGACATAGCAAGAGTGAGTACTTCACATACAAATACAGCATGACTGCCCATGTAACTGCCCACGTTATTAGGCCCGCTTGTCAGCCAACCTTGCCAACCGTTCCATTCTCCGTCTCTATAGTGTATTTTCTGTTGTTCCACATCAACTCACTGACCAAGTCAACCTGAAGAGAACTGAACTGACTAGCCAACTGTGTGTAGAATTTCCTGTCTCGGATAGTTTGAGGTGAAAGATGAAAGCTCTCTCACTCTCAGAGAAAAACAGCAAGATTACTATATTATCATAGTGGAATATATTTGTTGTCATAACTGGAGGATCAACTAGTCAGCCTATGTTGTACACACAAAGTCTACAGCAGAAGCAAAAACACAACCACATCCACTGATGCAGACTGGGTTCCCTCTTCGGATGAAGGAGATGGAGGCAGGCAAACCGTTGCCGTGGAGATGAGGAACACATTAGGTCGCTCGGCAACAGGCCATCGTGCACAAGCCAGAGCCACTCCTGTGTGTCTCGCATTGTGCCGATCCACCTCTCTGGCTTCATATGTGGATAGGCTTCCTGGCACATGACCAGCCCAGCCAAGGAAAATATTGCTTCTGCCAACCACCTTCAGGATTGCAGAGAATCTAACCTTATCGTTAATCTTATCCTCAATCTGCCTCACTCATTCAAACCAGCTGTAAAGACTTATCAGTGCATAGCAAAGGCTGTGACAGTTGCAAATTAAAACTGCCAGTCAAATATTGATTCATATGCGGAATATACAAATATTAAATCATGTCTATTGAAAGCTTTACGGGTATTGAGAGTATTAGGCATAACTGTGCCCTCCTAACAAACATAGCACCACATTGTGTGATGTTAAATGTTGTGCATTTATCAAGAGTATCAAACAATTTAGGTAATTTTATATATTTTGTAATGGTTTAAAAACAGCAATTTTACAATGCAGCTTTGGCCTTACAACTCCTCTGAACATATCTATTAAATACACAAATATAAACACAGGCACGTGGATGAACAACTATTATATTGTGTAATAATTGGTTATCAGTCTCTTACCTTTGTTCTTGATTTGACTTTTGACTTGACCTTCTGTCGCCTTTTCAGTTTCTTCTTACTCAGGGCCTTCTTTCCCCTGAAAGTATATGGTGATTGCTCAGTATTGCAAGTTAAACCGTTTACAGTCAAAAAATAGCATAACATTCAATTTGACCACAACCTTTATTATAAATATGATGATTTGAGGAGAAGGCCGGCAAAGCCTCTTGTCATCAACACATTAATCTTCAAGCCAAGTCATTAAGTTGGAAAAAAACACAATCCTTGTGTTTAGTATAGCTATAACAGTTTTGAATCCATTCGAGGTGTCTTTAATGAGACACTGTTTCACTTTTTCACCCTTGCAGAGAAAGTCTACATTTTATGCAGCTGGCAAAGTACACGCTTTGAAGTGCAGGATCCCCAACTTAACTGTCAGAGGTGTAGCAGTTGTCAGCAGATTCGGTGTTACTCATCCTGACAAACAGCCCAATAACATGCATAAGATTGGTTTCGCAAAAATTCCAGAAATGCTGTCTGAAATCAGTGTTTTCCATGGGCTTTATGTGATAAATTTCACTTGCAGATCAGGCTGCCAATGACGAGTGCAAGGGGCCACAAATAGAATTACAACTAAAAACAGAAAGGCACTTCATGAATTAATTATCATTATTACTCACTGCTAAATACAGAAAATCGATTCATGTTAAATCTGCCCTTGATTGGCCGTTTAGAAAGTGCAGATATATCAATTCTGTACTTAAATTCAATATTCTGTACCTAAATTATGTCTTTGCTTAAATAACAATATACAGGTTTGGATTAGCTTGATTTTGTCACTCAAGCAAGCAACTGAATATTGACTTCTAATAACACACAAGAAATAGATAGAAATGTCTGTCTGAAATTTACAATAGGAGGTAAATATCAACAAATCCAATCCATTTGCTTCAAGGGGCCTCCAAACACTTCCTGAAAACTTGCATGTGTCTATAGCATAAGCTTCGTCTTATACAAGCAAGATATTTCACTATGAAAGAGAGATTTGTGTCACATACGATGGTAGTTCAAAGTAACATGACAAATCTGGATAGCTTGAAGAACTGATTTTTTTCCCCTTCTTGGCCATTAGTAAAGACACGAATTCAGGAGTTGGCTATGAAACCACTGGCGCGTTTAGACTAATGCTGGAAACTTCAACGGCATATTGGTCGGTGTTTAAAGCTGGCATTGCAAATGTGGGGCTGAAAATAACAAATGAGTTTGTGAGGGAGGATGCTGCAAATCACCCAGCTACTCTGTCTACAACCTGACTGACTGACTAGAATGACGTAACTGTATTACCCGCTTCTGCCAGAAAAGCAAATGAGTTCAACCACCTCCCATTCCCAACACATCCTCTCCCATACATGCCAAACGTTTAAAAACATTTTTGTGTGTGTATAGGAGCAATAAGCTACATGCATTATGTGTTTAAATAAATATCTGATCATTATCAAGTCCACGTTTCTTGAAAAATAAATCGCTGGTTTACGTTGAAGTAACCTGGGGAAGGGCTGATGCTCCTCAACGTCAGTTAACGTTAGCTAACGTTAGCCATCGAAACAGTGACGCCGTTGGGCCTAAATACACACCGCTCACTACATTCAATTAAATTAAATGACAAGGGGACGTAACATATGGCGACAACCCAGGCAGCGATTGTTTGAAAACATTTAACAAAAAATAAATAAAGCGTTAAACGGGCAGGACATGTGTTTACGTATAGCTGGCTCCGGTAACTGCTAACGTTATTGCTCATAACAAATTGACAAACTGCTGTCATGACAGCTAGCCAGCTAGCTTGTTATGGATGTAGCTAAGCCGAGAGTGCACTTTTTCCAATCGTTATGACCCAGTTGTATAGTGATTTTATTTCAGTGACAATGTGTCAACGTTGAACGTTAACCATGTCCACAACAGCCGGAGTGCAAACCGCTCGCGCAAGGGTGAAACTAAAGTAACGTTAGCTTAGCTTGCTCAGATAAGCTAGGGAAGTCAAAACCAAAATGCTACCTAGCAAGCTGACCCCCGGTAGACATTGCACCCAAATTATGGAGTTCCTGGCAGATTGTGTGTAGTCAAAACAGTGACTTAAATGACACACGCCTGGCTGTCTCAAAAGCCGTAAATAACAATTCATTTAACCTCGCTGAAGCTGATGTTAACTGGCGTGCTGCTAGGGAAGGGTTAATGTTAGGGTCGTTAGCTCAGTTAGCCCAATAAATGACAGACCAACATCTACCATATCTGACGTTATGTTTTTCACGTTAGATACTCACCTCCCTTGATTTATCCCTTGCTCTTTATCATTGATAGCGGTGGTATAAATCCGCCTGTATCTTTCGGCCAAAGCTCGCCCTGAGAGTAAAAGCTGGTACCGAGTCCGACAATCCGACTGGGCTCCGGGTGTCGGACAAGAACCCATTCCCGAACCAATGGTGGAGAGATCGGCTCCTGCTCCAGAAATGACCCTGACACCCAGCCCCATCGACGGCGATGAGGAGGGTAGAATCCCTCCACCGGCGGCCGCTGCCGCAGCAGCACACATCATCGTTTTGGAGAACAATGCATATATCACACAAAAGATACCACAGCTAGATAATATCTAGCTATCAGATGCAATCCACTTGTCATTAAATCCACCACATGTCACATTATTTGTCCATTCCAAGTTGCAGAAATACCACAATTAGCATCCACGGTCCCCAGTTATCAGAAGCGCAAATTGTAGCCAATCTGGTGGTGCAACAACGTATGGTCTTCCGATCCGGCCACAGCGTCAACACGGTGCTCGTCCCCCGAAAATAGGTCTTCTCAAGCCATAATACGTTATCTCGCGAAATAGCGGAAACGCCGGCATTAATTTCCCAGAATCGTCTTGTCGTGTTTTATTCGTTCCTTAAATATTTCTTGACCCCAGAGAGGCAGCACCCTCAGTTGGGCTGCCATCTTAGCTCCATCATCCCTCCCCTCCCTGCCGGAGTCTTGCGTCGCTAGCATGCCGGGATATTTTCATAGCACTAAAACCGGGCGATGCTATCATTGATTTATTTGAACAGTTACCTCCCTGCATCAGTTATTCTGACATATAGTGTGTCTGTTTGTTTGTTTGTTTTTTAAATCACATAAAAATCGACAGCAGTGGAGGTGCAATGGCATTACATATGAAAGACGGAAGCAGAGGCTATTTTGCACACTGTGCACAGTTGGAATCGGGACATTTAATTTGTTGAGGTCCATCCAGGGCCCCTCCCAATTGTATCTGAAACTGGTAGATAATCTTAAAAGATTAAATCCTGTTTGTCCTGTCTCCTCTGCATTGACCTTTTAAAAAAAGTGCTTTTTGATTTTATGGTTTATAATTTCTTCCCTGCCAAGCCTACTGTCACTTACAAGCCATTTACTACTGCTCCATAAATAGGAGCTGGTAACAATGTTGACTGTGACTATTGTAGTTCCCTCTTCAGTGACCACTGTGCAACTGTGAAAGTGTGTTCTTTTATAACATCTCATTAGTTCCCACAAGGGCTGCAGCTATCCTCTGATCAAATCTTTGTGGCACTGTGGTCTCTTTATCACTGAGCAGGCCCAAGCGACATTGCCATATCTACCTAGAAACATAAGATGGCCCTCTTGCATCTTATGCATATGCCTATAGATGATATGACTCACACGTGGTGGAGATACCAGATGGACTATGCTTATTTATGCCTAATAAATCAAATTGCATCGGCATACTGAAATGCCACAGTAATGCGACATGCGGATTATAATCATAGCAATGCCTGCATTTTTTACCTTCTGACAAAGGGCAAGGGTGCAGGAAGAGCAGGGATACTGCAGGAGGAAATTGGGAGACACTGCCAGATGTAAACAGCCTCTGTGTGTTGGGTAACATCAGTCAAAATTGCAGTGAAGGCCAAAACAGACTGCAATGCACAGGCAGGCACAGAAAACAAGTGCAGGCAGTGCATATTTGACAGAAATGTAGGCTACGTACCGGTTAAATGTCACTCATGCATGTATGTCTGACTGAGCACTTGTGCCAACATGTTTTTATTTTTATCAAGTCAGTTTCCAAAATGCTCCATTCTGCTGAATTCTCCTACTGTAGAACTTGTTTTTGATGTCATCCCTTTAAAACAGCAGTACAAATGTATGTGCATATGGATACGCATGTACAATTACAGAGAGAGAGAGAGAGAGAGAGAGAGAGAGAGAGAGAGAGAGAGTGAAAGAGAGAAATAGGGAAAGAGATTTACACCGGCCCTAGTGGTGCTTTATTGGCTTCGAGGCATCGCAGCGGCCCAATGAAAAGAGAGGGGTCGGTCTACAGTCTCTTCTCATAGCAACCCAGGAAGCATTCAGAGATTATCATGTGCAGTACCAGAGTGCCAGCTTGTGTCAGTGATGACAACTGAAGAAAAATGTATGAACTTAAAACTGACTGACTGTCAAATTAGGATTTCAGTATGAAATATTGGAAATAAAAAGCAGCTCAGTAAAAGCCTATCACAGATGCAGAATCACAAACCACTGACATCTCCGACCCGCCTTTTTTCCTGGTGGTAATTGGGCAGAGGGTTATAAACAGGGAATGATTTAGTATGGAATTGTGTAACCTGAACGTGTAGCCGCATCCAGAGGCTGCAAATTTAACCCCTGGTTGTCTCAGCTCGGGCTTGTTGGGACCAGTGAAGAGATGAGGGGGGAGAATTCTAAGCCAAGAAGATGCCACTGGTCAGGCAAGAGTACGACAAGCGGGAGCTGAACTGGCCAAGATGAATTCTAGTTGGTATAAACACGTCCAGGAATTGGGTTTGGGTTGGAGTGATGTGAAAGCGTGTCGGTGTCATCAGTTGTCCTGACACAATGTGCTTCAGTTCAGAAAGTTTGCCGCGATGATGTTCATAACTGAGGGCAGAATCTATTTTGTGTCAGTTAATATCTCTGTGGAAATGAAGTACACATACATTTTTAAGCTGTTGTGTCTTGACTTTCACACTCTGTCTTTCACACACCAAAATAGAACAGGTTGCACTCATTTCAGCTGCTTTGACTAACCGAGTGTAAAATGATCGGGTCATGTATAGCCTTGGGCCACATGTTATATTCATTTGTTTTTAGTAATAGACTCGCACAACAAGTTTTGTCATTTCCGTCATCACAACTCCATCGCCACCCAGTGTTAGTCACTGCCCTTTGAATTTTATGCATTCACAAAGAGGGCAGGAGCTTATGGTTGACTACAGCAATTCATTTTAGGACGTTCCATCATTCCATTCCAGTGTTAGGAGAAGCCACCGTGAACACATAGCTTCACAAACTGCCAACCACTTCAAAGGTTGAACTATTACAAAGCTACCCACGGCAAGAGAGAAATCTAGTTTTGTTATCTAAAGCTATGTAGAAAAAGTAGTTCAAACTACTTTGTAAAAAATGAACAAATTGAAACACTACATACAAACACACAACACTATTTATTACTAAAAGGTCACGTGCCCGAAAAAAACGACCCTTTAAATTGAGTTTAGTGCAAAAGGCGTCCACTTTACAGTTTGCATGCTAAAAAAAATAAATAAATAAATAAAAACCTGTTCATGGTAATGTGCAAGAAATGCCAGCTTTGAATTGAGAAGCAATTCACTCCTTTTATAGCCCCAAATTCATTGAAGGTCCAGGAGTTAACTAAACAAAAAGTCAGTATGGAAAGTAACTAACTTCAGGTACTCAAGTACTTACATAACAGTACTTGAAGTACCCGTACCTTACCTTACTCGAGTATTTCCATTACTCCCACGCAGAAAAAAATACTGAATACACGATCTGATAATCGGCCGGGTGATAATCAGTCGACCCCTTGCAGTATACTGTACTTTTACTTGTACTTTTGATACTTAAGTACATATGATATGAACAACCAAGATACTGGACTTTTACTCAAGCACTTTTCCTGCAGATGACTTTCACTTTTACCAGAATAATGTTTTAACATGATATCTTTACTCAAGTATGACTTTTGTGTGCTTTTTCACAAAACTGCATGTAGTTTAGTATTCCTAAGGTCTGTTTCTTAATGACAACAATGTCAAAATGCTAAACTTCATCTTGATTGTTGTTATTTTGTTACTTAAAGTTGCTTTTTGTGACTTGTTTCCTTTAAAATGTGATATTCAGCCGTGCCTGTTGATGGCTCTCTATTAAAATCATAACTCTTACCTGTTGACACTAGTAGTTTGATTACTGTGGAATGGGCTGCATTCCTGTCGTACTGTCATTGTTACTAGGATGGGTTCACCTCTCAGTATCGTGTTGTCCCACCCCTGTGTGCTATGCACCTTGCATACCTTTGGGCATCCAAGACATGACACTCCCAATAGTAAAGCTCAAAGTCACAGTCACAGAGAAGACGAGATTCATAGCTGAAGTCTGATTGTCACTTTTATATGCACTCTTGATGATTTAGATGTCTACTCATCAAAGAAATCCCCTTTAACTGTTATAGCTGTCTTCTTAAACAGGCATCTCCCTTTGGATGGCACTACAGATGGCTTTGTCTTAACGATTATGATTATACATGATATTAAATGCCATTTATTAGACGTTTCATTCAGAGTTTCAGTCCTTACAGCTGCAGGCCATCAGTGGCCACTTACTTTGTTAAGAAAAGAGCTATATAAATGAAGTGTATATTATTATTACTATTACTTGTGTGATATGTACCCATGTTTAAGTTTCTTTATGACAGGACATTGAAGGTCTAATTCATCCGAGATATTATGACATTTATTGGACCTCATCGAGGCAGGATAAACCCTTTGACCGGGGACTGAAAATCATTTCTCTTATTGGCATACATGTGTAAAGTGCAAAGTCTACTGCCAGCCAGGTATTAAAAGACAACCAGATATTAAAACACAGTTAAAATGCAGGATAATACTTTGGAGCGAGCTTTACTGTTCAAAAGTGTCTACATTCAATCATATTCCATCAAGTACAGGGCTATTGTAGTTTAAGGAAACACACAGTCCCGCACCCACGCTGACGCCAAAGTTGACTTGCAGGTCCTTCAGCACTCCACCCAATTCCATATATCTTTCAGCTCCCAAACAAACAACAATAATCAAGGCATGAATGGTAGAGCCAGTTGGAGACAGAGCATAACCTCTGACTGTCGTCTAAAGCCACTCCCTTTGGTGGCCTTGGTATCTCCTCCCTTAAGGTTAAAAGGAGAGGGAGTGACAAGGGTGTGATTGTGAAGTGTAGCGTAATAGACAGGTGTTACGACCTGAACTGAAGGGAGAGTTTTTCTGTCCGGCGAGGCACAGCGCTTACTGTGGAGGTACGTACCCCGACTCTTTCTCAATCCTTTGTCAGTTTCAGATTTACACTAATATTTATGTGTAGTGTAGTGAGTTTTTAATTGTGCTCAGAGAGAAATATAATGATTTTATGTTAGAGTTCTATGAAACAGAATGCTCGGCACTAAGGTGTAATGTTGGAAAAGGATAAAATTGAAACATTTTGTCAGGTAGGATTATGCATTGAAGGTAACTTTACTGTGAGGAATTAAATACATGTTTTACCACTCTGGGATTTCATGTCCCAGCTTGCTGTTAACTCTGACTGCTTATAATGAACATTACACCTGGAAAATCAATGGTGCATAACAAACATTAGTGATTTGTATTTTTTAAGGTGGAACAGCACTCTCTGTCCTGATAGAGTTTTCATTCTACATGATGAAATTATCTGATCAATGATCTGATCTGCTTTGTAATAATACATTAAACCCACAGTTTTAAAGCTTCCTGTATAAATACCCTACAAATAAGACCTGATTTCAGAGGCGGTGTGTTATTGGACAGTAAATTCGGAGTGTATATTGTACAATCTTCTGGAGCGAATTTTAAAATCTTTCAGTCTCACGAGGCTCCCAGTTGTTATTAAAACAACTCAAATTAGTTTATTTGAAAGTGATCAATGTACCCAACAGTTTATAAAGCTCCAAGACAACAGACCACTGTTTTAGCTGTTTACTCTGAGTCATCTGCGACACAGACTTGTCACAATACTTCACACAGGCCAAAATAATACAGAATAATCCAACATTAAACACACTGTTTTTGGACTAACAGCACTTATCAGACAGTTGCGTTGTGTGACCGATAAGGAGACGAGTGCATTCACAGTTTTCCCTCACAGCTGTAGATACGTGCCTCAAGGCTGCTGACATGAGAGGGCTTTGCGCTGGAGCGTGCATGACATGTAGTCGAAAGGGCACAATCTTTATCATCGGCGGCTAATGGCATGTCACCGCTACGCCCCTCTGCTTTTGCTGACAATGGTGTGTTTAGAGAGGGTGTGTTGTGGAGGGTGGGTGTGTCTTGTCAGCACAGATCAAGACAAACCAGTTTAGGGCTTAATCAGTGAGTCTGGGGTTGAGAAAAACTTAATCCATAAACTTCAGATAGATGACAAACATGTCAGCCTGATGAGAGTGTTAACAATGAGCGCAAAACAAATATATTGTGGATTAAAAGCACTGATTCCCGAGCTTGAGCTTGCATGTGTGCTGATCTCAGGTCAAACTTCACCACAGAGCATGTGCCGTATGACAGGTCTTAGCCCACACTGCCACCCAGTGGGTTTTGTGCTGTAGTTTCAGTATGTGATGAATTCTCTTGTTCTTTCACACTTACAGGTCAAGTTACAAAATGAGCAGGTATTCAAGTAAGTATTGACAAAACATCAAGTAATCCAACATATTTATAAAATGTATCTCAGAGATTTTATCCTCAATATTTTCTTTCATCTCTCATTTTTATTTTACCCTTATCTCAAATCATTATCTTTCATTGCACAATAGACTTTTGGCACAGCCACCACCTTGTATTACACGGTACCGTCTGAGTATGTGACAAATAAAATGTGTTTCTTTGTAATCTGCCACAATTGCAGATCAGTCAGTCAATCAATCAATAAGTGCAATTCAAAGTGCTTTATACGTAAACAGTCAAACTTTTTGTGACTAACACATGAGGGATAAAAATTAGATAAGGTAATGTTTAACATATAGATTAAATTAGATTAAAACAGTCATATAGATAAAAGGCAATACAAGATAACAGCAAACTCAGCAAAAGGCTTGTGCACAATGAATAAAAACCATTTTAAAAAAGATGTATAAAAAAAGACATGTAGGATTAAAATTCAAGTGTGTAATACAATTAGCAAAATCCACACGATAATCCATGATAAGTATATATTTTATCGGCACTATTAGGTCTTTACCTGCTTAAAAGGTGAGTATCCGCTTTGAATATATAACTTGAGGCACTGAAATTTTTACTTGACTTGTGTTTGCAGCCAAGAGCACCAGCAGTCTCCTCAAAGACAACAGCTGGATCAAGAAAGACGTAGATGAGGATGAGGACATTGAGTAAGTCATTGAAACCTTTTGGCCAAAACACAGATACAATACCCGACACTGCCCGATGGACTTACACACACAGGCATACTGTACATATTATTAGAATTTCTTTCAATATATTTTATTGTCAACTTTCTATTTTCTATTTATACTTCTAAACTTGCAGAACTTGCTTTTTATCTCTCTTTATGCTTTTCTGCTTTTGATGTTTATTGTTATGCACCAAAGATTCCGAGGCAACTTCCTCGTAGGTGAAAAGCTACTTGGCAAAAAATACTTGGCAAAAGCTCATTCACACCTAGAAAAATGTCAGAACTGTTGGGTGTGACTTGTTATCCATATCTCAGTTTACCTTCATCTTGAAAAACAGCGTCCTTCTGCATTCCTTTTGCAAACCACAGTGTTGAGTCATCTCTCATTGTATGAGTGAATTAATTCATAATTCTTTCCCTCCTCAGCCGAGACCCAAACTTTGGTAAAGCTGTTCTGAGCCGGACCCAATACAGATCCAGTGAAAATCTTGTGGGGTAAAACAAACAATTACTCAAATAAACATTATAATGAGAAGCAATTATTTCCTCTGACAACTGGGTGTAACGTGAATAATAATTCAAGTCATTAATTGTTTAACTTATTGTATTAAATTGTCTATTGTTCATAGTTCCGAGCCTGATAAAGTTAGTCCCACCAAATCAAGCACGTCTTCATCTGTGGAGGCTCTCACCAAGAGGTATTATTTTTAATATTTAGGTCTCTTTTTTATTACATTTCTGAATTTATTAAAGATTAAATTAATGTTAGCAGTCGTATAAAACACGCTTTGATAAGCAGACAACTCTTTTCATTGTGACACTTGTCATTGCAGATTCAGTTCAAGTCAGGATGAGCTGAACAAGAGGTTGGTACAGTTTACATACACTGTTATATTCTCACAGTACAGAACAGTAACTGTGTTTAATGTTGATTTTTGCTCCAATCCTTGTACCCAGTCCCACACAACAATACATATGATGTGCAGTTTTATATTTGTTTTTTGTATTACTCCTCCTTCAGCACCACAACCACCACCACCACCACGGTGACCAAGGACGGAACCACTGAGACCATCACCACCAAGTAGAGAATTTTTACTGCATTAATCTGTTAACATCTCATCACACATTGAGAGTGTGTTCTTTTAATGAGCGCTGGGTCTTTCTTGCAGATCTTCTGTGATCGGTTCTCCCACCCAGACGTTCACCGAACGGGTCAAGTCTTCAAGCAAAGGGTAAAAATGTACTTTGAATGAAAATGAAAATGAAATGAAACTTTTCTTGAGTAGGAGGTACAAAAAACTAAAAATATTCCATTAAAAAAACAAAGGCATGCATTCAAAATGTAGTAAAGAAGTATCATGAGAAAAATAGACTTTAAGAAAACAAAAATAAAAGTTGTGTTGGAAAAGGAAAGTCGCCCCTGTGAGTCAAGTTAAAACAACATTATGTCACTTTTTTACCCTAAAGTAACAGACTCAAATCATTTTGATGGGACAGTGTCTTGTAATAGGGTGGATGTTTTCAACACATAACATTGTTATGACGCAATGAGTTTTGTTTGTAGTTGGCACCTACATTACATCTGACAAATTGTTACAGACCTGGGATTTGTATTTAAGACAGTGGTGTCACACTCTGCTCCACTCAAACTGTGGAAGGCGCCAAATCAAATCGAATCTCCATTCTTAATTAATGCTACTTAAACTCAAAGTTTGAAGGTAAGACTTTGACTTCCATGCCGTGCTATTGCTATTTTTACCTAAATCAACAATTTGAATACCTTTTCCAACACTTATTGTTGTAATTGGTCACGCTGGAGCTAGTTTTTAATTTGTTATACAGTACTTTGTCCAGCAGTTCTAAGTGAGAAAATTAATGGGGTTAAAGAAAAAACTCACGTTCAGATGCATGAAATTTATATTTATTTTTTAAACTCTTGAAACTTTTTTAATGTGAAATATAAGATCATGATGCCCAATGGGCCTTTGACCATTTAAATTAAATACATTAAAACCATATGGGAAATTGAAGAGGAAGGGGAAATGTCTCTTTGGTACACTGGACAGTAAGATATGAGCACACTGTGTTGTTACAGGGCTGGAATATTTAGATACAAACTTTTCTTTTTAACTTATTTTCACACAGGACAAAATACTCTACCTACACACCTACCAGAACAACCAAAGTGACCGAGACAACTGTCAGCAGCAAAGAGTAAGATGTTGTCTGATTATATATTTTAAAAAAAGCATGTGATTAAATTAGAGTGGATTTTAATCTACATTAATTTAACTTATAATTTTGTGCAGCGGGGTGGACAAACTTGTCGACACACTCACCCCCTCGCCTATCAAGGATAACAAAGAGAGGTAATATTTTCATCTATCAGCCTAGAAAGTGATTTATATTGATCATCACGCCAGGAAACCAGTGATTAAGCACTGTGAAAAAAATAAATCTTTTTTATTTTATTCTTATTTTTTTGGCAGCAAAACAACTGTCTCCACTACTGAGACTGTGATAGATAAAAGCGGCGACACCAAGTGAGTTTCATCTCATATTGGGTATAATACAGTACAGAGCCTGTAAACTATCTCAGTGACAGTATATTTGTATAAGCTTGTCATCTGACAGTACTTTCACTTTTTTTAACAAATAATATTAAGGATAGGTTCTGGTGATAGTCTTTATGTCCTTTTATCAATTATACCCCATCAAAATACCCAGAAAAATACCAAAACCACAATGAATTGTTGACCCTACCAACAAGTGACGCCTGAAATATCTTCCTCCTCTGTGCCATAGACCTGCATTATTGACAAAAACATGTAAAACCACACATGTGAGGGTTAGCACCAAATGTGTGTTAATCCACCACTGAAAATAGTCCCCAACAAAAGCACCATTTACCCCTATTTGAGTAATGTAACAGCTACAGTGCTCAGCTGATTGTGAAAGAACTGAGCCTTTTTTAACAAAGGAAATTACCTGAATATTTACATCTTCAGTAGGAACTAATGGGTTTCAAGCTGTCAATACTGACAGATGGACTAGACTAGAGAATAATAGAGTAATCTTAACTTTATCCCTTTAAAAATACGAGTTAAATGAGGATATCCTCCATAAACCGCAATGTCATTGAGCGCTTACATAACGAATATTCGTCTCTACCTCTGGAGACATGAGGCTAATTGGAGGCCCAGATGTGTGTGACTGGTGTGTAAGTGTATAGTGTGGTCTTACAATTCATGGGGCCTCCTTGTGTCTTCCAGCCATGGGGCTAGGATAACAATGGAAAGATATATATACTAACATAATATCTAACAATTACAAATTGCATTCTATCCTAGTAATATTATCCTGCCAGTATTGTTTTTTTTTTTTCATTTTCAAATGTAACTTTTGAAAGAACAAACAGAATATTCTTTTCAGAAATGAAAGCTGAATTTATAAGTAATAATACAGAATAATAAAAAAAAAACACCCTACCTCAATTTGATACTCTCAATCACTTAAAATTTTATCTGTATTTCTGTGCAGCTCAGAGGACAAATATTACAACCCACTGGATGACTTCTCACTCGCAGACAGCAGTGCTGATGGGTGAGTTACTGCAGGACACGTTTTACTAACTAACAGCAAATTAAAAACCACACAGTCCTAAAAGTATTGTCTTGTTTTTTCCAGTGTTGTTACAACTACAGTCACAACAAGGACATCCTCTGCGTAAGATAAACATCCATCAATAATCTATACTCTTGAAAATAAGGATTGCACTCATAACTGGTGTCTCTTCAAAATATTGTTGTCTTCACAGGGCTGAGGATGAGCTGTATGACACCCTCCTGCCTAAATCCATTACATCCTCTCCTGTCAGGTGAGATGTCTCAGTGAATAACTTTTAACAAAAACACACAACCTTCTAATTATCCTATGGGTCAAACATTACACTTTTTTGTCTCTGCAGTACCAGCATCAAAAAGAGAGAGGTAGTCTCAGTGGAGAGCAGCAGAGTGTGAGTGCTGGAAATAAATGACTGAGATTATTGTGCAGTGGTTCTTTGTACGTGCATTAGAGTTATAGTTCTTTTTTCTGACATTGTCCTTTATGCCATTTAGAGAAAGCCCAACCTTCATCGGCAACTCTTCACCATCCTTCAGCAGCAGGACCAGCAGGTAGGTCTAGACCCTTTAGCAAGTCACATAGGATGGGGTTGAGATGCCTCCTTAGGAGCATTATTTACAGAGAAAGAACTTTGTGTTGGACTGTGTGTATGTACAGTATGATTGTCTGTAAATGCACATAAAAATAATACCTTTTTAACTTTTTCAAAATTGATTTGTCATTTACAGTGACTTAAATAAAATCTTTGTGAAAGTTCAGGCCGATCTAAATAGGCTACTTTAGCATAATGAAGTTTAACTTTTAAAGGTTTAGGCCTCAAACAGAGCAAAGAAACAAACAATATTTCAGTTATTTTACATTATAAAGGTCTGTGACTAAATATCCCTCACAATTCTTTTTCAATAGGTAGTAGATGTATTTTTTAAAATTTGTATTGGTTTTTATATATCGACATACAAGATGGTGCTGTAGGCCACTTTGGACCAACAGTGCTTTGAGCTAAATGCTAACGTCAGCATGCTAACATGCTCAGAATTACAAAGCTAACGTGTTGATGTTAAGTATGTTTAAAGTTTACCATGCTCACAATCATAATTTTGTGTGTTTACATGCTAATCTTACATGCAATGAACACAAAGCACAGCTTAGACTAATTGGAATGTCATTAGCCTAATTTTGTACGTATTTAGTCTAATATTGACAAGTTTTTTTGAAACAATTGATATGATGAAAATAGTACTTGTGAAAACCCAAATGATAACATGCTATCTGAATTATAACAGCATTATAAACATCAAAATAAATACACAAAGAAAAGAATTGTTTGCTTCCATATCCAACTCATTTTTGACACACAGCTACAGCTCGTACACTGAGGAAATTCCTTACAACCGCACCAGCTCATACACCATCAGCACCCTGCCTGGGTAATCATTTGACTTTTACAAACATGTCATTGTATTTAAATACACTCTTCTTGCAACGTTGTCTCTGCATACAACCCAATGAAAACATGCTGCAGTCTTTATATTATCTCTAACCTACTCTGAGTCTATGGCTAAATATTCCTCACAATTCTTTTTCAATTGGTAGATGTATTTTTTAAACTTGTATTGGTTTTTACATGTCAACATACAAGACTAAGAGTCTAAAGTCAGGCTAGCTGCTCTTTGGTGTTGTAGGCTACTTTGGACCAACAGTGCTTTGAGCTAAATGCTAATGTCAGCATGCTAACATGTTCAGAATTACAAAGCTAACGTGTTGATGTTAAGTAGGTTTAATGTTTACCATGCTCACAATCATAATTTTGTGTGTTTGCATGCTAACCTTTGCTAATTAGCAATGAACACAAAGCACTGCTTAGACTAATTGGAATGTCATTAGCCTAATTTTGTACGTATTTAGTCTAATATTGACAAGTTTTATTGAAACAATTGATATGACGGAAATAGTACTCGTGAAAACCCAAATGATAACATGTTAATATGAATTATAACAGCATTATAAACATCAAAAAAATACACAAAGAAAAGAATTGTTTTCTACCATATCCAACTCATTTCTGACACACAGCTACAGCTCGTATACTGAGGAAATTCCTTACAACCGCACCAGCTCATACTCCATCAGTTCCCTGCCTGGGTAATCATTTGACTTTTACAAACATGTGATTATATTCAAACATGCTCTTCTTGCAGCGTTGTCTCTGCGTACAACCCAGTGAAAACATGCTGCAGTCTTTGTATTATCTCTAACCTGCCCTGTGTTTGCTCACACAGCGACGAATACAGAAGCGAGCGTAAATCCTACTCTTACTCCAAACCAGACACCAGGTATGAAGCAAAGCAAACTATAAGACCAAAAATAATGATTTTCCTTTTCATTCTCTCTGATTACACAGAAAGTTAGAAATATTCTAAACCTCACATGTGATCTGTGGTTCATTTTGTCTCTGTATAGTTATGAGTACAGCGATACCAGCAGCCCCTCCACCTACAGAAAATCATACTCGAGCAGCAGGTATTCAATTGTACTAAATATGGCTTGATTTAATATTGGAGTACAAAGGTTTTATGAAAACAAAGCAAGACTTGAAGAGGCTTGTAGAAACTGATAACTGTGTCATTTCACTGCAGGTCAGATGGAATTCTTTCGGAATCCCCCTTCTCTAGATCCTCCACAAAGAGTGTTTATGCATCTTCTGAGAGGTAGGAAAAATGGAATGGCATTCTCTTCTCTTCTTCTTCAGACCTTGTGAAAATAAGTTTACAAAAAACAAGACTGTGTTTACAGTCATACCAGCAGTTCTGCGTTGCTGTCCTTAGGCACAACACTGCTTTGAGCTAAATGCTAACTTCAGCATGCTAACATGGTCTGAATGACAAAGCTAAAATGCTGATGTTAAGCAGGTATAATGTTCTGCCATGTTCACAATCATAACTTAGTGTGTTAGCATGCTAACCTTTGCAATTAGCCCAAACAGCCGAGAGCGATGGGTGAAGTAATGGACACATTCTGACCTGATGGTAGTGCTACATGAAAAGTTGAGGGATTACCCAGATTATTGCATTTCATCCTTAGGGGGACGTGAATATTCAAACCAACTTTCATGGCGAACCATCCAACAGCTGTTGAGAAATCTAATTCAAAACCATAAATGTCAACCTCAGGGTGGCACTGTAGGAAAAGTCAGGGGATAAGCAAAGACTTTGGGATCTTCATCTGGGAACCATGAATATCTATCACATTTTCTGTCAATCATTCAATGGTCAGGCTATTTTAGTAAAAAAACAAAAATGTAAACCTGCTGGTGGCAATACAGGAACAGTCAGGGGGTCAACAAAGGCATCGGGGCTCACTCTCTGGGGACAATGCATATTTGTACAGACTTTCATGACAGCTCATCCAATAATGTTGAGTTATAGTTCAGTCTTGAACAACCAACAGACAGACATTGTCATCCCTTGAGCCATCCCACATCCCTTTTCCTTCCCATACATAGTATTATGCACAGGCTAAGATTTACTTACTTAATCATTTATCTGCCAAAGTACTGTTTCCAAGGTCAAGACTGAACTTGTGATGATGTGATGATGCTCTTTTAGCTAACATACTGTAATAAACTTCTGTCAAATATAGGACATTGCTTGAAAAAGACCTGTGCAGCTACTGCCGTAAGCCGTTCACTGGTGATGCCAAGATGGTCCTGGATGACATGAAGATCAACTGCCACGCTTCATGCCTGAAGGTGAGCAGATATGTTTAGTCTCTCCTTCCATAAAAATCAGCTAGTAGTGGTTGAATTAGGATTTAAATACAGTGTGTAGGTTAGTCAGTTACAATTCATCATACTTTTAAAAGGGCTGATAAATGCTGTGTGTTAAATCTTAAAGCCTCTGCCGACCCAGAAACCAACCTTGAGGCTGTTTTTCAAGTAAAAACATCTAAAAAAATACAAAGTAAAGTACACGTGCCTCAAAACTGTACTGTGTCTTTCCGTAAATGAACTTAGATTTCACCTCGTGGCAGCAACATGTTGTCATGAAGCGCACAGCTGACCGCTCAGCGTGTCCCTTCCCTCATGTGAGTGTTTGTTTGTGTTGGGCAGTGTGAGGTGTGTAACAGCACTCTGGGTCATATGAAAGCTGGGGACTCCCTGTGGGTCTACAAACGCATGGTGCACTGTGAGAACTGCTTTGGCGTCACCAGAGGTAAAAACAAGTTTACTTCCAGTTCTACATCTTCATTAAAGACAAAATCCAGTTAATAACAGTTTATATGTATTTGTTCATTTTGCACACTTCGGATTTAACTGGTATTTTTCCCCCCACAGAAAAGTGGCGTCGCTGAGTTTTCTGCAAACCTTCACTGGAGACATAAGCACATGATTTAAAAGTGGATCACTGTTATCTATATGTTTTGGGTGACGTGGGTTCTATTGTACTCCAAGCTGTCAAGTGCTTTATCTGGGTGTTTTGACAAATGAAAGTGATGAATATGAGTTTTAGTAACATGCACACACTATTGCAGCTAGTTGTCACTGTTGACATTATGATATTTCTGTCTCTGTACTTACCCTTTCTTTTTTTTCTTTTTACAAATTTGAAAAAGCGTTTCTGATATTCTTTAAAGTCTGATGTAAACGTGATGGAATATATTGCATATTTCTGGGCCGGGGGCTTTTTCTTTGTGCAATAAAGGCAATCAGTATATCTTTATCTGAAACCCTTTTGTATGAATGTGTCAGTTCTTACGGTGTTTAGTTGCCCTGTTGTTCGTTCGTATCATATTTACTTTGAATTATTCATTTGTATGAAGAATAGTGATATGATTATTTTTCTCTCTATAGTGTCATAAAAATTACCCTTACTAGAATAAAATAGGATAAAGATAAAGACAATGTATTGGGAAGTTTTTATAACAGAATATAATTTCTCAAATTCTACTTATTGACCTGAAACGCTGCAGTAATTACTGAATTGATAATGCTGAATTTTTATCAAACGAAATGTTAGATACATTACATTTTAGTAGATTATCCTTAATTTCTTTATATTATATTATAAAATGGGTTGTCTTTATTATATGTATTCTATATTATAGTATATAAAGTGTGGACTCTAACCCCCCCCCCAAAAAAAAAATAAAATAATAATAATAATAATACAAAAACAAATAAAACTAATTCAATTGTGCAAGTTTTCATGCACTTCAAGTGTCAGCACCGTGTTACACCTGAACGCTCCAAGGGAAGTCCAATAATTGTAAGTGCACCATAACTAGTCCATAACTATTACATATAACTATTTTATATGTATGTAGCAACAAGACATAAGAATGACCTTGCAGTATACACAATGACCTTGATGAGAAATGAGATGAGAAATGAGAACCTTGTAACATTTTTGCTGGAAACATTCCCTCGTATTCATGAAGATCTTTGTCATAGCACTGACTAACAAGTGGTTAAACCTTTTCAGGGGAGATGTAACACATTTAACCAAAACTTCCAAGTCACATCTTGAATGCACAAGGATCAGGGTTATATGAGGTCACAGAGGCTGTGGTCTCTGCAATTTCTGTGGGAATTTGGGGGTTTTAGGGACCTGCGCTGGAATGCATGAGCTATTCATGGCTAAATTCGTAGATTGTGTTCTTAACTACACTCAACCAAGGGATTTACTAAATTGGGCACAAATGAAACTTACATTTCTTAGCAACACATAATTTACTAAAGTGTAAATGGGTTATCAAGAAGTAGCACTCATCAGCAACAATCAACTATGCAAACAGTGTACCATAATTGCATAAAATAAGAGTTCCAGCAGCCCAAGCCATATGCTAAACTGAATTGCCTGATTGCTTGAAAGCTTACATGGACATTAGCTTTACATGAATCATTAGCTAGCATAATGTTTTGTGAGTTCAAGTTTTAGTCTATTTTTTTAATTGCCAGCTTTGTCGGTTATGGCCATCGTATTTCATGATTTTTCTAACTAAACAGGTCATACGCTATGTTAACAAGCTAATATTTGCTTACATAGGTTAGTTTATTCATTAGCTTAGTTAGCTATGCAATGGTTAGCAATACCTAGAATTAAATTAATCATATTAGGCTATATAAATTGTATCAGATATTTATATTATATAAATTGTTTCGCATATTTATTTGATATAAATTGTATTGCATATTTATATTATATAAATTGTGCCAGATATTTGTTGTTTTGTTGTGTATCTATTGCACGTCTGTCCGTCCTGTGTGAGGGATCCCTCCTCTGTGGCTCTTCCTGAGGTTTATGTATTTGAGTAAATCTCCACAAATTGGGCTAGGCTGCAGGTCATACTTCTGTTTTATTTTAACTTATTAAGAGCTAGCTGGCTCCAGAGGGGGACTCTGATGTTTGGGATAGGGGATAATGATTACTGATGGTTTAGGTGTGTGTGTATCGTCAACTGTGGATCAGAAGTTAATAAAAAAGAAACATGAACGTCAAAGAGAAGCAAATACTCTTCACAGCCAGTGTGTGTGTGAGTGTGTGTGTTGAAGGCGCCCATAATAAATACTTCCTCAGCAGTGGTGTGATGGGAGTTGAACTCCAAGCTGCTGACCAATCAGAAGCAGGCTGAGCAGTCATCCCAGCAGCAGCAGCAGCAGCAGCATCAGTGTGTGTATCTGAGAGTGTGAGTGTGTGAGTGTGAGTGTGTGTGTATAGTAGCTGCTACAAACGGGGGGGATCTGGACACCCTCTCTCAATTGAATAGGACCCTCTGCAGGCAGGCCGTGCTGTTTACCCCTCTCAATGTGCTTTTTACCAAATGGAAGCAGAGGTGTTGAGCCCCCAGATGATGGCAGACGTCAATGGCAACAATAAAATCACCAACGCGGAGCTGGAGGTGCTGAAGCTTCAGGAGCTGGTCCGAAAATTGGAGAAGCAAAACGAACAATTGCGGACGAGAGCGAACGCTGTAAACAATTGCTCCGTCGGCCCTCATCTCCAGACCTCGTTGTCGTGTCTGCACGGAGGTACGTCGTGTCCGAGCGACAGTTTCTCCGCTAAATATGGCATTTCGAGCCCGACACAGTCGCGTCCGTGTGCCCTCGGACCCAGGGGAGGCTCGGTGGAGGAGCCGTTCGCCTATTTTCAGCCGAGCTCGGCGTCTCCCGACGCCGCTGGGGAGGACAGCGGCGCCGCGGGAGCCACGACTGTTTTGGACGAGGTTGAGATTTTGGACCTGAACGTCGTCCTGCCGGTCGGAGAGCCTGATAGCTGGTAACTACTCTGTTTGCATCAACCACCTCACCGCGGCCACATTATGTGTGTGAATGTCCAGTGATGGAGCGTCCAGTGATGTGTTTGTCTGACCCTAATAGATGCTTCACAGGCCACACGGTTGTCAATTAGCCACAGTTTTGTGACATCATGTGTAATGCTACCCTGCAACGTTACTCTCTTATTGATTACACTGTATCGATCCACCTCACAGTGGAATATACGCAGACGCAAGAGAAAAAGAACAAAAACAGATCTGGCTCAAGGTGTTGACATCCCAGAATGCACTGTGCTCGCATGCATGCATAGGTATCCATCCAGACAGCAGTGTGGGATGAAATGAGAAACAATGACCCCCTTCAGTGATCAAACAGCTCGGCTTTGTGTGTAGTGCTGAGCCCCAGGCTGAACTACTTTGAAGCTCTGTATCTGCTGACTTAGGTAGCACACACACACACACACACACACACACACACTGACACGCTGACTACTGAACCGTTTGCAGCTTTATGTATCAGATGTGATGATGTGGAAAAATGTAGCACACAGCCGAATGCAGCACTGATGGGATCCAGCATCAGTGTCGGCCTATCTACACCCCGTTTAACATCAGTAATTGACCCACAAGTCGGTGTAACACTGAGGCCTGGTTGCAGGATAAAATGTCAGTTCCTCTCGGTTCATGTTCCTCCTCTAGGACACAGAAGTGACACATCTTTTTTTTTTTGTTTTACAACCCGGGAATCTGTCAGTCCAGTGTAACATCGTCACTCACACATATGTATTTGGTTTATTGATTTATCTTATGATAGCAAAATTCAGAATCTTGATTCGAGCAGCTGATAAACTGGGGATCCACTTTCCTGAGGTTTTTCCTTTTGTTTTAGTCTGGCTGAGGCCCGACAATTCACTTCAGTAGTCTTTTGACAATTTTTTCTATTAATTGAGTCGAGCATCTTCAAATTCATCTTCTGTAATCTGACGTTCAATGTACTTTCATATATGATGACTCTCAGGAAAAACTCATGCTTACATGCTGAAACCAGAGATGTTTTGGCATTTTTTTTGGTTGAAAAATGACCAAAACAGGGAATCAGTTAACCAAATAACTGATTTGTTCCTGGTTAATCTTTTGTCGCTTTTCTAATCTATTAACTGATTCATTGTTTCAGTGTTAAAAATATCTCCCGCCCACGATGAGAGGAGGTATCGCCACAAACAGTCCTGTGCCTCTCTGCAGCACTCACTTCCCATACATCCCTGTACTGGATGAAGCTGTCAGCTCTTGAATTTGTACTTTACACTGCTGGTTTCACAGTTTATGTTGTTGCCAATAAAATGACAACTGCTCCTTATGGAAATGTTGAACTTTACAGATGTCTTGGCATTTGGATTTTATGAGAATCACTCCCTTCACACAGTCACGGATTGAGCTTTGTTATGAATTGTCCTTGCCTCACTGGGCTACGCGTCTAAGAAATACTGCCACTGTCAAACCCGTCCCTCATATACAGTAAACCAGCCTCCAGCTTATTTTCCACTCCAGTTCTCTATAAAGCAGCTATATGAGCTGTGCTGTAAAGGTGTCAGGACTAAACTGTGGGTTGTGCTGTGCATTTCAGGCTGTACGTGAGTCCCAAAGCCAAGCTGCATGGTGAGAGTATCCTCAGCCCTCTCCAGTGGTGCAGGCAGGTACTGGACCGCCCGGGGCCCGAGGTGGAGCTGGCTAAGATGACCCTCTGTCACAGACTGGACCAAGGTACAGTGTATTTACAGCTCAGATTAATGGCCTTCATCTGTGGCCACATCTGGACATCTGTCTCTCTGTTGCTGCTGACATGTGATCGTGAGCTTTGTGACACATCTCTCACACAAAGTGTCTCCACGTGCGGCAGGATTTCTGCAGCCGCTTCTGAGCCGTGGGAGCGTTTCTCTCTGCACATGGCCCATTCGTTTTCCAACCATTTGACCATTAACTCACTCTGTTTAAATTAATGGCTTTTAAAGTGCCAGAGCCAACTTCCCGACAGAGTGATTATGTCTGTGGTGGCTGGAAGGACTCCCATTTACACCTATCAGTATCTCTAGAGAACCATTAAGATCAGTTTAAGGGATTTTATACTTCACTTATAGAAATAAAAACAATTCCATCTGGAGGAAGTCATGCTGTGCTGTTGGATGGCATTACTCTACGTTAAGTAGAAAGCAGCATAGGGACGATTATGAAGCTGTGGTAAAAAGCACCAATTTCACTGCACCACCAACAAGTGGTTCTATATACATGTATTTTGTTTTGTGTTATGTTAAACAAACACAATTAACAGAAGAAAAACATTTTTTTAATTCAAATGTAAGGAAATAAACCTATTAACTTTCTTGCCAAGAATCTGATGAGAGTATCATTACGCTGGATCCTGGAGCCAGTTAGCTTAGCTTAGCATACAGACTGGAAACAGGGGGAGACAGGTGGCCTGTCAGGTAACCAGTGGAGACTCCAGGAAGTCAATGCTCCCAGCCAATAAATTGTCATCTTTGCACTCTGGTTGTGGTACTTCTCAAGGTGCTTATGTGGATTTTGAAGCATTTGCAAGAGCCTGGCTAGCTGTTCGCCCCCTGTTTTCAGTCTTTATACTAAGATTAGCTAACCAGTTACCAGCTCCAGCTTAGTATTGAACAGACCAACATTAAAGTGGTATCAATTTCCATACAGATCTTCAATGGTTGATTCAATAATCCATCACAGCAGTTCATATATGTCGCCATAAAGCATAAAGCAAGCAAACATTTTTTCGGTTTAGATTTATTTGTTTTTTCTGTTTTTTAGTCACAGTTAATTAGGTTTATGTTTTCAATAATATACTCATTATAATTTAATAAACTGGAACATTTACATGGAACAGCTACTAACCAGTAATGTATAATTATTAAGCTCCCTGTATACATGATATTAACATTATCCATGTTTCTGATGGCCCATGTTGATGGTTCCGGTATTTGACTGATCCACATCCAGCAAATCTGTAATTTCTGTATCTACTGAGTCACCTTAGGTTTGAGCTGGATTTTTTTGGACAGGAGTGAACATGCAATTTATCCACTGCAGTTAAACTCACACTTTCATTTTCATTTGAGCATGTGGACTGTTTTTTTACATAATTTGTCATCCAAAACCTACAAATTGGAGACCCACCTGTGCTCATGCCTCGATATTGTGTTGGCCACAGTATCCTGGTTTCTAAGCATGTTCTTCACCTCGAGGATACGATGGTCCTAACAGAAAACACATAAGCAGGTTACTACAAAAACCCTTCAGAAGCAGGATAGTGTGCTACTGAATGGCATTTGCTACTGGACCCAGTTTTAGATTTGGCACTTAACAGTTTCTACACTTGTGCGCAGGGATATGGTTGCCATAGAAACCATGCTTACATTAACTGGGTTTTTGAGGCCGATTTGCCCAGCACTCGCTCCTCAAACAGCCTGTACAAGAGACTCTTGTACTGTTGCACACACACTGTGTTGACGTGCCTGTGTGTGTGCTTTGATTTCAAGAATTTTCTATGTTCAGCTGTTCCCATATTGTGGATCTGTTGTGTCCAAACTGTGATTCAATAATGCAGATTTGTTAGTGTTTGTTTGGATGCTCATTAGTGTGTGTGTGTGTATGTGTACGGTTCAAGGTTCTCCTCTTTTTCTAAAACAGGATTCAGTGGAGGTTGGCTCTCCTCCCTTGGGTCATGAATACATCCTTGTCCCTGAGCTCCAGTAGCTGTTGTTTGTCTAACTTGCCGTGAATGCTAGTTTTATCCAGTGGTGGTTGAGCCTAATTGCGTCAGGAATGCCAAATGCTGCACTCTGTCAGGTGTGCGCCTCTCTGACTACTAATCAGTGGGGGTGACCTCAGTGTTTACACACTGAACACACATTTTCTAACCTCAGTCATGTCATTCCAAGCCAAGTTTACTCACTGCTAGTCAGCAATAATTAGTAAAAAAGAAAAGGGCTACCTTCTAACAAGGTCTATTTTAACAGTTCGTAAATTGTGACCAACTGTCATTTATTAAGGCTTTACAGATTGTTGATACACTGTCAAAAAGGAATAGATTTGAGCTGAGAGACAAAACCTGGCAACCCAAAATCAATGGGTTGTCCAGCTTTCAATGTCAGTGGTTTGCTACTGATCTTTAAACTTAATTAATTATGTTTTAACCATTGTTATAGCCATTGGAACATAAACGTATAAACCGTAATGACAGTATATATTATGACAGTGTTGTATCATGACATTAATACAGCAGGAAAAAAAAAACAGATTTAAGCAGTATAAACATAACTTCCACATCCCAAAGTAGACCATAGTAGACCTAATTCCAATTTTGGGAATGGGATGTAGCCTACATGCACAATCCCTGCTTATCCGAAGATCCCTAAAAAAAAAAAAAATCTGTAGTTTAGCCCAATAAGCCTCTGCAGTAAGCTTAAACCTCGTCTTACTGTATCAGCCTCTTCTGTCCGAGCCGTGACCAAATCATTTAAAAACATCAATACTGATCTGTAAAAAGCAGATTAACATTTGGCCAGAGCGAGTTCAGATATAATCGATGTGGTGACTGCATGCGTGTATGTGTGGGTGTGAGAGTGTGTGTTACATGGTAAAGCAATCAGACTAACATGTCCTCCGCTACAATCTTGTGTCCAGCAAAGCGGAGGCGTGGATTCTCCTCCGTTCGCCCATACAGCTGCATAGAGGGGCTCTCCACCCTCAGCTGCCCCGTCCTGCCTTACTCTAAGTCTGCTGCACTAATCGAGTCCCCAGGTAACACAACCATCTACTACTCATGCATGTAACTCCTGCTAACCACACAAGGGTCGGTAATGTGACATCTAAGGGGCTTCTGAGGATCATCTAGATCAGTGACATACTAATCTGTTATTTGGCTTAATTCGGGTTAATGAGTTAATTAATATGGTTCATTAGGGAAAGACCTTAACTTAATTGATTGTTGTCTGTAGTTCATACATCTCAAGATGGCTGTAGGTGACCAAGTAGAAAAAGACCCAATATTTCATTGAGGTGACCTTTGCAAGAGAAAAAATGCTGCTGATTTCGGCATCCGTTTTAAGGGGATGAATCCAAACGACTTAGATAATTCTCTGTTTTACTTCCGCTGGTCAGCAGGTCAAATGTTGTGCTTAAAACATCACAGCACATGCTGGATGTATTGGCACACATTTTGTCTGCCATCATCGGGTCAAAATACCTGCAGAACTAATGACATTTCTATGAGCCTCGGGTGCACTATATGTTTAGGGCTAATGTTTGCATGCTAACATCATGCTAAGCTCAGAGAATGAGCATGTGAAAACATGACCTGCTAAATGTCTGCATGCAGCATGGTAGCGAGCTGATGTTAGCATTTAGCAGAAAGCAGCGCTGTGACCAGGAGTAGCCTCAAAGAGCTGCTAGTAAATCTGTAGACTCTCAGCCGTGTTCATTTTTATTTAACCAGGGTAGATTCGCTGAGCGCTGTCTCTATTTTTGGAACGCCCTTCTCTACATTCACACAGTCGCATTTGGAAACTGCCTTGTACAATGCAACCACAGAACAGTGCTGCTTTATTCCCCCTACCCATGCTATCATGCTATCAAAGCCCACTTTTTTAATGGTGCACCATGTAAGCATTTTAGTTTAAAACATTTGAAAAATTAGTTAGAATGATCAACAGAATGTGAAGAAACAACAGCTCTGAGATTGAGTCAAATATGTCTTCTTCTATTTCCTCTATATCAGCTTAAGTTAGCACGCTAACCAGCTATCTCTAGTCCATCCTATCTTGTAATTCCACTTTGACCTTAAAAGCAATAGCCTGAGAGTATAGCTCAGGCCAGTGGAGATGGCCTGTTAGCAGCACTCTGGTAATTTGCTGCCCCCCATTTGGTTGGATTATGAATTTAAGAGCTGGCCAATTGCTACATGCTCCACCTTTAACCCTCAGGCCACTGCTGCCCTCTTTCTAAACTCTAACAACATAACAAAATAACAATTAACAGAAATGTTCACAGAATGTGCAGATGATGGCTAATTAACTAACTTTATAGCTTAGCATTTAAAGTCTTTCCTGTAACGTCAGAGTTCTTGCTCCATTTAAGACCCAAAGCAATAAGCACACAGAGCCAAAAGCATCTGTTGCTTCCAAAATACTTCTGGAGCTCACTGTATAAACATAACCCAGATTCTTAAACAACCTGTTAGTTGCAGTTTGAAATCAGATTACAAGGAAGAGATTATAAGATCATACCCTCAGACAGATGGAGATACAGCAGGCTAAACCTCAACAAGAAAAACCTCCTTGGCCTGTTTGTCCATATTTTATATGTCAGTGAGTGCAGGTTGATCTTTAATTTGCTTCTAACTTGTTTCTCTTTCCTTTCAAGCCCCGTTGCCATCACCAGGTCCGTCTTATCTCCAGCCGACTCTTCCACTCAGGCCCACCTGCAGCCTCAGTGACAGAGCGCCCACCTTCCTATCAAACTCCGCTCTCCACAGTAAGACCTCACTGACACTATTTCTTCTCAGCACTGTCATTCATTTTCCTTCCGCAGTTTTATCTGCTGTGAGTCACCGTCCATCTGTAATTATTAAATGTCACTTCCATAATGGAAACGTCTTGAGTTCTTGTCGCTGTTGTTGAAATTTGCAGTTTGTTCTTCTTGGCCATAGAAAGTGAAATATCTTGTTGATACAGATGTGGCTCTCCTGTGCTTTTAGATTTGGGCCGTCGGCACGCTGCCATCAGCCCCCAGTCTTCCCTGGACAGTGAGGTGGGTGCGTCAGAGCTGGAGGATGACTCCATCTCGATGAGCTACAAACTGCAGGACATGACAGATGTGGAGGTCATGGCACGACTTCAGGAGGAGAGTGAGTCGACCGTCTGCACGTCTTGTATGCATGATAGGCTGGTAGAGAAAACAAACTATAACCTTGATAAAAAAGGGACCTATGGTTCACAGGATAGAAATCACCCCTGCAAATACTGCAACAAGTCCCTGTTTTTTTCTTTCATTGTGTCTTCAAATCATTTTAAAAAATGTTTTAGTGGATGCACACTGATTTGGACTCTAGTTGCAGTATTTGTGTATGTTGCAGAAAGTCCTTCTCCAAGAGGAGTAAACATAATTTTGTTCGCATCTTTTGTAAGAAGCTATCTGACAGTTGCCTCTTTATAAAAACACGGTTTACTTAAACTTTTCTCCTTTACTTTTATTATTTTATTAATACCTGATATATTACAAGTGAATGACATCCAAACACATTATGAATTACTGAGTCATAGCCTTAGGAAGAGGCTGAAATGGATCACTACTTTGCTGATGTGTGTTTAAAATCAAGATAAATGTTTGACCTTTGAGCAGTTGAACTTCAGTACGCAGTGGTATCTTGATACGGCATCGTTTTGTTAAATTATGCAGGAGATTTCAGAAAAAACCTCCCTGCTTCAGTCTGATCTGGATTCAGTACCTGAATAATGGATGAGGGGCGCCTCCGGGAGGAAATGTATAGTATCATATAGTATAAGAGGTTCGGAATCACGTTTTCCACAGATGAAAGCATTGATCTGTCACCCTGTAGGTCTCCGACAGGACTACGCCTCTACCTCAGCCACAGCCACAGCCAGTCGTCGCAGCTCCAGCTTCTCCTTACACTCCATCAGACGCAGTGAGATGGATTTAGAGGAGGAGGATGAGGAAGACGAGGGCTATGACCAGCTCCCTCCTCCCCAGCCTCGGCTGTTCCGCACAGGTTCTATGCAGCGGGGAAGCCTGCCCCACTCTCACACCTTCTCCAGTATCAGAGACTGCAGACGCAGCTCAGCCGCCCCTCAGTTTTCACTCAGTGGACTCTCGCAGTACTCTGGACCCTCCAGCCTGACCACAGACACACACACAGCATACAGGAATAGCACAGGTGAGTGTTCAATGAATTCCTTGTCCACTTGAAGTTGTGAGATCACTTAATAAATATGCTCCTGAATAACAACGTGACTGCAAGGGGTCAGATTTTAAGTGACATGGCCCAGTTCAGACTGAAAGCATCTTGACTGAATTACCCACATTCAAGACGTCCCTAATTTCTGACCAGACAAGTTCTTTATGTGCCAAGAAGGATTTAAAGAGTGCTCTTGGATACAGGATTTAAAAAGCATCCTCAGTTAGGGTCAACGGGTCAGTGTACTCTGTTCTCTCAGTTGCACGAAGTGGCTGCATTCCATGACTGACTTTGATTTTGTGGCTTTCACATGCCATGCATGGCATGCAGTTTAATTACGCGAGTAGGAATATGAATCGTTTTAGAAATGTTTGCAAGCTTTCTATTTTGCTTTCTCGCCAAGATTGACATGAGGTGGTTGCACATTGTTCACTCACCAAGGTTCTGGGAAAATTAAACATTTGAACACACACTGCTCATGAAATTCTGATTAAATGGTACAAATAGGCAGTGAATATGAAATATGAATGAAGATTTTGTTATTGCAAAACCTGTTTCTCACCCCAGATGTTTTCAGAAACATAATTCCGTGTACTGTTTAGCTGTAATATGAAAGGTTTCATGTTGAAAGAGGACGCAGGGAGGACAGAAAGACTTGCATGCACTAGCATGCACGCGCAGCTGACCTGCCAACCAAAACAAAGTACAGATCACAGACTCAGATCACAACAATCACAGAGGGAATGTGACTTCATTCTCCCTTCAGGATGCAATTACTCCACTCATGACATAAGCAAATAGTTGTTTACTGCTATATTAATGTTCATAATCTTATATATTTAACCTTTAAGTCATTCCTCTAATGCTGGAAATGTGAGTTAAGAACTCCAAACGGAGTGGACACCTACCATACCTGATCTGGTTTGTTGCTATGGTTGCATAGACAAGCTACGGCGAAGCATGCCCAACCTGATCCGAGCTCCCAGCATGCCCAGTGTTCCCAGTATTCCATGCCTGGCTTCCCCCATCAACCCACCCTCCCACGGCCCCTCCTCCTTGCCAACGATATCCTCCCTCCGGAGCAGCCAGAGCTTTGACTCGTCCAGTGGGCTCGCGCGACTCCAGTCCTCCAGTAAGACTCTCTTCTTCATGTCTATGAATAAATCAGCCATACACGGCTCATTTTTATTCATGAGTGAATGTAGAGCACTGTTTTCTGAAGGCAGTGCCATTCCAACTGCAGTAATTTCAACTCTGTCACTGATTTTAGACTCACTTCTATCCAACTGTCTTCTGACTGTTGCTGTGTATCAGTTCCCTCCCCAGGGCAGCTCAGTCAGCGGGTCCAGAGCGTGGGGAACTTCCCAACCACTCCCCGACACCCACTAAAGGCCACAGCCTACGTAAGCCCCACCGTGCAGCAGGGCCCCACTTCCACCCCCCTGTCCACCTCTGTCAGTCTGCACTCCATCCCCAGCAGTGCCGCGCTGCCTCAGCCCCTCAAACCCAGCAGCAGCAGTTTGGTACTGCAGCCCCTAAAAGCCAGCGCCAACCAATCAGCTGTCCCTCGCAGTTCCCTTCCTCGCCCCGCCTCCTTTGTCGGAACAAGTGGAGTTCCTCGTCCCGGCAAAATCGCCCAACCAACACGAAGGTAAGGGCAGATAGACTGAATACAGATTGTGAAACCAGGACGATTTAAAACCTTTTTCAGCTTTTGGATATGACACATTTTAAACAAATACAAATGAATGTTGTAAAACAATAGCAATGATGGTATATAGTCACTTATCTGGACATCACATCTATAAGCATGTGTGTGAGACATAACAGTCGTGGTCAAAAGTTTACATACGTTTGTAAAGAACATGTACGTATGTGGACATATACACTGTAGATGTAGTTCACATATTTGGTCATATATAAGATTTATGTATGCTGAGCCACTTTAATAAGCCTGGTCTGTACTGCAAAGCTTATTAAGCATGATGCATACAGCTGGGTTGGACTGTCCCAAATTCCAGTGATCTATAGACCAAGTCATTTTTCAGGCAACAATGCCCAATATCTGATTGTTCCCAGTTCTCATAGTTGAATTTGCTGCTTGTCTTGTTATACCATGGATAAGTGGCTGATTGAATCATCATAAAAATAATAACTCAATAGGAAGATAATCATTATTTGCAGCCCTATACTGTTCAAGAATATAGTATGAAACTGGGACAGAGCGCAGGTCTTTAAACATTTACACTGATTGTCCTGAGGGAGGTGCTGTAGTTAAATGTCAAGCTCACTCAGTCTGTTTATGATCGGCGATGATGCCTCTTTTTATTTTATGTGATTCATTTAGGTATTGATTCGATCTGTTTCTCTCCGTCTGCAGTTTGCTGACTCCTCCAAAGAGCCTGGCTGCCCTGAGTGCCCTGAGGGACGGCAGCTGGAAAGACGGCTGCTACTGAACCCAAATAAACTGACGCTCAAGAGGTGCACAGGGTAACGCTGCATGGGACCCAACTGATTGAAAATCTTGCCGTCAGGAGGGCCCAGTCTTGGGGCTGTGACCCAAGAGAATGACTGTTAACAATTCTAAAAAGGCACTACTCTTCACTGAAGGAGGAAGTAGTGAGTGAAACCAGTATGGGTCCAGCAGGCTGGACCTTTACCTTACTACCTGCAGACTGACACACTATGAATCAACCTGGCAATATTCTGATAATAAGTTGTTAAATGTGAACTGGATCTTCTTTGATATGTGTTTTTTGAGTTGTCATTGTGGATAGTTAAGGCTTTCATTCAACAGAATGAACATTTCTCTCCAGTTGAAAGATTAGAACTAAATAGGCCACGCTTTTGTACATGCTTTTAATGATTTCTTATGACTAATTTTTTCGATTATTCATTTTTGTCGGTCTGTGGTGTCAGATATGAAGTTGAACCTTTTGTTACATCCCGTGCCTGTTTGAAAAGTAGTGTTATTCATGTCAGTTATATTTATTGGCTGGACCTCGCAGCACTTTTATCAAGTTATGATTAACACGTTAAAATAAATTATCCGCTCTGTTCCTTAAGTATGGCATTATGTTGAAGTAAGTGTACACACATTATCTTTTAGCTTCTTCCTTTCCATTATTGTTTACATGAGCGCTGAGATTTTTTAACGTTCTTTGGTAAACATGATCGCTGCAATGATATTGCACATAGAGCCCTGATGCTTTTTATGGATGACAAGGATTTAAAGAGGAGGTGAGTTTTTAAAGTGAATAAAAGCCTTTCAAAATATGTTGTGCATTTTCTCTGTCTGTCTTGAATATATATTGTTCATTTGGTGGTATAAAGAAAATCAAGAAAGTTACTTTCTCACAGGGATTAACAGCGATGATCAACTGCAGATGGCATTGTTAGCATCTTGTTAAGCATCTGCTGTGCACAGTGACAGGCTGACATCATTATGTACTGACAGTTGCCATTAATAGATGTCATTTTTGAATAAGCAAATTACTTATTTATTTGTTTATTTAAAAGGAACAGGTGATGTTTAAATGCACAATATGTTATTTCTGGCAATAGGGGTTTCTCAATCACAACAAGACAAAAGACATAAGTAGAGTGGGATCATGGGAGTTGCTGTCTTGCTGCAACCACTATCTGATGTGACTCAGGCAGAAATCAGGTTCAGACAAGGTAATGTATTAAACTTTTATTCACGTTATAATTAGTCATGTTCACTGACTTCCCTCCTCGCTCTGATGCATCATCTGATGTTTTACCAGAAGTTCTAGCGACAAGTGACTAAATGAAACGCATTGTTAATTTGAGTAAATGTACAGATGTCTCTGGGTTTGAACATTGTTGGAATTATTTGGGATAATGTTAGTACACACCTCAACAAAATATATAACAAAGGTCTAGTCTATTTTTAGACATCTTAATGCAGAAATGTTTTATATTATATCTTTAAATGACGCTGATGTTTTTAAAAATCATTCCTGTAAATGTGCAGGAATTAGATAAACCTCTTATTCTGACTAAAAACAGAATATTGGTCACCAGTTCGTTTAAACAAACTCATTTTGTGAGGCAAGAAAGAAGAAAGAAAATGCTTAACACATTCCATAAAATTGTCCAAGGTATGTAAAACAATTAAGGCAGTGGGGGCCTGGAGGTGAAGTGCCTTGAGAACAGCATTCTCTTTGTGGAATGATCCTGGTGAATTAAAATACAGCAAATGCAACAGATTGAAAACAACATGAATCACATCCACACTCTGCTAATGAACAATCACCATCAAGGTTAATTACTGATAAGCCATACTGAGTCCTGCAAAAAAAGAACTTGAATCTAATTTTAGCACAGTACATTTGTTTACCTGGTGAGCAGGTGAGGGTGGTTTAAGCTGACATGTTATCACTACAGAGGACCCTGGAGCTGAAGTGACTAATGTTTAACAGATTAGTATGTTGATGATGAATCTCCACAGCAACACTCAGACCACACTCATTCATTGGCATACTGTAGCTCGGGGTAAGTGAATACAATCTCTGCTATAAGGAATCTTGGACTGTAAATGTATGTTTAATATATATATGTATCTTTGTTAAAATAGGTTTATGAAGGCAAATACTTAGAGTGTGACTTGAACTGCTGATCTTTTGGAATTTGAGATAATGCCCAACAAAGCCCAAGAGGTATGTGTAATCTGTTTTCATTTTCACTGTCATGTAGCTTCAATCAACAAAGACATTTTGTTGATGATGATAGGGTTTTTTTTTTAGGATGCTGTGATTAACCTGAAAACACTGCAGGAGATATCCAGCCAGCTCGGTTTTGAGTGGACAGTTTTGGCGTACGAGCTTGGCTTCAACAGAACTGAGATAGGCCGGTTCCACACCAAATCTACAGAGAAGAGTGTCCAGGCTAGGAGCATGCTGGAAAGCTGGTAATGTGTGTGTGTGTGTGTGTCTAACTTGATGCTGTGGTAAAATGTAGTCACTGCCAGCATACAGACATTGTAATTTCAATAACAAGGATATCTACACACTGTAGAGCCTAAAACTAATACTCCATTGCACTCCTGTTCCTTTCTTCAGTCTCAAATGTTTCTCCGATGTCCATCCTTATCTACAGGTATGAGAAAGCATGGGATAAGCCCAATAAGACCAAGCTGCTGCAAGATGGACTGGAGCAAGCAGGCAGACGGGACCTGGCTGAGAGGCTGCGCTGCCTCCACTGGGGCCACCAGAAGCTGAGCCGAAGGGTTGAGCTGCCCTCCGCCTTCCCCTTCATCATCACAGTCCACAAGACCATCCACAACCAGGACGCACTACGCAGGATCAACGACCTCAGCCGTAGATACACTTAAAGCTGGGTCTAAATGCACATAGCTGTGGCCACGTTCATAGTATAGAAGAAGGCTACACTGCACAGTAATCTGATATAAATGTACTTAATACCACTGAACAAGCAAATTAGAGCCATGTATAGAGTCATTCCACTATATGTCTTGTAGCAAATGTAAACTTTGCAATAAAGATGAAAAACATTTTGGATCCATCTTGAATTTGTTTTACGCCAATAAAATAACAATTTTGCCATAAATCTTGAAATTACTTATTCTGTCCAAAGAACAGTAAAAAATCTAAAGCTATTCAATTTACAGTCATGTTATAAAAGAGTTTGACTTGTATGTGTGATACATAACAGAAATGACAAATTATCAAAATTATTAATTAATAATAAATCGACTTATTGCTTCTATTTCTAAGAGTTGCTGGCACCTTTGGTTGTGGTGAGATGGGTTAGATACATACAAGGACTTACACTCATGTGCATGGATAAAAAAAACAAACATAGACATAAGACAACAAAAAACAAAAACAAAGCTAGATAGGCAAAAATCTATAACCTATGAATAACCTTTATAGATATGAACAGCACTGGACAACATATAACTATATGTAAGACAGCTGTTTCCGTGAACAGTAAGGTTGTGGTATGACTGCTACTTTACATGGGTTACAAGTAGGCTAATGAAAGTGTGCTTGGTCGAGCAAGAATACTGGAACAGGATTGTATGGTTGACGTAATAAGTGATGCTTTATAGAGAGGTGATTTGTGTGGTCTAATACCCTGATAAAGGGGTATTATTTTTAGCATGCAGTGTGAATATAAAACCACAGCAGAATTTGAAAGTGAAGTGAATTTTTGATGTTGTAGCAGGAACTGCATAGCCTACAGACATCCCATGGATAATTAGTTCAGGAGTATGATGGCATGTTTGGTTGTTTTGCTCTGTGCCGTCTACCAGCGGGGAGAAGTAATGGCAGAGACTTTGTATTCCAGACGTGGTGGGGATGTATGAATTTGAATATAAATTGGAAATGGGTTTAACTCATCATTTTAGTCACAGGAGTTACGACAACAGCAACAACAACAACAACAAAACAACAACAACAATATTAATAATATACAGCTTGCATTTAATAAACTGTATTATTATTATTATTATACATATAATTATAACTATAATGATTAATAATCATAATGTTATTGTTGAAATTATTATTATTGTTAATATAATTATTATGGACTTGAACAATCTACTTTTCAAATTTGCAATAAATACTTATTGTAACATTCAAATTTTTAAAGTAAAATGACCTTTTGATTCAATAATTATCATAATTTTAAAGAAAACTGACGAAAAAAAATCATTATTATCATCATTATTTCAAATAAATCCCGATCAACCAACCGTAATTCGACCCAGTTACACTGACCAATCAGAGAAGCGCCTTTCTTAGCAAGGTTGTGTGAGCGAAAGCGGAAGCCAGCCAGGTTCGCTTCAAAGTAAGCGATTCAATTTTTCCCATTTTGGGTGAAGAGGGCAATTTTAAGAAGTGGAAAGTAGTAAACGTGAAGACTGGTACTGAAAGAATTTGAGGTCTTATTAGATTAGACATAAAATGAAAAAAATGAAAAATCCGTGCAACACTTTTACATGAAAAGGGGCTTTATTTTGGAAATTTCTCCCGGAAATGTAGTCCCGACCCCGGCCGAGGACTGTGTTATTTTACGAGCCCCCTGACTGTCTGCTCCACTCAAAACAGATGACAGCGTTGACCACAAAAATCAAGGAAAACTGACACTAATACAACAGCGACTCTCTGGGTATAATTTGTAGAGTATGAATGCAGAGTAAGTCGACATTATGATCCTTTGGAGACCGAGAGGTGCTGGCTTTCAGACGCACGGGCGACCGTTCAGCTGTTAAATCGCTGGTAATGTATTTTTCACAGCACACAGCGTCCGATTGTGTTTGATAAACGGATGTGTCAGCATCAGCGCTCGGACCCCTCCGCGTTATTGAGCATGTAAGCCGCCTGACAGCGGGTTATTTCACACCTTCGACGACGTAAAAACGGCGAACTGCTCCCTGGAGTTGCAGCAATGGCTTCGGCGCTGAGTTGCTTCAGCGGTCCCGAGGTGCTGGAGGACGTGGATCACGCTCGGGGTTTGATGAAAGAGCTGAAATTTCTGTACGACTGCCGGCTGCTCGGGGACGTCACTATCGGGGTCGAGTGCGAAGAGGAGTCGCTGGAGCCCGGCGGAGAGTCGGCCAGAGGTGACATTGACCAACTTTTCCTGTGTAGCCGCAACGTCCTGGCCGCCGCCAGCCCGTACTTCAAGAGCATGTTCACCGGGGGGCTAAACGAGAGCATGCAGGAGAGAGTGGTCATCCGAGGGGTGGACGCCGAGTCCATGTCCGTCATCATCGACTATTGTTACACCGGCAGGGTGACCATCACGGAGGGCAACGTCCAGAGGCTGTACGCAGCGGCCAACATGCTGCAGCTCGAGTACATCAGGAAAGCCTGCTCTGGGTTCATGTCGAGGAGGCTGGACCTCTCCAACTGCGTGGGCATACTGAAGTTTGCAGACACCTACGACAATCCTGAACTGAAGGAGAATGCACAGGCTTTCATCGCCAAGAACTTCAACCAGGTGTGTAACGGAGGAGAGCTGTGCGAGCTGGACTTGAAGCAGCTGAAGGAGTTGCTGTCCCTCAACACTCTGGACGTGGACTGTGAAAGGAAGGTGTGCTCGGCCGCCTTGCAGTGGATAGAGGCCAACGCGCCGCAGAAAAGAGAGGACGCCCTGCAGGCGCTGACCTGTGTGCGATGGAACCTGTTTGCGGAGAAGGACAAGTGTTACCTGGAGGGCCTCATGGCGAGACCTCTGATCGAGAAATACCTCGCGTCTTTCTTCCACAGGTCCGCCGAGGACGGCTGCGAAATGTCTGCGACCCTGGACGCGCCGAAACACAGAATAGGCGTGAGCGCTAAAGAGATGATTCTCTTCTTCGGCCTACCCAACGATAACATTATGTGCTGCGACCCTTACTCGGAGGACCTGTATTTCATGGCTCCTCCTTTACAAGACCTCAGCAGTCAGGATTATAAGCGGTCCACCATGGAGTCCTTAATCGCCTGTGCTTCGCCCGAAAACAACTTGTTCCTAGCCTCCCACCTCTCCAAACACTTCTGGCTGTACAACCCCGTGCTCAACAGCTGGCAGGAGTTGGCAGAGAGACCACTGGGGAGGATACACTCTGGGATGGGCTATCTCAATGGACACGTGTACCTTCTGGGTGGCAGAAACCCAGTGACAGACGCCCGACTGAAGGAGGTCGAGTGTTACAGCGTCCAGAGGAACCAGTGGACGTTTGTGGCTCCTCTGCCTCATTCTTTGGGTAAAATGCAGGTGGTGGCACTGAATGACCATCTGTACGTGGTGAATAAAAGGAGGATGCTTTGCTACGATCCCAAGAGGAACCGCTGGCGCCACTGCGGCTCACTGAGGAGGGACAAGCTGCACAAGGCCTGCGTGTTTCAGGACCAGATCATCTGTGTGTGTGACATCCCCGTGGTGAAAGCCTACAGCCCCACCAGGGGGGAATGGAAGAGGCTGGGTGACATTCCCATCGACAGCCGTGCTCTAAATTACCAGGTGATCCAGCACAACAACAAGCTGCTCCTCCTCACTCAGACTTTACTGCAGCACAACAAAAACAGGGTCCTCATCCATGAATACGACCCGGCCAGGGACGCCTGGAAGAACGTCATGGCTGTGTATGTGTCCACCTTCGGGCCCGTGTACGTTTCGACACGCGTGTACCCCGCATGCCTGGGCTCTGCACACAGCTTCTCGACAGAGGAGGACGACGACAGCGGCTCAAGTGCCGACTGGGACTTCGATGGGTTGACTGACGCAGACTCCGACTCTGGCAGCTCCAGCTCGTTCTCAGACGAGAACTGGTGATGGAAATGTGTCATTGTGTCAAAGAAAAGTTTAACTTATTTATGATGAAATGGGTTTTTACAGGGTTCTGTCTGCCAGGAGAGGTCACACATCCAGATTGTTTCGTATTAAAGCCAGTCCTTTACAGTAGAAGCCATCACCATCTGGCTATAGACTCTTTCCATGGCAGACATTTTGACTCGCCAAAGCAGGGAAAAGCACAGGTGGAATTAATGATGGCTGCATTCCATTTGGCTGAGCTACTTCCAGGGCTCTGGTAATGTCCGAGCTTCCTCACTGACATGACTTACTGGGACACGCAGACAATGAAGCCATCGTTAATGTCATTGGTCACACCTGTGCCTTTCCCTCTTTGACAAGTCAAAATGTCTGCCGTGATAAGGGTCTATTATTTGAGACATGAGGGCTTTGTTCTTCAGTGTGTATCATGTCCTGACAGTGTGATGTTGGAGAGATACCTGTTTACACAATTAGTCAAATATATGAACGAAGCATAAATGTGCAGCAGTAGGTGTCCCTGTAGAGCGGATGATCTGCCTTCATAATTTAGCCCATCATTAAGGGAGAGTACTCCAGAAACGTAACGCAACACCTCCGTGTAATTCGGGGAACTGGGGAGAGGCAGATTAACAAAGATGAAAACTGATGCTTTAAATGCTTTCGAAAAACAGAATCCTACACTTCCCAGAATGCACTGGTTCCCAAACTGACGATGGAGGCACAACACCAGAGGGAAAATGTGGAATGAAACTTCGGCCCCCGAGCACCAGACAATTAGACTTCAAACACAGGTGTTCCTCGTAAGATAATTAATTGCTGGAACTGAGCCATCTTTAACGTTATTACTTCCATCTGTGCGTTTCCTGCTGCGACAAGTTAAAATGTCTGCTGGGAAAAAGAATTTAATTAATAAGGCCATCAAGATCCATGTAGAAAGTGAAATGACATTTGGAATACAAGATTAAAGAACTTCTGACGGGATGGAAAATAAAAACTGGCGATGCTCGTCTCGCGAACACGTTGATCGAAGCCGAAATGCAAAGATGCCCATTCTCGCTCTTGAGTTCACTCTCTATATACACAGTATTTTTCAATCCTGGTCCCATGCGCCCCCCCTGCCCGGCATGTTTTAGATGTCTCCCTGCCCCAACACACCTGATTCAAATGAACGGGTCGTTATCAGGCTTCAGCTGAATTTATTGACGAGCTGATCATTTGAATCAGGTGTGTTGGAGCAGGGAGACATCTAAAACATGCAGGGCAGGAGGCCCCCAGGAATAGGATTGGAAACACACTGATAGAGTAGAAGAGCTTTGTGTCTTTTAAAATATCAGTTGGTTTCATTTTCCAGATTCTTACGGAGGCATAACAATATTAAATGCCCCAAATAAAGTATTTTGAATTGAATTGAAACCACTTCCATAATGCAACTTACTGCTTTTTTAGTGTCAGAACGTTTCTGCTTGGTAAACACCCACGTTGTTTTCCGCTCCTTGTTTGCAAAGCAGCAGGAATTTCTTTATACTTGACAAGTCTCTTCCAGTGCTCCAAACAACATAATAGGTCAAACTTTGCACTCCAGCTGACTATAGTACATTGACCGTGACATGTTTAATTGGTGGAAGGTCCCTTTAATGCTTGTGCTGTGTAAGTTTAAATGTTTTCTGGACAGAAATATTTGCTCATAATGTTTTATTTAGCTTGAATGAATGAGCACACCTGCCTATGATTGGTATTAAATCATGACTGACTCTCGGGACGTCAGGCAGCTCAAGTGCCTCATGTTTATGACAAACAACTGATCATTTACAGGGCTTAAAAAATTGCTGTCCCTTTCGTCTGTTGTCTGTGCACACAAAGACGTCACAGCTGCCGGTGCTGTGAAAACTACAGTATGAAGAGCAGAAGCCAATGCACTGTACGCTCACTCAGGTTTAGGCTTCAGCCTGTATGCCATGATTGACTTTTTTTTTTGTTTTGATGTAGTGAAATAAGGTGGTTTTGGTGACAAATGACAAATTTTATGAAATTTATTTTATTGAGTGTATGTGTGTGTTTTCTTATCCATTTTTTTTTTGTAACTTAACATTTCTTTTACGATTAGGAATCAAAATTCAAGTGTTTGAAGTATTCTTTGGTCCTGATGAATTGTTTTAGTTGAAGGACATTTTGTCTGCATGTATAAAAAAAAAAGCTGTTTGGAAGCCATGTCCTCCCCCCGGTTAATGAGTGTAGCTCCTGCTGCTATCTCTCTTTGTGATGGATAGAAGTGATATATTAACTTGTGCGTGTGTGTGTGTGAGAAGGTGAGGAGTGATTGGCTGTGCTAACACTCGTGATCTGGATTATAGAGCTGTTTTGGTGTACGTGTCAAATAAACATCTGCATCTGATGTAGAGGAGCATTTGTGTTTTTTGTTTTTTTTTAACTTTATTCAACCAGTAAGTGCACCTCGCACAAGATTCGGAAGTGCTGATAAGACAGTGTTTATAATGCCACTACATGTTTAAACTGAAGGATACAGGGGAGAAATGAAGATGAGAGGATCTGTGAATATTGAGAGCTTAATGAGATCTACCGTAGATGGCCTATATTTCAGGAAAGCACTGTTTTTAAAGGGTAACTCCACCATTTTTTCTCATTAAAGAGTGTTTACAGGTCTTGGGGAGTGCTACTGCATATTTGAAAAAAGTAGTATAAAGCCTTTTGTAGCTCCAGTGGAAGCTGCATGTGATCTGATAAATTGTCTGTACTGGTGTTACTCAGTGGCTAATTTGCATTGTGGGTAATGTAGGCATCAGGTTTTGAAAAGGAAGAGGAATGTGGGTCATAAAAATGGTGACATAGCTGGGTTGCAATATCGATTTTGATCGTTTTGCTTTTCAAAAGCCGGCACTTACATTACCCACAAAGCAATGCAATTTCGAATTACCCTTTAGAAGTTCAAAAACCCCTTTTGGATTTGATAAGAACTGGGGAGTTTTCTTCCTTTACTATTTCCAAAGCATTGAAAAGGAGGAGGAAAATACCCAGTGTTAGGCTTAAAAAAGGCTATTAGTTTCTGTGCATCTATGATTTATTTATACAGTGTGTTCACTGAGAGAAACTGGCACATAAATATAGATTCTGTTTTTGTTATCCCATAACTTGCATGTAAGTCAGGCAAAATAAACATGTATTGATAATTCATGAAAAATAATTAAAATATAATAATAAATACATAAATGAGTAATGAAACGAAATAAAAATAAATTGATATAAAGAATAAAGAAGATAGGATACAGATAAAAAAATATATTTATTTTTTCTAAGAACTTTTATTCTAAGAACCTGTTATTTGCATTGTTTGGTTGGCTTATCCATGTAAAGGTGTAGAAACAGGAAATATATGTTGGTTATTGAAGAAAATCCCAAATAAAACAGAGAATTAGACACAAATTGTAGAAATGTGGCTAAAGTGGTAAATAACGGGGACGCTGTCTCATCCGTGACACATTTTCCACAGGCATCCATTGGCCCCTCACGTTCTCGCGATGTTTCGGCGCCGCTCACATCTAGACCGCGAGAAGATGAGCGATGGCAATAGAAAACAAACCTGGGGACGAATTTGACACCGTTTTCAGTCAAAATGACCCTTTAGAGCTGTCGTCGCACCGCGACTATGAGCCTGCACAGGCTCGCATATTCAAGCTAATCGTCATTGGAGATTCAAACGTGGGGAAAACGTGTTTGACTTACAGGTTCTGCGGGGGAACTTTCCTGAAAAACCCGGAGGCAACGATCGGGGTCGATTTCAGAGAGAGGACGCTGGATCTCGATGGGGAGATCATCAAGGTGAGAGGACACCTATGTTTTTAACGTGTTAATGTGACACACGCACCTCGGCTTCCTGCTGGATAAACAAGGCCGTGGGACTGAGCTGCGGTTCATGAGTGGACACAGAGGGGAGACTGACCTGGAGCCTGTTGGCTCACTTCAGCGGCTGTGCGAGGTGATGGCACCGCTACAACAGACAGGCCTACCTCTTTAAAATGACCAGCTGCAAGGCTACACACCATCACACACCATGAGATCATCGCTTTATCTGGTAGACAGACATTAAGCGCCTAGAAGAGGGGGTGGGGGTATACAGCAAAAGGGGGACACGTGTATGTTTTTCTCGTTTTTTTTTTTTTTTCATTTTTTTATACAAAATACCCACAAACAAGCTTTACAACAGCAGACATTTTGACTTGTCGTAGAAGGAAAACCACAGTGGGACAGTAGGCCAGCATGAACACAGCACCAGGACCCTGAACCTGATGCTACTAAATGGAATCCAGCCATTATTAATGAAAATGAATTGCACCTGTGCCTAACACTGTGATCTATGTGGAAAAAATGCCCATCTCTCTGTCTCCAAGGCTCCACATATTCAGGGTTTGATTACATTTTATGTTGCCTTCACTGGCGCACAAATTTGGTAGTACACCCCACCCTCCAGTCACACACTCTTTGTTTTACCAATTATTATTATTGTCAGCAAATCCCATGAAAATACCAATACCAACAAGGAATCTGTCCACCAATATTGTCTATTGTTTATTGTCCATCTTATTCCTCATTGAGCCTTTACCAGGCGACATGTTCCTTCAACACGACACACGGAGTCGACCCTACCATATGTCCTCAACAATGCACCATAATTGTTATTCTCTATTCAAGATTCAAGATCATTATGCCAAACGGTGCCGACTGTCCTGACCTACCATCCAAAAGTGTCAGTATTTGACGAGTTGGGAATGAGACAAAAAATAAACTTTTCTTACAGGTTGGACCTTTAAAGATCCCCACCGCACATGCACAATAAGGCATACAAAATCTACTCTCTAATGTGTGTCTGACCTGGTTTTTGCCGGGGAAAAAGTATAATTACCAATTAAAACCTTTTACTTCCTCATAAAAATTATTATGCAATTATTTTTAATTTTACAAGTTTAACTACTGGACAAGATGTCTCCTACGTCAATGTTACGTCCATTGTCAGGGTGAACTGAAGTTCCCACATCACTTTGTGTGTGCCGTATATTGGACCGTGATTGGCTTACAAGCTATTTATGATGTCACAGATCATGCTCCTAGGCCGGGCCTCTTAAAATCAGATTTTGCGATCATTCAGCGATGAATGTAAAAAAAAAAAAACAGCACCCTTCTTGTGTCAAACCCTGCACTTGCATCATTCTACACAGCGAAGCTCAAACATTCAGCTGTAGGGACAAGAAGACAAACACACTTCTGACTGGAGACGGACTTTAATTATTATTTAGTCATGTCAGTATCTATTTCTGCTGTGTCAGTTGCAGATCTGGGACACGGCAGGTCAGGAGCGCTTCAGGAAGAGCATGGTGGAGCACTACTACCGCAGCGTCCACGCTGTCATCTTCGTGTACGACGTGACCAGCCTCTCCTCCTTCGAGAGCATCCCCGAGTGGATTGAGGAGTGCCGCCGCCACTCCGTGGGGCCCATGGTGCCGCGCATCATGGTGGGCAACAAATGTGACCTGAGGGACCGCCGGGAGGTCCCCACCTCGGCTGCGCAGCGTCTTGCTGACAGCTACAACTTCCCACTGTTCGAGACGTCAGCCAAAGACCCTGCCGAGAGGGACAATGTTGATGCTATCTTTCTGACTCTGGCTTATAGACTCAAGAGCCACAAACCGATGAGACTGAAGCAGCTGAGCGAGAGCAGGCAGCTGTGGGACCAGAGGGAGCAGGAAGCGGGAACTTGTGAATGCTGAGGTCACCTCCGTCCTATATGAATGTACTCGGAGTGTAAGAAGGTCGTCACAGCCTTCAGGAACAGCAATGGTGCTGAGCGAAGCAGTGTTTCTTCTTGACAACGCCACTGAATTCTTACGATCATGAGTCAGAAAAGGAAGAAACGTCCCATTTTGTTACCCTTTTCCCTGCCTGATGTAAGGCACTGTTAGAGACGGTATGGGCCTTTAAGTTTGCACAATATTAAATCAACATTTCAGTGAAATGCATGAATGATTATGGAGGTATGCCAAACATTTGTAGCTCAAACTGCACTTAAAATCACTTTGAATCAAAAAACAAAGCATTACAGCGTGTACTTTAGTACGTAGACTAATTATATGCAATCAGCTGTCTAGTAGCACTACAACCTATCTACACTATTCAATACAGACAGTTTATTGAGAAACAAAATAGATCAATGTAAATAATGGGACCAAGAAAGTACATTTAAAACTGTGAACAAAACTGTGCAATCATTTTCTAAAAAGGATGACTTAAAGTGATAATTCAGTTTGTTAAAAAAAAATATATAAATGCAGCATGAGTTTTGGTGCTGTCGCTAAATGTGTGTTACTCAAATATGAATATGAACATAACGAGCTTTGTGTCTGATCATTCTTGTACACGACAGGAGAGAGCCCACTCATGATAAAAATGCAATCAGGCATAGTTTACTTGAAATGCACGAGTGAATACATGCTCAGTGGTCTTGTTACACCGGATAGTATCAAGGGCGTGAGGCAAAATCTCGACTGATACTTTTGTTGCATGTGTATAATAATGCAAACACCTTTCCAACACTATGGAGATTTGTGACAATGTGAGGCTGCAAATCAATAAAAGTGGTTTTACCAATACGATTTCTGAGGTTTCTCTTGTGTCATGATGTGCATATAAATGCTTACACACAATCAATGATAAAATAATACATAATTTTATTTTAGATGTGTTTTATTGGTTTACATTAAAGGTGCAAGATGTAAGAATTTTAGCTTAAAGCATCCAAAAGTTAAGTATCATCGGAATTTGAAGAAGAAAGACATTCGATGTTATCTCAAAGGTGTCTCTGTACTGTGTTGCAGAGATATCTACTGAAGTTAGCATGCTAACCAGCTAGCCGGGCCTTAAAACCTCTATCTCCCATGTTTCGAAGGTCCTGCGCTAAACACCAACACTTCAGCTAGCGTCATGGCTAACTGAGCTAACAAGCTATGAGTAGCTAAACACAATACAGTTAGCAGCCTCTGGTGATATGCTGTCTCTATTTGTTGAAGTTAAACAGGTGGCAAGTTCTTAAATATTGCTTGTTGAACTTCATGCTTTGGCCATCCATTCAGCCAACATGGACTAGAAGTCCTTCAAGCGTTCTGAAAAACACTGGAAATCATACATTTATAATTCCATTAACCCTGGGTAAATTTGATTTGCTGGAGAAGAACATTAAATATGATCGAAAGCTCCAAAACAACTCCAAAGGGACTTTGTGATGAGCTTTTCTCCCCAGCTTCATGGTTTGAATTATTTGGCTGGATTTTAGCGACGACCAGTGGCCAGATTGTGTATAGCTATAACCGTAATGAGACGTTCGCGAAATCCTGTAAAGTAGCAAACGCTCTCGTTCACAGTATATGCTGCAAACTGTCCATGTTAACGTAGCCAAATAATGCAATTCTGACGTTCCGATCATAGACATATATACGTAGACTCCGCATAGATGTGGCAGGTCTGCCCTGTAAACAAATACAAGTAAATGTGAAAACTGTGGGTTTCCTGAATAAAATGATTGATCAATATCATATGAGGACTAAGTGGTAAAATTCAATATTTCTTACTTATTTGTCCTGAGGGAAATTTAGTAGACATAAAGGCTGCCACATAAAGAATACATACACTTGGTGCAGTAACAGACATGAGTGTCAGCATGTTTACCAGTGTTACTACATGTCACTGTCTGCTGTCAGCTTGTTTAATCTAATTTAACTTTAATGGCGCATGTTTATGATAGAAGCCTACTGCAACTTTATTTTATTCTATTTATTTATTTATTTATTTATTTATTTATTTTTACCATGAAATGTATCATAGAGTATATTGCTTCACTGCTCAAAGAAAAGAAAGCAGACTCAATGTTGCAGTGTCTCATTTGATTTGCAAACATTGTTAATTTGAAAACAATAAATAAATAATGTGTCTCGATGATTGCCATTATTAGTACTTAAGTCAATAGAAATCATATAATAACAATTCATCAAAATTAGTTGAACGTAAACTGTAGTGCTTTTTATTCAGGAAAACCCACAGTTGTCACATCTACCTGTATTTGTTTACGGGGCACACCTGCCACATCCAATATGGCGAACGCGCTGACGTACCGCGGGAACAAAGCGGCGTCCACGTAAATCTGCCTGTGTTTCCGACCGTCACGTAGCAGGATTGTCATTTTTACCAGCTCGCCACGAACGCAGCACAGTAATCGAGCCGCCTGTATTCCTCACACGGCGTCTCTCTGCGGCCATGGTAACACTTTCCTCAATACAGGACCTCTGATTCAAACACACGGCACAAACAAGTGCTTTTCATGCAGGTATGAGAATTATTTCCACGCTTTCTTCGCTGTTAATGAATATAACTGAGCTTGCGGCTCGGCTGCTTCTGTCTTCATCCACATTTAACACATGCTGGGAGGATTAAGGCGCGTTTACGTTATTTAATGCAACACGATTCGTTTTGTCTTCTGTGTGTGGCCTAGCGGCAAGCTAGCAAAGCTAACGTCGACAAGATGACAGAGCGTGGACAAGAAAACGAGATGGTTTAAACAATGGCTTGACTGAACAGTCAGGTGCACTGTCTGCGACGAATCTAAAATCACAGTCCCTGACATTAGCTAGCGAAACCAACATGGCTTTTGCCGCGTATAGTAAAATATCTGATAGATGACTGACGTCACAGAGCTGCACCGTCCTGTAATAACTAACTTAGGTCTTACAATATGATAACATGGCTTTGACCTAGTTTAAAACGTTGTAGTTAACAAGCCTACATTAACAGTGTTCCTGTCCTCAGTCACTGTAGTTGACGTTAGCTTACTTGTTGTCTCCCTCATTGTGCAGCTGCTATTCACCATGAATCTGGCAGAGATATATGACAACGCCAAGAAGGGCCGGGAGTATGCTCTGCTGGGGAACTATGACTCCTCCATTGTGTACTACCAGGGCGTCATTCAGCAGATCCATAAGCACTGTCAGTCCCTCAGAGACCCTGCACTCAAAGTCAAGTGGCAACAGGTGAGTCCCCCCTCCACACACACACACACACACACACACACACACACACCTGATCATACCTATAACTGCAGGTCAGCACTACACATATTTGAGATATTCAATCAATATATGAGAACCATACACTTTCCTTTCCCTTTATTTAGCAAATTATTAGAAGCACTAATAGGTGAAGTGCATTACATTGATTATCTTGTTACAATGCAGTGTTCTGCTGGGAAGCCAAGGGTCCTGGTGTTAACTAGGCTTCCAAATTTTCCAGATCCAAGTCTTCAAGCATCTGTTGCAACGTGCCAGAGCAGGCCCAATCCATGGAGATCCCACAATGGATTGGACTTGACTCTGACCTGTCGGGACATAGGACCTCTGTGTGGGCTTGCACAAGGGTGTTGGTGTAGGATCCTATTATTTTGGGCCTCCATGGATTGGACTTGCTCTGGCACATTCTCATAGATGCTCGATTGAATTCAGATCTGGGAAAGTCTGAGGCCAGCTTGACCCCTTGAGCTCTTTGTCACGTTCCTCGGAGCTGCTTCTAGGCTGTTTTTGCGGTGTGGCATGGCACATTGTCTTGCTGTGGTGACCGCTGATATCAGGGAGTGCCATTGACATGTGGGGTGTGTACTTGCAAGAATATTTGTGTGGCAGATTTGTGTCAAGTGAAATCTGCATGAATGCCGGGACCCAAAGTTTTTCCATGATAAGTCTTATTAACTTCAGTCCTGTCACTTTTAGTCCTGTTAATGTTGTGGCATGTCGATGTACTTTTCCCTCACTCTGTCAGTTACGTTTTCCATGATCTGTTGATTTGGTAACCACTTCCATTTGCCCCCTCTCACCCGTCAATTTCTTATTTTCTCTAAATGGTTTTGGTATTTTTTTTGTTTTTTTGTTTTTTATTCATTGCTGGCATTTTTAGATTTACTATCCATTGACTGCTGTCTCTATAACCTAAATAAACATTAACGTTTTACGTTAAACCTTGCATTTCTTTTCCACAGCATCTATACACATCGACCCCTGCATTTTTACTAGGGTGTTCTGTGATGCGATGCTGACACAGCACTCTGCCTCTTCTGTTTGTGACCAGGTCAGGCAGGAACTGACCGAAGAGTACGAGCAGGTCAAAGACATCATGGGAACGCTCGAGAGCTTCAAGTCAGAGAAGCCAGTTGACATTCTAGCCCCTCAGTCTGAGGAGAGACCTGAAGATCCAGCAGTGTGGCCCCCTCCCATCCCTGCAGAACACAGGTGTGTGTGTGTGTGTGTGTGTGTAGAAGTAACATCTTTGATCCAAATGCGGGTCTGCCATTATGAAATAAAGCTTCATCAAGCTTTTCGTCCTGTCAGTTGAAACATGGGGAGGTTTTCAGTGTGTGCTTGCAAAAACAAAATTTAGCTGAAGTAATAGTGCAGGTAACATTTATACTGCGTGGGTCACACTGTGTTCTTGAAGAGACGGGGGAATCCACCAGGCAATCAAGAATCCAAACCCATCTTTTTTATAATAATATAATAAATTGTAATAAACAACACAAATACACAGATTCCTGTATTTCAAGTGACAGTTACATGAATGAAAATGGACTAGGATCCTCAACATCATGAGCATCTTATCACTGCATACATTTGAAACCCTTTGTTTGGGGATAGTTTCATTGAGTCTCTAAGAAGTCATTCTTTATGTCAACGCTCTCTGAAAGCTGAACAAACTGCCAGTCCTTGTGTCACTCTGCATGCAGTACAAGAACTGGGAGCAAGTCTGGTGTGTGGGGGGTATTTTGATTTTTGTCTTCCAGTGTGATTTCTTTATTTCACCTGCTGAGGGGCCCACCTATGATCCAGGGGACTTCTTGACGTTCTGTCAGAAAAGATTACTCATAGTACCCACGAAGTCGGCGGAACAGAACGCCTCTATAAGGAAGCACTTTGAAGTACAAAGAGACATATTTTGCATAATCAGTTGTATCTCTGGCAGCACAGTGTGACTCACTATCTGGTCATTAAAGGGGACATCTACCTCCACAGAGAGTGTGGGAATGTTGGCACACAATGTTAGTATGATCATCTCCCCACTGAAAATGATTTAAGATGTTTCTGTCTGCAGTTATGTCCTGCTATTACCTTTGTGTGTGTGTGTGTGTGTGTGTGTGTAGGAATCCTGTTGCAGTAAAGCGCCCCAACAGTGCAGTGAAACAGCAGAGGAAGGAGTCCCCCGGTCTGCAGCATCGAGGGGCAGGGCCAGGAGGCCGCGGCCAGGCCAACCCTAGAGCTGACCGGCCGGGATTCAGAGATGCCCGAGGCACAAAGGCTAAAGACGATAAGGTCAGACTACAGCAGTTTGATTGATTTTTACGGATAGAACTTAAAAAAGTGTTCTGTGCTTTTAATCCTTTTTTCTTCTTCTTTTCTTCATCAGGGAAAGAAAGGGGTTGGAGACGTACCAGGGGATGTAGAGCAGAAGAAGTTTGACAGCACGGGCTATGACAGCGACCTGGTGGACTCACTGGAGAGGGATATTGTGTCCCGTAACCCAAACGTTCACTGGTACGGTAGCATATACAGAGTCTGACATACTCCTTTATTATACGTTTTGCTGGGGGGGAATTTTTTATCTCCGCACTGTGACCTAATTCTTTGGATGCACTGTAGGGAGGACATTGCTGATCTGGAAGATGCTAAGAAGCTGCTGAGAGAAGCAGTGGTTTTGCCCATGTGGATGCCTGACTTCTTTAAGGGCATTCGTCGCCCCTGGAAGGTACAAATACGCTCACACACACTCTCTTACATACTCTATGAGCTGTATGCATTACTTGAATGTGTTTGACTCAAAGTAATGTATGTAATCATGTGTGAACGTGCTAACACAGTATAATGTATGATACGATGCAACACGTCTTTCCTCTGTTACCTCATTAATAATTAAGTGATTCATTTATCGATGTTCCACTTTGATGGGCTTTTTTTGTTTGTTTCTTTACAAAGGTGCGAATTACCATATTACACAGACATACACAGCACACAATCACAGCTGTGCCTTCATCTAATCTAAGTAACAGATACCAAGAGGACATCAGTGTCATCATAAATGTTAATGTATGTAGTCTTTCACAGGCAGTGTGCTCCACAGGGCTGGGAACTGATAAGAATTGATTGATGCCAATGCCATTACCAGTTCTGCTTGTTGTTCTGATTCTTTATCGATTCCCTTGTTGATTCCTCGATTCCGTTTTCTGTGTGGACGTCTACACAGGTTTTCAGCTCCAACGCGATGTTTTATCATCTCTGAGTCTGAACAAACTGATAGATGAGTTGAGCTGGCTGTCGCCTGGGTGAGCAGTTCAGCAACGCAGCAGTCACACACTGCTCCCCGAGGATATGTGTCTCAGCCTTGAGAGCTAGTTGTAGCAACAGTCTGTCATAATTTGAAATGGATAAAATGAGAGAATATTTAAACAGCATTCCTTTTCATTCAGGTTTTCTTATTCACAGAAAAAACCTGCTAGGCCAAAATATTTAGCCTTGGTAATTCACATGCTACTCGTTTAAGAAGCCACGGCACTCGTGGGTGCGATGGTCAAATACATGACATTCCTGGAATATAAGCCCATGTTGCACAAAAAGGTGTTTCAGCACATTGCTGGTGTTTCCACCCTTACCTGAACTGATCATTTTCAGACATTATAACTGACACTGATGGGATCATTCTTCATGAAATAAGGCCACACTTTGGACTATTTCTTCCTCTCCTGGTCAAAGCTTCCAGCATTGAAGATGCAGGAGTTGGTGACATTTTTTGCAATTATTAACTGTCAGAAAAATCAGCAAAAAGAAGTTGAGAAGCTTTGAAGAATATGATTCTAGAACAGGCTCTTAATTCCCATCCTGAGTGTTCCAGGTGTAAATATTGACAAAAATATCCTCTGGCTTCTAATGGAATTTCTCCCAGTTTTTAATTGTTCTGCTATGACAACAGTAAATGATGAATGAATTACACCTCCTCAGGGAAGTGTACATTTTCTACAAAGTATAAATGTATAGCTACATTTGAACCTGGTGCAACAGCTGGCTGTTCTTTCACAACTTGTTTGTGCAGCTTTTTAAAATTCAAGCACTCCCCCATCAGGTCAAATGCCTTTTGTGCAGTTTGTGCACTATGCCTACCTTTCTGTGGCTCATATTCAAAACCATTTTAGTATTTTTTTTTATTGGCCAGCAAGTCCGTTTAAACAATGGATTTTGTTAAAAATCAATATTTTTTTCAAGAAGTATACTTGAATTTAAGCATATTCCTAACTCTGTCAACAAAACAGTTCAAATTTAGCAGCCTCCATACTTTCCAAACTTTGTACAAACCCTGGAATGTGAATGTTTACGTGTTAGATGCATCTTTCTAACATTTTCATTGTGTCATGCTGCCTCTCAGCATTTATGTACATGACTCTGCTCAATGGCCAGTAAGTTTTCTTCTCTACCAGCCTCGGTAGAACTTCATCATGTGAGGCGTCTTTTCCCTCAGGCCGGCCATGTGAGGGACAAGTTTTTTTATCGTTTTTTAGAGCAGCACAGTGATTTTCATTTGTGGAAGAAATGCATGCATAATTGAACTCTTAAGTTAGACTGCAGAAAAATGAACGATTCATAAATTAGTTATCGCAAAAAGACATTTTAAGTTCATCACTGATGTATTGGCACTCGAGTAGGCTGAAGGTATTTGATTCATCACAGTTGACATTTAGAATAGAGGTCTGTGCAGCTCTGTTTCGTCAATCCTCCCCTGTAGGATTCTGACTATTCTTGAACGTTAACTGCAGGTGAGCCATCCCACCGCCACCTGCCCCTGCTGAGATTATGATCAGTCCTGCCTGCGTCATTGCTTTATCTTTCTCCACCCCATCCTGCAAGGAATATAAAACCCATTAACCCGTATGGATTCTGTCACAGTAGGGACCGCAAGTACATTCAAATGTTTGCGGGTTGTGTGATTTATGCAATCTCCATAGCAACAGACAGAAACCAGATGCAGAAATGTCAGACATCACAACGGCTGTGACAGTGTACAGAAGAGATTTGCATCAGAGATGACAGCTTTGTTCAATAGTCTTGACATTTAAACATAGGATGTAACAGATTATGCAAAAATGAGAACATTTTGTCTGGTTGTATTGGGGTACAGTGGAGGACAATTCATTGAGACGCATGGTCGAGCCCGATAATAACAGCCTCTCGTATCGTCATAAACCTGAACACCAGCATTATCTTGAGTCTACAACGGTTGTGGTCTAGTCCCATAGTCTTGTTTCATTCCTCTAATTAAGTGCAGCTCTTACTTTTACAGAAACCCATTGATTAAACAGCTGCAAATCAGCGTTGTTTTTGGATTTGGCTCTCTGTCCAGGTTCCATGAAACGTCAAACATAATCATCACATTCTTTGCAGGACATTCAGGCACGATATTTCAGTGTTTCCTAATATTAACCACTTACATTTGGAGTGACATGGTCCTGGCCAATTGTATGTCACATTTCATTAATGAAAAAGTGAAGAGAATCCTTAAACAGACTTACTCTCTTACAGATTCTTTCTTGCTCTCTCGGTACACGTAGATTTCACAGTTAAGAAGTATTTCACTGCTGGGAGGTTTGTCCATGCATAAAATTGTGCTGTCTTGAAAAAAAAAGGGCTTTTGATTGACATGATTTTGTTCACTGTCTGTACGCCATTTAAAAGCGAGCTATTGAAAGTCTTGATTAAATAACAAACACTGGGCTGTCTTTGCAGTAGAAAGATAGAAATACAGTTTCTTTGAAGTTGTTGCTTCCTGACCAGAGAAAAATGGCTGTGGTGTTCCTAGTTGCTTTAAAGGTAAAAAAAAAAACCTACAACAACCAGGATGCACTGGGCCACACCGGGCCAATAAACACTCCTACTGATGGGCGATGTACTGCGAGTTGGGTGGTGCTTGGGTTCTTCTTGTTGTCCCGTCAGTACACTAAAATATGTTGTTGTAAACATTTCAGGTGAGGGGGCTCTGAGTGCAGGTAGAATGGAGACAAGTTTACCAATTTTTTGGTTAAACCACCAATATTATCGTGATACAAAGCAGGTTTAATATTGGAAAAGTTTCCCTTTTATTAATTAACTCAGGGTAACGATATGCGCAAAAAAGGGGCGGAGATGATGTCCATATTGTTTTTTTAATCTGCAATGTATATGTTGAATATTCTAAAATGAAAAAGGAGAATAATTGTAGCTGGTAAGCCTGATCACATCTGTAGTTAGTCGTGGAGCGGATGCATTCTCGTTCAGCTGTTTTCTCCTGTTTATCAGTACCGTGGATCTAAATGCTTTGCTTCCTTACTTGTTTGTCTATAATGGATGTGAATGACGTACAGAGTCTGCAGTTATTCATTCCTAAAAATAAACAGTAATTGCTCTTCCACTCTGAAAGCCTGCTCAGGCTCTGATTAATTTTTGAAAGATGACATGCGTGGGCTGTAGTCCAGCATTGTCAAAATACTCACTGTTCCCACTTGGGAGTACTCTGTTTCTGTCAATGAACTTACTTATTTTTTGAATGCATTTATTGCACAATCATCTTCACGTGGCCTGGTTCCAGACCTCTCAATGACTGCCCACATCTCCAAGTTTCATCAGCGACTGAATTGGATTTAATAGTGAATGAATCAAATGGTTTGAACGAACAAATGAGTGAGTGAATGAAGGAAGAGAAAACAAAATGACAGTTTAAGTTTTTAGTCTGATTAAAACATGATTAGAACGTAATTCTCAAAGCACCTGAAGTTTGTCACATCTTATGTGTGTCATGAACTAATTTGCTTAGAATGAACTCGTATACATACATCACCCTACACAGGAAACATCACCCAAGTAAGAAAACCAAAAGAAAAACACAACTGTGACTGGAACCGGCCTGGTCGATGATGACTAGCTGTGAGATTTAGAAAATACTCTACACTAGGTGTGCATTTGTTTGTCTGTCTTAAGGTTTAACAGTGTGCAACATTTTGTCTCAGGGTGTGTTGATGGTCGGCCCTCCTGGGACAGGGAAGACCATGTTAGCCAAAGCCGTGGCCACAGAATGCGGGACTACTTTCTTCAACGTGTCCTCCTCCACCCTCACCTCCAAATACAGGGGCGAGTCAGAGAAACTTGTTCGTCTGCTGTTTGAAATGGTAAGTCTATGTTTAGGAAAATCTACCAACACCAAACTAAAGATTTAAATATTTTGTTAAATGGCAGCGACAAAGTGTCTTAAACTGTTCATTTTCCACAGGCCCGGTTTTATGCGCCAACAACCATCTTCATAGATGAGATTGACTCCATCTGTGGCAGAAGAGGAACATCAGACGAACATGAAGCCAGCCGCAGGGTCAAATCAGAACTTCTAGTTCAGATGGATGGTAGGTGGAGTATAGTAGTGCTGAGGTGAAGCGGTGGCAGGGTACACACTAGGGTTAGTTTGGACATTTTCACCATTTTCACGCATATTGCCTCTTTATGAGTCATTATAAATCAGTTATTAAGGCCTTGTTCTGGACAATAACTGTTAGTCATCGGTCTAGTTGTTGTGAATAAGGAATTAATAAACTTTTTATTATGACTAGTATAAAGCCAAAATGCTACTAATATGCATTTTAGGAACTAGTTAATACCTGTGTACCCGAATGTAAAGTGTAGAAAAAGAATATATGTCGTGGTGCAGTACTATGCAGTTTTTTTTAGTTTAACGTTGTTGTTGCTGTGTGTGTCTTGTGACCAGGTGTCGGGGGAGCTATGGAAAATGATGACCCCTCGAAGATGGTGATGGTCCTCGCTGCCACCAACTTCCCCTGGGACATCGACGAGGCGCTGCGGCGACGGCTGGAGAAGCGGATCTACATCCCGCTGCCCACAGGTGTCTCCATCCCGCACAACAAACTAAAGCAACAGTCACTGTAGTGGTCCAACCGAGAGGCTGCGTGCAGCAATCCCAAACCTCATATATGATTATGTTGTTTGTTTGTGTGTGTGTGTGTGTGTGTGTAGCTGTTGGTCGTGTAGAGCTTCTAAAGATCAACTTGAGGGAGGTGGATGTGGCTGCTGACGTGGACCTGGACCTAATCGCTGAGAAGATTGAGGGCTACTCCGGAGCAGACATCACCAACGTCTGCAGGTGTGTGTGGTAGTATGTGTTCAAAAAGATTAAATTGATGATCAGTTCATCCTTCATCTCCTTTATGGCAAAACCAAGCAACATGACCATGTCAGCTCTACAGTTGAAACTGAAATTATTATGACGCATTAATATTGAAGAAAATCCCAAATAATGTAACAGATGACAAAACCTGTCAAATCTGTAGTATCTTAAATTGTGCAATTCTAGCAAAAAAAAGCAAAATAGCAATCACTAGACAGACTTGTGTAAAATGATTCACAGCATATCATGACATGTTCAGACATATAGAGAAACATACACAGTGAACTTCAGTGAGTGTAGTGCATGTTCATTCATTGACAGAAGTGGAATATAACTAAGCAGTTAGACTTCTACTTTGCTGCCGTTTGGAGGCAAATATTTTACAGAGTTACATTTGTTTGAAAGCTTTAGTTACTTTACAGCTTTAATACTAAATGCAATCAACTAATAAATCATGATGTATTTTAGATTAAGCTGGCTGAAAACTACATTAGTGATTATACATTCCTGCATCATAATCATAATTATTCGAAACCATCTTACAGTGGAATCCCACCAGCTGCGACACCCATTGGCATGTTCACATTCTGACCCGTGACTAGATAGACAGAAAAACACCTGGCAAAGTAGTGAAAACTGCTTCTGTGGTAGTTGCCGGTACAGAAGGTGTCTCCAGGACCACATTATACCATGATGACACACAGACAGACTCACAAGGTGATAACATTACCAGCTGCTGCAGCTGGTATTTGATCATTCTTAAATAGACCATTGTGGATAATGAAGACTTTTACTTTAGGCGCTTTAAGTGTATTTTGATGATTATACTTCTTTACAGCATTTTGAATGCTGACTCCACTTTCACTCATTGTGCTATTAATTTAACAGTCTATTCTTCAGTCTATGTTTCATTGATAAAGTTAATTTTAAATTATTGTTTGAAATTGAAGGATGTCATCGTTTCTTTTCTGAACATTTGAGCCATTATTTCCGTGATAATGAGCTTTAGAATTTTATCTTCCATTGTGAAGTGCTTTGAGTCGCTTCCAAGATGAGTTCAGACGTTTGATAATGATGACTGAGAAATTATCAACAAAGATGTTTTACATATACAGTATATGTGATGAATTAATGGCGCAGGGGCTATAAACCACACCTAACGATGTATGTAGTATAACGGTGGAGCAGTTCTACTGTCTTACTCAAAAGCTCTCCATCTGTTTGTATGCATATACATTTTATCACTACACTCATAAAAATGTCCTTTTAATCAATTGCAAAACAATAAACAAATGTATTATACATATACAGAGTCTAATGACAAAATGATAAATTGATTGTCAGATCAGTCGTGCGTATTCTTTTTGTTGTCTCTTTATACACAGTCAGGATTGTTTTGGCCCTGTAGACTCACACATATGCACTGATCATTGGAATATGTTTAAATACTGAGCATTACTTCTAGTCGCTGTTTGATAGCTGCTTTCGTTCAACACTTCTCCTTCCCATCCTGTCCTTGCGGTGCTTTCTTTCATAGCTCCTCTGGGAACGATAGGTATTTCATGTTCTCACTCCAATCTCTGGCTTGCATTGTTTCGTTGTCCTTGATTTGTGTGTGTCAGTATCATCAACACACAGCCCGTGTGGCCTGCAGGATTACACCCAGATGTGGCTAAGTGATCACAGCCTAGACTCCATCAAGTAAAACTTGAGTTGGAATCAAAACTAGCAGAAATATTATAAAAAACTAAAAGCCCTGCCCCTTCTTCTCCTGTCTTTACATGTGCTTTAGAGACGCGTCCATGATGGCGATGCGTCGTCGAATCCAAGGCCTGAGCCCCGAGGAGATCCGAGCTCTCTCCAAAGACGAGCTGCAGATGCCTGTGACCATGGAGGACTTCACCCTCACACTAAAGAAGATCTCTAAGTCTGTCTCTGCAGCCGACCTGGAAAAATACGAAGCGTGGATGGCTGAGTTTGGGTCAGTGTAGAGCAGTACCATTTTAGACCCAGAGGGACCAGAACCTTGAAAGGAGTCCTCGCTGCTTTGAAAATGATGAAAGCCTTGAAGAGGAGGGACTCGGGAGTGTGTGTCACGGAGCTGAGTGAACTGTAGTGTGTGAACCCGGCAGCACATCAGGGATTCAGATTATACAGGGGCTGACGTTCACATCAGAAGACTGGTGCCTTTGCGAGAGCTTGGTGAGAATTTACAGTGGCTTCCCTGCTGCCCTTTCACATATTCCTCCCTCGTTGTGGCTTCGACACAATCGTCCGCGTAGAGACTATGAATCATCCAGCTGCAGACTGACGTGAAGAATCTGAGGATGCTCTCACATCATCTCACCTTCTCATGTAAAGAGGAGCTGAATAGTCCAGGGAATGCACACTAGTTTTACTTACATGTTAGGCCTCTTGCAAGAACATTTTTGTACTCTTATCTTAAACCCCTTTTGCTTTGTTCCAAGTCAGATTCCCTAAACTTTGTTGACCGCACAAACTTGTTGCAAATTGATCATTTCGACCTTACAAGTATGTCATGAGATGTGAATGTCCCTAAAATTGTCCCTGTTTCGCTCCATTTTTGGCAAGTTTCATTTAAAACTTGGCACAAGAGTAGGAAGAAGAATTTCACACCACTAACCTCGATATCCTGCTGTAAGAAATCAGCAGCCAAAACAACCATAGCTTTAAACAAATTAAACAAAAATATCTTAATACACCGGCAGTGAAGTGTTAATGATAAAGAGGGATTAAGACATGTTGGACCTGCTTAAACACTGTGAGGCAGCTGTGAGAGAATTATCCAAACAAATACTCAATTGTGCTGGTTGCTATGCCAAAATATGCCAATAGAACTTACAAAACACATTGTTGAACCTCTCCTTCCCCCTTTCCACCAAATAAGCCTTTGTTCCTAAACCAGCTCTGTTCAAGATTCTTGTAAGCAAAAATGCCTCATCAGTGAATGTGCAACAACCTGTAGAATATGACACACTTCGGTTCACACTTCAGGTGAAAGAAAACCTACTTTTCAGGCTGAACCAAACCAGTATGTTTTGGGTTGTTTACTCAAATGCCCAGAACAGAACCCGTTCCGTGTTGGTGGAAAAGCCCCTTATTCATTCAGATTATAATTCTGACTTTCTGTACTGACAGGTTAGGACCACTTGTCCACTTCTTTAGAGAGACGACTCAAAAAATTATTTTCTTAAGTCACTGGTAGGTGCCACTTAAGAACAAATCTTTTTGTTGTCCTCGTGATTCTTGCAAGAGGCCCATGGTCTTAAAGAACTGTATGTTTGAGCACTTTTAATGTAGGAGCCCGTGTACTTACTACTGACTGAACACACTTGAATAAACACAACATCTGTGTTATGTAGTGACTGATTATGTGTTTGTATGTTTTTCTTGGTTTTTAATATTTTTGTTGTTTTTCAGTTTTAGTTCAGTTGGACCTATGGATTGTTTATGTAACGATACAGTACATTTTTGCCTACTCAGTGGTTCCTGTATTTATTAAAATCTGTTAAATTGATCACCCTAAACTGTATTGGATTATGTCTCGCATTCAAGGAGCATAAGCAGATTGTAGACAGTCGGTCCACCTGAAACTCATCAGCCTTAATTATTAAGATCACTGACAGAGTCTTTGTTCAGGTGGAGACGGACAGTGAGTCGAACAGTAAGATGAATACATTGTGAACTAGTGATAGTGATAGTCAATCACTAACTCATGGCTGTTTGTTTTTGCTGTATTTTTCCTCATGTTTTACATTTCATTTTAGGCTGTCCTAGGTATTAAAGGAGACATATAATACTGTTTTGTTATTTCCTTCAGTGTTTTATACTCTGTGCTTTTGTGCATGTAAAAGATCTTGAAAGTTTAAGAGGTCAAAGTCCACACTTCTCCTGAACACCTCGTCAGTTGTCCCGCCTTTAATTCTGTGACTTTGTGACATCACACTACATCACCGTGTCACAAATTAGCGCAATTTATGCCTATCAGCTGGTTTGGCACGTAAGCACTGATTTAGTACAGCTGCTGCTCTACTAGTAACCCAAAATAAAATTATGACCATGAAAATGAGCATGATATGTCTCCTTTTAACTAAAAGCTCCATTCACTGCAGACCACAAATTCTTGGTAGTATTCATGAACAAATAATTCATGATGCTGGGGCTATAGAAGTGTAGTATGAAAGTTAATCCAACTCAACATCCACTTACTAACCTTTTTAGAAACTTTTGTGATACAATCTTGAAAGTGCTATGGATGACATTATAATGGTCTCTGAACTTGCACATCAACAGATCCAACTGAGCAAACCCCATGTGACAGGGTCACACGCTCAGGAAAAAGCCAGTAAATTGATCTTGAGTTGGAACTATGGAAATATTGTTTGATGAGTGAAACCGACACACCACACTGCTCCACTGATTTAAAAGCAAAATACCAACCAGACTTCTCTCCACGTGTTTAGAACTGTAGCAGAAACATTTAGAATGAAATGATATGAAACGACGTGTCTGTGTATAATTGGAACAGATTGAAACAGCATCATAATGTCCATGAACATGTCATCCCGACTGTACATAAATGGCTGTGACCTGTATTGTGTCGGGGCAGTGTTAGTTTTGAACAGTACACTGTGGCCTCTTAACTTTCTTAATAAATGTCATTGTAAAGATTTGGTGAGACTGAGATGCACTCTGTCATGTTGTTTGTTTTTCATTTCTTCTGCAGCATTTGACATTTGAAATGTCTTCGCCCACTTATTTCTTTTCAAATGTAGGACAAGTTGTGCCAAGCACTATTTTATGTGCTCTTACTCAAATGTATAACCTTTTCTTGGTTGTTTGTCCTCTGATGAATCTGAAAGGGATTTCACGGCAGGTGGCTTTATTGTCAAGCAGTCTTTGAATGCCCTAATTTTGCAACAATTGCGCCTCATTGTGTTGTAATGGTTTAACAACGCGAAACACTTTACAAGGCCCCTTAATGAAGCCTGATTCACCCCCCATAATATTTCAGACTGTTATCAGTGTTTGCATAAACCGGTGCTTTTGTTGTCAGTGTTGAGCCAAGAAACAAAAATATTCACGTATCTTGAAAATAATTGTGCAGCAGAACAACTGACCTACAATAACACACATCAGTTTAGCCTGTGTATTATCCTGGTGTGCTGTCTGTTAATGACGGAGGAGCTTGTAGGATGTGATACTTTTGCTTTTGGTTTGAAAGCAATGCACAGCACAATGAAGCAAAGGGGCCTCGAGATGGCGGAGAAGGTGAGAGGGGTAGGTGCGAGGTTTGAGTCTGTGTTGTGGTGGTTTTAATAAGCAATGGATGTGTTTTTTTTACAGGTGCTCGCAGTGTTTGGAGACTTACCCCGCAGGGCCAGAGAGCCCTTGACAGGACGCCTGGTCAATGCGTATTGATTAACACTAGCTGCAGTGAATATACATGAGCCAACATGAATTTAGTTTCTCTGCGAGGGATCAATAAAGTTGATTTTATCTTATAAATCAATCATAGCCTCTTTAAATAAGAATTAGGCCTGTCTTTTGTGCGTAGATTCATTCTGTTTTCATGGGATTTTCAAGCTTAATGCAACACTTAGGATGGCCAGTGCTACTGTACCTACAAAACTTTTTCATGAGTAGACCTGCTGCACACTCAGTATTCAGTAATGAAAGAGTTTTGCATGAAAAACCTGCAGTGAGCTCATACAAATTCAGTACTTTGTAACCTAAACTTAACTAACCAAATAATTTAAAGCGAGTGCTCCGCCCAGCACCATTCTTAAAGCAAATGGGTCATCATGAGATAAGATAAGATGGAAGTTCCTGTGTCGTAGAATAACAGTACCATAAGAATAAAAGACAAAAACACATAGACTCATAATGAAAATGTTTGGATGGAGTAAATGATGACATCTGTGCCAAATAACAATAAGAAATATGGTGAATTTTGGAAAATAAGTAAACTACAACAAAGCTAAAATAGAAGAGTTATAAAAGGTTACATTGCACATGATAATGGAAATACTACACTTGTTAATGTAAAAGCAGTATTGTAAGTGACACAGAAAAGTAATATTGGACATGTTATTTAAAGTAATAAGGTAAATTGATATCACTGTCTTAATTTCTAGCAAGCCAGTCATCAATCGACTGCATCTATGACTGTCAATAGATTAGTGTAGTCATTGAGAAGAGTCAGTGGTTCACAGACTGAGGAGCCTTGAGACGTCCCCATTTAATCCCCTCATTCTACATGTAGTTAGAGCTGCTCAAACATTGTGTTTCGCTGGTCGTTACTTTCTGTGGCTGTTTAATCTTCACTGTGCTGAACAATGTGAAGTATGTGCCGAAGGAGGAAAGTTTCACCGTATTCACCTTAAATCCCAGCTTAACTCGTGTGTACAAGCATGACGCTGTGACATCACAGCCAGTTTGGAGGCCGACAGTGATCCCGTATCAGTGGTGGAAAGTAAGTAAACACAAGTACTCACGCTGAAATTTAAAGGTACTTTAAACTTTACTTCTTCAATTTTATGCTACTATAAACTTCTGCTCCACTGCATTTAGAAGGGGAGATATTTCACTGCTTACATCCCTTCACCTATCTGACAGCTGTATTTATAGCAGATTTTAAAAAATGACATAATCCTATAACCACTTGATAAAATATGATGGATTGTTATAATATTGCATTGTTACAACGTGTAAAACCAGCTCCCTCTCCATCAGATATACAACATTATATTTACTTTTATTTCAGATATTATTATTCTCACTTCTCCTACAATACTTTTGTACTTCTATTACCATTAATATTATATATTCCTATTACAATAACTATTAATTGACTCAGTGATGGGATGTAACTAAATACATTTACTCAAGTACTGTAGATAATTACAATTTTAAGGGTACTTCTTTATACTTCCACATTTAGGAGGCAAATATTGCACTTTTTGCTCCACTACATTTATTTGATAACTGTAGTTACTAGTTACCTTGCAGAGTACATGCTGCATCGGGGCCAAAGCAGTACAGTTTTTAATTTCATTTTTTTTGTCAGCAGTCAGATAAAAACACATCAGAAAAATAGCTGACTGAATATTGAATAAGGTATTCTGTCGACCATTACTGTATACATGTAAATAGAGCTTGTGTATAATTTACTTTTACTTGATATTTTGATACTTAAACATGTATTGCCAGGACATTACTTTTGATTCTTAAGTACTTTAATTATCAAATACTTTTATTCAAGTGCTGTTCGTATGGGTGACTTTCACTTTTACCAAAGTCATATTTTAACACAATATGCTATTTTTGCTCAAGCATGACGTTTGGATACTTTACAGCAATACTTTTACTTGAGTATATTCTGAATGCAGGAGTTTTATTTTCACACTGCGGTATTGCAACTCTTACTGTAATGATCTGAATACCTGTTCAATCACTGTCTAGAATACAACTATGATATTGTCCAGCAGTTGAACTCCTGAAGTGAAAAATATTCAACTCAAATATTCATAGGCTCTTAATTTCTCAATGAGGAAGAAGGAGTGGATGTAAGTTTAATTTGGAGATTTTTTATTTGAGGTATTTTTTGAAGGGAACAGAAACACACATTAACAAATAAACATTTAATCCGCATGCAACTGTGGATCCATTTTGTGTTTTTTAACTTTCATTTTTGGATAATTCTGGCTAAATTAATCCATACCGCATACATTTTGTCATGGTGTTTGTTATTTTTTCTTTTAAATTTCAACCTCTGTGTATATTACAGATGGACAGCTATAACTGAAACAAAAAAAAACAACAAAAAACAGTGGCATCCTGTAAACAAACAGGTATCCATTTAAACGGGTATTGAAAATAAATGAATATTTGGTAGTTATTATCAGGACTGATGTTGGCTGGAAAATGTAACCCAGTGAAAGTTGACAATAATATTAATATATAGCATTTTATGGCAGACATGGAGCAGTTTGTGTACTAAATCTAGTATGAGTATTATTTTAATCAGCTGCATGATCAGTTGAATGGTGCATTTTTCTGCATGTTAAAATCAGTCTAGAAGGGACCTTTAAGACTATTTAGACTGTAACTGCCTTCAGTTCAGTATTAGACTAGAAATGACACGTTCCCTCCTGATGTCCTGTTATCACACACGACACCTCCAAACATTTAGCGCGATGAAGATGAAATAAGGTGAACAATGGAGGCGATCATGTTTTCCCCCTCGCGCTGGCTGAGACGCCGCTCATCATAACGCACGCTGGTGTGATGCGCTGCTCCGATGACGCTGTGTGGCTGCATCAGCACGTGGCTGCAGCGCGACACTCCACACAGACGGTTCCGTTATTATCACAACGACTCCGACCAACGCTCGCTCCACCATGGAAACTAAACCGGTCATCACCTGCCTCAAAACCCTCCTCATCGTCTACTCCTTCGTCTTCTGGGTACGTAACCTTTCGCCGTCATCTTTTTTTTTTTTCTAAACGAGCAAAATGATCGCAATCCATCCTAATCCACCGTTCTGTGCCAGTGTGTGTGTGTGAGTGTGTGTTTTCGTGGTGCGTGATGAAGGGTTGGACAGGGGCAGCATCATCGACGGAATCGCGCCGTTGTTTCGGTTTATTTAGGCTATTTAGGCTCGACGCCCCCCGCTTTTTAGCTTCGACATATGGAGACGATCGTCTTGTGTGATGTAACTATGTGTTAAGGTTACGGATGATGGTGGGTGCTGGGCGTCGGTGGCGCGAGCAACACACAGCGCACGTAGCATCACGGTTGTTGTCAGTGAGCGCGGCGGAGGATGTGAACGAAACATCACCGCAGCGCTGTGACTGTGCTGTGTGGACGGTCCGGCCTGCTCCGCTCTGTTCTGTGTGATGAGGCCCGTTTACAGCCCGCTGTGATCACACAACGGTGCTGTACATTCTACCGCTTTACATCCTTAAAGGGACCCTGCACCCCCCCCTTTACGTACCCTCATACAGATATACAGACCAAGTGAGGCCGTTTGTTTCTGCACGACAACCTGTTTTAAAAGGGGTCCCACTTGAACGTAATGTGACGAGAATACAACAGTACTGCAGGAAATATCTGCTACAAATTCTTGTGCTTCAATGTTGATGTGCTTATACTTCAATGTCGTGCGAAATATAGCACAATGTAGAAGGCCCCGTCTGCAACCAGCAGTTGTTTTTTAAATTATCCATTAACCTGACATCCATTTCTGGGTTTTAGGTCAGAAAATAGTGTCAACCCTGGCAAATGTCTTTTCGGTACGACTTTTTAATAACATCATTAATAAATTGATACATTTGTTGTTAATTAAACCTAAGTTGTTAGCTATTTCACTGTTAAACAATGGTGTACATATAACACTTTGTAATTGTTTAATAAATACCGTGTAGTTCATCTATTAACATTATTTGGATGGCCGTTATAAACATTTACAACTGCTTGATAAATTATTCATGAACTGTTTCATTGTTTGTTAACAGCCAAATGCTATGAACTTAAAGGTGCTATCTGAGTCTAATTCCCAGCTCATCAAATGATGACGCTCTGGGTCTCCCCTCTCGATTAAAGGACGGGCAGGCCGCCTTCCCAAAGCGTCAGTTTTTGACGAGTTGGGAATGAGACACAAAAATCCACTTTTCCCACAAATAGCACCTGTAAGTCTAATTAGATATAAATGTGCCCTTTATAGTGATGGTAGCATATTTTGCTGTCCTACCAGTAGTCCAAAATCCAAACATTCAGTCTTACTATTCTGCTAAACAAAGAAAAAGCAGCACATCCTCTAATTGAAGAAGCAAGAACCAGAGAGGGGTTTCACCTTTTTTGCTTCATAAATCAATGAACTGATTGTCCGAATAGTTGCCAGTGTTTCTAATATTTTGTCCAGAAAGGGAAAAAAATTGAGTTAGCACACTAAAACCTTGAAATGTTTTCGACCAAGCAGATCTTTGTCGGGCAAATATCCTCATGGACACAAAGGAGGCGATGAACAGGCAAAAAAAAGCACAGCTCAACTTACAATGAATACATTACATGATGCAAAATAACACCCACATATCATTTGTATGAACCTTTTTTGGGAGCTTGCAAACGTCTGGGTAGACTACCTCTCCTTTTCCTTCATGCACCTGTACCCAGCTGGTCCACCCCGTCTCTGCTTGATATTTTGCCCACCACATTTACATACTGGATAATGGAGGGGCAAAAAAAAACATTCGACACACCCTACTAAATTATACAAAACACAGCACCACAAGAGCCTCAAATTATACCAAAGAGTTGAGATCCTCCTCTGGAGGATTGTTGCAAAGCCTCGCTCTGATTTGGATTCATAAAAATCTGTATTCACAATGTTTAGCAGGCAGGAAGAATAGATTTTGCCCGTGTTTTCACTGTAATTAACACTCTTTGTAGTCGAGGGTCCTCAGGATTTGAGCCAGCGTATCACTCGGAAAGCGTCTCTCGAAACAAATAAATTTGGTGACGACTGCTTCCAATCTCAGGAGGAATGACTTTGAGATTCACTCGAGAAGTGAAATAGTGCCTCTCATTCACTGTTTGCTTTTCAGTGGTTTGGATACAGGCCTTTGTTTACCTTTCCATTACCAGTCGAGACTTCAAATTTGATCTAGCAGTACAAGCAAGACCACATATTAGCAAAGGTAACCGCAATACTGTGTGACTGACGGACGGGCAGTTTGATGAACCTTTGATCAGAAATGTATGTTTTGACATTCCTGTTTGCTGGATTTCTGATAGCATCCAGATATAGCTGGGTAGGTTTTATCCAATAAGAGCACTTGGAAGAGATTTATCAGTCGGTAATGTGTTTAGGATCTGAAGGGTTCATTCACTCTGAGGAGCTGGAGGAAGTGAAAATAGCTTAACCGCTGCTTCTTGGCCCTGAACAAAAGTAACCCTTTGGAGATGGCGGAAGATGGTTGTGATGGAAACGCAGAACTGAAATCCGCCTGATGTGTTCGTGGGGGCTTAAAAACAGAAGAGCTGTGCTGTTTGCCTCCCCGCACTGCAGACACGTTGCCGGTGCCGCAGATATGAACTTTTATATTTAGTCGGGATTGGGCCCGTCTCTTGGCGCTCCCTTACATCCACAGCATCAGGTTTCAGATGTCCAAAGTACACGAGAGTCTCACAGCTCAGTGGCTCTCTCCAGCCCCCGGGGGTGCAGCAGGGAGGGCTTCACTGGCACAGAGTTCGAATTGGCCTCACTGTCATCAGCTTGTCGCGGCGAATAATGTCCCAAGTGTGAATAGCTACGTCGCCATACTTACGCACACACAGGACGGTTAAATGCGGAGCAGGTGGCGGAGCCGGCGTGGTGTCCTCGCCAGCATATTTTGTCGCCGCACCTTCTGCTTCTTTATTAGGCCGGAGGAGGAGGAGGAGGAGGGAAGAGGGGGTGACCTGTTTTAAACCCTGTGCTGTAACCAGGGTGGCCAGCCTGGCATTGAATTTCAAACAAAACATGCAAGGGGGTGGGAGGGGGCTCCAGGGAGGAGGAGGAGGAGGAGGAGGAGGAGGAGGAGGAGAAAGGGGGTCTGAGGCTGTTTGGGATTCAGCAGCAGACATGGAGTCTAGATAACTCGTCCCTGTTCCTTGATTTCCCTGTCGGCTTTAAAATGAACACTTCAGCACCGACAAGATGATCCCTTATTTGTGTGCGACGGCAGCTCCTTAAAGGCCAGACATTTTGCCGCTGATGATATAAACATCATCATCTAGAGCTGTGTTCTCTTTAATGACGGTCACATGCTCTGGCTGTGAGAATCACTGTTAATAGAAGCAGTAGACGTCGTCACTGACGAATCAAATCACCAGCCTGCCGTCCTTCACTTCATATGGACAGAAAGAAGGGATCCATGTAGGGATGCACAATAGGATTTTTTTTTTCTCAGCCGATACTGTTAACCGATAACTACCCGACCGTCGTGGCTGATACTGATAAGATAACCAATTATCTTACATTTTTGTATTTTAAACAGTTAATTCCCTCAAGTTTAGGCACATAAGACGATAAAAAATGCGAAGATTTAGTGAGCACAGATGTGTGATTTAACTCGGGATGACGTGTTTGTCCCTATTCTACACTGCACGGCTCTGCCCAGGTGCACTGCTGCCTTGCTATTGGAGTGTATAGATATTCAGTGAAAGCAGTATGACTGATATTCATACAATTCATACCTGCTAGGACTGGGAAACAAAATCAAATATCAGGATATTTTTGACCTAATACCTCGATATCAACATTGCAATATTGGCAAGACTACTGGTACTATCATACAATATTAACACAATGAGACTTTTGATGAATAATCATCAGTAATGTGGATATAATGACATTAAATAAATGTATTAGAAGAAGGCAAGTATTAGAACAAGTAGAACAGTCTGCTAGGTTCAGAAAATGACATCACTTTACTGTAATTCACTCTTTAAAACCAGGAAAAAGCAATATTTGAGGTACATCAGGATGTAAGGATATCCACAATTTAAAGTCCTGTCCTGCTTCACGACAAGACCAGTCGAAACGTGCAATTGCATGCAATGTATCGGAAAACCTTCCAGTCCAGTACAACTAGACGAGGCGGCGTATCATCTCCATAGAAATTACGCCCTCTTCTTCCATTCTAAATGGCAGCTTTTCAGGCTTCTTTTTTTTTTTTATGGCTTGATCGAATTTGTTGCATCATAAAATATGAATGAGCATAGTGATAGTAAGCTGCTTCGCTACAGTTGTTTTTCTAGTGATTAGATAACAAAAGGTGTGTGCGTAGACGAATGTGTGGTTGAGCGAGTGAGAGATAGCGAGCGACGAGACAGTGGAGGCAGAGCAGAGGAAAAGCAGCGGAGAGTTGTCAGTGTAGTCGTAAATTCAAATTTTATGGCTTGTGTCATACGGACTTGCTTGTTCTCAACAAATTGATGAGATGACTTTCTCTTTCAAAGGAAACGAATGACAGTTTGTAACTGACTTAAACAGATGATTTTGCTACGATGCACTGTTAAAACAGGTGACGTGCATTAAGTTCTAACACCAGCCACTGGCGATGCTACAAGTAGAGGTGCAAGCGACGCCATCAGCTGACTCGAGTGGAGCTGAGACATCTCACCCTGCTACCTTCTTCTCCTGCAACGCCCCAAAGTGGTTTCACCTCGTTGTGAATCTTTGAGCCGGGCTTAAGACGATATATATAGTCTCAAATCACAATAACGATAAAATATCGATGGATTGGATCGGCATGTACTTTGGCAATAGAATTATTTCTTATTTTGTTTTGCTCACAAAATGCAAACATTTACTGCTTCTCAAATGCGACGATTTGATGGTTTTCTTTGTCGTGTTTGGAAACTGAATACCTTTGGGCTTTGGACGGTTGGTCTGACATTTCAAGGTTCCACCTTGGGCTGTCAAAAAATTGTCGGACATTTCTAAACAAAACGAGAAACCAATGAATTATGAAAATATATGACACAATGACAGTGATTGGTCAACCATCAGAGTTGAAATGATGTCAGTATCTGTCCCTTTGATATCTCTGCATGTTCGTCCTTTTTGGCTTTTGACCTTATACAACAGATCTTCCTTCAGATGATATCCAGTCTCGGTAAGTCAGTATTTATACATACGTAAAATACATGATGATTTACATTAAACGATATGAAAACCAACCCAGAGCACTGCTAAGCCAATAGAAAATGTCAGCCATCTGTGCGCACAGCGGCTCCAGTAGGACAGGAAACGACAGGATGAGGATCGCAGATAAAGAGATTACAAAAACATCCAACTCTTGAGATGATTTTAATTAGAAAATGTAGTGGCTTCTCTGTTTGCCCTGTGCGGTTCAGCTCCATCGAATGCTGTGCAACTGAGGATTTATCATCTCGCATCGAACTGCCCACAAATCGTCAATAGTACCCATTTATACATGTTTGGCTTACGTAACAGGAAACCACAGCTACATGTTTAAGCCACAAATACAATGGGATTGATACATTAGTGATATCGTGGGAAACAAACAGCAATCCTGATAAATCAATGAGTTGAGTTGATTTTATTTAAGCAAAAATGCCCCCCAGAAATGTAATATAGTGGTTTCTTGGTCTTCTATGATAGTAAACTGTGAACTCTGGGCTTTAGGAAATTATAATGGGCTTTTTTTTTAGCAATTTTCAGACAGTTTATAGACCAAATGATTGCTTGACGAAATGACAGTGAGCTTAAACCAGAGATACAGTTTTATAGCTTTTCCTTTCTTCCACAGCTGCCATTCACTGTGTGTCAGTGTGTGTGTGTGTGTGTTTGCTCATACTGTATGGCGAGATGATAAGAAGGGTTTCTTATCATCTCGCCATAAACTCATTGTCCTTGTGTGTAATAGTGTCGATCAGGGAATTCCTGCGTGGATGTTTGCGCGAGAGGCGAATAGTAGTCGCTGCAGTTGCCGTTCTCAAAACGAAGTCTAAAATAACTACCCGTGCTTCCAAACGCAGAACAATACAGCAGTCGAAGAGACCGGCAGAGACTGGGGAACCTTTGCCCAATCATTAAGCGCACACCCTGCCAAAGGGGCAAAGTGCTGGTTGTTAGCACAGTAAATAACCTGCGGAGACTTTAAACTATAGTCAGAGAGGGAGTGAGAAACATTTTATGCGTTTTTCTGTCATTGCTGCCATTTTTTACACAATATGACACGAGCCTGAGCAAAACTGATGGAGCCTCCCCTCCGCTGTTTCAGTCACATTGGCTCATTCTCTGCTGAGAGCGTCTTCCCGTCCCTTGTAGCGGTTTCAGGGTGCACAGAGACACCCGTACAGGCTGCTCCCTCTCTAACCAGAGGGCCTGGCAGCAGGACGGCGAGCGGCCTCCTCTTGGATGGAAGGAGGGCAGTGTGATGAGTTGGCCCCCGCTAGATCATCAGCAGCCGTTCCACACCCCGCTCTCTTCCCAGTGCCAGCAAGACATACCCAGCTGAGACACACGGCGCTTCAGCTGCCTCGTACAACGCGCCCTTTTATCCGCAGCCTTCATTTGAAATGCTAAGAGAGGCGCAACAGGAGGAAGCGTCTCGCCTCGGATCAAAGAGCTTCTTTGACGCGTCCCCTTTCTTTTCCTCTCTTTTTTCTGCGCGCGCGCGCGTGTGTGTGTGTGTGAGTGCAGACACATTCATAAAGCAGGTGATCGCTATCCCGCACTCCAGATATATTTATGTCTTCTGTCTCTCGTCTCCTCCTCCTCGCTCTAATTGCTCTCCTTTCTTGTTCCACCTTGATCCTCGTCCCCCCCCCCCTCGGCGCGCTGCTAAAACGCCGCTATTGTAACATCGCGAAAAGTGCAGAGATAAAGGCCCGTTCCCTGCTTTCATTCTGTTCCCTGTGCTCTCTCTCTCTCTGTTACATCCATCTCTCCAACCCCCTCCGCCCTCCAGATAACAGGAGCCATCCTGCTGGCGGTGGGAGTATGGGGGAAGTTGATGCTGGGCCCGTACATCTCTCTGATAGCCGACAACTCCACCAACGCCCCGTACGTCCTCATTGGCACCGGGACCGTCATCATCGTTTTTGGCCTGTTCGGATGCTTCGCCACCTGCAGAGGAAGCCCATGGATGCTGAAGCTGGTGAGAGGTTGCGGGAAGGAAAGGGCGGGGTGTTCTGTTGGAGCAGGAGCGAGAGAAGAGTGTTGCGGATGCTGATTAATTAGCCTCAGGTCACATGATAAAGGGAATAATGGCTGACCTCTATCCTGTGGAGAGGGATCTGAAATACAATAGAAGCTGCAGGGCACTTTACTCAGTTAATGGTGGTCAAGTGTGTGTGTGTGTGTGGTGTGTGCACAGGCAAATGATACACTTCTAAGGCAAAGGGTTTTTATGCAAACTATGCAAGTCTCCTCCCTTTCTCTCTCTGTAGTATGCCATGTTTCTGTCGCTGGTCTTCCTCGCTGAGTTAGTCGCTGGGATCTCTGGATTCGTGTTTCGCCACGAGGTCAGCATGCAATACACCGCTTAACCAATTATAAGTCCAACGCTACAGCCGTGCAAAGCGCCCTTATTCTGTTAACGTGTGATTATGTGCATATGTCCGCATGCTGCAGATAAAAGGAACCTTTCACAGGACATACACCGACGCCGTCCTGAACTACAATGCAGAGGACGAGGCGAGCCGCGCTGTTGACAACCTGCAGCACAAGGTAAGTCCCTGTGACGTGAAATCATCAAACAGCTAAAAAACGTATCAGCAATATACCAAAACACAGCCCTTAATGCTAATAGTTTGCATTTTCTTAAAGGACTAGCAGTTGTATCTTTCCTCTATTTGTCAGTGAATCTCACGAGAAGACCAAAAGGAAGAAATCTTTATTTTGAAGGGGTGCGCATGAGCTTGACATGACACCCATCGTAGACATGACTGCTGTCATTCAGCGCCAGTCCATCCGTTATGTCACTTTGGATGAAACGTCGATTGTTTGAGATGTCTCTGCGATCTCAACTTGACAGTAACCAAGACGACAGTGTTGCCGCTGTTAGCCCGTCAGTTCGGTTAGCGGAGGAGCTAGCGCTCCTATGTGGTGACTCAGCCCCGGAGACATCAGTAGTCCATTCAGGCAAGAAAACAATAAATAAACCATCAAAAAAAAAAAAAAAATATGAGTCATGACACTATAAATACTCACCCAGCACAAAATAGGTATTTGTCTGCAGCGGAAAGAAGTCCACACTGAAATTCACAATTCATGCCTGTTCGATGAGCATTTAGTAAAAACTACAGTACCCAGCTGTTTTACGAAATGATTTAGCCCCTAAAAAAAAATAAAAATAAAAAATGAACCCCAATTTTTGTGAAACGATTTTAAAGATTGATGTCGTCTATATAAAGACAGGGGAGGGAAGTCGGAAACTATTCAGAGGAAGACAGACACGTTTTTATTTTGGTCTTCACGTGGGATTTGTATTTAAAAAAAAATATGTTTCAATCCTCATCTGCTCTCAATGCCCTCTTTTCTCCGTACGTTTGTAGCTGCGTTGCTGTGGAGTTACTAACTACACCAGTTGGTTCGGCAGTGTGTATTACCCATCCAATGGCATTCCCGCCAGCTGCTGCTTTAACTCCTCCGACTGCAACCCAGATGACCTCCGCAACGCAACTCTAGCCCCGAGCAAGGTTTTCCACCAGGTCAGTATGTCAGGTTGCGTCTTCCTGCCTCTGGCCTGTCTGCTGCTAGGTTATTTATGTCCTTCATGAAGTGTTCTATAAAGAAGGTGTGTTTACGTATGACAGATCCTCACTCACTTTTTCAAACCATCTCCCTCTTCCACACTCTAACAGTTGACTCAGATATTCTCCCAGCCATCCATCTTGCCCCTAATTTGCACATATAACATGTCCCTGTCCCCACTGCAAACTAACCTGCCCCCTGTCTTTCAGGGCTGCTATGAGCTGGTCACTTCATTCATGGAAACCAACATGGCCATTATTGCGGGAGTGACGTTTGGGATCGCTTTCTCACAGGTAAGAGCTGAAAGTACTGAACGTTTTTCAGGTGACGGTGTGCAAATAACAAGTGTTAAAGCATTAATAATCTATGTTCAAATATGGCGACGTGACGACTGAAGACAGATGTTCAACAGACACAACTTACATTCCTCTCTACACTGTTTGCTGCCAGCTTTAGTTTGAGAGGAAATCCGCTCGATTACTTTGTAGGAAAAAGAGATATTGTTTTATCTGCATTTTTTTGCGGAAAACGTTGTAATATTTAGAAAAGCATGGGTTTAAATGATAACTTCAGTGATGTCTGAATTCCATTTTGTGGCTTTAGTGTTAGAGTCCTGGTATTTTGCGTAATTGCCCACTGTCCAGGCTTACATTGATAAATTGATTGAATGCAAACATTCGAACAGAACAGAACCATGTTTTTTTTCACTATGACAAGTCTGCTGGGAAAAAGGTCCATTACATGAAACAAGAAGCTGTTAACCCCTCAGAACCCCCAAACTGTTTCTGGGCTTTTATCACTCCCGTCACATTTTTACTCGCTGTGATCGTGATTTTTCTTCCTGACAGGAGTATTTCTAGCACACGGTTCATTCAAGGACCATCAGAAATGAATTCATCCAACAATAATTTCTGTTTTTTGCAATTTCTGGCTATGATATATTCTGTAATTTTGGCTTTTTTTTAATGAGAAAAAGATCTTTTCCTTCATCTTGTTCATAGAAACAAACGCATGCACAGTAACAATGCTAGAGAGAGGGAGGAGATTCTAGTCGCGCCAGCATTCTTACAACACTAAAGTGTAGGTTTCACAGGAAGTGACATCTTGATCGTGAGAAAACGTCAACCCATATTTTTTAACCCTTAACGTGAATGAGGGGTTTCTGTCTGTCTTTCAGCTGATTGGCATGTTGCTGGCCTGCTGTCTGTCCAGGATCATCACAGCCAATCAGTACGAGATGGTCTAGCTGATGTGACGTGGCAGGTGAGACACATTTTAAAGACACACACTCACTTTTATTATAACAATGAGTCAGATAGTAAGTATAGTGTAAAAGATTTGACTCGAAGTGACAACACCACCACCAGAATTTGAACTTTTTAGTTTGACAGCTCGTGACTTTCCTGATTTGTTTCATCATCACAGTTCTCATTAGCTGCTATATATACATACACTGTGGAGCATTAAGCAGCTATAAAGCCAGATATTTCCCTCAGGATTTGTTAAACAGAGCTGAAAGGAAAGTCAGAATTGGACTTAAATGCATCATGTGGCCTGGAACAAAACTCCATAAATACACATGTTGATTTGTGATTACTGGGTGTGTAAATAGGCAATTGTTGCCGACATTTTCATCATAATATATCAATGTTTTTAGCTTGTTCCGCTGCCCCCAAGTGGCCATACAATAACCACAATGACCGCAGGTTAATACAAACCCGTCTAACTCCTCTGTCCGTGTGGTTTCTGTCTTTTTAGGGAGATGCAGAGAAGAAGAGACAAAGAGCCTTGACACATGACAAGAGTAAATTCCCGAAAACACTATCACATGTCTGTATTGGAATTTACCTCCCTCCGTCTCTCTGCCTGTGATCTAAATGTAATATCTTAATGTATCTTATTGTAAAGCACCATTCCTTGACTCACTGCTGTTGCATCAAATCGTTCTATATCACACATCACATTGCTGCTTGATGTAGAAGTCGCTCATTAGCACGTATCTCGGATCAGTGCGGCCTACAACCTACAAGCAGGTGGCAGCAGGTACACCGGGGTTGTCGGAGTTGACAGCGGTGTTGGTCTCAGATAGGCGATTGGGTGCAACTTGGCTTCTCAGTTGGTTGCAGCATGCTCCACCGACCGTCATCAGAGGACCACTGCACATCTTTGTACAGAATGACATTACTAAAGCTTGAAAGTAATACTTTAATAGATAGTTTTAGTTTTGCATTTGACTTTGCTATTGCTCACCATTGTATATTCCTATGGTTGTTACATTTTGTGAACTGATTTCGTGCACTGAGGACGATGTTTTAAGTTTATATGAAAAACAAGGAAACTGACAAAGGAAAAAGGGAGAACTGTTTAAGTATTTTTACCTGTAGACGAGGCCCGTCATTTTTTTGACCTGATATTTTAACTTAATAGCAAATTATGAGATATGTTACATGCTAAAATTGTAATTCAGTATCAGTTAAAGCTTTAATCTGGGATAAATACACCCCAACAACCTTTTTTCTAACTCCCCCAGTAACTTAAATAATGCTAAATAATGCTCCTCCGCCTAATTTACAGCCTCTTACAATGATGCTTAATGAAACTCAGTTGTTTTTGGGGGAAAAGAAATATATTCATCAACCAAAACAAAGAATTAAGTTTAAGACTGAAGGCCGGGTCACACCAGAAAGTTAGCAGATGTGTCATCTTGATCGCTAACAGGACAACAACAGTTTATTTAGAAGACAGTTTAACCATCAACTCCTGTCTCATAACTGTTTGAAAGCCATCCCCATGTATTCCAACAGTGGGGGTTAAAGGTCCAGTTTGTAGGGTTTAGAGGCAGCTATTGGCAGAAATGGAATATAATATTCACAATTAGGTTTTCATTAGGTTATAACCACTTGACACTAAGATTTGTTTGTGTTTTCATTGCCTTACAATGAGCCTTTTATGTCTACAGAGGCTGTGGGTCCTTGTCGACGCATCTTGCACCGCCATATTTCCCCAGAAAACACAAACCAAACACCAACTCTAAAGAGGGCCTTTCGAGAGTAGAGGGGTACTCAGTTGGTTGCAATCCACAACCTCGCTGCTAGATAGCCCTAAATCCTACACACTGGTCCTTTAAATTAAAGTGGATGAACACAGATAATATGCTGCAAAAGCTCGCCCAGTATTCCATCAGTTCACATCCATGACGAGATTGATTCTATACGTCATTGGTGCAAATTCACCATACAAAGTTGAACTCGACATTGAAAATTTGCACAGATTTACTCTATTTAGTCTCCACTAGCGAATCCACTCATTACAGAGCTTTCATTCGAAATAATTAATTTTAATTTTGCTATTAAAAATCAGGCCTCCGGCACTGAGTTATGTTTAAAGTTTGTAAGGCAGCTGTGTCTCTAGCTGTTGAAGCAGCCACGCTTGAAGGCATGGTGAAAAACTTGCTGTCATGTTGGAGGGTGATGTAGGGAAGCCCATTTCCACCAGTTAGAGAAAAAAATATAGATGAAAACTGAGCTTGATGAAAAAATATTCCCATGGTAAGTCCTAAGTATGAGATGCGGAAGTCAGAATTATTAGATATAAGTCAAAATCATGATATAATTATTATATCATAATCATGACATTTGATTTCATAATTATGACTTTCAGTGGGAATGTTTTTTTTATCAAGGCTAAGTTTTCATTAGTTTTTTTTTTTCTTTGACTGGCAGTAATGGGCTTTCGTAGACGGTAAACAAGACTGATGTGACAGAAGAAGTTGTGTGAAGAACGAAGATGAGAGCTTTAGGTTTAAATCCTGCCAATTTTCACACGTCCACGCGCCAGGTCAACCTGGGGAACTGACTCAATTCCAGCACGTCCGCATATATATATGCTTTTAAGACCAAGCTAAACGGATGAAAATCCCATTTTGCTGAGCTCTTTTGGTTAAGTTTCTCACCTGCAGTGACATAGAGGTGCGCCTGACGTGACTACAGGTGCGACAGAACAAGGATTCTGGTTTTTTAGCATACCTTTCAACCACAAGAGGTCAGAGAAACACTGATTTCCGCCTGTGAGGGTCGCCAATTGTTTTCCTCTGGTGGAAGAGACTGCCAGCCGTGTGTTACAGTGAGAGAACGTCGACGTTAGAGATACGCAGGACTCCAACAGTGTTCATCTAGTACTTACAGCATCCTATGTAGTGCATCAACATGCTATTATCATCATCATCATCATCATCATCTGTAGATATTTACTGGAAATGTAATTTATATGATGTAATGTTTCTCATCCTAATATGCTAATCAGTATAAATGTCGTGTCACGGTTTTGATTCCGCACTCTGTGCTGTTGATCTGTATTTGTTTGATAGTTTATAGGAAAATCGCACTGAAAAAAATAATTGTGGCCAATGTTTTGTTGAGAGTGACGTGCACCTGTTTCAATTTAGCTGTATTTTTATTACCGTTTGGTTGGCATTACGTTTACAGTTTCACCAAGTGATTTTCTATCTCTCTTTCGGTACGTGTGTGAGTGTGTGCCATCTAGTTCTTTATTTTCATTTGTCTCTTTAACCATGAGTGTGTATTCTCGTTGAATGGCATGGTGTGTGAGTGTGTGTGTGTGTGTGTGAGAGAGAGAGAGAGAGAGAGAGAGCGTCTAAATTTTGTGGATCCTGTTGTATTCACTTTTGGTCAGTATTTGGTTGTGGCTTTTCAAACTCTATTGCTTTTAAAGCTGTACATTTATTTAGTGAATGTATGTTTTCCAACACCCTGAAACTAATTCTTCCTTCCCCAAAACTGATACTGTCCTGTAAATACTAAATTGTAATACCATCCTGCTTACACATGGGGTCACCAGACACTCGAGAACAACTGCACCCTGCTGTCTACTATTGACAAAGTCACCATCAGTGGTCTTATTATCAATAAATATACAGAATAACACGTTTGTTTGGTGTTTGTTCATTTTTCTGTGACGGAGACTGCTCTAGAAATATGAAATAAATCGTTAAACCAGTGTTTTATTACGTGTATTTACCAAATCTCTACACTGTGGGCGATGGTTGTGCTGGCCTAGGTTACTTCACAGGACTGCTTCTGGGGTTGAATCCTTTTTTATGGTGCTAAACTTTACCACAAAGTAAAAAAAAGTGATCATTTGGGCTGTTTCCACACATTAATGAGGACAAGCTATGTTTTGTGCTACGCAGTTAGTGTTCGAAGAGGTCAGGTTGGAGGTTAAAGTGTGCTGAGAGCAGGCTAAGTCGTGTGGATGAAGGTATGTGCGGGCAGGTGGGTGTACTTCATCTGAATGTAGGATTCAAGCAGCAAAGAACGAGGACAATAAATACAGAGAAGACCTGGTGTCACGCTCTTTATGGGACAACCAAAATGTGGACCTTGTAGATAAAGAAATAGTCTACTAGTGTTGCGCTTGAGTTGTCAATTAACAGAACAGCACATGCAGTGAAGCCTGTTCATGAGTTTCCTTTACTCAATAGTGTCAACTAAACTAGACCTGGTCGACCTTTAGTTGTTGATAGAGACTGAAACATCTCATCTCAGCTGAGAAAATATAACGATACATAAAGACTGAAAATGTTAAAAGTGCAGACAAAGAAAAGACTTAAAAAGGACTTTGAGTTACAAAAAAATGATCTTCACACCCTTACCAAACTGGTGAAAAATACACAATTCGACAATCAAACCAGTGGTTCAATAGAGTAGTGAACTCTGTGTTAGCGGTGTAGGGTCCCTAACAAATCCAGACTAAGAGAAAGTAGAAAAGAACAACCCTTCACACACTTAGAAGATTACGAAAGTCACGACAAACAACGGACACTGGGTTAAATAAAGCAGACTTACAGTTTATAATTAGGGGGAGATGGCGGAGAGAATTTCCTTCATTCCAAGACAGACAGATGTGCACTAGATGTTGTGGCAGAGTATCTGGTTACCATGAGCAACCCACAACTGAGGAAGATTGACACTATAATACAAACTGTGTGACCACAACCTTCGACTGGGACACAGACAAACCGGGAGGAATCCAGAGTAAACACGCAGTCTTTTGCCAACGCTTGGCGATGACAAAGGAATCCTTTCTGCCGCGGTGCATGAGCACATAGGAACCAAGTTTGTTTTACCAAAGAAGAAAAAAAAAAAAAAAAAAACATAACACAAACACCAAGAAGTTGACATACTTTCAGTCCAAAATGAAATAAGCTATTTATTTTGGGGAATAAAAGACTGCCTTTGATTCACAAAATGTCGCAACCTGAGGGGAAACCAGCAGAACAGCACAAGAAACTCTGACTCATGTTTATCATACACAGACTATTCTTTGATTTCATCTTTTGTTCGTACAATAAAGTTTTGTTTGTTGTATAATAACATTTCTTTGTATCGTTAATATTGGTTTACACATATACAACATTTATATACACATACATACAACAAAAAATGTAATGGGAGGTGCAAAAAAAACCCTCAGAGGCCCTGTTCAGACCTGGTATTACGAAGTGTCCTGAGTGATCCAAACACAGGTGGAGAGCACTAAGTCTGTCAGGTTATTAACATGCATCTTGATGAGTCTCAAGTGCCCACTTTACACATGTACATCACTGGGACAAAATCAAAGAAAGAACTTCATGTATGACATTTGCTGAATTTACTCGAAGGCCAAAATACTGAAGAATTTCAAGAAGAAGTTCATAAATGTTCATAAATGTTGTCTTCTTTCATGAACTGAGTGTAAAATCAGTTGACACAGCGTGTTCCAACAGCGGCTAAATGTTGGCGGCGACGACAGCTGACACGTTACAAGGAGAGAAACAACGTCACGTATTGTGTTTGCATCCCAGCTGACCTCTGAATGTGCTCCGAGTGATCAGATCACAAGTGTGACCTCAGCGCCTCTTGGGTGCATTCACACTTCTGCTCAGAGCTGTCAGCCTGTGATCGGCTCAGGGAGGAGGAAGGATGTCATGACCAGGTGTGAACCGCATTAAAAGAAAGAGAGAGAAAAAACCCTTGTGGCAAGATAACATTACTCATAGTCGGAAGAGAAGAGAGAAAAAAAAAACGTGATTCTTGTTTTATAAAACGGTGACAGGTTTTTTTTATTGTCGAACGTCTCGAGGCCGGTTGCTTTATGACATCACTGAGTACCATCCCGGTCCACATGATGGCGCTTGGGTATCGGCGGAAAACGGAGCTGTGGGGAGAGAGAACAAAGTGTGTGACAGACGTGAGCGCCGCACACACATTCTCCGTCTTTTTTTTTTTTTTTTTTTTTTTTTTTTTCCGTCCGCCTGATCTCCTGCGCCGCCGACGCCGCCGACACCGCCGCCGCTGATGTTGCTGCTGCGGGCTGCATCGGAAACAAGGCCGGAAAGGCGGCGGGGAGGCGGATGAGAGAGGCTGATACTCGCGGGGAGATCGCGCTAACCGGCCTCGCTCCAATCTCGTTAACGCAAATTACCGGCAGAGCGGCGCGGCAGTGGGTCCGCTAATGGAGCGTGCGTGCCGCTGGCTCCCGCGCCCTGCACACCCCCTCCCCCCGCCCTCCCGCCCGCCACCCCCGCTCCCCACCCCCGCCCCTCGCCTCCGCCTCCTGAATACACTTAATGGGTTATAGGCTAGAGGGAGGCATCCACCGGGGAAGCGCTATTACTCACACAGGCGCACGCACGCATGCACGCACACACGCGCGCGTGCACGCACGCACACACGCACACACACACACACACAAACCCCGGACTCGAGAGCGCATCGACGCGTTCAAGTGCAGCCACTATGATTAGGAAAAGGAAGGCGGGCTGCAATCACTACATTTTTCAGCTTCGGCGGTGAGTGTTTTCGAGTCGGAGGCCTTTAAAGAAACGGCTGAAACTCGCATGTGTGTCACGTAATCACAAACGACACACTTGGCATTTCCGGAGCGAGAGGCTTTTTTGGAGCGGCGTGTGGACGTTCGGGAGAATCAATCGAGAGAAGCAAATATAGCCTACAGTAAAATATGAGGCTTAACGGTGGTGGGAAATGTGTAGCCTCACACATGTGGTGAGAATTTTCTGTCTGAGCCCGGTCAAAGTTTCAGGTTTGGAGTAGGGTGTCCGAGGTATTTGAATCGTGATCACAGCAGGCTATTTATAAATCACTGGTGATGGTCCAGTTTAAAAAAAAATTTGTAGAGCAGCCTTCATTTCCAGGAATGAAAGTCGAACTGGTAAATTGATCTACTCAAATAACAGGCCTAAGGCAGTAGGTATTATAGGCCTACTGTATGTTCATGTCTTCTTAAACCTGGCAGAAAATAAAGTGTATTTACTGAAAAATGTAAGATTTCTGCAATAAAATGTCTTAAAACAACTCGACCTTATGTATTTTGTGGAGTTGTGTGCTTATATTATTCAAAATGTTTCCAACAATGTTCAAACCCAGAGAAGTCCACACGTTTAGGGTAAATTTAAGGTAAGTATGGGAAAGTCAGCGAACAAGACCTAACTTTACAAGAATAAAACTTTACAACATTATCTCATCTGTGAACATTTGCGCCTCGTCGGATGGATTTTCATCAGCAGTGGTGGTTGTTTAAGGGTGTGTGCCTCAACAGTGACACGAGTCGGACCTGAGGATCGTTTGAGTCTGTTCATGTTTCCTGCGTGAGTGTTGTGTGCGTCTGTGTGTTTAAATTCGGGTCAGATCTCACTGAATTCAGCACTCATCAGAGACTCGAGTTCTCTCCCGTCCTTTCCACTCTCTGCTCTGTAGCGTCGTGACTTCAGACTCAAAGGTCGCTGACTCAAGTGACATCACTTGAGCAAATTTACCAGACTTCACACAGCTCCCTCTTGAGACAAAAAGGCTTTACACAGCTTTTTTTTTAACCTATGCACTCATACTGAAGATCCTGAGACGCGCTTTGATGTAAGATTGGCGGATTTCCCCTTTAAGCGGACCGAGTCAGCATGACATAACAGGCCCTTTTCACAGAAAACCTTTTTGACAGGTTGCACTGTGAGAATGAGACGACGGCTTAATTTCAATGCAGTTTCAGTTTCCTGGTTGTGTGCGTTCAGGTTTACTGTCACACTGTCATGACTTCCTGGAGCGTCTGAGTAGAACAAAGCCATTATTTATGTTACACGTAACACCTGAGCTTTTACCGCTATAACAAGTTACAAAGTCTGCAGTGGAAGGGCCTGCTGAACAGTTTAGGATACTGATCGATTTAATTAGGTAAGAAGACAAAGACCACAAATAATGATCGGCAGGATTTCCTTTTTATCAACATGCCATTTTGAGCAAAGTAACAAGTGTCTGTTAAAACAAACAATATAACATTACAGTGTAAAAAAAAAAAAAAAAAGACGTCATATCCCTGACTTAACGAGGGATTTCAGTAAGGCAAATACTTACCATTACTGGCATTCAGTCATGCTTTTACGTCTTTACCAAACTACACATTGGGTGCTTTGAGCTGAAACACACAAAACACGGAGAAACAGTGAATAGTGAATCCTTTTGTGGGCCTGAAAGGATAGGGTTCTCAAGTTCCTCTTAAAAGAAGGTCAGGTGCCGATGTTTACATTTCCTCTATGCGTTTCCGCAGACAGTTTCGCTGTTCAGCTGTAGTGGAAGGACAGTAACAAAAATCTTCCACCTAAAAGAGAGTTACTTTGGAAGATATCCACTTGATTTGTCTAACAAAGATTGCTGGAGCCTCATATTAAAGCTTACTTTCTCATTAAAATAAGAGTTGAATTGCTCCATATTCCAACAATCTAACTTCAGTGAGAGGGGAGGACACACGTTTTCAACTCATAGCATGATGATTACGTTATGATGTAATGAGTTTTGTTTGTAGTCTACGTTACGTCTGACACACTGGGATTTGTATTCACCACAGTGTTGTTGCACTCATAAACTGTGGGGGGCGCCACATCGCACAAAATGCCAATTTCTACATAATGTTGCTTTGAGTTGCAAGTCATCAAAACATTCACTAGAGTCCAAGTCACAATGACTCCAGTCCACATCTTGGTTCAGTGGCCACCAGTTTTTTCAATTGGAAAATCCAACACTTCTCAGCAGGTTGATCGGATCTTCCATATCATAACACCCAGGTGATGAACCAATAGTTGTTGTTGCTCGTTCAGTGGGAATGTCCGAGGCTCGCAGAGAGGGACCGGCACGGTTCTAGCGCCACACACATTCGCGCTCATGTGCTACACTGAGCGCTGCTCATCAGCAGAATAATTTGTTTTAGTGAACATTACCGGCCTCGAATCATAACATTAAGTGGTTCGCGTGGCTTGGCAGATAAGAAATGTGTTTTCAAATGGCAATTTGATCAGATTAGAAATCTTATTAAATCTACGGCAGGAATTACTTCACTGCTATAATATGATCTTTTTTATGAATTTCATTTTCAAAAAACTTGCAGAGGGACCACTTACTCCTTCTCTCTCTCTCTTCCACGGCGATACCTCATTTCACTACCTTATAAAGTAATGTACCGGAGCAGGGCTGTCCAGCTCCACCCGTCTGTTTGTGATGCGAGTCGTTGCCGCTGTTGTTGTTTTTAATTGCTGTTGCTGGTTCACCTCCAGCTTCCCTGCTGAATTTAGACACCCGTGCCTCACGCTTTTCAGCGACATGCAGCTGTGATGACAAGTACTAGAGTTCCCACTCAAGTTGCCTGTTCCTATAGTGCTGCACCCCCACTCCTACGCCCCTCCACCTCCCTCCACTTCCTCCGCTGCTCTCCCCTCTCTCTCTTTCTTTGAAGCCTTGTGGGATGATGATGACACCCGCCGTAATCGGTGGATGCTCAGCTTTCTGACATGACACACAATCGAGAAAACCCTTCCGACCCGATCCAGGTTTCATTGTTGCATTCAGGCACGGCGCGTCCTCTGACAAGTGAAGGGGCCTCTCACAGGAGAATAGAGGAAGTCAGTGAGGTGGGGCCTTGATTGACGGCCCTGTTGAAAAAGCAAAACCCGCTCCTGTTCCTATCTGATCTCTGCTCAGCAGTGGTGCACATTTGCTCTGCTGACCTCTTTTTTTTTTTTTTTTCGCTCCCTAACTGGATTGCGTTTGTGTAGCTTTGCTTCTGAGGCAGATTTGGGATTTAGGGGATTTGGGTAGAGTGGGAGAGTGACCAGACCTCAGGCAGTGGTGGAAATTACATAATTTCATTTTCTCAACTGCAGTATTTAAGTACACTGCTGAGGAACTTACGGCCTACTTTACTTTAGTATCACCACTTTGTGCTGATTTATACTACCGCTGAACGTTTCACGATATTCATTTGAGAGCTTCAGTTACTTGTTACTTGGCAGATTAAGATTTTAGATACAAGTCCTATGAACGTATTATGACATATGATGAATTGTTCCAGATTCAGCTAACACAATAGTATACAAGTAGTTGTTACAGTAAAATCAGATGTAGATGCTTGACTAGGTGCAACATTAAAATGCTGCTTTCTTACATATTTACGCATCAGTGTTAATCTGTTTTTCATAAATAATAGCAGATATAGGGAAACCTTACCTTAATTTATGTTGCTTATGTTTCATTTAATGTTGTGACGACTCTGTACTTATGGTCTGGTTAGGTTTAGGGCTTGGAGTAAATCCTGTTTTGGCTGAAAATAGATGGTGTCGTCAACACAAACTCGGCTAGGAAATGTCCCCACGTCTTGTTGGAAATATCATGTTATTTCATGCTTACAAATGTCCGTCTCGAACAGTCACTTCTCGTCTGGCAGACTTTTCACCTTGTCGTATTGTAGAAATGTTGATATGTTACATGTGAAACGTACAAATTGAACTTATCTGTGGTTAGCAGAAACGTACAATGCCAACATTTTATCATGTGGCGACTGGGACGTTAATATGATAATGTTACATCGACAGTTACGCTGCCTTTTAAGTACTTTTACTTTTGATGCTTTAACCGCATTTGTTGACTTAATTTTACTTGTGTAGATATTTTTGAGCTCTGCTTCCACCACAGTCACTAACCTCATTTAAGTACTGCAGTTTAGTACTATTGTGAGGCACTTCTACTTGAGTATTTCAATTTGATGCCATTTTAAACTTCCACTCGATTTCAGAGGAAAATGTCCCCAACACTATAATAAAAAAGTAAAAAATCTGATCTAACTCGAGACCTCAACAAGCTACAACATTAAAATGCTGCTTACATATTAATGAATTAGTCGTTTTAATCCAAATATATTGTATATAATAATAATAATAATAGTGATGATGATGACAGGTTGCTTGCAAGGTGAATACATTTGATATTTTGAGCATATTCTCCTGATAATGCCGCCTGGATTTTAAGTATCATCACAGCGTAGAAAGGCTGCTTCTTTATATAAATCATACGAATAGACCTTTCACCACTGGCTCCAGAACAGGGAGTTCTGGTACCAACAAAGGTATGAATAATAAAAACACCAGAAAAAAACAAGAGGAGACGGAAGTGGGCTGGGCCCGAGACAGAGAGAGAAACTAACCCAGCCGGTTTTTCCGTCCATGTTCGCATTCCCCCCATTCTTGTGGAGCGACAGTTTTTGAACAGTGATTCATTGGCTGGTATCTGGAACAAACTGTGCTCATAGACGACTCCTCATGGGCATGGCGTATCAGTCAGCTCTTCTTCCTATGCCAGCCTGCCTTCCCGTCCTCATATCACGACTCTATCCCTTACTGCAGCGTGGATCTATTTTAAACTTCACTCAGTGCGAGGCAGTCAGACATGTTTTGATTGAACACTAGACAGGTGCATTTCTTTTTGTTGACGGTCCAACAGTGAAAAACATGTTGCTGTAGCTTCAGTCTGGCCAGAAGTGTTTACGGAGGCTCAGATTTCAGACTGCGCTCCTCCACCAGTGCACGTCCTCCATGAACTACCAATGGTGGGCTATTTCTGTGCGGGCGTCCCCGTGTTTCCAGGCACGTACAGTTACAAGAGTTGGGGGAAATCAGCTCCACCGTCACTGCCGGAAACCGGCTGGTGTAACAGTTTGGTTTTAAGTGTAATCTGAAAAGCTCGTCAGTGACTAGCTTAGACTTAAGTTACTGTGAGGGGAGAGAACCAGGCCAGTAATTTGGCGCTCAGTAAAGAGTGAATTTACCGACCAGTGATGGAAAGTAACTATATTTTCTTACCTACTGTACCTAAAGGTATATATAAAATGCAGGATTTTCCCCAAAAAACTAAACAAAATAATGACATGGACTCGTACAAAAAGAATCCCTGTTGGTGTGGCCTTTCAGTGACACTGCCCTCTGTGTTTTCTTAGTTTCTTATTAAATTGGTGTTATATTCTGGACGTTTCTGTGCCTCAGCAAATCTGGAGCAGGATTGTTGTTTGTTGATTGTCGAGTCTTGTTCCCAGGTCGTCAGATAGCTGGGAACAAGACTCAGCAATCTTTTGCCAGAATCGCGTACTGCATGTCTCCATGGTGTGTTTACAAGCAGCAAATCCGCGTAGAATGCCTTTAGGTACTTGTACTTGAGCGTAAATTTTATGCTGCTTCATACTTCAACTCCACTTCTTTACAGAATAAAGTGTTGCTCTTTTACTCTCTGAGAGCTGTTTTTCATATTTCAGAGTAAGATTATGCAAAAAAATAAATAAAAAAACACTGACAGGGGAAGAGAGAGAAGAAACAACTGGAATGGCAACCGAGGAGGGATCTGATTGGATAATCCGTCGAACAACATTACAGATTATCAACAACTGTGATATGTATGGATCCAGGGTGGCATCAAGCAGCTCCAAGGTGATGTCAAACAGATAAAACATGAGTCAAAAAGACATTAAAACTCACATTTTAAACATTCCAAGTCCATTTATGTAACAGATATTCGTTTTTTCTTCTTTCCCGTCAATCATCCCCATGACCCCTCAGATTTATCTTGTGAATACCAGAATGAACTTCCCTTGAATGACTGACCAACCCGTATAGTGTCACTAATAACGCTATACTAGTTATATCATGTAAAGTATCAGGAACTATTTCATCTGTTGTGCTTTTACTTTTGAAACTTCAAGGATATTTTGCTGATATACAACTTTAGTGCCATCATCTAATTATTTCTCATGTAGGGCTTTTAGTTGTAATGGAGGATTACTACACTGGTGGATTGGTAGTTTTACTGATAGAATACCAACACACTGACTCTCAATTAAAAATAACTGTTCAAAAGCAAGAGTGCGTGACCACGTGTGGCCTCTGTTTTCCATTCTACAGTGGCCTTGTCATTGGTCAAACATCGACATGTCCCGCCTCCCGGAGAACGCATACGGTCGTCTGATTGGCTTAGTGGAAGTCTGAACAGTGGGCTGATGGCTGGGTTGATAAATATTCATGAAACCGGTCCGCTCGGTCAGGCCACACCCTGCACTTCTCGCTGCGTGGCTCATCGAAACAGAATGTGGGAAGTGGTGATGTAATATTAGTTATAGATTTTCACCGGAAGACAAATCATAAATCACAGGAGAGCGCATTGCACGGTAAGTTAAGTCCTGGATGAGGCAGTGTTGGTCGGTGAACCGGCGGCTGGCGTGCGTAATTACGCGCGGCGAAGCACTGAGCGTGTTCTTTTGATAAATCATAGTTTCTTTCTGCTGAACTCTCGAGGTGTTGCGTGTACCCCTGGCTGTCAATTTGGAGACACTCCCTCTTTTTTGAAAACTTACCAAACTTCTCATCTCTGCTGGTGCTATTACAGGTCATTGGGCTCCGGTTACAACTGCGGCGGAAGAACTTGCCAAACAGGTTGTGTAACCGCCTTCGAAGCAGAAACGACACCTGGATCCGTGGCTATATAAACGCGCACCGGTCTTCCCATAAGCAGGAAACCACGAGAAGGGCACACGCAACTAAGAGCGCTGCTCGCCAGATTTACAGCACAGCCAATCCCTGTCGCAGCATTACAAACAGGCAGACGCTTCTTTAAGCCGATCAGCCCGGAATTAAAGCAGGACACTCCCGGAGCCAGAGGAGAGACAACAAACAAGACAAGAAACTCCGATCTCCGCTTTCATTTGTGTTCGAGAAGGAAAAAAGACAACTCTCGCCAAGATGATGACGATGCAGCTCGAGCCTACCCCCACCCAGAAAAACTCCCTCTTCAACGCCATGAACCGCTTCATCGGCGCCGTGAACAACATGGACCAGACCGTCATGGTGCCCAGCCTGCTGCGGGACGTCCCGCTGGAGGAGGACAGGGAGATGATGAGCTCCCTGAAGTCGGACGATGAGGAGGGGGACATGTACAGCTACTACCAGCTGCTCAAGTCCATCCGCAGGGACATCGAGTGGGGCGTCAGGTGCGCCGCGGCCGACGAGAGGCTCAAGGAGGGCATGAAGATCACCCGCATGAACTCGTCCACGTCCACCTCCTCGTCCGCGTCGTTTTCATCCGAGGAGGACGAAGAGGACGAGGACGAGGATCTGAAGGCGCAGTTCCAGTACCACCTGACCGGGCTCCAGGGGGTCCTGTCCAAGCTCACAGTGCAGGCCAACTCGCTCACCAAGCGCTACAAGCAGGAGGTCGGGATCGGAGGATGGGGCCAGTAATCATCGAGGCCACAGAAACGTAAAAAAAAAAAGGCCATATTTTCTTTATTAGACTGGCTGAAATGACTTTCCTCAACAGGCCTTCTGCTGCTGCCGCTGCTGCTACTGATGAAATTTACGGACAAACATTTGAATGGTAGAGAAAAGGGCAGCGTATTTCTCTCTACAGGCCTCCCTGGTGTTGGTCTACTCTGTGGTATTTACTGTAGATGTGTTGATCCTGAAGGAAAGCTGTTGTGTATTTAACGCCAGACTCATACTTTTTGCACTCCAAAGCCGTTGTACACAACATGCATCCTGCGGTGAGACACATATGACACATATTTAAACCATATTTAATGTATTTATTACCTCACACTGTATGTCTGAGAGCCAAATGTTATTTCAAAGTTGGAGAAGGAGTGGACCGCATGAACTACAGGACCTGTCATCTGAGCCGCCCCTCTGACAAAAGGAGGGGGGATACTGACACAGGACTTAGCTTCCTTGGTGTGATGCTAATGATGTCAGTGTGTTCACATGTATTTGTCTGTGTACGACCGGTCCCTCCTATCCAACACTCGTCTGTGTCTTTTGAATTGTGCTTGCATGGAAGGAGGCAGATGCTTTACTGTATAGTACCGCCTATGATCTCCTAATGTCCTACATGGTCAGTGAACCAGAACCAGCCGATAATTACTCATCTGCATAAGAGAATAATGGGGTCCCAACAAGGTGCCGCGTTGTTATTGCTGTTGTATTTGCCAGTCAGTGGAGACGTCCATCTGTCAAAAGAAGCTTTTCCTACGCGCCTTCTGCACCATTTTTTTTGTACTGACATTTCTTTCTAAAATAAACTTTTATACAAACTCACTTCGTTTGTTCTGTAGTATTTGTTATTTTCAGCATTGAGCTTCACATTATAGAACAGACAGCACAAACTACATTGTGTCTGATTCCCACATACAGTATGCACCTGCTAATATCTTCAGACTATCAAGAATAAAGTTGAAAACAAAGTGTTTTCTCTTCATAACAGAGGAAGTCTGAAAATCAGACTCAGTTGTTATTTGGTTTTGATCAAATAAGACTTAAATAAGTCTGAGTTGTGAGCAGCTGATCATACATTTGAAAGGACAGAGGTATACAGCGTGAGCTAAAAAAACATTTAAGCATCGGGACAGGGTCGCCCCTGCAGATCACCTTTTAGAGCACGTAGCTTTAATTAAGGCCGGTGATTCCAGCCTGGGCCCTTCCTTGCATGTCATCTTTTCTCTCCAGATGCCACTATCTGGAAGTAAAGCAGAAATGCGGAAATAAAAGCATCAGGATGGAAAGACTATGTTATGCATCCATTCTAACGAGAGTCTTCGGTCCTATCCCCTCATCTTCCCAGATCATCTGGGTTAGTACCAAAACCTGTTGACTATATCAACAGCTTACAGCACTGTAGCATTTTTGGCATCAACACATGAAGCGAAACAAAAATCTGATTTGTTATCATTATTTACACGCAGTTTCCACCAGTAACACTACAACGAATGTGTTAAAGGGGAGGGGTGGTTGAAAATGGCCTGCAGGCTGAGGAATGTTGGCTGTCACTTAAGCTCCAAGTGACAACACCTTGACCCACCTGAACTCTGAAACTAAAGAGCCCGAGGAGAAAGGGTGTTTGAATTTGAAGAGCTTCACACAGTAAATATATTATCTTACAGTCAGGAGATTCATATGTCTAAACAAGTGTGCACTGGAATCATTTAAGTTTGCTTTTTATATATTTGTACAACACAGATATATGCACAAGCACACGCATGTGTTGTTTTACGTAATACTTTGCTTTAAGGAAAAAAGGAATCACAGATTTCCTTCATTGTTGCTTGACTAACTGAAAGTGACAGCCTCAAAGGCCACCGAGAGAAATGGGTGCAGCTGGAGTTTCAGTGTCACAATAGGTCAATAGGGTGCAACACACCCACTTTCCACTGGCATTCTCCCGCTTTCTCTCGCTCTCTCTCTCTCTCTCTCTCTCTCTCTCTCTCTCTCTCTCTCTCTCTCTCTCTCTCGCTCCCTCTCACATCACACACAGACACAATGAGGGGAGCACATGCAAAAAAACTCTTATTGGTGATGTTAATGCGCTTCTTGTTAAGGTAAAGACAATAGCAGAGGGAACAGAAAGTCGCTTTAACTGTTCTCAATGTGCATGCAATAGTAGACATATAAAACTAAAGTGATGTTAGATGTAGCCTAATAGCTTTACACCTAAATAACAATATATACAGTGCAACAGTATTATATCTTAAGATTTACCCCAATAATTGTTGTATTTAAAAAAGAACAATTGTGACACTTGTCAGTCAATCATTCACTCATTGTCAACCGCTGATGGTCGCGGTAGCCGCTTTATCCCTTTTTTTTCAAGGGGTTGCGGGGAGGTTTCTGGAGCCAATCCCAGGTATCTAAGGGCGAAGGCAGGGTACACCCCAGACGAGTCACCAGCTCATCGCAGGGCCCTTTACTGATGGCAGAGGCCGCCTCGTAAGGTGCCAAGTGTACATTCTGCACATCAGGAGCGATTTTGGGGTTCAGTATCTTGCTCAAGGATACTTCGTCAAGTAGCTCAGCTCCGCCCCGGGGAGCCGGGATTCGAACCAGCGACCTCCCGAACACTGGTCGAACTGCTCTACCCGCTGAGCTTTGTCAGTCAATCCTTTTTTTAATTAATGAATTCCATTATTTTCCTGTCTGTCTCCTTCAAGAGAAACCTGAAACAAACTCTGTTGGAGATCCAAATGAAGTCTACAAAGGAAGCTACACTGCTCCAGCATCTTTAAAGCGTAACACCGTGTAAATACTTTCTTTTCTGAGATTCAGGTTGTTTACAGGAAATGCGGCCACTGCTGTTCACATTCAGGGCAAAGGTAGCATGCCTTTCTGCATTCAGCTGTAAATGAGGTTGCTGGTATCTAAAAACATCTGAGATAACCTTCTCATTAACCTTGTTGAATGCCAGAGGGTGGCCTATCACGAAAGCGCTTTCCTCCTCTGATAAGTTGTGTCAGTCTCAAAACACTGCTGGTGTAGCCTAACAAGAATGAGACAGAACTTCCTCCTGAGGCTATAATGAGGCCTTTTGTGTTTCTGATAATGAGATCAATAATGAGAGGCGTGAACACAAGGATTTGTTTTTTTTTTTTGTTTTGTTTTTGACCAGAGTTCCACAGGAAAGTTGATTTCCTGATATCGATGATGGAAGACGTATTTAGATGTTTCACACTTGAATACACCTCTAATGTACAATACCAAAGTAAAAAAAATACCCAATTTCAAGTACAGGTGCATGCAAAATATTTCTAACGTGATAGAAGGTAATTATGATCAGAAAACAAAATGTATTTAAGGTATCAGCAACAAAAGGATGACTGAGAACCTTCATCAACATATTAGCAATAAAAGTAATTCTGATGCATTGATGCCTGACAAACATTAATTGTTACAGCTGCTGGAAGTGAAGCTAATTTCATCCACTTCAAATACTGTTGAATTTAATCAGTAACAATGCATTGTATTTGATGGACTCTATGTTTTCTATTTTAAATTCTATCTGTAGTCAGATAGATGTGGGGTAAAATGTACAACACCCCCCTCTGAGATGTAGTGGACCACAAGTATAAAGTAGAAGAAAATGGAGGTACTAATTTATTTCTTAAATAAAACAAAAAAGGAACAGTAAGCTACTTGAGTAGATGTTCTTGACATTACACCCCTGACTGATACTATTCTACCATGTTAATGTTGAGATTTGATTTTCCTCACTTCTTGATGTAATGAAAAGTGAAACTAATGAAACAAAGACGTTATAAGGTCGAGTTTTAATCATGTACAAGTCAAAGTCTCCACACACCACCGACCCTTTGACGACCCCTTGATTCAGCGCGGCCAGTGGTGCTGTTTGTCCCTTTGTCCGCACCGTAGAAACAGGAAGTGAAAGACAGGTTCCAACAAAACAAAAACACATTGGAACGAAATTATCTCCAATTCATATTTGCCTCAAAATGGAGAGTGAAAATCTAAAGTCAATGAGCAACAATTCACGCTGCGTACCTTTTAATACTGATCCAGACGACTATCGATGCGTAAGTAGCCAACATCACCGTAAACTCAGTTTATAGCTTTTTAGCTAATTGGCTAGTTAGCTACATTAACGTTTCACTGACAGATGACTTGGGGGCTTTGCTAGGTGTGGTAAATATTTACTCGACCTGCCTGTTTATTGATTGACCGATTGATAAGTTGGTGAATGGAGGGTCCGACACCCACATGTTTCCCGAAGCTAAACTGTAGCGATACAACTGAGCTGTCAGTTATCAAACAAGCTATCTACTTAATGCTAAGTGTTATTTTAACTGGCCTGTCGAGTATTTACGTGACATTGCGACTATTTAAAACAGCACACAAAACCAGCTTTACCGGCCAGCGTCTATCAAACCCACAAGCTAACTCAAGCTATTTTCGGTTCGTTCGCTATTTTCGACTGTGAGCCTCAGTCACGAGTCAGTTTGTTATGAAGCAGAGGGATACCGATAAGTAAAGCTTCAAAGTTTCTTATCTTGAAATGATAGTGAACCTGTTTCGTCCCCTTCGCTTGTTAGCTGGGTGTGAAGGAGAGTAGCACAGTAACAATAGTGGTAGAAAGTAACTAAGTACATGTGCTCAATTTCTTTTACCTAAGTACATTTTTTGAAGGGCGTGTACTTCACTGAAGTATTTCAATTTTATTTTTAGAATGTATATACGTTCATTTCTAGGGATATTTTTTTACTTTTTACTATTTGCACACAGAATGTATGGTCATTTCACAAATACAATGCATTGTTACACATTAAAACCATCCAGCAGTATATATAAAGCACTGATTATCCAGCCTTGTACAACATTGAAATATTAGTAACATGTTAATTGATCAACAGTAGGCCTAATACTAGATTAATGCAGTAACATAACACGAACCATTCTCTATAAGTACTCCTTAGGTACTTTAATCATATTAAGCTGATAGTACTTATGTAACATTGTAAAATCTACTCTTTACTAAAGTAAATAGGGTAGAATACATCTTCCACCCTCTAAACAATGTGAAGCTTATGGTGTTTTGACTACTATGTCATCTCTATGGCCTTGGTTTGAACGGCAGTAACCTGTTCCCATAGCTTCCTCCTATATCGTGTTAGGAGGGTTGGTCCTCCCTCACCAGAGAGGTTACTCAGGTTCAGGTGTTTGTCACCTCCCGCCCAGACTACTGCATCTCCTTCCTTAATGAAGCCCCTCTGTCCACCTCTGCAGCTTGTGCAGAATGCTGCTTCCCACCCTGTTCTCCTTGTCAGCTTGCTACACTAGCACTGAACACGCTCTTTGTTTGGGAGGGATGATGTCCTTTTCTGATGACATCTAGCGCTTGTTGCAGGGACGTTTGAATGCACTTACTGTAAGCTGCTTTCGACGAAAAGTATCAACCAAACGAATGTGATGCAATGCTTTGTGATATTCTTGTTATGATAGGGTTTTACTGTAAATTGTCCCTGTTATTATGTTCACACCACACACGCACCTAACAACATAGTACAATCCAATTCAGCACCACCATGCTCTAGGACTGCAAGTAATGATTATTTTCATTGTTGATTGGTCCTTGAATTATTTTCATGATATATATAAAATGTAAAAAGAAATTTCCCCCAGCCCAGAAGCAGGTCTTCAGATCACTTATTTTGTCCAATGGGCAGTCCAGAGCTCAAAGTCTCTTCATTCACTGTTATATATGACAAAAAAAGCAGAAAATCCTTTCATTTAAGAAGTTAGAACCAGACCTTGTTGGACATTTTCGCATGAAAAATTACTTCAGCAATTAATCGGGTGTCGAAAATAGTTGGCAATTCTTTTTCTTTTCAAGGACTAACCAATTAATCGACTAATTGTTGCAGCTCTACAAACCCTAGGGTTGAATTTAACGCTTCTACTGCAAAGTCTCAAGCAAAAAAACTGTACATCACGAGTTTCATAAATGTAACTTCAAATCTGATCGCAGTTGGTTGTGGTTACCCTTGACTGGTGTGAGGGACGGTGATAAACCTTTCAATACTTCCCTTATCTTCAGAATCACTTGTTAGAAAAGTTGTAGTTTGTTGTATCCGTTGTAGTTTGCCATTGAATCAAGTCTAACATACAGGCAGGTTAGTTAAAGAAACAATGCTGTGTCTGTCGTGCAACGAACGTGTTAATGTGAGAAAATGTAGTTTGTGTGCCAGCAGCACGAACCTCTCTTCATTTGCCTATATGAAGGAGGGAATGCTGGAGTAATGCTGTCTTGCCTAGAGCCCAAATCTCTCCTTTACCGGCAAGCAATTGCTCATAATTGTAAGCAATTGATCAGTGTCCCATAGACTGTCGGACTGACCCAGAAACAGATGGCCCACATCGACCAAACCAGCTATCCCAGTTTCAGTTTGGTTCATAACTCTTCACAAAGATTAATACTATATAGGTCTAGTTTAACAATTTGGATGTAAACTGGACCTGCTTGTACTATTTCCGATGTTATTTGGGGATATTCAATTCTGCCCAGTGCCATTGAGTTAATGGACGTTGATGGAATGTGTTACAGCAGGTTGTTTCATAAATTGTTGTGTTGTGTAGTAAGTGGCTTGAAGCTCAATTCTTTAGTCACTAATTTATTAGTCAATCAACAGAAAAATAATAAGCTATATGTTAGATGGAATAAATCATTTTTCAAGCATAATAAAAAACCTTTTCTCAGTTCCAGCGTCTTAATCATGTAGATACAGTATACTGCGTTTTTTTTATCTCATGTGATTATAAATTAAGTAACTCATGAGTTTTGGTCAAACAACAGAACATTATATGGTTTCTGGAAAGGAGATTTTTTAAATCATTTTTAAAAAATAATTTCTGACATTTTACGAACCAGATTGTTATTGTTATTTGCAGCCCTAATTGCTCGACTCAAAGTGAGCAGTCAGATCTTTGTTGATGTGATTCGACCATCTTGACTCAAATTTTAAGACTCTTTCTTTAATATGATTTAGCAGGAATGTCAATTAGAGTGTGACTCTGTAAATGTATTTGCCCAATATGACCATGATGCAGATGTTTGTGTGACTTTCATATCATGGGGTGAAAATCCATCCCCAAAATAGCATAATTAACTTTTCAAAAAAGCATGATCACTCATGCACTATTCATTAATGAAACAGTTTATATCAAAGTCTGAGGCTTTTTAACCCTCCTGAAGCTCCATGTTGGGAGCCATCATTCAAATGTGATTAAAGCAGTAGTAAAGTGGTATAAGGTCTCTCTCTCTCTCTCTCTCTCTCTCTTCTCTCTCTCTCTCTCTCTCTCTCTCTCTCTCTCTTTCAGGTGAATCAAATCCTTTCTGTCTCTGCACAATCCAATTTTAGAAAGTTTACGTTACTGCAAAACAAATTGCTGTAAAACTTGAAACCTTCTTCCACAGATTTAATTTAAAAGAACAGTCACATTTTCTAGTTTTTTTGGCAATAGATGACCTCGTTTTCTATGTAGGACAACACGACACCTCAGTGTTTTAGCAGTGGCGATACTGGTTATCAGACTGATCATAGGCTTCCGCTGCGACCGCTCCGAGGCAACAGATGTACGATATTGTGCGCGAAAGATAACAGCAGAGATGTCTCGTCTCTCATTCCTTTCAGTTCAGTTTCAGCTTGAATGTCGCTCTGCACAAACTATGTTGAGTTTCTGGTTTTAGCTCTGTTAACACATCAACACCTCGCTGGGTTTTATTTCACTCAGCAGTCATTTGACAGCCCTCTGTGCTTTATTGCATGTTAAAATGGGTCAAATGCATGCGAAGGTGACATTCACATTCACCTTAGATGTCTTAGGTGTCTGTCCATTGTAAATGTTTACACTTCTGATGCTGCTTGGGTTGTGCAGACTCCTTTTTTATTGTACTTCCTTTAGACATGCTTGCACACACATGTACAAACACACAAAAGACACGCTTGAACAAATGGCAGTCTTGTCAACCCAGTAATTTCCAAGCCTATAATTATAATGATGGCACGACAGTATTTGCATTGCACTTCTCAATAAGTTTGCACAGTGCTCTTCTCCAAACAAAAACAACACACCGAGTCAGTAATGCATATGTTTCTGATTCACAGGTGGTGATTTTAACCGTGAAACGAGCCACAGGAACCTTCTCCTTAGTAGGATGGTAAATATTTCTTCAACTTATTTCTTTCTCAGATGAGCCCCTTGACTTTTATTTCCCACCGAATAGTTGAACTGTTTGTGGCTACAGGGATGCACTGATAAATAAATACAATAAATCTTTCAGCGTGAGTCACATACATAAAAAGGTCTGATTATCGTTTTAACAATCAAGATTGTAATAGATATAGGTGTGTATGGGCCGTTGAGGCCGAGCCTAACCTTGTGGAAATTTTCCGAGGCTGTGGTTTACATTGTTGTTGAATTGGTTACACCCTGTATGTCAGATATGTATTTACAATTAAATGAAAATAGCTCAAAGGTAATTGCACCCATAAATTAAAATTCAGTCATCATCTGCTCACCCGCGTGGCGATGAAAAGTTGGGTTTAGTTTTGCTGTCCTCAAAACATTTCTGGAGCTTCACAGCGAAAACAGCGTTGCAGCATTCTCCTAAACAACTGAAGGAGATGGGGACTTCAAAGCGTAAAAAACAAACAAACAAAACTTTGAAATGGCTCCATGCAGCTCATCCAGCGTAATCCAAGTCTCTGAAAACCTCGAGATAGCAATTTAATTTGAAAAGACCCTATTTACACCCTTGATGTGTGGTTGAACTTCAGACAGGGTGTGCGCTAACGTTTTTAGTTTAGCAACAACAGTGAATCTATTTGGGATCCTGGGGCGTCCGGAGACTTGGATTATGACGGATGAGCTGAGCCATTTTTTTAAGTCCCCATCTACTTCAGTTGTTTAGCAGAATGCTGCAACACTGTTTTGTTGTGAAGCTCCAGAAATGTTTTGTAGACTACGAAACTTCACCTGACTTTCTATCAGCATCACCCCAGTATCAGGGGTGAGGGGATATTAGACTGAATTTCTTTAATTTTTGGGTGAACTTTTCCTTTAAGCCTGTAACAATTTACAAAGAGTGGTACTGTTTACATAACTGCAGCATTAGGGCTGAAGATTATTATTAAAAATGTTGTTTTTTAATGAGATTAAATTATCTTGTTTGTCAAACCCAGTTGCAGGGCTGTAGACTAGAATATAATGTATCTGTTTAATTGAACAATAATTTTTATTAACAAACTTTAGATCAAGGGAAATTATTTGGGACCAAAATGTCTCCTGGGAAAGACATCGGTGGTTTCCTAATGTTTCTAAATTGTCAGTTGCGATTTGGTCGGTGACATGTAGTGGCTATTTGATGAACTGCGCCGTAACATTTGGGCCTCAACATTTAGCTGCGGCGGTTGCTTTTTGGCCGGGTACCTCACTCCATCAGTTGTTGCTGAGCAGGTCTTTGGCAGGTTTTCTGACACTAATGTGGGTTTCATTAGTTTCAGTCTAAACCGCATTGCTCTAATGGTCAGTGATCCTACAACGAGCTGAAGAATATCAGCAGTGAGAGTAAAGGTTACAAGAGAGCCTGCAGGGACGTGTGCTGGACTTGTTGTGATGTATTTATGTGCAGTAAGACAGTATATCATCGTTAGTACGGCAGTTGGCCTCCGCTGCTCAAACGGTTGGCTCTGCAGTTAGTGAGAAACATCTCACTGTTGTCTTTCTTCTCTCCCCACAGCCTCTTCATGCTGTTTGTGATCTGGCTGCTTCGCCGGTATCACTCTTTGGCTCAGGTAAATTTGCGCTGCAATGTACAGTATGATTTGATTCTCTATTTTTTTTTTCCTTCTGTTTGCTTCAGTGCCCCCGGAAATATGTTCAATTAGCCACGGCAAATCTTGGCATAATTGAACCCAATTAAAATGCACAGATGAATCAATTGTGGCGTTAATTGACTCATGGTCGTTATGTGATAATGACTGTCGTCTTGTGCTTTTTCTCCTCTCCAAATGAAGAGGTTTGCGTTCAACTTTAGGTCTGACTATACTCGGAATAATATTAATTAGATGTTTTTTAATTTTTTTCTCCACATAAATGGGTTTTCTTTCATCTGAAAGGATGAGGGTTTGTTCAAGTGTGCGGCTTGTGTGGTGTTTTTGAAGCCAGTCCAGCGAGCCTGTCAGGTTTAGCAGCGCTCCACGTTGTCTCCTGCCACTGTGAAGAAAATGACAGCTTAACGTGTGGCTCTGATGGATCCTATTACCTCTGGACCAGGTCGCACAGAGCGGCCTCACCTCCTCCTGCTTCACCTCTGCTCCTGACCCCTCTTCTTACTTCCATCTCCTTTACAAAGGTTATCCATCAGTCAATAATCTTCAGTGCTCTCTAGCACTTCTGGGTTCTTTTTCTGTCTCCTCCTCCTCCTCCTCTTCCTCCGTAGCCTTTGCAGGGTCAATGCAGGACACAAATTGATTATGGGTGTGTTTGTGTGTATCTCTCTGTCTCTTTATATACCCACCGCAGCAACCGTTTGTAACCACCCATAGGCTGACAGCTGGTATGCATCGTAACTGCCCTTTCAAAATTCTGTATTACACAGGTTATTGATTTATTTCATATAAAATACAATGCCTTCACTGTGTATATAGAACGAATTAAGGAGACTCTCCTTTGTGATATTTTCACCAAGTTGTCACAGGGGACGCCGTGTGCCAAGCTGTCAGCCACTTCAGTGATCATTTGATGTTTAATTTGCCCTTCTCTCAGAGAATATAAATGCACTGGGATATTTACCAGGGTGTTTCGCTCAAGAATCCGTCTTCATGTCTCCCTCTCTCATTTTCACTGTACAGAAGATGATTCTCAGCCTGACTGTAGCTGCCTTCTTTGACAGTGTAGCATATGTCATGGTGAGTTACTCTTGTCGGTTTCATTAAACACACACACACACAACGTCTTTTTTTTTGTGGGTGGTTTGTGAAAACGTTTCCCTGTGCTGTTCTTCCTTCCCTGCCCAGGGTGAGTCACATCCAGAGGGATCGCTTTGCGACTTTCAGGCCTGGTGGCTAACGTACTTTGGTAAGGGAAAACTTGATTACTCACTTGCACACTTTTAACAATAGAGTTGAGTAAGCCGGCAAAGAAAGAGCAAGGATTCAACGAAATAAACCCCACAGGAAAATAATATTAGTTTGTCATTTTGTTTTTTGGCTTGAGAGCAATATGCGCCTTGACACTGATCGCTCCAGTTTATAGCAACCATCTTTCACCTTGGGCTTTTGGAAATGCATTGTAGGGATTTGTTTTCTGGAGGATATACAGGCTTGAGAGAGAGCTTTTTGAAGATGATGAACAGATTAAATTAGTCATTGTCAAGTCACTTCTATTGCCAGACTTTAGTCAGAAAAGTCCTATTTTTGCCTTATTTGCCTCATCATATCTCACTGTACATTATATCTATGGTTGTATGCATTCTGTTGCATTTAACAGTGACTTTATGGTTATTCTCTCTCATGGTATGGCTATAATTTCATTGTGGAGACTGTTTTATATCCGTAATAGCCTATCCTCCTGTCTTTTATTGCGTTCATTTCGTCAACCCAGCCTGTGCATCCCATCCGGAAGTACACCAGCTGTCAGGGGTGGTTAAACCTGCACATCATTTCGTAGTTTTCACACACCCATACCAAGAATACCACACCTGTGAGCATGGCGCAATACTTGTGCACATATTGTCCAATGGCAGCCGTTTCGTATGCCGCCTTAAAACCTGACGGCCCAGTGTTACATCACCGCTCTATGAGGAGAGGATTATCCTCCAATGACGGCACAGGACTCTAGCGTTTCATTTGAGCTAATGACACACATCAACAGGTTCTCCACTTTGGAGTTAGTGGAAAGAATTGTTAGTGATTCAAACTGATGGGGCAGGATTTTTTTAACGTGGTATGTAATAAGAAAAATATTGCAAAATTAAAAGGAAAAAAGGTGTGGCACACTGCGGCTCCATGAACATTTTTCTTTTATTGAGAAGATTTTTTTGGCTTGGGCTTATTCAAAATCAACAATCATAGTTGGACACACCCTAGAAACACATCTGGTGGTTACTAGGTAATCATGTTCCACCATTCGCGTGAGAAAAAAGATTCAAGAGGCCTTCAGGAAATCTATACTTCAGAGGTTCAGAGTTCAGAGGTGGCCAAAGTACACACATTTACTCAAGTAGAAGATACTTAAGTAAAAAAATGCTCTGGTAAAAGTAGTATAATTCCAATTAAACTTAAAGGCAGAATCAGTAGGATTGGTCCCAGCTGTTCCTAAACGCACCACAAATATTAGTTGGTTGTTGACTCTCATCCTCAAGACGTCAAATACCGACATTTTGAGCACTGCTAGGTTGAAATCAGTCTTGTGATGTTGGGAAGGCGCCGAGCAGTGACGCAAAATAACAGTAATTGATCATTCCCATTAAATCCATCAGAGGTAACAAGCCTGCTTTGAAGATGTAAGGTTAAAAGTTGTGAGGAAAATAAATACTCAGTTAAAGTACAGATACCTGAAAAATCTAGCTTAAGTACAGTTACAGAGTATTTGCACTTCATTACTTCCCACCTCAACGACGGTGACAGGAGCTACCGCCAATCAAATGATTTCAAAGTGACAAGAAACACCATGTCTCATACTGCATGTTGAGATTAAAATGTTTACAGAATGTTACATACATTTTGAATAGATTTCTAATAGATATCCAGAAAAAGTTAGACACCAGCTCTCTCTTTTTTTTTGCTTCGCTGGCATTTGTTGCGGTTACAGCTCCTCCTGCTTTGATTTGCATAAGGATTCTTAGTTAGGACCGGCTGCTAATACGACACTTCACCAGGCTTGTTTTATTGGTCTCGCTGGCAGACACGCAAGCACACGGGCACACACACTCAGACTGATACAGGGTAATGGGCAGTGAGTTAGTGCTGCAGGGGTTGGCGCCTGTCACCTCGGTTTATCATGAGGATCCTCACGCTGAGGACAAACGGCCGTACATAAACACCGGCTGAACGGGCACTTTGTTCTGTAGCGAAGTCTGGTGGGAGCCGCATAGCGCAGCTACGCTTTTAACTCCGACCAATAAAATTTTATGAAATGCGTTTGAAATGGAGGGAGATGGTGGCAGGGGCAGCGTCAGGACAGGTGGTGAAGCTGTGTTATTAAAGCGAAGCTTCGCCGGCTGTCTGGTTACGCAAGACGCGCTTGCCGTCGCCGTGACAGTCATTTATTGTGATAATGACAGAGACAGCCAGCCTCCTTCTTTCTTAGCCGCTGCACTCCTATTCCTAAAGGTTCCCCGAGTGTAACCGGAGTGTGTGTTTTGTATATCTGTGTGCGTGCGTGCATGTGTGGGGGGGTTGTTGTGTGAAACTGAGTAAGCTGAGTATGTGGCTCAGAGAATCCATCATTGTGACGACCAGCCCTGCCTGTCTTGTCAACAGAAATATACACGCGCACGCACACACACACACACACACACACACACACACACACACACACACACACACACACACACACAGACAAAGAAGGGCTGAATATGAGGGCAGATAAAGGGAACTGAGCTTTCTAGACTCTCTCCCTTGTCTCGGTAAAACGAGTTCATTTTTTTTTTCCCCTCTGCTGACTTCGCCTTCCTCTCCCTTTCTTCATTTCGTCTTTTCTTTTCGGCGTCTTTTACGCTCGCTGTAGTCCACTCCGTTCGACTCACCCCCGCACCGCCGCTCTCCTCCTCCTCCTCCTCCTTTCTTCCTCCCTCGCCCTCACTCCTGCCTTATCTCCCTCTGCTTTTCCACAGTTCATCATTATCTCTCTCTGCGCTCCCCCCTCTCATCCATCACCGTGAGCCACAGGTTTCCCTCATATTACTGCAGAATATGCCTTCATTTATCAAAAAGTGGAACACACGCGCACTCGCGCACACACTCCTACGTGTGTGTGTGTGTGTGTGTGTTTGGGCACACAGTTGCAGGTGTGAGCCTGTGTGGCGGGGGGAGCTGTGTTGTAATTTGACCGTGTTGTTTGCCTGTGTCTCTGCAGACTGGAGTGCCTTGGCCTGGGTTTGCCTCATCACACTGAACCTGTACCTCAACCTGGTCAGAGAAGTAAGCACCAGCAGATTTGAGATGTGAGTAGGTGGCTCAGTGCTGCGGCTAACAATTATTTCCATTATTGATCATTTGATTTACAGATATATCTTTCAAATTTCCTGATTTTTTTTGTCCCACGCAACCCACGCTTATTAAAGTGTTATAAACCGAGAAAAGTACTAAATTCTCACGAAAACAGAGAATGATTGAATTTTAAAAAATGTTTTTTTTTTTTTTTTAAATAATCAAAATCAAAATGCTGGTTGTTTTTTTTTTCATAATCCACTAATTGATTGATCAACACATTTTTAAACAGGTCATTTCCTGTCTCCGTGGCCACCTCAGTGTCTCCCGTGAAATGTATAATTCTCTTTCGTGTTGCGGCCATTTTCCTCCGCGCGTGTGTTTACGTGTGTGTGTGTGTGTGTGTGTATATGTGTTTGGTCTGCCAGAGCATGTGTCTCCCCGCAGAGCGGTGACAGCCCCCCCTGCTCCCCCTCCCTCCCTCCCTCCCTCCCTCCCTCCTCCTCCTCCTCTTTTTCTGTTCCAGCCAGCCGACGCTCTAATTGAAAAGGGAGTGAGTGTCAGCCGTTAAGTGTGTGCGTCTGTGTGTGTGCGTGCCTGCGTGCGTGCGCACCCATCTTCACGCTTTGTGGCTCTATGTTTCTGTCGCTCAAACTCCCATGAGCACTCTCCACGGCGCGAGTGTGAATTTGTTTGTGTGTGTGTGTGTGTGTGTGTGTGTGTGAGATATTCTCTCATTTTCCATGCCTAGCGCGGAGCTTTGTGACACACGCGCATATTCTAAAAAAAAAAATGTCTGCGCTCGGTGGGCGGAAGAGAACGCTTCAGCAAGTTAGCTGCAACTCTGTTCTGTATCCTGTAGATGTGATTAGGTGTGCACACCCCCTCTACCCTTCTGTGTATGAGGAGTTGGGCCGGTAAATTGAGGTGCCCCCCCACCCCCCCCCCCCACCCATGGGAGTTTCCCTGCATTGATTAGCAATAAGCCAGACGATATAATGGTGGTATAACTCAGAAAGAGACGGCTTTATGGGCGCAGGAAGGGGGCAGCGAGGGGGCCAAAATCGGCTCGCTTCAGAGCCTTGTCACCTGCATATCCTCTCATGGGTCCCGAGGGACTTGGTTGGAGGAGGATGTGTCTGCGTTTCTGTGTGTTGCTGGTCACGCATAATGCAAAAGAAAAAAAAAAAAAATCCTCAATCCTTAATGGGTTAGAGCGAAGCCAGGCGAAGTCGTGGCATCGCGTATTAACTGTGCGTAGATAAGCTGTATGTTTTAGGGCAGGCGGGTATGTGGCTTTGCATGCATGCACAATTACCCCGAACCCAACCTCCCACCCCCCCCACCCTCTCTCTCTCTCTCTCTCTCTCTCTCTCTCCCTCCCCCTCACACACACACACACACACACACACACCCATGAAAAGTGAAGGCACAGCGTGATGGTTTATAAATGAACAAATCGCCAGAGGAGATGGAGGAACGGAGGCTGGATGATCTAAGAGTGATTGAAGTGGATGCAAGAGAGGATAGGAAGTGTTTGTGTGTGCGTGTGTGTGTGTGTGTGCGCGCGAGAGCGTGTGTTCGAAGGGACGGATTTAGGCGAGCGGCTTGAGACGGTGAGAAATGAGATTGAGCCTCCGGAGAGGTTTCTATACGAGGCGTGCGCGCGTCCGCCCCGTGTGTGTGTGGGCGTGTGCGTGCGCAGGTGTGTGAAACGCGGAGCGCAGAGCAGCCCTGCTGTGCCTCATTAAGCCCATGTTGCGCGCAGCTCCGGACCTCGTCATCTCCCTCTCAAAGCGCTGCGAGTGTGTGGGGCTTGTGCTGGAGCGTGTCTGTGTGTGTGTGTGTGTGTGTGTGTGTGTGTGTGTGTGTGTGTGTGTGTGTGTCTGCTGGTCTGTGAGCTCTCGACATTGATTTCCTGACAAGCCCCCCCCCCGCACCAGTCGTCACGCCGCGGACTGGCAGCACTGATTTCACCATTTGTATCTCTCCTCCCACCACCACCACACAGTCTCTCTCTCTCTCTCTCTCTCTCTCTCTGACCCTCCCCTGTTCTCTCTCTTTTGCGCTTTTACTCGCTCGGTCGCTCGATCGCTTTCTCTTTTTCAGCACTTCAACATTTCCGTTTTTCCCCCTTTCGCTGTCGTTTTTCTCTCCTCGCATTGCGTTTGATCTAAACACGCTCGCTCTCTCTCTCTCTCTCTGGATCTATACATTTCCTATATCTCTTTCCCACCCACTATTCCGTTCTATTTAAACCACCAGCCGTCTCTCTTTCTCCACCACCTCCCACACACTCGCACACACTGCCGTCCGTCAGAGGGGGACAGATAGGGGGGGATACGGTGTGCCCCGGTGAAATAAGACAATGTGTGTATGTGTGTGTTTGGATGTAGGTGTGTGCGCGGCGCACAACCCGAGAGGGATTGAGTGTGTGTCAGGCGTGTCGCCACCGCTCGATTGACCGCACTCTGAACAAGTCAGGGCAGGACTTCCACTCAATTGACCAGGCGATGCTGTACGCTCTATAAAGTATCGACGCCCACACCGATGCCCAGGACAGTGGAGCACACACCTCATCCGTCTGATACACTCACCCATTCACACACATTTGAACTTCTTAGAAAACTGTTACTGATCCTATCATTTTTCAGTGATAGCCAGCATAAGCTTGTCCAGCTTTTCTTAGCCTTTTTCCTTTAAGAAAAAAAAAAGGCTATTTGTGCGATGAAGTTAAAAAACATATTCGTTCGCACAGTCTAGTCAGCTTTGTCCTCCGATTTTGGTAGTCACTGACACCCGCTGAGCGAGAATCTGCATCCTGTTTGTGATTTCGATGCAGACATCTCCTCTGCGAAGCATCTTTTCCACAACAGCCAGGGTAATTATGGTTTATATTACCATGAGTAATTGGCAGTGTGGCTGTATAGGCATTTGTCTGCACCTGAAAAATGACCCTGATGCGCGTGCCAACAGAGGGATGAACTGAAGAAGGAAGGAATTGATTTAGCTATAGGGTTTATTTCACAGGGCAAAGCTCCCTGGTCCTGGTGCACATAATGAAATAAATGTCTGCCTTTTATCAGGTTGTACCATCTGATGGCGTGGGGGGTGCCTCTGGTCATGGCCTCCTTGCCGCTGCTAAAAGGCTACTATGGTCCCGCGGGGGGCTGGTGGTGAGTACAGCCAATGACAGCCTATTTTCTGTAAAACGTCTGTCCTTTTTGTGGAGGGCCACAGGACTGGCCTTATTCCAGCTCCAGACACAATTTTTCCCTCGTGAGATTTCATGTGATCAAAAAAATGTATAATTATCAGCGCATCTTTGAAAACTAAAACGCCTCCCAGACTCTTCGGTTGTTGTGGCGAAAAGGAAAGGCATTACTTGTTTGGAAGGGAAGTTATAGGGGTGAGGGCGAGGGGAAGAGGCCGAGTGGAGGAGGCGGTGGAATGAGAATTGGGACAGAGCCTTAATCTCCGGGCTCGGCTCTCTCTTTCCACTCTCGGCTTATTAATAGCTACAGCTGCACAGCTCTTCCCCTCCGCAGTCACACAAGTCTCTCTTCCGCTCTCCCTTTCCTTTGTAACCCCCTCATCTCCCTCTCTCTCTTTCTCTCTCCCTCTCTCTCTCTCTCTCTCTTCCCCCAGCTGGATCACAGACGATCACGTAGCCTGGAGATTTGGGATGTAAGTAGACCCTTTCAGCGCCGGCATCAAAGCTTCCCCCACTTGGGGAGATGGGGCAGAGGAGCGGGGAGGAGGGCTGTCTCAGCGGGGAAATGTGAAGGGTTGCATGTCAGGGGAGCCTGCGGGGTTTTTTCCCTGTTGGTGGAAGGCCAAGATGAGTGTGTGTGTGTGTGTGTGTGTGTGTGCGCGTGCACACATGGATGTGCCTGTGTCTGCCTCTGCCTTGTCAGATTTAGGGGAGTTGCTACACTGTGTATTTAAGTGTTTAGGACGGCTATGAAGGATTATGCCTGTCGACTGCTTTCTGCAACTGGCCCTAAGTCTGCAAGGGCTCTGCCAATCCCCGGCGCAGACGCTCCACCACACACACACACACACACACACGCACACGCACACGCCCATGCACACAACAACACTCCGCCATGAGCCAAGGTAATCGCGTTGCTGCTCGCAGCATCAGCAGGGAATCAATCTTTCTAAACAAATAAGCATGCACACACACAGACAGACTCTCGCAGACAAACACCCGCACACACACGCACGCAGAACAACACATAGCTATCAGCTGTGCTAAACGAGCCCGTGTCTCTTTTATCAGTGCTCCTCTGCTCCCCGGCTCTGTCTAGTTTTCCATGCTGTCGTGGCCCGGGGGGACGAGCCGCTCAGAGGATCAGGGAATCTTCATTAGGTCTAATTACATCAAACCAGACGAGAGATTAGAGGCCGAGGCAGCACCAGTCATGGAAAGAACACAGGCTCAGACACACGCGCCCTGCTGACAGCTGGCTGGGAGAAGGCACACGCGAGCAGAGGTTTTGGTTTTAAAGGTGGAAAGTGGAAAAGGTGGGAGGGGAGACATAAGGGGTACGGTTAGAGAGACAGGGAATTACTCAGCGGGAGGAGGAAAGCGGGGCGGCATAGCGGGATGGGAAGAAGAGGAGAGCTAGAGAAATAGATTGCCCTCGTCTCTGCCCACGCCCCGTAGTGTGTCTTCATCAGAGTTCAGCGAAGCGCACAGACAGGACAGAGGAGGCGGGGGAGGCTCGGCGGAGGAGGAGGAGGAGGAGGAGGGTGTGAAAGGGGATGAGAGAGGAAGGAGAATGAAAAGCAGAGGACAGCGTTTTGTGACGGAGGTGCTGAATTTCAGGGGTTGAGTCAGCAATTGGAGGCACTGGAGCTTAGCTGAGTCACCGCTCTTAGAGGTCCCCGTCGGTGTGTATCATGGGCCCCGGTCAGAGATAGCACTGAAAGGCTGAGAAAATGACATACAAAAATTAAAGCTTGTCGTTACCAGGGTACTTTTAGTGCGCTAGAAAGCTGTAGCGATAGTGAAATAGGCTGATTGTTTCGGTCCGTCCACCACTTTTGTGCAGATTGAAACATCTCAACATTGATTGGATGGATTGACGTTACATTTTGTGCACATATTCGTCGCTCCCAGAGGTGTGAATCATGCTGATTTGGGTGATTCACCGAGGGTTCTTCTAGCGCCACCATGAGGTTGACATTTTTGGTTTTGAATGGCATGCCTTGACAATTATTCGATCACTGTCATGGAATTTACTTTTAGATATTGACAGTACTCACAGGATAAATCCTAACGTCTTTCAACATTCTAGATTCAATTTAATCATCTTTACAAAACAAGATTGCATAGCTGAATTATAGTTGCAGTCCCTTAATGCTACTCACAAAATAAAAAATGAATAATCATGTCATAAAAACTAGCAAATATTTTCATTGTGAAGTGGGGAGGATGTGTTCAAGAGTCTCACAGCCTGAGTGAAAAAAAACTTTGTAGACTAGGGTATGACAGCAGGTAATTCTGTATCACTTGTCAGATGGCAGGCTTTAGGTTTTACCATCAGTGCATGCAGAGGTTGCGCCAGTAGGTCCCTCAAATTCTGGATCTTAATGACTCGACGAGCAGGTCAAGGTTTTCACTTATTCAGTATAATATCTCAATATCTACAAGATGGTCTGGCACAAATACATGGTTCCTAGAAGATGTATCTTACAAGGAATTTAATGACTTTACTAGGTAGTTAAAAGTAGAGAGATCTCTCAATCGAGATCAATCAATTAATCAGTCAATCTCGATTTTCACAGCGCCAATTCACAACAAATTGAGCAGGTCTAGACTCCTTGATTAATTTATTTACAGAGACCCAACATTTCCCCCGTGAGCAACTTGGCAAAGGTGGCGAGAAAAAACTGCCTTTTAACAGGAAGAAACTTTCAGGCAGAACCAGAACCAGAGATGCAGAGAGGTCCCCAGTCAGATTCAAATGGGACGTTTTGGTTTGTGGTTTGCACCTTACCCCTTAGGTCATTAGCATTCGCAAATGCTAGCCGGCTAATAAACATCTCAATCATTATGCCTGCTCACCATCATTATGGTGCACATTTTAATCATGTTGAAGTTAGCGTTGACTCAAAAGTACAGCCTCGTGTGTCTTCTTTCCTTTTAACTTTTACATTCGTGCTTGAAGTGAGACACAGCGTACACACCCGGCTCCACCTTGTCTTTGTGTCTCCTCTTCTCTTTTTGTCTGCCTGGTCTTTCCATCCCTGTCCAAGTGGTTGAACAGGTAGATCATGATCCTTCACACAGCAGCAGCATTTTGTTGGTCAAAGTTGATGGCTGCGTAAGTTGAGAACTAACCAGCGCGGGCCAGTCGCTGCTCCCTTCCTCGCTCTCATCTCCTACCAGGCACTTCAATTAAGGCTCCTTTCATCTGAGCCTCATTCTTCTCTTCAGAGCAGCACTGGAGGGAAGGCCAGGCTAAGGCCGAGAGATTGAATCTCTGCGCGTCTGCGATGATCTTTCTTTCTGCCAGTTTAAGGCTTCCACTGTGCTCACTGTTGTCCTCTCAAACCCCCGCTTTGGATATCCGTCTTTCTATCCATCCCTCCCCAGTCGGTCTTTTTGCTGCAGCCTTTTTCTTCTTTTCCGTTCATTCCCAGTATGACCTTATCCCTCTTCCTGTATTTTAATCACCCGATGCTTCTTTCTTATTCCAGCTCTTTCTGGTCCTGACCCGCCGTCTGCTGTCATCCATCCACCTTTCCATCCTCACCTCTATTCTCTCCGTCACTTTTATCTCCCGCTGCCCGCTCCGGATCTTCTCTTTTCCTGCCTCCATTTCATTCTCTCTCTCATTCTTTCCCTCCCGTCTCCCTCTTGCTCTCCGCTCTCTCCGGGTAGTGCTCAGCTGTAGAGCACAGCGGACTCTAATGGCAGATCATTATCATGCTAATTAGAGCACTTTGTAGCTGCCGCCCGTCATTCTCTCCTCCTCGCAGCCCCCCCACGCTATCGTTAAAAAGGCCACCCCCTCCTTTCCCCTCTCCACCAACTCGCCCACCTCCCCCCACCTCGTCTCTCCATCATTAACGGGACGTGCGCTGGTGTAATTGGACGCTGTTTATTCCGGAGAGCAGGTTATTAAATCACACCGAGGTGACGCTCGCTCAGGTCTCCCCTGAAACACTTTCATCATTGTCCCATGCCATTATTGAACCTGCGCGGATGTGCACACACACACACACGCACTCACACACACGTCCAGCGATGGCGTTCTTTGTATATCAGCGTGCCCTGTGAGATGGGAAGTAACGTGACGTGTAAAGTTTCATGCTGTGAAACAAACGCCTACCGTCTCGGATTCCCCTGCCAATAAAAAGTTTAATTTGATAATGATCAGTGAAATTTTTTTCCACCCGCAGGCTTGGAAGACAAGTGTGGACAAAGTGAAATTAGGCCAAGGACCTAATATTCGCAGTTTTAGATGCTGCTAAAGTTGCAGTTTATAGCACACACCAAGGACTTTTCAGGCAAAATGTTGGACATTTATTCCCAATACATTTTCCTTTGAAACCATGTGTCCCTTTTATTTATGGGTCACAGTCAGATACAGCCTATCTCTCTCTCTGAATGTCAATTGAACTTTTTTTTCTCCTCTGGATCATGATTAGGCCTATAATTACTCTTGATGTTCATCCTTTGCACAATCCAATATGTTTATCATATAGGTGCATTTTGCCAATTCTTCCCCGGCTCGTGCCAGGTGCTCCGGAGTACTTGGCTCGTCACGTCTGCTCGGAGTTACTGATGCTGAACAGAGACGTGGTGGCCAGGAACCTGTCTATCAAAGCGAGACAAAGACCCGTTTCATGATTAGAGGGAGAGGTTGAAACTCGTTGGAGCTTACATCACCTCCCAAGAGGTTATGCAACATGAGGCTGCCATTCCAACAAAGCCATCACCCCCGTTCCTCTTGCCCGTCTCGCTCCCTTTACTCCACTCAGAAATACCTGACATGTTATTTTTCTCCCCAGCGCCTCCCTTGATTGTCAACCCCTCATCCCAGAGGAATGCCATGCATTTCTGGTGTTGTGACTTTGGTGGCATTTCGCTCTTTGTCACCCTCTCTCTCTTTGCTCACAGAAACTATGTGCTGTAAGGTCCAGAGGTGCTGACTCGGGCCTGTTCCACTCTGTCCTGTTTATGTGCACACTGGGTGTCCTTTGTTTACCAAATCCTTTCATCATGGGCTCTGCGAAGTGTCAGAATTGTTGCCGTTTCGTCTGTTTGCAGACGATACAAATATGTTTTGTCCTGGGGGGTGATTTAAAGACGATCACAGGTAGTGTCGTATGCAAAATGTTTAAACGTAGGTAACGGTCGCGTTGTTAAAGTAGCTCAGTTGGTAGAGCATGCGCCCTAAGTGCAGAGGCTGTATCCCCATCGCAGCGGCCCGGGGTTTGAATTCAACCTGTGGCCTTTTGCTGCATGTCATCCAGTTTCCTGTCACGCTTCAGCTGTACTATCCAGCTGAGTCATGAAAAATATAAAAAATAATGATGATGATAATAACATCAACAATTTAGGAAATGGTTTGATGAGAATAAATTGTTCAGTTATTATCTTTGGATTAGAATTAAACTAAGTGGGGTTTTTTTGGTAATGGATAAAGGTTGACAAATGAAAATCAAAAATAGACGGAGGTTATATTGAAAGAGTATTTTAAGCAGGGGCCATAATGGTCCACGAACTAACTTGAAAACCTCATATAGGATATATAAAGAGAGAGGTGTGTGTGAATGTATTGCTGTTTTTAACAAGGCAAATGTGGTTTTTGATTTTGCTTCACTTCTCATGTTCTATAGTAGCACGTATACGACTAATACTAAACCTCTGGATGCATTACAGAGAATAGCAGAAGTATTTTAAACACGATGGATGTCAGAGAATGTCAGAGAATACAGAGACTGTTTATCAAGTCACATGTGTCGAGATTTTAAGATTTAGTCTCTTTTTCAGTATAAGGAATTAAACTGTTTAATTTTATGGACACTGACCTAAAATGTTCTTCAAAAAATAAAAATTAAATTATGAACTTACTGAGTAATATTTATGTTAAGATGAGTGTTATTTGTTATATTTGAGTATGCGATCTACAGTATGAAAAGAACAAAGAAGACCAGAGAAGGGTGGACCATCTGTTTATCTTTAGCATGCTATTAAGACGTATCACAGCATAAATTGTATTGGGATATACGTGCAGATAAGATTAAATCCTGTGTTCGCCATTTTCTTTTGGCCCAAAGTGTCCTCCAAACCTCCCGCCCCTCCTCCTGAAACGGCACTTAAAAGAAGTCCAAAGAAAAACACCCATCACAGACAAAAACCACAGGGACGATCTTTTAATATCATTGCTCGTTTGGAGTGTTCTTACTACGTGCCCGTGTTTGTGATTTGCAGATGGTACGTGCCTCTGTTCAGCCTCATCTTCCTGATGATCTGCTGCTACGCCAGGATCATCTGTGTGGCCAATAAGAGGGTGAGTGCTCAACGTGCGTCCAGTCAGCAGCAGCAGCAGCAGCAGCAGCAGCAACAGCAGCGAGACACAGGCAATTTAGCCGAATCCAAATGCATTGTGACCTTTTAGAAGAGTGACGTTAGTGAAGCTGACGTCTCCGAGAAGTCAGGCGGGACTGCTGTCTGGGTGTCCTCATATTTCTGTACTTAGGAGGAATACTGTAAAAAATAGAGAGTTGAGGAAAAAGTCCCTAATATAATTTTATGCATGTGATGTATTATTTAAGGGTTCGGAGGTAAAATAAAACCGGAATTTATGTGTTCAATATGTTATAGAATGAAATAACAGTAATCAGCGTAGGTCCTCACCAATCCCTCAATACAGATGCGTTAACGCAGAAACAGTGCTGCTTCATCATTCATCTGATTTATCACAACTTTGGTCTTATTTTTGTATGTGGGAACATAATGACATCTCTTCAGCAGCGTCTGACGGGTAGTTCAGATATAGTTCAGACAGTCGCGCAGGTTGTAAACAAGCCAACAGTTCAGATTTGGAGATAAAACCGAAAGGAAGTCGAAGTTAAACCAGGAGGTCTGTTCTTAAACTGTAATACATGTTACACAGCACATAGTTTGGGTGATAATTTGACATCTTGCCTCTTTACATACATTTCGTTAACCTGGGAGTTTGTTTGGTGATGGTCTGACTACCTTTAAGTGAACTAACAGTGTTAACGTGTGGATGAAGGTAAAAATCTAAGTGCTGTATCGTAGTCAACTGGACTTGTTTCAGCGTTAACAGATCTCGGCAATTAACTCAGTGACGCCTGCTGAGGACTCTCACACAGGGGACAAAATTTGCACCAGACACCTGCCAAATGCTGATTAAATATGCAAGTGGCTGGTAGATTTGCTTCACTCAGCCACTAGAACAACTGAGCTACTGCGTGACTTGTAAAAATTTGAACATTCACTACCTAATCAGCTAAAAAGTAATTTCCACTAGATAAAAAGCGTAAAAATAAGGTCCAACATGCAATAAACCTGAATTATTCTCTAAAGCTGTTTCTCATGCAGGTCACATAACTTTGTGTGTGTTTATGTGTAGGGGGTGGCTTTTCCGGTATGACTAAGAGGCAGCACATTTGGTGATTATATCATGCAAAAATGTGCAACATTGATTTTAATCAAATGTGGGGATTTGGTCCTTTTTTTCTCTTTTTGCTGGTTATATGATTATATATTGAGTTTTCTGACCTTTGGTTGAGCAAACAAGTTGTTCGAAGACATCACCGTTGGCTCTTTGTACTCATGTGATGGGCATATTTCTATACTTTTTTTTAAACATTTCACACCCCGAGCAGTTAATTTGTATAGATAATTAGTCGATTCATTGATTTACCACTTAGTCGATCGACTCCCCGTGTCAGCGCGTAGCTCTCTGTGCTTTTCCACTGTAAGAGTGCAGTAGGAGCCCAGAGGCAGCATTCCACAAAGTTCACATAGCTGCCATTCCCCTGATCTGACGACACCGCGCAATGTGGCTGTGGTGCCGGGCGATGGGTGCTGGCAGACATGTGTTACAGCAATATGTGCGTGGGCTCCTGATGTGGCTTTAGCCTGATTCTCCCTCACGCGCTCTCTCTCTCCGCATTTTGATAAATCGCGTCAGACTCGCGATGAATAGTCGTCGTGAATGTTGGCTTTCTTTGTCTGGGTGGAGGAGTGAACAATGGTACAGTGAGACAGATTCACAGATAGCCCGGGCTGCAGACAGACGACGTCGGAGACAGACAGCAGGTAGCTGAAGGGAAGGGGAAGGAAAAGAGACTACACAGCTCTTTATCATGAACGTGATAAAGAGAATGAATGAATGTCGCTGGTTGGCAATCTGCATCTCATAAGTCATTCAGCTCACAGTATTCTGCTGTCTCTCCCTCAGCCTCCCGTCTCTCTCTCTCTCTCTCTCTATCTCTCGTCTCCACCTTTCTCGTTCTCCCTCTCTTTTCTTCTCCACCTCCGCCCGTCTCTCTCTCTCTCTCCTCCCCCTCTTCTCCCCTCTGCCTCTACGTCTCTCCCCCCCTTCTCGCTGCCGTTTTGCTTTCTCTATCATATTTATGAAGAGCTCAAGCCTTATCTCTTTTCAGCTGCAGGCTGTCTCACTTGAAAGAATTTCAAAAGCTTTGAAAGCAGGGTAGGTGGTGGCGACGCAACGGGGAAAAGGGATAGAGATGAGCAGGCTGAGTGAAGAGAGGTGGGATGTTAGCTGGACGGAGAAGTTTCTCCGCTTTCTAGACTCCAGACCGGGAAGAGAGGGGGAGGATCGTGGGAGAAAACGACTCTATTTCTCATTAGTTTACCGAGTCCAAGTCATTTACACCGGGGCTATTTAGAAAAACATGGACTCATTCTGAGGGACTGTGTAACTGGAGGGCTTTGAGAGCTAATGAGTCATTATGAGGCCAGACATGGAGGTCTGGGAGTGCGCTGGTGTGTTTGTTTATGTGATCCGTACATGCCCGCTTCTTCCCTCCCAAGCCTCGTGCCTCAACACTTAACGGGCTAAATTGCTCGACTTTCCGTGGCGCAGCTTAATAGAGATGGCAGCAGAAGCTGGGCACATGCACCGGAGACCCGGCTGAAGGCTAATGGTATTGCCACTTATTATCAGCGTTGGTTGATTTTGATGGATAGTGGTGCTCAGCTGGACAACGAAGCGCTGCTCTGGAGGAAGTTCAGCCAAACCAGATCTGTTTTATTTTTTATTTTTGTGTGTGTGTGTGTGTTGCGTCGCAAAAACACACTGTGGTCACCAGTCGATTTACCATGACAATCACGTCAGCGCAGAGAAACCATGGCAACATTGAGTTGATAAATAGCAGAACAGAAGAGCAGTTAGCGCGCATCGTTCGTGCTGCCTCTTTGTGCGCGTGTGTGTGAAGCTCACGCCGGCCTCCAGAGATTCGTCTCTGATGTCTTGGGTTACATAAACCTTCTGGCTTCCTGCGGCCCCCCTCCCCCTCGCCCCCCTCGCCCCTCTCGCCCCTCTCCCACCATCGCAAAATCCCAGTTCTGCATGTGAGAATGTGTGTGTGTGTGTTCCCGCGCGTGTCTGTTGACATTTTCCCTGCATTCCCCCGAGAGAGGAGACAGAGGAGAAGAGCGAGAAGTATTCCCACGTTCTCTCCGGAGATCTCAGATCTGCCACGTTTTCGCGCCGCTTTTTCCTTTTCCTCTAACACTTCTTCAAGAAAATGCCTTCCCTCTCTCCGCACCCTTCGGCTTTTCTTCTTCTTCTTCTTCCCCCTTCCTCGTGTCATATTGTGTGCACCGAGGCTGATCAGTTCCTTCTCTTTGTGCGACGCTGGGAGCTGTTTAAGCGCTCCGCTCTGCCTCTAAGCTCCGCGCTCTGCTGTGAATTAGGCAGTTTTGGGGGGGTGGGTGGGGGAGGTGGAGGGATTTTGTGTCGGTGTGATAGTCGCTTGTCACCGCAGGCCGCTTCTCTCTAGGAATACTAACTGATTTAAATGATCACATCACTGTGTTGCTGCCGGTGCCCTGACCTTTTCTTCCCGTTTCGTGTCTTTTTCCACACAGATGCAGTCGTGGTTGGGAACCTTCAACCCAGAGAGGGAGAGGCGAAAGGTAACGGGCCCATCTGACCGTCGCATTTCTCAATACTCCAGCCGCACACACATACACGCACACACGCAGAACTTGAAGATTAGAGTGCGTGCAGGATTAATCCCTTGTGATCTCGCTGGGTATCCAACAGCAGGGAGTCGTTTTTACATCTTGACACCTACTGAAACAGAAACGGACAGAAAAGGAAAAAGGAAACGCTACCTGTGACAATTACATGTACCCAGAGACACAGGGCATGAAGAGCAGGGGAAAGGAGAAAGAGAATATTGATTTGGGAGAGAGCGCTTCTTTTTTTTGTAAATGTGAGGTGTTCTTCTTAAAGGGGCTCCCCGATGATTTTACACTTGTTTTAGACGAAGCCCTAACAGAACTAGTCCATAAGACGAGTTGTATGACCACGTTCATACTTTTGCACGTCGCTGTTCGCGTTAAAAGTGACCAAAGCAGTTATGGAACAGTGGGGGGAGGGGGGCTTGGGAGAGAAGATCAAAGACTTCCTCCTTTCCAGCCTCCGCACAGCTGGTCCGTCACAGCGTGCAGTTTCATCAGGGTTATGTCGGCCTGGACGCGGAGACGACACATTTATACCAAACAGAAGGCCTGCATCGCAAACTCAGGGAGTGGAGGTTGAAATACGTGGGCAGGAAGGATCTTACCAACAGATTTGGTTGCATCATGGGAAATGTAGGACGCTTGACCCATACTAGAGACGGGTGGAAGTTTGGATATCTTCGCTTCTGCTGCTTTGATTTGAAACATCCTTCTTGAAACGTGCCTTTTGTGAGTCCTATAACTTTACGGCAGCGCGGTACGAAATTACCGGAGTACCCCATCAAATTAATAATACATTTCTTGTAAAATGCTGGTACCGGGAAGTGTTTCTTCTCTCTCTCTTGTTTCATGTGGCCTGCTGGCCGCGAAGGCTGCATGATTTAAACCTTCCCCTGCCCGCTCGTCAGACACAGCCGCGGAGACACCAGATCATTAAAATGTAAAGCCTCCCGTTCCACCTAAACCAAAGCATCCTCCGAAAAGGCGGTCAGTGTCACAGTACGGCTCATGAAAAGTTAAACGCATCAATCCCCAGTCGTCTTGCCTTTAGTTACCTCACCCCTCCTCCCCTCCCCTCCCCTCTGCTCTGCTGATGCGCCTCCTCCTCCTCCTCCTCCTCCTCCTCCTCCCTGCGGGGCTAGGTGTGGAGGGCAGGTTAGGGTTAAGGTTATGTAGATGCTGCCCCTAAGTGGCAGATGTAATTACTGCACACTGAACCGGGGTAACCCTCACAAGTGACGCGTGTGCATGAATATGTGGCAGCAACACACACACACACACACACACTGTTCATGAGGACTAATTGCTATGTGTAGCGCACAGTGTAAATAAGTCAACAGTGGTTTTTTATCACACTCTCCGTTGCCTCATTTTTCTCTTTCCCGGTCGCTTTTCCTCGTTTCCATCTGCTTTTCTCCTCGCCGTTCACTTTGCGCCCCCCCTCTCTCTCCCTCCCCCCTCTCTTTTCATTTTCTCTCTCTCTCCCTCGCTCCGTCTCTCTCGCTCGTGTACTCATACCCAGCATGAATAAAGCAACAAGCCAGGTTCATGGACATGAATATTTATGAGAGTTTATGCACGCGCCGCGATGCTTTAAAACAACAACAGCCTCCCCGATTGTGCTTGCCAAGCCGGCGAGCTCCGCGTCGTGTGTGCATGCGCGTGCGTGTGTGTGTGTGCGCGCGCGCGTAGCAGCAGGTGTAAACTAGAGAAAGCGTTTCCTGCTGGGTGTCTGAAGACCGCTGGCTCCGGTGATTTCCATTCACGTCGGCACATCTCTCTCCCTCCGCGCCTCACATGTTCTCTGTTACCGTGTCAGACACACACACACACACACACACGCACGCACACGCGCGCACGCTTCTCCTGTTTTGCACTCACACATGTAGTTTATTGCGTTCCCTATTCGTGAGCTTTTTTTTTTCTTCTTTCCCTCTCTCTGACTCAGCCTGGCAACATCCCCCTGCCTGTGTGTGTGTGTGTGTGTGTGTGTCTGAGTTTTTGTGTGTGTGTGTGTGTGTGTGTGTATCTGGCTGGAGTGATGACGTGCATAACTAGTGTTGGCAGTTATCAGGGCTGTCAGTCACATGGTCGTGACGCATCTTTGTGTGTCCCGAGCAATTTGTACGCGGTCAGGCACGAGTACACGCACACACCCGCGCGCGCGCACGAGCACAGGTCAGCGAGAGGATATTCGGAAGAAGGACTCGGGCCGCACACACACACACACACACACCTTTTAAACACATTTGCACAACTGCACACACAGCAGCACGGTCCCGTCGGGTAGCAACAAAGCTGGCTGAGCAAACAGCGCGCCGCTTGTTCGTTATCTTCCCAGGGTGTTTGTTTACTGATCCACACAAGCCTCGCCTTGAGTCACGACGTGAAGTGCCCGCTCGCGTTGTCTGTATACATGCGCGTGTGCCCGCGTGCGAAGCCGTGAGCGTTACCTCGGCACGCGTGCGTCCTCGCCGGCGTGCCAAATTTGTACTTTTACGCGTCGCCAACGTCCCGAAGAAACATCCCCGCTGCGAATAAGCTGCGAGGACAGCTGCGTTTGTCTCTCGGGGGCTCCAGAGGCGGACGCGCGGCTCTGACAAAACACGCCGTACCGTTCTTTTGTTGGGATCCGCTCTCCAGCTGTCAGACAGGGAGTTCGCCCCGGCGCTACTTCTGGTTTCTTGACAAAACGCTTTCGGGTGTAACCTGTCCCTGGAAATCTATTGTGGATTTAAGAAAAGCAAATAAAGCAGTCGAAACGAACAACAATATATCGCAGACGATCGTGTCACGGCTCGTGTAAAAAACATTGTTTTTTATGAAACGGTGGAAAAATGTGAAGTTTTGAGTTTTAGTCCTTGTATTTCACTCTAAAAACCGCCTTTTAAAAAGTCCTTGAATCTGATGTTGGAGAGCATTTTTGTGTGTGTGTGTGTGTGTGTGTGGAAACTCTGACGCTGGTATTTTTAGAGTAGGTGTTCTCTCCGCGAGCGAGGGTGAGTGCAGTGGGTGGTGAAGGGGCTGGGTCGCTCCTGATAACCGTCTGTAATCTAGCGCGCGTCATTAACGTCGGGACCGCTGCGCCCGCCGCACATAATTACGGTCTCATTCTCCTCCGCTTCCCGTGCAGCGCAGGGGCCTCTGACACGGGAGGGCTGTGATTAAAAACACGAGGCTGTTTAGCCGCGCTCTTCCTCCTCCTCCTCCTCCTCCTCCTCCACGAGTCCACATCCTGTCTCTCTCGCTCGCTGAAATTCCTCAAATGCCTGACTCTGCACCTCACCTACATTTTTTTTTTTTTTATCGCAGATCACCGGCTTCACGCATTCTTTTAGACCCATTTTTGGAACCTCTCTCTCGCTGAGGCACGTACGGACCTCCCTGCTCCACGGAGCATCCTTCAGGCTCCTGGCGTGCCCTTTTGCCCCTTCTGCCAATGAGGCATTGCTCCCATTACACACACACGCACACACACGCACACACACTTGAGATTACAATAAGCAGAGCTTGACACGGGCCACTGATGTCATAGCTTCCCATTAGTGCCGTTTGTGTGTCGGTTGTGTATTTACAGCCTGTGATGTGGAACTACGGCGGCAACTTGGCTCTTATTCACCCCCCAACTAACGCACGCGCACACACACACGCACGGACTCATAAGATAAAATACCACCGGGGGGCTCTCGTGATTTTCATTTGAATTGTTTAAAATGCCTGCGTTAGAGCTTGCACGCCTCGGGGTCTTTCTTGTGAGTAATTAATTTCCAGCATGTGGGGGTAGAGACCAGAGCTCGTGGGCCTGCCCCCTGGCACCGGCTGTGTGTGTGTGTGTGCGTGTGTATGTGTGTGTGATGAAAGAGAGAGAGCGGGAGAGATGGAGGCTTTGCGCTGGCTCGGCTACTGCGTCCCGGCCTGGGGGATGGAGGGGAGGAGGAGGAGGGGAGGAGGAGGGCAGCCGCGCAGCGCAGAAAATCGATCCAGGGGGCCGCGCTTCTCAGCCTCTTCCGGACGCAAGAGTCCTTCTCTCCCGGGAATTAGATAACGGCTTGTAAAAAGCTCTCCACCGCCAGGCTCCCCCCCCCCCCTCGACTTTTTTTTTTTCTGCCCGCTGCCTGCCGCATCTCTCCGTCTTTCCCGCCTGATAGAGATATTGAATTCATCCCGTTCACATTACGGCAGAGTATTGGCTTCCAGTTTAATTGGAATCATCCCCGTTTTCTTCTCATAACCGTGTGGATATTGCGTATTATCAGCAGGTTAATATTTTATTAGGTTTTAATTGGCCTTTGTTGTTTGCCTCAGTGCACTGATCTTCCAGTTAAAACCCTGACGGTGCGTGCGTGCGTGTGTGTGTGTGTGTGCGATGGAGAGATAGGAAGACAAGAGTGTTAATGCGAGCGCTCAGTTTCTCGACGTGGGTCATTAGTCAGTTTTCTCTCCTCCAGGTTTCCTTGGCGGAGGAGATCAAGCCGCTGAAGTGGTACCCCTCCGTTTACCTGCTGGTGTCTATCTTTCCCCTCATCAACAGGTAACACACACACACACACACACACACACACACACACACCCACACACACACACCTACACCTGTGCGGCACATAAACTCTGTTGCGCTCCGTTGTTTTATTTGCATGTTGGCTTCACTCTGCTATCTTATCTCTTCTCAACCCGTCACTCCCTCCTCCTCCTCCTCCTCCTCCTCCTCCTCCTCCTCGCTCTGCCTTTTCCCTTTCCCGTCCTCTCGCTTTCTCTTATCTGAACTCTCAGAAAGCTCCGCTCTCGCTCTCTCTCTCCCTCTCTCTCTCTCTGTCTCTCTCTCCGTAGCACAAACACTAAAGGAGATTGCGTGTGCCTGCGTGTGTGTGTGTGTGTGTGTGTGTGTGTTGGAGGCACAGAGCATTTTATTGGCTTTTTTTTTTTTTTTTTTTCTTTTTTAAACCGGGGCTTCGCAGGCTGAGAGCTGGTGGGAGGAGGCGGGTGGTCCAGTAAATGATAACCCCAGCGCTGTTATTACTCCTTCGCTCCCTCCCCCCTCTCGCTTTCTTTCATTTGCCACCGCTCGCCCCCCCTCCTCCCTCCTCCCTCCTCCCCCCTCCTGTTCCGCGCGGAGCCGGTGTGATTGACAGGTCAGGGTTACTAAGTGATTAGCTGCGGCGGCTCTGCTTGTCGCCACGGCGATGTAGGCGGAGTCACAGGTCAATTACAGGGTCAACGTGTCTCAAAGGCTCCGCTAAAACGCCGCCCCCCACCCCCCTCACCCCTCACCCCCATCCTCGCATCGCCCTCTCCTCACTCACCTCTCCATCCATCCATTCCAGCCCCCCCACCCCTCCTCCTCCTCCTCCCCCCTCGCGACGGCCGGCCGATGAAGATGACAAACTGCATCCTGCGCTCACCCCCCTCCCCTCCCCTCCTCATCTCCTTCCCTCCCCGCTTCCTTCCTCTCCTCCCTTAATGTCACTCTCTCTTCCTCCTCGCCGCTCTTTTGTTATGTTCCGCTTATTTCCACACTTCCTCGCTCGGGTTTCTCTGTCTCTCCCCTCCTGTGTTTTTTATGTCACTTCCCCACCGCCTGCCCCCCTCTCCTCCTCCTCCTCCTCCCCCCTTCCACTTTTCCTCCACACAAAGCCCTCTCTCTCTCTCTCTCCGCTCTCTCGCTCGCCCTCGCCCTCCCTCTCCTGAGCAAACACGATCTCTCGCTCAGCTCCGCTCCGCTCTGCCTTTCTCCAGAGAGCGAACGAGGAGAAAACGGGAATGAATTGCTCTCTCGTCGTCGTCGTCGGCTCCCTCCCTCCCTCCCTCGCGCCCGCCCGCCCGCCTGCCTCCACCTCCCCCCCCTCCGTCCTCCCTCCCTCCCCCAGCAGCAGCGGCGGCGGCGGCGGCAGCAGCGCCGGCTGTATATATCTCCGGCTCCTATTAATTTGTTCGCCCCCCCCCTCCTCCTCCTCTCTCACCTCCCTCCCCCTCCCCCGGCTCATATCCTCCTCCGCCTCCTCCCCTCTTTCTCCACCTCTCCCTCCTTCCTTCCCTCCCCTCCGCTGAGTGCTGGAGTGTGTAAAGTGTTTGTCACGGTGCCGTGCCGATGTCGCTGTGCTCTGCCGTGCGGAAGCAGCGCACGGCAGACAGCCCGAGTGTGTGCTTTCCTGTATGTGTGACTCCGTGTGTGTATGTGTGTGTGTGTGTGTGTGTGTGTGTGTGTGTGTGTGTAGGCGGGCGCTTGGTTTCGTGTCAAGGCGAATGTGCTGTCGCTGCGTGTGTGCGCAGTTGTTTGTCCGCCTCGACTCCGAGCGTGCGTGCCTTCCTGCGTGCCTGTCTGCATTCCCCGTGTGTTTGTGTACGTGTGTGTGTGTGTGTGTGCGCGCGCGTTCTTATTTTTGTGTGTGCATGCCTAGCGTGTGTGTGTGTCTGAGTGGGGGATTATTTCTATCTGAGCTCCAAAGCCTCCTAAACAGGGCTTAGAGAGACGGCCCAGGGCAGCAGCTAAAGCCGTCGGGTAGAGCGCTCGCTCGCTCTCTCTCTCTCTCTCTCTCTCTCTCTTTCTCGCTCACTCAATCTGCCCCCCCCCACCCCACCCCCCCTCCCCTCCCTCTGCCATTTCTCCATGCCCTGATCCATTGCGTTAATACACAGACACTCCCACACACAAACACACTCTTGTTTTTGGCCCCTCGTCTGCTACACACACACACACACACACACACACACACAAGCAAGCAAGCACGCACCGACGCACACACACGTACACGCAGTCGCACGCCACACACAATTTTAATCTGTTCCAAATGCACACTGGTAAATGTGTTAATTCGACACCAGCTGTTGCGAATTGAAATGGGAAAGCGCTCCTACTTTTCCTCGCCCGCGCTCGCTCGCTCGCTCGCTCGCTCGCACGCACGGACGAGTCATTATACATCACTTTACCACGTCTCTCTCTCTCTCCTCCCTCCCGCTCTCGCTCTCCCTCGCTCTCGTTCTCCTGCCCTCATTCGGCAACACGAAAGTAGCACCAGACACTCACACCTTCGCACTCCTCCTTCTCCTCCGCTCTCTCCCTCTTTGTCCTTCTTTTCCTTCCGTCTCTGCCTCTTCGCCCTCTCCCTCTCTCTCTCTCTCTCTGTCTCTCGGCTCTTTGCGTGCATCTGTGTGTGTGTGTGTGTGTGTGTGTGTGTGTGTGAGCGCTGCCCGGGCACGACGAGAGTTTTCACAGTCTGCTTCTCACATCGCCTCCCCTGTGTGCTTTATGGTGTGGGTGTGTGTTTGTTTACAAGGCTTGTCTAGATTCCTACTGTGCGCGCTTGTACGCCTGTTTGCATAAATAAGCCCTCTCCTCGGAACCTAGCCGCCGATTTCCGCGGCGCGTCACGTCGCGGCTTGACGTGTGAGTGCTCCTCCCGGACGGCCCGCTCGTCTTATACCGAGACTTTCTGCTCTCCGTAAGCACCCCCCGAGCGGAGAATTCGGCGTCCCTGTTAAGGGTCTTTTCTTTCGGGCTTTGTCTGGAAGCCCGAACCAAAACACATGGCGGGAGAGCTTGTTGCCTTTGAGCAATCGGGGTTACGTGCCCTGCAGAGGGCTGCCGGAGCGCGGACGGATTGGCCCTGGCAGCGGGGCTTGAACCGGTGATGTGTCTGTAACCTTGAGTTCACCCTGTCGCTCCAGGAGGCGGCACGCATCCTCCGAGTTATTCTTGGTTTCCCTCGATGCTGTGTGTGGGTTTTGCGGTGTGTATAGGCCTATACGTGCTTGCAGGGGATTTTGGTATGGGCTCCCTACAGCGCCTAAGCCCCCACCCCTCCCCGCCTTTCTCTGGAGGAGATCTGATTTCCCTGCTCCAGGCAAGCAGCGAGAACAAGACAGTGTGTGCGTGCGTCTGTGTGTGTTTCAGTACGTCTCAGCGCTTTTGTGTGTGAGTGTGTGTGTGTGTGTGTGTGCGTGCGCGCACACACGCCCGCACGCGCAGCCTGGGCCAGGCAGACCTTCCCCATCTCCGTTCTGCGCTTTGAAAAACGAGGGAGGAAATCTCAGAGCAGCAGTTATTATTCATCCCTCAAAGCAAACGGGGAGGAGGCGGAGGAGGAGGAGGAGGAGGGGAGGGAGGGAGGGAGGGAGGGATGGATGTAGGGAGGAAGAAAGAGAGAGCCAAACGGGAGGGATGAAGGAGGAGGGGGTGGGGGGGATACATTAACTCTTATCTCACTGTATTTGGCATTCTGCATCCCAGGATGCGCTCTTTCTCTCCCTCTCTCACACACTCCTGCTTTCTCTTTCCTTTCCACACTCCCTTCCTTCCGTTCCTGCCTCTACGCCTCTCGGAATATCTCGCATTCAACGCACAGGCGTGTGTGTCTGTGCCTCGGCGCGCGCTGGCTGGCGTGTGGTTTGCACTGTACGCCCTAATATCTTTTCGTGGTGTATTTTGTTTACTCGAACAAGCGAGCCCCTCAGATGCTGAGAAGGCAGCACGCAAGGCGCCAAGTCCCAACTTTTATTTGTCTGCGAGTCTTTTTTTTTTTTTGAATTTATCTATCGCTTCACGTTCAATTTACTGTAAGAGAGTGGCAGCGTTGGCCTGTTTACTAAAATAAGTTTTGAACTTGATAAAGCTTGTAGCTGCGTGATGAAATTTTTTTTTCTTCTTTTCATATTCGATGGCAAAACTCCACCGTTTCTCTCCGTGATGTGTTGCTTTGATCTCTGGTCTTTGTAGGAGTGAATCCAACACTCCAGGTTTCCATTACTATTTCAGCAGCAGCATTAGCATGTATATGCATTTTTTCAACATGGATAAACCTCGTAAAAATAAGCGTATGACTCCTTTCGCATTTTGCCCCCCCCCCCTTTTTTTTTTCTAGTGGTTCACGTTCAACTTAACGGATGTCCCAGAAAACAGAGAGAAACAGCAGAAAGCAGTATGGCGGCTGTGACAATGATTCTGTGGTTACTTTTTATATCTTTTACTTCAGTCTCTCACACTCAACATTGTGATGTTTGAGCGCTGCCTGAACAGAGTGGAGTGGAAAAGTCATAATGCAGCAGCGTCTTTAACTTGAACATGTCTCACATCGCCACGCATGTAAAAAAGGGGCGAAAATAGGACTGTCCGTCCGGGTGTCATGTTTCTATCACCGCTGATCAGGATCAGCATCAGATCTGGAGGTGATAAACACTCTCGACTCGTGCAGAGTCGTTTGCCTGAGAATGAATACCGAATGTCTCCCCTCCCACCAAAGACAGAAGCCAGATGTTTCGAGCTGCAACTAAAAAGTGTTTTGATTGTTGAGGAATCCATTATTTTCTCCATTCATCGATTAGTCATAGGGTCTATAGAAATGTCAGAGAATGGTGAAAAATGATGATCTGTGTTTCTCAAAGCACAAAATAACGTCATCCAGTGTCTAATTTTGTCAACCACCCAAAGATATTCAGTTTACCGTCATAGAGCGGTGAAGACTAAAAAAGGCATTTAAGAAGCGAAACCGAAGCCAAATTTAAGTGACCCAAACCGATAATCAGAATAGTCGTGGATTAATTTCCTTGACGACTAATAGATTAATCAATTAATCGTTGTATGTTAGTGTTTTTTTTTCCAGTGTGACTGGGCTCAGACCTTTTTTCTCTCTCCTATTTACACGTAGATAACAAAGCTCTTTATCACTCAAAGATGTCTGTGGTGTCAGGTGTCATGCTCTTTGAACACCCTGATCGCCTGTATGATAGCTTAGCCACATGTGGCTGCGTGGCCTAGATTATATTCGGGTGGATATATGACCGTGCCGGCTGTCCGTGCCCCATTGTGTGTGTGTGTGTGTGTGTGTGTGTGTGCGCACTTGGGCTTGTGAGCCTCTCGGGCGGTGATCGGTGTGTAACTGGAGACGGAGGGCCCTGTAGCCATTCGTCTCCCGTTGAGCAGCGGAGACGCTCTGCTATTCATCCCCATTTAGCGAGACAGAGAGCCAGCCTACAGGGCTGTGTGAAGCGCAAACACACACACACACGGGGCAGGCGCCCGCGCTGAGGCTGGACACACACGCACCCAGGCTCTGGATTTAATATCGTGGTGGAGGTAAATACGCGATAATACACGCGTATTTGCATGCCAATATGCAGAATAAAATACACACATGGGATACAGGTGTACGTACACGGCCATACGCGGCTCATACGGACATTAACACACATATGCGGGCAGATAAACTAGATACAAGTCCCTACACACGTATCTAAGCCATATAGAGACTCGCATACCGCACACGGGCGCGTATGGGCATATACATACATTCATGGACGTGCATATGGTACACACAAGCACACGCAAATGCTAAAGGAGATACTAGATAACCTCCCTCACGCACACTTGCACACGTTCGCAGGCGCACGCAAACACAAACACGCACACGCACCTCCCCCCCCGCTCCCCCCCCTCCCTTGCTCTTTCAGGCACGTCTTTAAATATTCATCACTCTGGCTGCTCTGAGAGTGCCGTAAACGCTGCCTCACACTCCAGGGAATCGCTAAAGCCTACTCTATCATCTGCTCTCCCTCCCTCCTCTCCGTCTCTCACACACACACACACACACATACACGCACGCACGCACACACACCCAGCCACAGCCGCTCACACGGACAGACTCACGTGCACCAGCGCTCGAAAAGGCACAGCCAGCGGCATCGCCGGACGCACAGACACGCGCAGGTACATGAATCGGGCCGCTCGGAAACACGCGCGCGGCGGCGTACAATGAACAGATTTTGTGTGTGTGTGTGTGTGTGTCTGCGCGTGTGTGTGTGTTTACTGGCTGCTCCCAGCACAGCGGGTTGAGTGGTGTTGTGTTCCAGGAAACAGGATGTCTCTTTGTTTGGGTTTTATTCTGTTGGTGAACGTTAGCCGCTTCGCCCCCCAGGGACCGAGTGTGCCTCTTTGTCTGTTCGTGTGTGTGTGTGTGTGTACGCTCGCGCACACTCGTGCACGCGCTCACATGTTTATGTTTGTGTGTTTAGGCCTAATTCCAGAAATATTTGGCGAAATGTGTCAGCGGGTTCAACCGAAACCCGTGCGTGTGTGTTTGTGTTATCGCGCGCTCTGCATCTGCGGGCGTGTGCATCACACCCTTAACTGCGACAGCTATCCCCACGTTGACCCCTGTGATCAAAGTGGATCATTCATGCGTCCGCATCCGCAGAGTACACCATACCGCTGAAACTTCACAAGCATTAGCGCTTATCCACATCTGAGCGGCTGATCACATGTTGTCACTGAACAATGAACGGCCTGTCTCTGCTGCCCTAAAGACCCCCACACATGCACAGTGGACGAGTGGAAAGCCAGCGGAAACGTTTGAAGCACGGGTCAGGTTTACTCCTGACTGGATGTCCCTCATTAATCAAAGTTAGTTATTTATGACTTTGTTGGTTAAAGTTGCTGAGATTCATCGACGTGCTTTGAAGGATTTTGATTCAATAAGTAGATTTTACTTGGTTGAAATCTGATAAACGGCTTCACAGCATAATTAAGAGAAGTAAGACTTTAATAAACAGTGACAGGTTATATTTATTGTTTCCTAGTTTCTGTTTGGGAGAAAATGTTTGTCTGTACAAAATTCTGTTTCTCTGATTGGACTTAGATTGAATTTCCTGTGGCTGCGCATCATCTTAGTAAAGGCCTTTCAGGATGATTACGTTATCAGATGATTTTATGCATGCATGCGTATCTTATTGACATAGCGATACACTGACATGACCTCGACCATTTTTGACTATCGCCTGTTGTGTTTACAGTCAATCTTTGTTGTCAGCGCCTGATAATCAATTTAATGCATTTTTTGGGTCGTGTGTTTTTATTAATTAATTAATTTATTCATTCATTTATTCATTTATCTATACATTTTATTTATGTCCCTACCTCTCATCCAAACATACATGCGAGAACACACCCTACCTGACGTAACTGCTTTATGTTACTGTCTTTATATTTGTCCGTTTTGTTACACTTGAAATAAAATAAGACATATATATATTACAGCCCGACCGATAAATCAATTTGCAGATATGTTACAATATTGGCCTCTCACAGATATTTCGATATCAGCATATATGTTGTCCAGTCTGCGCTGATATGAACACTTATCCTGCCTCCGTTGTAAATCTTTGTCAAAAGCGTTTGATAACCACATTTGTGTAATCTCTGCCAAAAATGTGTGTGTATCAGCCAAGTATCGATCACGCTCTATTGTTTTTATGTTTTATTTATTTCGCATATTTGAATTTTTTTGTCTCACAGTCCAACTCTGATGTTTGAATAGGCTTCAGAATTACAAGTTAAATCGTAAAACGGTGTTAAAATGACAATAACGTTGTTTATTGCGGTACACAGTGACAATATATCCTCCAACAGTCCAAAAGTAATAAACGCAACTTTACAGGAAAAGCTCTGTACAGTGAGTATGACCACAGGTGGTCATACCTTTTGAAAATTCAAGTATATAGATCCCCCTTACAGCACAGTGTAGTTACAGTAATATATCTCCGCTGACAACATAGTGTATTCTCAACAATGAATACGTCGTCTTGCCATATTTGGATGCAGCAAGACATTGACAAAAGCTGTCGACCACATTTTCTTTTTGATACACTGAGTCGAGGGATTATGCTCGTTTTGGCAAAAATGATCCCTTTTTAGCTGGAGAGAAGTTTCGATGTGCTGTCGGCAGAAGCACTAGGGCCTTGTTTTGGCACTGCGGAGCATGTGATTCGTCTGGAGGAGAGGGGAAAAAAAAAAAAAAAGTCAGGCAGTCAGTCGGAGAGAGGAGGAAGTGCGATCGGGGTCAGGATGACTTCTCTGTCTGGTCGCCCTCTACTTTTGCTAAGGAGTTCTCGTCCAAGTCGTTACAGCAACAGCAGCTCTGAGGAAGCGCGGCACAATGTTAGAGACAGACAAAAGAGGTGAGGTCTGTCGGAGGCAGGTGTGGGGGGGGTTGGGGGGGGGACTGATGGCTGGAAAGTGGTATAGACTGGCAGAGTGGGATATTGGAGGAGATGGGGGAGAGGCGGCGGATGAGGGTATTTTTTGCACAGAATGTGGAGGGTGAGCGAGAAGAGACGGGTTCAAAGAGTGACTGACAGCATGATAGATGGGAAAGGTCTGAATAAGTGAGCGAGGCTGCGAGACGCCGCGCGAGTGCTAATGATTGACTGCACGCTTACAGGTGGCAGCAGACTTCAAGCTGCGCGTGTCTGCTGCCATCGTCCACGTGCGTTTTCTTTTTTCTTTTTTTTATTGTTGTTGACCGTCCGCTCCGGAGTCGTACAGTATGCACAATAACATCCCTGTTGTCCGACACCAGTCAGCCAACTGTGAGACGCGCTCGGCTACGCCGCGCACACAAAAAACCCTGGTAAACACACACACACACACAAACACGCACACGGCAGCTCAGCCAGGCATCGCCCGCAGCCACACTCTCCTTCCCACCGCTGCCTCCCCTCATTCATCTTTCATTAGCCCGGCTCACACAGGAGAAACAGCCTGCCTCCCCCCTCCTCCTCCTCCTCCTCCTCCACACGCCTCCACCCGTCTCTCCATCTCTCTCCCTTCTCTCTCTATCTAACCCCCTCGCCTCTTTTTCTCCCCCCCCCCCCAACACGTCTTATCTTGGTTTCTCTCGCACGTAATCTCTTTTGTTTGTCTCGCTCATGTCTTGCAATCTGTCTTTTTGGATATCTCCTCCTCCTCCTCCTCCTCCTCCTCCTCCACCTCTTCCTCGCTCTCTGCCTCCACTGCTTTTTAGTCTTTTCCATTCAGCCTCGCTCCTTCAGCCCTCCTCTCTCCTCCTCTCCTCCTCTCTCCTCCTCCATCGCTCTCGGCCCTCGTTCCCCTTCACAGCCTCACTCGTGCACATTCTCACCTCTTTATCGTGCTCTCCTTTCCTCTTCCACTCTCCCTCTCTCCCTCTCTCTCTCTCCCCTTCCTGTGCAGTGCTGTTTCTCCGCCCCCCCCCTCCTCCTCTCCCCCCGCCGCCGCCGCCGCCGCCCCCTCCCTTCCTGTCTCTCTTTCTCTCTCTCTCTCTCGCCCGCTCTTTCTTTTTTCCTTTCATTTCGCTCTCCGTCTCTCCCTCGATGGAGGGGAAAGGCTCTTCGCCTCTAATTGCGGCTGTTCCGTTGCCATGGCGCGTGTTGCTCGGCACTGCGAGGTGCTGTGTGTGTGTGCGCGAGTCAGTGTGTGTGTGCGCGAGTCAGTGTGTGTGTGTGTGCGCGCTCGTGTGTGTGTGTGTGTGTGTGGCAGGCAGATGATTGCTTGCTGCCAGCTCTCGTTTCCCGGACGCCGATCGCATTTCTTTGCGGCAGCAGGAAAAAAAAAAAAATGAGACGCCAGAAATAGCCCCCCTTCACACAGACCCACTCACTCTCACCGCTGCGCTGTCAGAGAAACACACACACACACGCGCACGCACACACGCACACACACACACACAAAAAGGCAGACGCACACACAAACACTCTTCCCCTGCGTTTCCTCTCCGCCTGACATCTTCAATGCATATGACCCGGGTTCTGCCGTGTGTACACACCTCTACCTACAGGCAGTGACGCGTGTGTTTATGCATGTCCGCACGTGTCCGACCTTCCCGAGCGTGCGCGTGTGCGCGCGCGCGCGTGTGTGTGTGTGTTTCCTGCGTCTCTAAGGAGGTTGTGTGGGGACTCCTGATTTATTTCACCTTTAATGGGAAGTGAAATGAATGTGAGCAGCAGCTGGTCTGGCCCTTGGAGATACAGCAGTAGGCTAACCCAGAAAATAGGCAGCCTCGCTCTGAAACGGTCCTCACTCCGACAAGCGCCAGGACACAGCACTCCACGCTCCGCAAGCTGCACCGTTACTTTTTTATTTCAAGCCGCATTTAGTCGACACCCGTACCCCGCGCCGACTAACAACAGGCACGCTCTCGTCGCAGGTCGGCGTGCCACCTTTTTTCGCCCAACTCGACCCGTGGTTGTCTTCCTGTCACAACTTTTCAGAGGGTGGTTGGGGGGGGCAAATGGAGACAGATAACCGGCAAATAAACCTTGCGACCTCGTGCTGCAAAAGAGGATAAGAGAGGATTATAAGCAGATTTGTGGATGAATCTCCATAATAATCTCCTGTACTTTTCACCTGCAGAGTCGGTGGGTTTTTAAGGGAAGTGGAAAACCCCAGATCATAATGATGTGCTCCCTCAGTTTGACAAAGTAGACGTGTCTCTAACCTGTCAGTTAAATAAAAGCGGACTGGGCAATAGCCCGAAAGAATCACCCAAAACCGTAGTCCTCCAAAGTCACGCGTGTACATTTTGTCAGTTGTTACCTTTAGACGGGCTGAGATGTGCAGTCTGCTCCCTCAGTGCATCTGAAAGCCTAATAATCACATCCAACCCCGAGGACAAACCGTCGCCGTCGGTCAGCAGGTTCTTGTTACGTTTGCGCGGGTTCATTCACAACAGCGGAAACGTCGTTCCGCCACACAGTTTTAACGACGTAATCAACTATGAGCGCCCGGTCCTCTCATTCTGACAGAGAAAATGACTCAGTCGGACACACGGGCGCCGAGAGCTGGTGCAGATTCAGAAGTTTCCAGGTAGTCATGTGGGCGCAGTGGTTTCAGTAAAGATGACTTTATGAAGAAAAATCAAGCTTTGTGAAAAGACTGTTTGATGGAAGCACAAGCAATTGTTCCAACACATGAAACAACAGAAAATGCTAAATTTGACTACATGTGTTATTCAAACCTATACAAAACATTTTTGAATCAGTGCTTTTATTTTGCCTAAAAGTGTTCTCAACTGCTGAAAATGTTAAATAAATGTTTGTCAAAATTCATAATTGTATGATAAGAATTCAACAGTGGCTGACTTGCATTTAAAATGATATTGTGTCATTTATTGTTATGAAAATGTGGCTCGTCATATGGAATTTAGGTCCTATTAACCAGCCCTGATTCATGGTGATATTTATTGTGATCCCTTTTTATGATTGTCCCAAACAAACGACACCATGGCTGAACGGCTGCTCACGTACTCACTTACTCGCAAATACAATGTTGGTACCTGTCTTTGATTTCTTTTCTCAGATAAATGTCGTAAACGCGATTTATTCTCTGACTGTCTTTAATTGTAGGCTAACCTGGAAGTTAGCATCACCGTGGTCCCCTCGTCAAAAAGCCTATGCGATTTTGCGATTGGATTATTTAAGAAAGTAAGCTTTGTGACAGACACAAGTTTATGATACTTGCATGTTCTGTTCAGCGAAATGATTAGGCTATAAACCGACTCCAGTGCGGACGCATGATTTAAACGTCACCACCACCAAGTGTCTTACTACACAATTACTATACACGTTTTCTGTGAATATATCAATGTACAAGTTATAAAGATAGAGTTAGAATAGTTTCTTACCAAATTTATCCTGTTAGGACGGACTAGAGAGTAGACGAGTCTCTGTGTTCGATGTGATGACGTTCGATGTCCCTGACAATTTTTTATAGTCTCATATAGCCAATGGTTAGAAAACGCCTTTTTTAAGACACGTAGGCGCTTTCTAATTAAATTGTGAGACATTCATTTTGGATTTTATGCTGCAGAACAAAACAGGCCATTATGTAGTAACCACAGACCTTATTTCAGGCATTTAACCCAAAACCCATCCAAGAAAACCAAAGACTTTGAGACGAGGGAACCGGAAGTGCAAAAATGCTTACGGATTTCTAGGCTTTAGGACTACAGATTTTTCCATAGTAGACTGTTGGACAAATGTCAGGAAGTGTGGCGATAGAATCGCTCGTGCGCAGTGTGGAGCTTTTTTCTCTCAAATGCCGTAGCCGCCCCCTCGACCGTCGCTGCTTACAGTCCCTATCACTGTGAGCAGCGGCTGTCTTGTTTTCAATTTAATGCTATTGGTTCCATTTTTTTTTTCCTGGCCTTGGGCTGCTGAAATAGACAGTAGTGATGTAATTATAGTGTAACAGCACATTATATTGTTCTATCAAACACCTTTTATCTATTTGATATATTTCGTACAGTGTCGAAACGTCCTCATTTACATCTTGTTGTTATGCATAAGCAGAAATGTTGGTGTATTTGCCTTATTTCCAGGACCATTGCTGGTCCCACGTTAGCTGTGCAGGTTTGTTTGTTTCGGGGGTCCAGTGATGTCAAGCTATTGGCAACACTGTTGTGAAGTGATTAATGAAGAGACAAGTTCAAGTGACAACAGTGTCGCTGTAAGATCTCAACAAAATCATTATGATTTTGAATAGCTGGAGACATGTGTCATCCTCTGACTGTGTCAGTCACGAAGAGATGAGTGGCTGTGGTGGCTCACGTAACTGCTCGTAACCACACAGTGGTTCCTTTTACTCAAATGGTTGGTTTTGTATCTTCCTTCCCTGCGGGGTCACAAGTAGCTCGGGGATGACTCTCCCGACCCTGAGGTCAACCACCGTGGCCACTTAGTTCACTCTGCGCACCCAAGCCAGGAACACAGCACATGCGGAGAACGCTTTGAGCAGCGCGTGGTTTGATTCTCTGGCTAATAGATCAATAAAAGACATTAGCGGCAGGCTAACCCGACGAGCAGCGCTAATACAGGGTTAATCCAGGGTTAATGGCTGAGCAGCATCATTCTCAGGGGCAGCCATTAGTTTGCAGCCGCACCACACAATATCAGGTTCTCCTCCTAGTCATGCCCCAGGCTCCCGGAGAGATAGGAGCGGGGACGGGGATTGGAAAGAAAGGGATCGGGGATGAAAATGAGATATCCAGGCAGATGAAACTGAATGCAAAGAAATGGGAGCGATATCGGAGAGGGGGGGAAGGCAGAGTGTAGGGAAACGTGCACGGAATGAAGAAGAAGGAGAAGAGGGGACGGTGGTCAGGAGAAGCAGGAAACCGAGATGAGAGAAAGGGGAGAGAAGGAGAGGAAGGGAGTTGAGCGCTACACTTCTCCCTGTCCTTGTAAAGTGCTGCGTGCTGTCGAAGCGGCAGCCAAGAATGTGTCAGCCCGCCGTCTCACGCTGCCTAATGGGCTCTTAAACGCTGATATAAAGCTCACTCGCTCTTTTCGCCCTCCCCTTTTCCTCGCTCTCCCTCTCTCTCTCCCTCTCTCTCTGCCTCTGCCGCTCGCTCTCATTACCTCTCGTTCTCACCCTGTCCCTCACCCTGTCACTCACTTGTCCTCTCCCTCTCTTTCACCCTCTTCCTGTTGCTCTGTCCGTCAACCTCGCGCTCCCTGTCTTTCCCTTTTTTCCCGTTGCTGTCTTTCTGCTCCTTCTGACTTCTCCTTCAATTACTTGCCCCTAAAGCTCTCTTGCAGGTTTGTCTCTTTATTTACAACTTTTTTTATGGACGAACTCAACACCTCTGTGTCTCTCTCTCTCTCTCTCTCCCGCCCTCTCTCCTCCCAACAGGCTCCATAACGCATTCTACCCAAAGGATCCATCCTTCTCTCTCACCCTGTTGCACGTCCTGTCAGCGCCGCTCCACGGTTTGGCCAATGCCTTCGTCTTTGGCCTGGATAGGGACTGGTGGAGCCTAGTGAGCCCAACTGGAATGCAGGTAGAGCAGCTGCACACACATACATCTAAAGCCACGCTGAGACATGCAAGCGCTAAATGTGCTCGCAATTTAACACGTTGGTCATGTCTGAATATGCCCCCAATCAACTTTCCTGTGAAAGTTGCGATACCAATCGCAGTAGGTTTAACGTGTTTGTCAGGTGTAATGTTTACCATATTTAAGGCCTTAGTTAAGAGTGTTGGCTTGCTTACATTTGTTACTTGCCATTAAACACAAAGTACAGCTAATACTGATGTGAGTGTCATTCGTTTTGCAAGTAGTCTGATTAAAAGACCAAGCCAAAGCAAGAACATTTTGATGTGGTGGTAGGGCTAAATGAAAGGTTCAGAGAAACACCATTGTAGCTGCAATTGATTCCAAGGAAGACATGAATGTTTTTGCAAAATTTGATGGCAATCCATCCAACGACTGTTGAGACATTTTAGTCAAAACCAACATGGCAGCCTCATATTTCTGTATTAAATTTCGTATAGTAGCTTATAATTAAAATAACAGTTTTTTTAAATACAGAAATGTAATCCTCATGGGGGTACTACTGGGGAAGAGGTGTATAGAGGCGCACACATCCAAAAAAGTTAAGCAGGTGCTGGACTGAAGTGAAAGTCTGAAATACAAAAACAGAGTCTGTGCACTAGATAATGCTCCTGTGAAACATTTCATACCTCTATTCGTGACGTTCTGTGCTCAAGTCCTTCGTCAGACAACTGAAAAAAAAATCCAGGGCATCCAAAGTCATCTGGGATTGTGAATGTTATTCCATTTCATGGCAATCCATTCCATAGTTGTTGTGATATTTTAGTCTGGACCAATGTGGTGGACCGACTGACGGACCAACATTGCATTCCTTAGAGCTCATAGACTGTATAGTGTCATAAAGTGACGGCACCCATTGGTTAGTAGGCTACCATATCGAAGCCTTGAGATTGAGCCAAAGCCATCTTGTTATTTTGGGGCTAGAAGTGACCATATTTGAACGAGAGGTTGGTGCTAAGCTATCGGTCAGTGGGTGCGTTAGCTAGCTTGCACTGCATTCGTAATTCACATTAGCTTTGATATCAATTGCTAATTTTGGCTAGCCAAAAACAAACTTAAAATATAATGTACGTGCTACTTAAATGGCCATCGATAGGCATTTCTACGCCTCTTTTCTGATTGACAGGTTGTGGTTGCAGCAACTACTTCAATCAAAAGATAGCCAGCCTAAGGTATAACAAGTTCTATTGTCTATTGTAATATGAATGGGATCTTGATTTACAAAATGAACATCATGCTGTATTGATTCAGACTTTAATTTCGATAGGAAACTGTTTACGATGTAAATAATGAAGCCAGAAGTAGAGTCGCCCCCTGGTGGCCACCAGAAAAAAACAATGTTCAAGGTACTTTTGCTTCAGTTTCACTTTTCAGTGATAAGTACACTTTTCAGAAATAAAAGTACAGTCAGAACACTTTTGAAGTGTGCCTTACTCGTGCAGGGTCACATGGAGCTGAGGCCTGTGCCAGAATTATTCTAGTCCTTGGATTATTGAAATGTTAAGGAAAATATGTCTACCTGTGTGAGAGAAAGGCTGGCACTTGTAGATAAATGGAGACAAGTTTTTTCTACAAGGACACCCTCAGCTCACCACAATATTCTAGATCCATTTTTAGTTGAAGGTTCCCTTTCCGCAATTTTCTAAATGACGTTTGTCAAAGCTGTTTTGTAGATCTACTGTCGTACTTCAGTTGAACAATCATTATTTAAGGCTCTATAAGGCTCTATAAATTATGTCCGTCTACACTGTAATTATGTCCTCAATTAAGGACTCAAGAGAATATGCGGATAATCGGGAAGATTGGCTCCTTGGGAGGCTTAACCACAGTACTCAGTGTTGAATTATTTTTTTGAATCTTACAAAATCAAGAAATCTGACAAAATGATGTCCAGTGTGTCCTCGGTGGATCATTCCCCACTGGGTTCATGGTATACATAACTTTGTTGTATACATTCACTAAATCTGAATGAACCATCTAAAAAAAAATGAAAAAATTGAGATATCAACATCAACAGGTTTCTGAGCTGATGATTAACAGAGATGGTAAAGCTTCATTTTCCTATTCAAAATGAATACGTTGTTCAATAACAGCCGCTAGACAACATAGTTATATAGTGAAGAGGTGGTGTATCAATATGCAGAAATTAAATGCCGGTAGAGTAGCTGATGAGTCATTGAGATCGATTAACAACCTTGTGAGGCTCTCAGCAATACAATTCGATTGTCAGTTTTGTGCCAAGGAGAGTCTCGTAGACGGTGTAAGACAGATGTTGCTGTAAACAGTTTTTGGATGTGAGAGGCAGTTTTTGGAAATTGACGAGAATCCATGCAAAAATGCAGAAAACCCACTGTGATTGTTGCTGTTTTTCTTGTTTTTATGCTCATACACATTTGGCTTTTAAACTGTCAGTAAAACCATTTTAGAATATGTTAACTTGTGTTTTTAGAAATTGTGATGGGCACTAAAAATAACTGTTGTAGCCCTTAGAATATTTCTACTGCATCTTTGTTTCAAAATCACCATGTAAGAATGCTAAATTAAAACAACCCTTGTACTTCTTAGCTGTTTTAGTTAACTGAAACTACAAGACGTAAATATTTTAGCCTTCTTTCTCGTAAGAAATAGTCACTTAAGAATTTGTAATCAGGCTACTTAGCTTCGCAAATACACTGGTACCATCTGTAAAGGCAGGCACACACTGGCCCAAACATCGGACAGCTGAAGCGTCAGACGAGTTCGGGAACAACTCTGTTCGGTGTTCAGCTGTGTCGGAAGCTTTTGGAAGCGCACGGACGGCGTCTGGTCTGATTCAACTTGCGAAGTCTGAGCGAGTTGGCTGTCTGAGGATTGGACGCCGTCGGGTTCTCTGATTGGTTGTTAGCTAGCTGTTCATTGGCCATTCTGATTGGCAGTGTGCTAGCGAATCAGCACGGTGTGGGAGGGGAGGAGGTGACGCTGGTCTGCACTCCGTTCCGTCATTTCCTGTTTTTGTGTTTTCGATTACTACTCGCGCCGGCGCAAAACGTACACGCTACTGTGTAGCTGGCAGTAGTCGAGGCGGTCTGTTTCAATGCAACTTTTCTGCTGAACGGGTCAGACGGGAGGCAACGGAGTGGTCGGATAAAGGCAGTTGGCCGTTGGTTTGTGTCTGGGCGGTGTGTGAGCCCCTTAAAAGGTGCGCTTGCATCACCTATAGAGGAAATAATTGTTGTGTTTGGTTCCAAAATCCTCTTATTTATAGAGTGAAATAACAAATTACGGATTTTATTTTTCCATGCTTTCACAAATCGAGCTTTTAGGGAAATGTAATGAAGACCAATTACCAGAAGGGATGATGTTTGTAAATTTGAGCTGCGAAAACCTCATCGGTTGCATTTCAATAAACACCACAATCAATACGGTTCTCCACAGATTTGTCTCAATCTGCGGACATTGACAGTACCTGCTGATATGAATCAGAGCTCGTATTGAACCACGAAGGAAGAGATTCTCTGTGGTCCCAGTTCGCGCGTACACATACACGTGAACACCCGCATATCGTCACCCACCCTGTATCACCAACCACGCTGATAACGGGTCATGAGCGCCGTGTGGAAGAGTGGAATGTGCGGTATGACCTTCAACCCAAATGTCAATGTTTCACTGTGGTGAGTCGGGAGAGAGAGACACACAGAGAGACAGAGGGGGTGAAATGGAATCTCGGTGTGTTCGTAAATCACAGAGAAAATGCTGTTTGTGTGCGTGCCAGCGCGAAAGAAGAGAGAGAAGGTGAGACGGGAGACGGCAGAGAGCGAGCGGGAGGGAGTGAGACAGGCGGCGTGTGTGTTCATGCTCTATCGTGACTAACAGCCGGTTGTTATTCATCTTGGCATGCGACTCCCAGCAGCCCCCACACATCAGGTGTGAGATTGGCGGGGGAGAGGAGGGGTAAGGGAGAGATGGGGGGGGTTGTAACAGCGTCAAAATGTTCCACCCTCAACGCAACAAATCTGCACTTTCGTACCAGACACCCCCCTCGCCCCTAGCCGCCCACCCCACCCCCCCACCCCTCCTACCTCCGCTCAGCTCGCTCGCTGGCTTTTCTCAATTTCTTCCTTTCTTGCGCTCTTTCTGTTTGTTTGCAGTGCGTTTACATGCTTGTAAAGGGACTGGCTTAAATCATTGTTCATGTGCCACATGTACAATGAAAGAGTTGTTGGTCCCTCCTCGCCGTACCTCCAGAGTGGGGCCAGGATGTCCGTTCAGTTCACTGGTCCAGTTTGTAGGGATTAATTGATACAGTCGATTGGACTGTCTCCTGTGGTTGGAGAAAGAGTTGACCAGTCAAAGCCTTGTATACGGGATGAGAAATTAGGACCTACGTACGATATGGTGAAAGTAGGGCTGTACCATATATTTACACACGTCGTGATTTAGCCAAGTAGAACATGTGCCAGGATCAACATTGCGATGACGACTCTCTGACATCATCAGTGCGCTGGTCCTGTGTGTCTTTTAGAATTCTTTTGTGCTTCTTCAAATTCAAGTCTTCCAAATCGAAGCTCATACAACTATTCATACATCCGAACAAAATCCTTGACTGCATGTCTTTAAGTCATTAATATTTAATCTTTATAGTCTAGTTGGTTGCTACCCAGGACTGTAGCCTAGGGTGTAAGAAGCACTGAAGCGCACGTGGGTGTGTCAATCTAACGAGATCTCTGTTTTAGCTCCTGTCACTTTAAGGCCCACCCCCTCCTGAATAACCAATCTCATGTGATTAGTCAGCTTGCACAGGCCTGAGCCCGCACTGCCGACAACAACAGAGCAGCTTCGATGAATGAATTCCTGCGTGTCAAATTAGCTGCTAGGGCATTAATTACGCAAATGTGTGACATGGGGGCGTAGTGTGATGTCAAGAAGTCACAGCATTAAAGGCAGGAGTACTGACGTGGCGTTTCAGGACCATTGTTTTCTGTGGGAGACGGGAGCTTCTGTTGGTGCAGGCTTTTTAACTTTCAAGACCTTTTACATGCGCAGGAACACATATAACACACTTCAGGCGAGGGAAGGAAACAAAACAAAAAGTAAAATAGGGAGCAGCATGATGTCAGAGGGCTGTGATCGGTTCATTGTGCCGTTGGTCCAGGAACGCAGCGTGGGATGTTGATTTAGGAACATGTCCTACTCGCTGAATCACGTCAGTTATTTTTTTACAGATATAGCGATTGTGATAATAATTCGATTAACTGTGCAGCCCTTGCGAAAAGAACATAAACATCAAAGCCAGTAGTGGTGGTCTGTAAAATTTTATTATTGTCACTCAGGCAGATGACGGCAACATGTTTCAAAATGATTGCAGTTGTCTTTCCAAATAGTAAAAAAAAAAAAAAAAAAAAAACAGATCCATACTCCCACACACTTTTCTCTGCTTTTTCTGCTCCGTCAAGCAGTGACCTTCTTTAAGACAAGTTAGCTTAACTGCCAGTTTCGTGCTGCAGTTTCGTGCTGCAGTTCAGCAGACTACAAACATGAGTGAATATTTTGGCACAGGAGTGAGAGCCTAAATATAGTGCCCCTTTACTATTTATTGAATTCAGAACGGAATCGTGACACCAAAAACAGACCAAAGATTCCCGCCTCGTTTTTTTTTTTCCTCCCTGCGCTTAAAGCGTTGCGTGTATACAAAGATTTTACATAACCGTGTTTTCTAATTACATGCGTCTCTCTGCCTCGTATCTCTGGCTTTATCGAGTCCTCCGTAGTTTTTTCCCCCCTCTCTCCGCGGCAGTCTTTGACTCCTCTCCTCCTCCCTCCCGCTGCCTGTCTCCGTCTCCGTCTCTCTGCACCGCATGCGTGTCTGTTCCCTTGCCTCCTCTGTTGCCTCTACCTTGTTACAGCATCTCTGGAATTTATCTTTCTTACATTATTTCTGCCGCTCTCCTTTGTGTAGCGTCTCCCTCCCACCTGTGTACTCTCTCCTCCTTGCTCCCTCTCTCCCTCGTCCACTCTTTCTTTCCATGATATTGATCTGCATTCTAGCCATACAGCTGAACCGCCTGTGGCTCTGCAATGAGCTCACCTCTCACTACTTCTTCTGTGTGTGCGCGAGTGTAAGAGAAAGGGAGAGAACGCTGCTCCCTATCCCCTCGCGCTTCAGCCTCGCTGCAGTCTTACACTACGTCCACACCGATTTTGAAAGGGTCATTTTTGTATACATCTCTTCTTTGTCGTCCTAATTTATCCAGTAAAAGTCACGGAGGCGTCATGTATCTGGGATTAGGTGTCAACATTCTTAATCCCTCTTGCTCTGTGCATTGTAGTCTCCCAAAAAAAATAATATCTGTGCATATCAGAGACCATAAACCGATCCATCAGAGATAGGCCGATATTGGCCCGTTACTGTTTTCATCCATCAGTCATTTTCTTCTGCTCATCCGGGGTCCGGTCGTGATTGCAGTCGGGTGAGGGGTATCCCGATGCGTTCCTCCAGGGCGCTGTGGCACGGCCACACATACACACAGTCCAGGCAAATGTCCATCGCCTGTGGGCTGTGAATGTGGGCTGTGCAGGATGTGAGGCACGCGGACCTCAGTTTTCCGGCGTGTAGTCCGTTTGAGAGGTAAACCACACACAGGTCTTTAATATTGGTTGTAACTGCGACTTAGCCGATCAAAGTTCATTGTTAAACTAAAAGATGCAAATTCACCTTGGAATGCAGATAGTTTGTTTAACCCTTCGCTACACACAGCGGGAGTGAACGGGAGGCGAATATTGGCCACTGTTCAGTTTTGCTTATGCGTGACCCCACCCTTATGACCGTGTCCTCAGCTGACTCCTTCCGACTCACAGGAGTGGCGGCTCTACCTCGAGCTCCCTCTGGATATTTGAGCTCCTCACCCTATCCTTAAGGTCACCTTCAGACAGAATGGAGGGTGTGACGATTAGCCACAGTCATTGGCGTTGTGGGAGTGTCATTCCATGAATTGTACTTTGACAGTCCTGAAGGTGGTAGTAACTCACCTAAAAGCAGTTTGCCAAACCCTCAAAGAACAACAAAGGAGAAGCTGCTTGCATTTAGTCATGCCACCTGTGAGCCCACGAATGACCCGTGTTCTTCTGCCTCTGATCAGTGGCTCGTGCCTTTGCCGTAGTAGGTTTCATAATTTAGCATCCCGGTCCTACAATGATTGTCTTCATCCACAGTCGTTCAATAAATAATCAGGAAGCGAGACCTATCATTGAGGTGTGTGTTAAACTGGTGCACTGGTCCCAATTGATTTAATACGCATGAAACATAAGTGAAGCCCCATTGTGGTTTTGGTCACTCGTGCTGCTCGTCAGCTTATGTGATTGCCATCGCAACGTGATGTCGGATTGCCTTTCTCCAGATTGCGGTCCACAGCAGGGGTGAAACACTCAGCAGAAATCACGTTCAGGACATACCTCGATTTTATGGTCACAGTTTGGTACAAGTTTGGTACAATGGGGAAAAGTGCAACAAAAATTTCAAATGAACAGGGCTAACTTTCTTTTTGAATTCATTTTCAACTGAAAGTAGTGCATATTACAGTTTGTTCCACCTAGTGTCCGTCTGGTTCCACTTGACATAGCTGGTAAGGCCTGCAGGCAAGGCAGGTTCATTCATAAAGCACCATTCAGATGCTATTTAAAGTGCTTTACACAAGCACAGAAATCGGAAAAATGCTTCAAAGACAGGCGAATAAATAATTTGAGATTAAGTAAATCACTAAATGACGAACTAAATGGAAAGCTGAGGTAAACAGTCATGTTTTCAGCTCTGATTTAAATGAGCTGACAGTTTTAGCAGACATCAGGTATTCTGAAGGCTTCTTCCACAGGTGGGGAGCATTGAAAATTTAAGCATTTTAACCTTCCTTGGTAGTGCATTAAGCAGTAAATAGTGACTGTACACTTTTGCAAAGGTCATGTTTTAATTCAAGGCTAGTTAAAAACAAATGTAAATGTGATGTTAATGCCATTTGCTTAGGTAACATCTTTGGCCCTGTCTGCTTTCACATCTCGAGTCTGCTTAAAACCAGAAAGGATAACTTGTTGTTTCTGCCTCGCTGCAGTGACTGACACATTGGGGTAATGCCGTCACGTGCGTTAGCATGTTCGATGTTCCGCTCAGATACAGCTGTGCTACAACGCCGACACACTCTCGTTTTCCGTTCCTCCGCTTGCTTGTCGAATTTTCCCACACAGCTGATTTGAAAGAAGCGATACATCCCGACCTCTGGTGTCTCATTTGAACCCACCATAACGTATAGTCAGTCACTGTGACTCGTGACTTCGTCTTGTGTTGTTGTGTCTTCTTCTTCTACCCGGAAGCTTTTAGGTACATTACCATCACTTACTGGTTTGGAGTGTGGATCCAAACGATCCAAACTACAGTGTGAAAACAATAACCTCAAGTAAATGAATTGGAGGACCGGCATTTTTGTCACCAACCCTGATGTGTTCTGAACAAGGCCTAAAGGCTGAGCCCAGCCACCCTAAGGAGGAATCTCATTTCGGCCAGTATCCACAATTTCACTGTTTTGGCCACTACCCAAAGCTTGTGACCATAGGTGAGGTTTGGAACTTAGATCAACTTTTGTAAATGGAAAGCTTTGCCTTCCGGCTCAGCTCCTCTTTTACGACAATGGTCCAGTACAACTTGTGCATTACTGCTGACGCTGAACCAATCCTCGTATCCATCTCAAGCTCCATTTTGCCTTTGCTCACAAACAAGATCCAGAGATACTTAACTTGGGGCAGCCGCTCACTCCCAACTCGGAGGGAGCAATACACTGTTTTCCAGCAGAGAACCGTGGCCTCAGACTTGAAGGTGCCTACTTTCATCCCAGCTGTTTCACACCCAGCTGCAAACCACCCCAGTGCATGCTGAGGTCAATCGAGTCACTGTTTTATGATCGCAGTCATCTGATAAAATCAGTATAAATCCAGTTTGAGCACAATACCGTCCCTGTATGTTTGACATTTAAAATATCCAACATCAGTAAGGGCGTTGGGAGAGGGGTTCTCTGAAGCTATTCCACCATCCAACAAGCAGCTACTTTGGAATATACTGGCTCCTTATCCAACTTAAAGTAGCAGGCGCTGTCTTGCTTCTTAGCATCAAGCATTTAAATGACAGACTTCACTAGGGCTGCAACTAACAGTTGTTTTTTTTCGCTATTGATTAATCTAATGATTATTTTCACGGTTAATTGTTTCAGTCTTTAAAATTTTGAAAAATGCTCATCACAATTTCTCAGAGACCCAAAGTGACGTCTTCCACTAAAACCCAAAGAGTTTTCACTTAATTTCATAAACAACAAGATAAGGAGCAACCCCTTGCATCTCAGACGCTAAAACCAGCAAATGTTTTACATTTTTGTTTGTAAAATGATGGAAATTGTAAATCGATTATCAAGATAGTTGGCAGTTGATTTTACTTTTGATGGACTCATCAATAAAACTTTCTAAGCTCTTTTTCCACTATACTGCCGCACAACAAAGTAGTTCAAGTTCAAATGATGTGTCGTTGTACTTCTTCAAACTTATATTATATAGAGTGGGGACGCCACTGAATGTGACGATCAGCTCTTCACCATTCTGGTACTTTTATGCAGTTGAGTGGAGTAGAAAATGAAAATAGCTTTGCTTCATTTGCCCGAGGGAATCAAAACAAGCATTGGTGATTGGTTGCGTGCAGGTTGATGCTCCCGCGTGTCGGAGGACATTAGCATTAAGTTAAACGTTTCTCAGCTTCTAGAGGTTGCCAGCTGCGATTTTTTTTAAGTTTTGAATCGCGTCGAGAAGGATGTTATTTGGAAGTTCTGTTCACAATGATTGGCAGTCTGTCTCTCTCTCTAGTATTTAAATGTGAACGGGGAGTTAAACCAGCGTTTTCACATTTATCAGCTAAAGACACTGGTTACAAGTGTTTAAACCCCCAGCTTAGTGTGAATGGACGGCCAGAACAGAGTGAAAAAGATTTTCTAATTTAGCTGGCTTAATTTCTGTGCTTGCGTCTGTTTTTCTAGCTGGCTCTGCAGTCGCGGCTCTGTGACAGGACTCGGATCGGAGAGTACCACCCCGGGGCAGTGCGCTACACACAGGCTGACCTGGTCGACCTCAGCGATGACGACGACGATGACACCAACGTGCTCTTCTATTCCCCCGACATGACCCTGAAAGACAGAGGGCCCTGAGAGAGCGCCGGAGAGACGGAGAGACGGGGAGAGAGAGCGAGCGACAAACGAGCTGAAGGAAAGGAAAACAAAGGAGGGTCAGAGCCAGGGAGAAACGCAGCGGATTAGAAACTGAGGAGTAACAGGAGGTAGGGAGGGAATGGAAGGGAAGATTGGGGGGACAGTCAGGCAGATAGAAGCCGGAGATGAGCTGTCAGGTTCCATTATTAATCCCCATCCTTTACTATTTAATATCCTAAAGACACACACACACACACACACACACGCACAGTGAGAAGAGCCGCAGCTCCCTGCAATGCCGCCATCAGAGAGGAGCAGGAAAAGAGCAGATCTAAAGATCCTCCTAATGTTAAAGGCATCTGCTGCATCCCAAAGGTCTTAAAATGATTTCCCTCTCTGCACTGCCTTGTTGTTTCCTGCATTCTGCAGCGGGGTTTTTTTTTTTTTTTTTGGCAAACCGCAAAAATGAAAGAAGGAGGAAAAAAAAAAACACAAAGCACCGTTGAAAGACAATCATAACAAGGTGTTAGTTTAGCATTCGCGGCAATTACCTTTTTCACTTCTCTGCAGGGGACGAGGTGAAGAGCAGGCGTTTTAAAAAAACGCACCCGGTGTGTCAGATGTGAAAGCTTTTACATCCATGCTGAGATTGATCTGGGTACTGAACGGTTAGTTTCTGATAGGGGATGTGGGATACGGCGGAAATACAGGAGGGGGTTTTTCGAAACGGTGAAGATGACTAGGCAGGGCAAGCGAGTCCCAACTCATGAGTGTCTCTTGAAGTGAATCTCCTTCCTCAGTCAGTATTTGGTTTTTCTCTTTGCATATGGTATTACTGTCGTTGCGACTTTGGCGCAAGTTTTCCTTTGAGAAAAAGTGTTTTGTATTTTTTTTTTATAAAACACTAAATGTGTATGTTTTTGTATTTATAACAGATCAATGTACTGTATATATTTAAGTGTACACTATATTTTTGTACGTGCCTTGGACTGAGATGTGAAGAAAATGCTCCACTTGGTCCAAACCTGCTGGTCTCACATGGCGGCCGAGCGTATAGAGCCTTATGAATAACTAAACAACAATGTATTAGTCAAACATACTCCCGCACGCACACACACACATACGCACGCACACTCTTTCTAAGGTTCCTGTCAAAACAGGTTGGAAAGGATGGCACACACCCGACACCCACGGCATAGCAACAGCCTTTGGTGGTTCATCATTTCATGGCCATTGCCGGTGGTGCTGAGGGGACGTCGCTGAGGTGTGATTGGCAGGATAATAGAGTCACTTCATATTCAACCTCAGCCCCTTCGGTTTCTTCCCCATATCTGGGTGGTTTCATCACTGTCGGCGCGCGCTGCCAGCTGTCAGCCGCCTCTCTGACAAGTTGAACTAATGAACCGACACTTGACCCTTTTTACCCTTGAGTTGTTGAACTCTTCTGCTGGGCGTCAGTGACACCAGAGTGCAACTTTTCAGTTCACAGAGCCCCACCACTGTATCACACACACACACACACACACACACACACACACACTTGCACTGTGCCCCTGCCCCTCTTTTGGCACTGTTGCTGGTTTTACTTGACTGTGCACTCCATCAAATAAATGAGCAGCAGAGACATTTCATAACAAAGCTGAGACTGGGCGTGTTTATTTCATTTTCGCATCGATGCGATCCCTCGCGCATCTGAAGTGTGTCCGTTTGTGTGTGTGTGTGCGCGCGCGCCTTAAGACGTCTCTTAGACCCGGGCTGCTTAAATAATGGATATTAATTATTGGTCGGACCCTGCTGGCCCCTGCCATGTCTCCAAATCTGGTTAACTGGATTTTGATTAATGAAACACGCGCGCCATGTCCTCCAGAAAAGCAGACCTCCGCACACCTCCGCGGCTCTCCCGCAGACAAGCCCCCTCGCCGCACCCCCCCTGCACACAAAGAGCCCTGGAAATAAGCGAATCTCCCTGTCACGCAAGACGAATTATTATTCCCCCCTCATATCGTCGCATGCGCCGTAATTGGATACAATTTAACACCCGCGGCCCACGGGCATGTCGGCAGGCGCGCTGCCTACTATTAGCTCGCCTCGCCTCGCCACCCTATCATTTGTCAGATCTGTGTTTGTGTGCTCCTGGTGGCTGCGGAGTGTGTGTGTGTGTGTGTGTGTGTGTGTGCGTGCGTGCGTGCGTGCTCGCGCGGCTCGAGAAACCGGAGCCATTGTTGGAGTCCGGCCATGACCTAGCTGTGACGCACAGAAACAGAGAGAGGGGGAGGAAGAGCGAGGCGACAGCGGCAGCACAGACGCTGGAGGGAAAAAAAAAAAAGAAAAAAAAAGAAAAAAAAAAACGAGAGAGAAAAAAAACAAGCGCGAGCTGTGACACCTCGGAGCGAGAGCGAGCAGCGGGCCCGAAGGCTGTTTGTCGCTCCTCTGCGCAGCAGCTTCCACCGGGAGCGGCGGCTGCTGTTTATTAGAGCCCCGGCGGTGTTTACTGTACGGGCGCGGATGTGGTGGAGGCTAGAGCCCCTCCTAAACCCCGCTCACTTACAGTAAATACGAGGCTGCTGGAGAAGGTTAATGGGGAGGTTACAGCCTGCGCGAGTGACGTCTTCAAAGTATAAATAATTGAACCCCAAATTGTTGTGTAGCCCTTTACATCTGATGTTTTAATGAGCTGGTTTCGCTCGGGGCTGTTGGTGTTGAAACGGAGCTTTACGTGGGCTGCCATATATGATTTTATGAATGCGCAGAACTTCCCCCTTTTTTTCTCCCCATACAGACGTCAAAGAAGACCATTTTGGCAGACGCAGAAACGTCACGTCTGGTGTTGTTCTGTACTTTTCTTAACATCAATAAATTGATAAGAAAAAAAACTAAAACTGTGTTATTCCACCTCTCAGGAGCTTCAGACTTCCCTACACCGTGTCTGTGGCACTCATTTGTTCCGACTGAATACATTTATACCTAAGAACAGGTCCAAAATATATGTATGGTTTTATTTATTTTTTATTATAAAGGCTCAATGATTTTTTATTAGCAGGGATGCATGATATGGATTTTACCGTCGTACACTGCCCAGACCGGTGACAACATGCTTGGCTCTTTAAGCCAGTAAAAAGCAATTTGTCTTCATATTTTCGGCTCTGTTTATCGGCTGCAGTTTCAACGATACCCATAGCTGATAAAATAATTTCCCAATATTGAATAGAAGAATTTATCAGTCCGATGTATGTCCTGCTTCGCTAGTTTTGTACAAAACCCAACAGGGGTATGTTCTGGATTTGTTGGGGATTCATTTCAGTTGTGTATTAAAACACATTTGGGGCCCTATTGAGTATTCAAGGCAGCAGGACGCTGTGTATTTGGGACTGACTCAAGTTAATTACAGTGGTCATGTTCACTGTAATGAAGAAAAATGTCACCCAGTGCAACAGATGGATATCAGACTGTGGATACGCGGACAAACACTGCATTTATTGCTGGTTTCGGTCCTTCCCGCGAGATTTGTTGACAGTCGGAGAAACATTTCATCCTATTGACTTTTTCGTCTTTCTTTACTTCATTTACGCTGCACAAAACCCAGATATAGCCGCTTACTATTTCCCAGAGGACTAATATTCTGGCTCCAAAGGCTCTGTGTTCACCATGTGTTACTCACCACAGTTCTTGGTAATTGTAGAGGGGGGCCCCGTGTCAAGCTAAAGTTTCAAGACAACAGGGGCTCATTAGCAAATTTTTGCCCGGGGGCCTCCCACACAGGTTAATCCTGCCAGTAAGTGAGTCGGTACGTACAAACATTACACAAATACGACAAAGGGGAACTGCGTTAAACGATGAATCCTGTTTCAACCCCCGTTCACAGTGCGCAGGCAAAGACAGAAACTCAGGTCATGAACGTAAAAATATAGAAATACAGAAAACTGCATGCTGACGTGACCTAAAATCCAGGTTTCAACCTCACATTTTCAGGTTGTTGCTTCCATTTATTAATGGCCTTAAATGAAGAGACTCTCCTCTTGACACTGGCCTTGAGTCTGTGATCATTGACCCGGAGCTGATTAAAGCTTCTCAATGGCGCAGCAGCCGCATTTTGAGGAATTGTAAACACAAGTATATGAAAAAACAAAATTAAAAATGCCGTAACATGTTACAGGCAGTTAGAGCGGTAATAACGTTGTGGTTTTCCGCGAGCTTTCAATGCTTGTGAGGGGAAGTGTTGTAATTGGTTTCAAGGTTATCTGACTAACGTGATGTGCAGTAAATGTAATGGGGAAAAAAAAAATCATCATTTTGATTTCTCAATCTCATCGCTGCGTGGTGAGGTTTTTACTTGAGTGTATGTCCCAGCTTGGCAAAAGCCTCAAATGAGACCAATTTAACCATTTAGTTAAATGTTCCAATCAAAAAGTCACTCAGGCTCCTTTTCATTAAATATTTTTCCCCAGTGCAGATTTGTGCCTTTTTATTAGACACAGCCATTACATTACATTTAGCACCATTTACAAATATTAAACTCAAGAGTCGAAATCACCCCCCTGGCAAAAAAAACGCCCCGTCCATGGAAGACATTTTCAACTGGTCACAAACCAAACCCAGTGCAATTGTTTGGGAGTATTTAAACCCCACCGCCAAAATTCCTAATTCAATGTATCAATGTAACTGTTGAATTCTATTTTCACCCTTAATTAATCTGATGAATGATTTCCGAATCATTTTGCCTAACCAACAGTCCAAAAGCCAAAGATATATAGGCCTATATATTAAAAAAAACCAACTCTGATTTGTCCAATGTCCAAATAAACATAGCTACTTTTCTTAAATAATTGACTGATTAATCATTTCAACTCTATTGCGAATGTTCTCTCAAACTCCCTCTCTCTACCCTGTGGAGAATACTAAATCCTTCTTCACCAATGTGTAGACTTCAGTCTGAAAACGACCAGAATCTCCAGCCTTGATAACCAAAAGGCTACACGGAACAGCCTGTGTGTGATTGTTGAATAACCCTCTCAGATTCCCTGAAATATCACCGAGGACATGGCCTCCGCGGCCGGGCCCCTGCCTCCACGTATCCGCGGAGCCTCGCGTGTTCATTGTCCCTCTCTGCCTCCCTCCATCCTCTCTAATAGCAGCTCCTCTGCTGCTGCCGCCGCCGCTGCTGCTGCTGCTGCTGCCTGAGCGGAGAGCAGCAGCCAGCGGAGCTCCGATCGCTGCGATCCGGCCCCGAAAGAGTTAAATTAATCTCTCCCTCCTTCCTCTCTCTCTCTTTCTTTCTCCCTCTCTCTCTCTCGCGCTCGCTCTCTCGCTCTCTCAACACACACACAGGCTGCCACCGCCCCAGATAACAGAGGGGCGCCTCTCCCCAGCCAGCCAGCCTCCGCTAATCGCAGTGGCAGGAGGGGGGAGTGGAGTGCCGGCGGCCTCTCACAGCGCTGGGCTTTTTATTGACGCTGCCTGCCTGCCTGTGTGTCATCGGTGTGTGTGCGCCTCGCTGTGTGTGTGTGTGTCTGTGTGTGTGTGTGTGTGCGTCTCTGTGTGTGCGCCTCCGTGTCTGTGTGTGCGTCTGTGTGTGCGCCTGTGTGTGTGTGTGTGTGTGCGCGCCTCTGTGTGTGCGCCGCTGTGTGTGTGTGTGTGCGTCTGTGTGTGTGCGCTGCTGTGTGTGTGTGTGTGCGTGCGCGCAAGGCTGTGCATGCTTGTGGGTGCGTGTCAGAGCGAGAGAGCTATAAAGAGGTGTGTGTGCGTCTCCGTCTCCGTCTGTGTGTGTATGTGTGTGTGTATGTGTGTGCGCTCCCCGCCAGCAGCGGAAAGCAGGGAGAGGCGGGGAACTGGGAGGGTGGGTGGCGAGGTTATGAGCGGAACTCGACAGAGGCCGACAGACGAGAGAGAAGGAGGGGAGGAGGAGGGGAGGAGGAGGAGGAGGGAGGAGGGAAAAGGGAGGGAGGGAGGGGGATCTTTCTTGTGCTGCGCTGAGAGCCGCCGCCGCTTCTCCTTCCTCTCAGATAAGGTTCGTTTGAAGGTTTTAATCTTTATTCTCTAAAGAAAAAAACAACGACGCGACTGCTGCTCAACCTTTCCGCCCGCGTTTTGGGGGAAAGGGAGGGGGGATCGCCGTTTGCGATCCCCAAGGTCGGAATAAGACGAGAATGACTGATCGCACTAGTTATTTTATGTCACGGGGCCACTGATTGATCGCATCGATGAATTAAGCAGCCTATTGATTAGGGCTTAATCTATAGGTCCATGTCTCTCACTGCTCCAATAATCTCTCTCTCTCTCTCTCTCTCTCTCTCTCTCTCTCTCTCTCCGTCTCCGTGTCTCTCCCTCTCCCTCTCCGAGCAGAGCAGAGCAGCAGTGTTTGGCTCGGAGCCACGCTCGCCCTGCCGCACCAGGCTGTAATTATCCCCGGTGAGGCCGCGCTAACGCAGCGTGGCGCGCCTGTGGGGAACCGGTTAGCCCTACAACACCGGTGGGGGGGGGTTACACGGATGTGCGTACCCGCGCGCGCGCGCGCGACAGCGTGCGTGTGGGAGACAACGGCGCTGTGTCGATATTCCAGTAGCCAGTTTGAGAACATTTCCAAGTGCTGACACGGACCTAGATTGATTTCAGATCAGAAAATGGATTGAAAACAGTTGATACACCCGATGTGAAGTCTGTCATAAACACACAGTGAGTCATCATAAACACATTACTGGAGCTGTGGGTGATTTTCGAACTGACGCGAACCATGCTCAGCGTCACGAGGAGACTTTCTAAGAGTGTTCAAGTATAGATCTATTGATTGTGCTTGCGAGGTTTCGTGCGAGTGTGTGTGTGTGTGTGTGTGTGTGTGTGTGTGTGTGTGTTTGTGGCCGCGTGAGTTGCAGACAGTAAGCGATCCATAACGATCTGCAGGTGGATTGTGCTGATTAGTACCGGCTGCTGTGGACTGAGCTGCGTGCAAAGAGCTTCCTGCAATCTGAGCCGGCCGGGCTGAGAGTGCCCGTGCGCGAGTGTGTGTGTGTGTGTGTGTGTGTGTGTGTGTTTGTGCGTGAACGCAACGTCGTGCTCGCTTCTGTGTTGGCAGTCAGCGCTCTGTACGTGTGTGCGTTTTGAGGAAAGCATTAGGTTGAACGTGCGCTGAAGGTGTGTATGTCGGTGCGCACATTTGAACTTGCCACGCATACGCTCGCGCGCGTGTGTGTGTGTGTGTGTCGGGTCACCGCTTCAGTGTCTGATTGCAACAGCAGATGGCTGAATCACCGTGACCTCCCAGAGCGCTGTTCCGGCGCACGCATGTGTGTGTGTGTGTGTGTGTTTTGGTTTATACAAGACCCACACCTCTGCCTGAATCCCTGACAGCTAGAGGACGGGATCGCAGATTTGAGCGCTTTTTTGTCGCCGTTGTCCAACAGGAGCCTTTTCAAAGGCACACGCTGTTCTCAGACGGGCTCCTCCAACCACAAAGTTCACACGCAGTCGTAAAAGTGCGGCCATAAAAGGGCCTGCGCCCACTCTGCAGCCCTGTTTTCGTGTCTCCCTCAGACTCTCGGCATAGGTGCCTTTCTCTCCATCCGCAGCTGTGTGCTTTTTTTTTTTTTTGTTTGGCGCGGCAGAAACTCCGTCTGCCCCGCGGTTACTCTGAGCAATATTCATCTTAATCCAGTTTTTTCCGGTGAGCGATGGAGGGGGAGCTGTTTGCCTTTTACACCCTCTGAGTCAGAGCTGCGGGGAGAGGAAGACCCAGTCCTGTGGGCCGTGTGGGCTCCCAACACCCATCTGACCTTTAAACGTGATTATTAGTGTGTGACGTCATCTGCCTCAGACTTTACTGCCACGGGAGGCTTGAGCGTTTTCCTGACCGGCCTCTTGCTGACTTTACAGTTCATATTAAATTGTGGCTAAGAAGAGAGAGCATCTTCCCGACTCGGAGTGCATCCGAGACCCTCCCTGCTGACAGCGCGGACAGCGCCACGTACCGCCCTGTACGTAAACATTACGCACGGGGGAGGGCTTTAGAAGCGAGCAGCGGGGGGTTGCCAGGTTGGATCTCACCTGCAGATATCTGGGCAGGGAAAGTGAATGGGACATATGGCGCAATGTGGCAAACTGTGCGAAGAGTGACACTCGCGCTGCCAAGGCTAAAGACGGCGGTGTACTTCCCGGGGAAATACGTGTTTGCATGTTTCTACAGACAATAGGATGTGTTAGCAGAACCAAACACTGCGCTGTTTCCACCGCAGAGCAGCGCAGGTCTGCTGGTAGGGGCGAGAGCGGCTCGTGGCATGCCAGCAGCCACTACGTGACCGCACAGAGAGTGGAAATGGGTTGTGTTGCCGTCATTCCATTGTTTGCCTCTCGTCTTGTGCTTCTAAAGAATGCACCGCTTGGAGTCTCAGCTTGCTGAGTTTTTTCACCAAATATGTTTGTTTTTTTTTTGACTAAAAAGTACCTGAAATATTGATATATCCCGAGCCACTTAATGCTTTTCTTTTATTACATGCCTTTAAAGGATAAGTCATCATGTACTCATCCCCACGCAGATGGAAAGTCCGGTGAAGTTTTGTAATCCACAAAACAATTCTGGCGCTTCACAGCAAAACAGCGTCGCAGCATTCTCCTAAACAATTAGGTAGATGGGGACTTGTTTTTACAATGTAATAAACAAGCAAAAAGAAAAAAAGAGGAAGTCCATGCTCCGTACTCTGGCATGCTCTGGCATAATCCAAATCGAGTGACTAAATTTAGATTTTTGGGTGAACTTCTCCTTTAAGATTCCAACCCATTGCGGTGGAGTGGAAGGGGGAAAACACAGCAACACCAAAACACAAGAAGGGTTTCTGACTGTGTTTCTGTTTCAGGCTAATTCAACACCCTGAATTAGCCTGAAACAGAAGCACAGTTGTGTTGTGTAGCTCTTTTCTCGCGGGTGCAGCCGCTCGTATCCAAACGTCTCCTGTCACTGTCACCTCCCTGGACCTAAACACAAAGTCCATCCGATGGCCTGTGTTACACTGTCTGTGCCGTCGGCCCCCTGAAAGGTACCTGAATCACAGACTGGAGCCGCGTTTCCCCTCTGAACCTTTAGTACCAGGAACTACTTTTCAAGGAACTAAGAGGCTCCCTCAGCCTTGTTCCCGTCTGCATTTCAACCACGGCCTAAAGAGCAGCAAAAATGAGGCGCGCTGAGGGGCTGATGCTGATCGTTGGTTACCGAGGAGAACATGACCGATATTTGGAACCCGCGTGTGAAAAAGTGGCAACATTTGTATTCACCAGTAACGTAATGTAACCAACTATAACGTACTGTACTCGAGTACAATTTAGAGGCACGTACTTTATGCCTCCACCCGACAACATTTATGTGGTGGTGTTATGGTTAATTGGAAATATCCTGAATATAATAATAAATCCCTATAATGATCTAATAATGGTCAATAATGAGTCTATCCCTATGACGGCTATCTATAATCCTCATTTTAGTGCAAAACTATACAGTAACTTTGTCTTTGAACAGTCTTCCTCTGTTTTCCTCTGTATCACCATGTTGATGTGTTGAAGCAGAATGAAAAAAAAACTAAAAACAAAAAAAAAAAAGTCCAGCCGCCAAAGTTCCTGTACTTTTGGAAAGTCCTAACCCTGAGCAGACCCTGGTCCCTGCTGTGGAAACGCGCTGACATACTCTAAAGGCTCCGAGTCTCTGGGGACGGCTCTTGCGGTGGAAACACTGCTCATTTCCAATGAAGCATCTCTTTCTCTTCCTTTCGGCCCCTCCAGCCATATTAAGCCGACTTGTCTCTTGCTAAAAATGAGCCTTTTGAGTGGACGAATGTGGAAGTGCTGGCCTTCCGGGGGTGGGAGAACCTCTGGCTAAAAACGACCTGAGGCTGCTTCGGGGCAGTGCGACAGTAAAACCAAGCGGACAGCTTTCTGTTGCGTCTAATCCATAACATGACGACTGATACCAACTGTCAAACCGGCTGATAACACAACGTTGACCTGCACATAAGCCTTGCTTCTGCTCTGTCAGTGGTCTGAAAACACAAAAAAATTGTGGCTTGGTATTTGCTGGACTGGATGGGAATCCTTTTCACGCGTGTTTTCAGGCGTAGACAGCTCAGTGTGGTCTGACGCCCGGCCGCCTTGTGGTCCGGCAGCTGTGGTCCTGGTGGGCAACTCCCAAGCTACGAGAGGTGGAGGGAGGGTGGGGCTGATAAGAGCAGAGATGCCTGGAAATGTACCCCGGATTTATTGAAATTCAGATTGCTCGTCCGTGAAAAACCCAGACGCGGGGACTTTCATCCAGAGAGAGGGAGAGAGATGCCGGAGTTTTTGTTCCGTGCCATCCATGAATACACCCACCCTCCTTCTCATCTCGCTAATGCTCTTCCTCTTTTATCCGCTCTTCCCCTTTGCGACCCCGTCTCCAAACTTTGGGACAGTTTGCCCTTACAGACGAGCTCTTCAGTGCGTCCATATGGAGGGCTTTGTGTTTGTTTGTGTACGGCCGTCTGCTTTGACTCCCACTTTCCAACAGCTGTGTGCAGACGCGGCCAGACCTTCCATTTCCAAGTCCCGCTCTCTTTTCCTACTCCTACTCTGCTTCTGTCTGTCTGTCTGTCTGCTGGCCCCTCTCTCTGTCTGCCTCTCTCTCTCTCTCTCTCTCTCTCCCTCTCTTCTCCCCCTACACACGCACACATGCAGGCACATGATGCACACATACACCTCAGGCTTGATATTCATAGCCTCCTCCTCCTCCTCCTTCACTTGACATGGGAGCCTTAACAGATGTGCCCCAGCCTTGAGCTGCCTCCCCCCACCCCCCCCCCTCTCCCCCTGTCTCTCTCTCCCGTAGCCTCGTGCTTCACAGATTTACGTTTTCACCATTCATCTGTTTTTTTTTTTGGGGAAAAAAACTAACCTGACCTTTAATTTAATGTATTCATCATGTATATATAGTGATGATTTTTGTACACAAAACATATATAATACACCAAATATAGTGTTCATTAGATGGACACCCAGTGGGTCCACAGTGTGTATTGTGACCGTCCTCCATCACACTATATATTGTGTTTCTATAAGACAAGACCATCTTCAGTGAAAAGATGTGTGTTTCTTTGTCTCCCTCAACGTAAATTCAACTTTAGATCAGGCGTTATTTGCGCACTTTTCCTTCAGTTTTTATCAAATTTAACTCCATTTTTTACCTTCTTCTGAAAAGCGTTCGCTCCATTATCATTATTTTTCACGATCTGGCGTCGCTTCTGTCACGTTTCCTGCCGTATTTCTGCTGTTAAAACCTCGCCTATTCCTGTTTTGGACTTTCAGCGGAGCCCCGTGTGTGTGTGTGTGCGCTTTCCCCGCGTTCGTGTGTGTCTCCGCTGTGTGTGCGTGCGCGCGCAGCCAGTGCCGTGCGCTGGAGGCTTATGGTAATTGCGGTCTCCCGACTGGCCTTCTGGGTAGAGTCTGCGCGAGTGGGAGTGGAGCGAGTCGCTCGGTCTCGGCAGCGTTCATCCATTCTGTGCGGCACTCCCCGTACGGCTCCGTGCGTCCTCGGTGCGAACCGGGGCTCTCTCTCTCTCTCTCTCGCTCTCGCTCTCTCTCTCTCCGCGCTCGTCGAAGAAAACGCGGGACGGAAAGCGACACGGAATAACCTTCAGCAAACCTTCCGAGAAACGGATTCCGCCGTGCGAGAGGACATGGAGTGACGGAGAGCGGGAGAAAGGGGCTTTTTCCGAGGACGGCGTGCTCCGCTGAAACCCAACATGGCGCTGCTGCGAGGTACGGCCGAGCTGAATTAATTTCTCCGCGAGTCCGCCGACCTCGCCACCTGTATCCTTCAGGGGCCCGGGCCACACGGCGCACTCACTGTCCCACTTAAAGGACCTTTTTTTCTTCTTTTGTGGATTTCTCTCTGTCCCGTTTGTTTTTCCTCCGCGCAGGATCTTTTTTTGTTGCTTCATGGCTCCCCAAGTGACATTCGCAGAGGCAAAAAAGTCCGCTTGAAATATAAGGTACTGGATGAGAGTTGCCTTAAGACAATAGAATAAGGACCGAGAGCTTTATTCGTAAGACTTGTTTTTGTTTCGTGACAAGTGGATAACCTGTTAGACACTTTGAGTTGTTTTTTTTTTTGTTTTTTTCTTCTTCCCCGTGGCCGGGATTGTCTGTCTCCAGCAGACGGGACCGTAACCGGGCCAGTCTACGTACGCACGGATCGCTTGTCCTCCTAGTTAACTTGGGGGGAAAAACAGGAAAAAGGCGTGAGTTGAGGCGCACGGACGGCGGCTGGAACTAGCACCAATTAACCAGGTGAGGCAATCAATGACAAAATCGAAATGTGTTTTCTTTTCGCGTGTGTCTCTGGTGATGTGAAATCCCCCGCGTGAGGTGAGAAAACGCACGGCGCTCCGGCTTTTTTTTTTTGGTAAATAGTGCCATTAGAGCCGAGCCGCTGTTAAATGACCCAGTGTTTTTCATGTGGCGTGTGTTTTTTTCTAAATCAGAGACGGGCTGCTCGTAGCGCAGAGTCTAAACGCCGTAGTTGTGCGCAGAGACTGGGAGAGGATCGGCCACTTCTAAGAATAGCGCATAGGGTGGTCTTTGTGCGTTTCGGCGGGGCAGTGGCATGTGGTTGATAAATAACACACACACGCGCGCACACACACACATATACACACACTCACACACTCATAATGATCCGACCGTGAGCTTGGCCTTTACACAAGGTGAGAAGGACGTCCCAGAGATTAGCGGACTTGAAAGTGGCGCCGTCCTCGATGGTGAATATTCAGGCTTTTCGCACTCCGCTGAGTGACGAAGTGTGTGTGTGTGTGTGTGTGCGTGTGCGCCTGTCGGGGCGAGGGTAGGAGTGTGTATGTACGCGTGTGCGTGCGCGCACACGGAGCTTCTGCGCTAAACAAGGTTACGGAATTCAGCCTCGCCCTGCCAAAGGGAAGCGAGCGGCGCTGCTCCGTTTATACACGGTTCAGTTCAGTTGGAGGGCATCCCCGCGGTGTGTGTGTGTGTGATTGTGTGTGTGTGTGTGTGTTCGTGGGGGAGGTGTGTGTGTCGGGGGGGGCTTTGTTTGGACAGAGTGGACGTTGATCAGTCGTCTCATCAGTCCCAAAGGTGGTGTTGGGGAAAGGTGTTGGGGGAGGGAGACGGGACTGCACCGCTCACCTTCCTGTCTAGTTGATGGAAACCGCTCTGGCATCGTGCCACACAGACACACACACACACACACACACACACACGAACTCTGTTCGTGTCTTGCAGGTGTTCTCCGATATGACTTTGCGCTACAGCGTGTTGTCTTCCCCTCTCGCACGCAGGCTCGCTGTGAGACTAGTCTTTTCGTTGCGGGGGAAAATCCTTCGCGCACGGAGGATCGGGCCAGTTAGGACCCCCTCCCCCCTGCAGCTCCGATACGTGCTGCTCTCCTCTCTGTAGGGGGAAAGTGCCGCCCCGGACTCTTTAATAATATATTTAAAAAAAATAGTTTCGGAAAGTGCCACCTCTCACTGTCGCTGTACTTTTTTTTTTACGCTTGACTAGCTTTGGTGAGGTTTTACGAATTTAAAGCCGCTTTGCAATAATCCAATCCACACATTTCTACCCTCCTATAATCAACTTTAAAACATTTATTTTTTGTACTCCCGCATCAGTGTGTGCGGCGGCGATCAGCACGAGCCACTTCTTATAAAGTTGCCGTTTAATTGAAATAAGTGCTGCAAGGGCGTGTTGGATGTTTTCCAGGCTGAACCGTCTCTCCTAACGATCCTTTTAAAGCGCCTCTGCGGGCCACGTAGGCTGCGTTTCACGACCGGCAAAGCGGCATTTAACCCCGAGACGCGTTCCCCGGGAGGAGCGCGCCGTCTCCATCGCAGGAGGAGCACGGGGCTCACATCGCGGGAGTTTCCCCTCCCGTGCCGCCGCGCCTGCTGCCTGTCCTGGAGCCACACAGGCACTAATTAGGGGGACGCTCTCTTAGGACGATCGATGTGCCTCATATTGGCTGGCTCCAGCTCATTGACGAGCTTAGTGAGGGAAGCAGCTACTAAAAGACCACTTCAGCCCCGGCAGCCAATCCGCGCAGGATAGTGTACAGCGGAGAATTCGCCCGTAACGCGGAGAGCGCGCGCAGGACATCGTGTTGGGACCCCGCGAGGGAGCAGAGCGGGGGGATTAACTGGTGGGGAGGGGGGGCGGGTGGAGCGAGGCCACTTCAGGGGGGATTTGATGCAGAATTAAATCTTAATTGTATTCAAATGAAGGCTCGGCCCGTGATGTGACAACGTAGAGGGGGCTGTCGCGATAACGTCGCGCTAAATGTGATACCGTCGCCTTTTAAAACGTAGAAACAAAACAAAAGCAGCCATCGCTGATCTTAATCCTAAAAATGAAGGATTAAGATCAGTGATCCGTGACACCATGTGGCTGATTATTAACCAAATTGTCCAGATAACACGCGGTTCCACTCGCTTCCCTCCCTGGAGATTGTTTTGGTGAAAAATAATTAGACTTTTGCTGTCATGTGTTTATTCTTTGTCTTCGTCTCGTTGCCATTTTTGGTCGCATCCTATGAATTTCTCGCAAAAACACGTCCTCCATTATTTCAACAACCTTTGGTCGCGATGCCTTCAAGTTACCTCCTCGGCCTCTTTCTTAATAACCCACAAACTTTGCGGCAAAGAGCCTAATGACTCTGGTTTTTAAACTGCTCTGTCTGATGTTTTCGGTAATACAGCCTGTTCCCCCACAAGCGGTGTGTGTTGTGGAAGCGCAAAACAAATACTTCACATTTTGTGTGGGCCGAGTTTATTTATAGTATACCCCGTCCGACTGTTTTGCGCATCATTTTTCCACTGTGCGCTGTGATGTCAGTGCGGGGCTGATCTGTTTTCCAGGTGTTGGAACACAGAGGGGGAGGGCTGCTTAACATAGATTGACATACACACTTTTTTTCTTTCTTTCTTTCTTTCTTTCTTCCCCTCGTGTCATTGCTCAGGTCCATTAGGTGTCACGGTGCGGCTGGTCCCCAAACAAAATGTGCTTATTTAATTAATTAGACTTCGCTGCTAATTAGAAATGGCTTAACTAATCAAAGATTTCCCCCTCACCCCTGTCAGCCGTGTCTCCCCACATGCGGGCGGTCAATCAATCCAAATCAACAGCGTACTCAACCTAAATGTTCTCAATCTGAGGACTTTCTGTGTGAATGGGCGCTCTAACACCTTTTAATCCCATTTATAGTACAGCATTACGTGGAGAAATTCACTTGTGAGGGGGGGGCACCCGAACGTAGCAGCAGCCCCCGTGCCTGCTGGGACATATTGTCATGCTGAGTGATGTGTGACAGTGGATGTGTCAGCGTGGGGCTCCGCGGGGTGGCTGCCGGGGGGCTCCGCTGCGTGTACAGGCACCACGACCACCATTTTAAACCCATTAACCTGATGTTTGTCCGCTCCTCTAATCAATAGGGACCACGTGGGGGGTATTACGCACAAATAGAGGGCACGTCAATAAAATCATCGGACCGCTTTTAGCGCGTTCTAATGTGTCGGACGATTCGTCAAAACAAGCGCCGTATTTTGTCTCCAGCCGGAGATGTGAGCTCCGTGTTATTGTCGTCGCGCTTGTTTTTTTCCCTCTCTCGCTCACGCCTGGATGAAAAAAACAAAAAAGAAAAAAAAAAACAACAGTGTCGTCGCTGCCGGCGCTGCGCTCGCTGCTGAGGCGAGGTGCGTGTGAACAAAAGCGGAGGCACGGCAGAGAGCCGAGGAGAGATCGGTTTTCCAGGCGCTGCGCAGCTCCCGGAGGAGACGTCACGGTTTGATTGAAGCTATGCTCCGTGCTGGCCTCCCGGGACCTCGCGATGAAACGGGAGAGCCGTCCCCCCTCCCCCCCTCCCTCGCCCTCCCTCCCTCGCCTCCTCCCCTCGCTCTCTCAGCGCTCCACAAAGCTTTTTGTTTCGACGAGGTCTGGAGCGCACGGATCACTTCCCTGCAGAGACGTGTCGGTCTCCGGTGCTGTTTCAGCGGCACGGAGACGGCCAGGACGGCGCGGGGGAGGAGGGGGGGCACACCGCACATTTCTCTCTCCTGTCTGGCACATTTAAAGGGACTGTTATGTTGCTGATTACGCGCTGGTCCAGTTTTCACTCATTAAGTTAATCTCCCATAAAGTCTAATAATCATGTCTCCAAAAAGCCACATTTGGACTTAAATGTTTTAGCTGATGATTACATTCAGTGGCCTGATGCGCCGTGAATAGAGGGGCAGTAAATCCCACTGTGATTGTATTTAGTTTTGACCTCTCCCTGGCCTATCGGAAGATTGATTTAGCAGCCGAGTAATGATGGCACGCCTCACCTCCCTCCTCCGAGTCTCTGCAGGCTCAGTCTTGATCAGGCCTCCTCGTTTGTTTTTAGATGTCGGCCGCCTCGGGCATCTCTCTATCTGACGAAATCCCACAGACGCTTGGCAGCGGGCTGATGGCGATGGGAGTTTATTACGCCAACCGTCTTCAAAGCAGGAATGTGTTATCTGCCGCTCGGATGGCGCACCGGACTTCGTGTCGGCTATAAAGCGTTTGACCTCGAGTCGGGGGATCATCAGTGAGCGCATCGAGCTCATTTGGGTAAAGAATGAGTCTTATTTTTAACATACTGGATCCAGGCCACGGCAGTATCAGCTCCTCACGTGTCACTCATGTGTGTGACCTTTTAAAAGCTAGAAATCTAGGCTGTGTGAGAGGCGTGGGAGTTAGGTTTACCTCACACTGATGCAGCACCTGTTCAAACTGACTCATTTAGCCTCATTTACGTCTTTACGCACCACCAAAAAAATAAGCGTCCTCTCTACACGGACTATTCATCCTATAAGGCGGGAGGGGCCGTGCGTAAGGGAGAGGAGGAGAGGAGGGGGGGGCACTTTTAGCGTCATGCGCTTTCATTAGGAACATCCAGCACATGAAAGCAGCGCCAGCGTTTCAAAGGAAAGTCAAGAAACCTCCGGTAAACGCGGGCCGACTCATGCATGCGCATCCCTATTACAATCGGGTCCTTTGGTGGCATAAAGGGCCATTTAGTCCCCATTTGGCCCGGGATGAATAGAGGCAGTTCAGCAGCCGCCGCCCGGGCCCTAGTGACAGCACGGGGGGCCTCACAATTGTACTGGGGACATGTTTAGATGTAACACAAGGGTGCTTCATTAAACGTTACACACTGGACATGCTGGTCTCCGTCTGTGCTCATTTACAGTAATAACACATGGTGTCAGAAGTTAAGAAGAGTTTGTGTAATCTTCAAAGGAGAAGATTTTAACTCCGGAGCCTTACGACAGGATAGAGGAAGTAAAAGGACTTACCTTCACGAACGTGAACGTCATTCAGACTAGCGTGTCGCTAACTAGCTAAAGCCAGGCTGGCTAGCATCCTATCGGCTGGAAAGGAAAAAAAAAAAAAAAAACAGATCGGATTTTTTTTTCTCCTCGAAACTGCGCGGAGCTGAGTAGAAGAGAGTGATCAAATAGTCCATCAGGTGTGCACTAGTTAAAGGAATGGACATTCAGTAAGCAGTACTAGTAGTCAATGCGATCCTCTACTAGCTTCGGTTCAGGGCATGTCAGATAAACGTCACCCGGAAAGTGAAAGTGAAAGTTCATCGGAGGATCCGCTCTTGCCAGAGAATAACGAACAAGAGGAAAGTGTAAGCCTACCAGAACAAGTAGAAACACACACAATGGCTACCACAGCAGTACAAATATCTCCACCGGATAGTTTTGATTTTTCAAACACAGCTAATTGGCCTAAATGGATTAGGAGATTTGAACGCTTTCGTATAGCATCAGGCCTCATTGATAAACCTGAAGAGTACCAAGTGAACTCTCTGCTGTATACTTTAGGGGATACAGCTGATGATATTTTGAGCGTTTTGCCATTATCAGAAGAAGATAAAACAAAATATGACATTGTGAAAAAGGCCTTCGAAGCCCATTGTGTAGGAAAACATAATGTCATTTATGAGAGAGCAAAATTCAACATGAGGCACCAGGAGCAGGGAGAAAGTGTTGAATCCTTTATAACATCAGTACACACTCTGGCCGAGAACTGCCAGTTTGGCGCACTCCGTGACGAACTCATCAGAGACAGGATAGTTGTAGGGATCCTGGACAGAAAGCTATCTGAACGCTTACAGTTAGACCCAAATTTAGATCTGGCCAAAGCAATCACATGCGCGCGTCAACATGAGACTGTGAAGAAACAGCAGTCGGTGCTGCATGGTGAAAACACAGAACACAATGTGGACAGTATCAGGTACAAAGGAAAGGGGCCGAGACCTCAAAGAGACAAGGGGACATTTTCCAAAGGAGAGAAGCAACCCCAATACAAGCAGGACAGCTCCTGTGCAGAGAGAGAGTGCAAGTGGTGTGGCAGAACACAGCGCCACCAATGGAAAGACTGTCCAGCAAGGGAGGCAAGCTGCAGGAAGTGCGAAAAAAGGGCCACTACGCTACAGTTTGCCGGTCTGCGAGAGCAGTCCACACCGTCACACAGCAGGGGCTGCAGGAAGAAGACGAGGAGGAGTACGAGTTCCTCGGGTCAGTGACAGTCAGCACACGCTCACTGACAGAGTGGACTGAAACACTGTCATTTAACGGAGAACCTGTCACATTCAAACTGGACACTGGCGCGGCAGTGACCGCCATTCCAAAAGAGGAATTCAAGGCAGAACGCGACGGACCACTCACAAAACCCAGCAAGGTCCTATATGGTCCGGGAAACAACGTTCTGGAGGTCCAAGGCTGCTTTAAGAGCACGCTGTCAGCAAAAGGTCACAGTGCAACACAGGAGGTGTTTGTGGTGACAGGACTCTCAAAGCCCCTACTTGGCTTACCTGCAATCGAAGCCTTGCACCTGATACAAAGAATTGAGGAAGTGAGAGAAGCCCAGGAGGATTTTAAGGCTGCATACCCAACAGTGTTTAGCGGATTGGGACTTCTCAAGGAGAACTACACAATCGTGCTGGAGAGGGACGCCACTCCATATGCCCTCTCTACGCCACGACGAGTTCCAATCCCTCTACGAGGCAAAGTCCGCGAGGAGCTCGACCGCATGGAAGCGATGGGAGTCATCTCAAAAGTCACACAGCCTACAGACTGGTGTGCGGGCATGGTCGTCGTCCCGAAAGCAAACGAGAAAATACGGATCTGCGTTGATCTCACCCACCTCAACAAATGGGTGAAACGAGAGCGACACATTCTACCATCCGTCGATCTGACTCTGGCACAACTGTCCGGAGCGAAGGTCTTTTCAAAGCTTGACGCACGATCCGGATTCTGGCAGATACCTCTGGCCAGAGAGTCAGCGCTGCTGACAACCTTCATAACTCCCTATGGCAGGTACTGTTTCAACAGGCTCCCTTTTGGCATCTCGTCAGCGCCCGAACATTTCCAGCGCCGGATGTCTCAGATGTTGGAGTCACAGGATGGCGTGCTCTGTCATGCTGACGATATCCTGGTTTTTGGGAGAAACAAAGAAGAACACAACACACGCTTACATCAGGTACTACAAAAATTACAAGAGGAAGGGCTGACACTCAACGAGAAATGCGAGTTTGGCCGAGACAGCATGATCTTCGTCGGCCACAAGGTCACAGCTACGGGGATCGAGCCAGACCCCGGAAAAGTGAAAGCCATAATGGAAATGCCCGAGCCCCAGAACGTAGCTGAGGTGCGCAGGCTACTGGGGATGGCTAACTACTTGACGAAATTCGTTCCCCAACTCGCAACAGTCACCACACCACTAAAAGAACTTCTCAGCGACAGGAACGAGTGGTGTTGGGGTACAAGCCAAGTCGAGGCATTCCAAAATCTGAAACTGGCTCTGAGCTCTCCACAAGTCTTGGCTCAGTACTCGCCGACAGCGGAGACGAGAGTTGCAGCCGATGCATCTTCTTACGGCATCGGAGCTGTTCTCACACAGAAACAAGTAGATGAGAAATGGAGACCCATAACATACATCTCCAGGAGCTTAACCGAAACCGAAAAACGCTACGCTCAAATAGAAAAGGAGGCCTTAGCCGCTACATGGGCTTGCGAGCGCCTCTACTCCTACCTCCTCGGGTTACGGTTCACACTCGTAACCGACCACAAACCTTTACTACCGCTGCTTGGTTCCCGAGGCCTTGATGAACTTCCACCGCGGATACTACGGTTCCGCCTGAGACTGCTCAGATTCACCTACGAGATCTTGCACGTCCCTGGGAAGTCTCTTATTACAGCCGACACGCTTTCACGAGCACCCATCAACGACACGCCTACAGCCACAGAACGTCAGCTTGAGAAGGAGGTGCAGGTCTTCGTGGACACGGTGCGTGCTGCACTGCCTGCATCAGAGTCACGCCTACAGCAGATCAGCGAGGCCCAGCGTGCGGACAAAGCTTGTCGAAGCGTGGCCCGGTACTGTCTCAAGGGTTGGCCAGAGAAAAGTGAGGTGGATCCGGAGGCTAAACCCTTCTGGTCAGAGAGAGGAAACCTTCACCTGGTCGGCAACCTGCTTCTGAAAGATGAGAGGTTAGTGATACCTTCAGCTCTTCAGAAAGAAACCCTGCAGCAGCTCCACCAAGGTCACCAGGGCATCACTAAATGCCGCGCACGCGCCCAGCAGGCAGTGTGGTGGCCAGGACTGTCAAGTCAAATCAGAGACCTGGTCATGAACTGTAATTCTTGCCAAATCCACCAGGCACCCCACAGCGAGCCGCTGCTGTCCACCCCTACTCCAGATCGCCCATGGCAAAGAGTGGGAACAGATCTGTTCACCTGGAAAGGGAACACCTACCTGTTGATTGTGGACTACTTTTCTCGATACATCGAGGTAGCCCGTCTCACAGTCACATCCTCAGCTGTTGTCATAGCCGGACTGAAAGAAGTCTTCTCTAGGCACGGCATCCCCGACATCGTGGTGTCCGACAATGGGCCCCAATACTCTTCAGAGGCCTTCAAAGAGTTTACCACCGCCTACCAGTTTCAGCATGTTACCAGCAGCCCCCGCTATCCTCAAGCTAATGGGGAAGCTGAACGCGCAGTAGGCACAGTGAAAAGCCTCTGGAAGAAAGGGACTGATCAAACCGAGGCACTCCTTGCTTACCGAGCGACACCCTTGGAACATGGTTACTCTCCTGCCCAATTGTTGATGGGGAGGCACCTCCAAACAACTGTTCCACAACCAGCGTCATCGCTTGTCCCACATTGGCCTAACCTGGAAGAGTTTAAGAAGGCAGACAGGCAAGGACGTCTCAAGCAGGAGAAACGTTTCAACTGCCGTCACCTGGCACGCCCGCTGCCAGAGCTGTCACAAGGACAGAAGGTCTGGATCACAACTGAACACATTCCTGGCGCTGTTGTCAGGCAAGCAGAGACTCCTAGATCGTTCCTTGTTCAGACGGACAGGGGCTTGTTCAGGCGAAACCGCATTCACCTGCGTGCAGTGGGGCACCCCCCTGACGCACCTGTGCCACGCCAGTGCCCACAGCAGACAGACACAGGACACGTCACTGTCACCCGCTCAGGGAGAGCGTCGAGACCCCCAGATAGACTGGATTTATAGAAGAGGGGTTGATAAGTTTTGAAGGACTGTAGTATGTTCATCTACACTGCTGCGTTAGTTTAGAGCAGCTCATGTTCAAAAAAAAAAAAAAAAAAAAAAAAAAAAGGATGTTGTTGGCAAGATGTTTACTCCAGTAGTGTGGTAAGATTATTTCAGTTTATTTAAGTAGGTCTCAGCAGAAGAATTGATTTACTTTTATTTAGGATGTATTTGCTTACTAAAAGGAGGAGGTGTACTGGGGACATGTTTAGATGTAACACAAGGGTGCTTCATTAAACGTTACACACTGGACATGCTGGTCTCCGTCTGTGCTCATTTACAGTAATAACACAGTTTTGAGCCTAAACCTGACCAGACCAGAAACACACGACTGTATGTGACAACATTTAACATAAAGAAATAAAAAGTTGCTGTATTGTGTTCAATATTTCTTTCTGCTCTATAATAACCAGAAGTTTCCTTTACATTCAGTTTCACACAAGTGAAATGTTTGTTCCTCATTCGACTTCAGTTTTATCTCTGAATCTGATTTTAGAGTAAATAAAAGAAGTGACTCGCTGAACGCTGAGTATGAACTGTTGGTTTTGGCTGCTCAGACGAGCTCGGCAGCAGATTGAGTTAAAGGCCGGCGTGCTCGGTCCGTATACGTCGAGCTCTGTGTGCGATTGTGTTGGTATGCGGCTCTCGAGCGTGTTACATAACCTCCTCCGGTCCCTGCTGGTCGGCCGGGGACACTCGCAGCATTGTCAGCAGCTCGCTCTCCCACAGCTTCTCCTCATATCTGCAGGGAGAGTCGCCGCGGAGCCAAACACAACAAACCGGAGCTCCAGAGACGTCGAACCTGACTCCGGCTACGGAGACACGAGACCTGTAACCCTCCGGCTCTGTAAGCTTCACTCTTCCTGCTGCGCGCTGCAAGGAATTCACTCAATCTTGATGTGTTGGTCGACTTCACTCTTTAAAAGCTGAGAGAAACGACTCCAGAATCATGTGTGAGCTGTGATTTAAGGGCAGCTGCTGCTGTTCTTGACTGGTTTACAGCAGCTCCACAGCTAATGACCGACTCTGACATGTTGCTCAGAGAGCCTGACATCTTTATGTAGGAGATTTACAAGATTCAGGCGATAATAAACCTTTTTTTTACTACCAGGGATCGACATGACTTGTTTCTGTAGAAAAGGAACAGAGTGCTAAAAATCAGCAGCAGTCGATCGCTGTCATTTAAATAAAGCTCATACATCAGCTGATTCTTGGCACTTTTAAGAGCAATGAGAGTCAAATTCCATATTTCTGCGAACATAACCGGCCAATAAAGACGATTCTGATGTTTATTTTGAAGGCTTTGAATCTACAAGCCGCCACAACAAGATCATTTTCAACCAGAGTTTCATATTTCTGCAGACCAAGTCACACGCTCACATTTCATGTTTACGAGCTGACTCTCCTGTTCAGAGAAGGAGGTCACAGACGACGTAAGAGACCACTGTTCACGACTGTGTTCAACATTTACAACTGTGAAACTGCTGTTTGTTTTTGACCAGACGTTGGGACATTTTCATCTGTGTTTGTGGCGACAGAACTGTGTGATTTAAGCCCAAAGTGATGTTTTATGAAGTAGTTTTGTGCCTAAACCTGACCAGAGTGTAACCGCAGCGCTGAATAACAGAAACCTGAACTCACAGCTTCAAGTGTGAACTTTAACAAATCTGTGGTTTGCAGAAATGCACGTTTAATATCGGTTAACAAACTGAAATCGAAACAGATAACAGTTTTAAAATGTGTAAAACATTATGTGTAGAATTAAAAAATGTCTGACTTCAGTGCCACCTGGTGGTGAAGTCAACAATAACACTGTGTTAATGCGACTCAGGCTCACAGCAGGTCGTGTTCACTGGATTCATCACAGTGTTTTGTGTCTGCTGCTGCTGGAAACGTCACTGACAAGAGAGAAACTGTAACTTTCTGGATTGTAAAGATAAAACAATGAGGTCGAGGATGATAAAGAGCATCTCAGAGCTGAAGAGGAGCACAACATCAGGTGATAAATCTCTGAGGGTTTGAGGAAACCTTTCAAACGTGTTTGTTCATTTGATCCTGTTGTTATTAAAAATATATCTCTGTGCAGCTTTGAAGGACGCAGCCTGAAATAAGAAGATCCATTGTGACTCCTGTTACTTCCACACTCACCTCAACATCTTCTCATGCTTTCAAATCTCTCACCAGGTGAGTTTGACCTTTCCTCCACTCACCTGGCAGCAGAGCAGCTTCACCGAAACATTTGTTTAAACCTCTGGGTTGATTTGTCAGAAGTCTCTGCAGTGATGGATGATAATGGATTCTGTTAATATGGAAAGAAACAGAGAATAAACTGATCAGAGAAGATGCTGACTGAAGCTGATGAGTGACTGACTGGTGAGTTAAAGTGAGACAAAAAATACCTGCAGTTTTCTGGCTTTAATGTTATTTTTCCCAACATTTGAACAGAGTTTAAAGGCACCACAGAGCAGATAAAACTCTCCTCGTCAGTCTGTCGTCAGTCCGTCTCTGCTCTCATTAGATGAAATGTCAGCCGTCTGCAGCCGTCCAACGTTTGGGTTTCATTTCCTTTCAGATCTCAGAGTCAGCACAGATTCAAGTTTCACTGCCAACGCCCTGATTATGGAGAAAATAACAGCAGGATAAACAGTCGGACTAAAAAACATGCACATTTTTTAAATCTAAATTGATTCCTTTTAGGCCCCCACACACCGCCCAAGGCCGACTTCCTTCTCCGTCGCCTCCTGTCGGATCCGTTCGGTAGAAAAGTCACACTGAAACACACCGCCCCGGCTACACAGCAGCGTATACGTTCTGCGCCTGCGCGAGATGCAATAAGTCTCCTGAAACATCGGGTGGCGCTAGTCTCGTGCCAGTCACCCAAAACATAAAAACAGGAAATGACAGAACGGAGTGCGGACCGTAGCTTATCAGAACAAAGCTCACACAGTGTTAGCTCAGCATTACTTGCGTGATGTCGTATTACGGTGGTCTCTCTTCCACCAGGGCAGCCAGCTGCTCCTCAAAGTCCTCGGTCCACACAGCCATGGCTTCCAAACATACGCTGGTTTATCCCCAAAATAACGAGCGGTGAAGTGTTGTTTGTAACTCTGTGCCGTCTCTGTTTATGTGGTTTGTTTACCATCGTCACTTCCGCCGCCCTCCCACACGCCGCGCTGATTCGCTGGCACACCGCCAATCAGAATGGTCACTGAACAGCTAGCTAACAACCAATCAGAGTATCCGACGGCGTTCAACCTCAGACGGCCGACTTCACATGTTCAGTCGGATCAGACGCAGCTGAACACACCGAACAGAGCAGCTCCCGAACTCGTCCGACTCTCTCCTAACGCTTCAGACGTCCGACGGTTTAGCCGGTGTGTGCTGACCTAAAAGGTTCAGTTCACCCAGTTTCTCCTCCCTGATGGAAAGTCGGGGTGAAGTTTCTTCGTCCATGAAACATTTCTGGAACTTCACAGCAAAATCCTACAAACAGACCCAGTTGGAAATAATGAAACATCTGACATTTATTCATATCGGATTGTTTTAAATTTGTGAAACTGGTTGACGTCTGTTCAAGTCAGCTGTTTGTTTCTTTCATTATTTCTCCCGTACTGACTCTCATTTCCTTCCATACGAGGTGTTTAAAACATCGACTCTCTTGAAGCTGACACTTTGAGGATTTTGCTGATGGTGTGTTCAGCTCAGAAGCAGATCGGGATAAAAAGCTCCGGGCGTTGAACCTTTAACCTTTCAGCAGTGCTGCTCCTGAACGTACTCGTATCCTGAAGCTGACCTGCTCGCACCGTCTCTGAACTCGCCTGTTAACTGAGGCGTTTGCTGTTGCATGAGTGGAAACATTTCCTCCACCCTCCGACTGCTGCTGTGGAGGCGGAGCACCATCGAACCATACGTTATTGTGTAATGAGATAATGTGGAGGAGAAGTTATATCGCAGCAGGAGGCAGAGGGCAGACTTGGTCGATGCCTTGAGGACCAAAAGTGTTGCGGCTGTTTGGTGAATCTGAGGTGAAAAAAGAAAGATGCAGCCGGTGACTCACGCTTGATTTGACATCAACAATTCAACCAGACTTATTGTAGCAAAAGCACATCGGTGTTCAGCTGAAAAGTTCAGATCCTCTGAACCAGAGTCGGTCAGATGTTCCTCGTGTTGAAACGATCCGTTACAAGAAACAAACACGAATTTCACAGACGTCCGTTCGATTCTGCGGAAGAGTCGAAGTTAGAAATGTGGAAACGAAGCGAAGTGTTAGAGCAGAACAAGGAAGTGTGAAGACGAGCAGCAGCTGATCACCTCACGTGCACACACACACACACACACACACACACACACACACACACACGCGATGAGACGGCCGACCTGTTGGCCCTTTAGCTCGGTCACATACATTTATTTGGCCCTTTAATCCAGTCAGATAGCAGCATCAGGGCGGTCATGTGAGCTAAACCTCCTGCAGACAGCCAGTGTGTGTGTGTGTGTGTGTGTGTCGTGGGAAAGCACAGAGTCAGAGGTGTGTGTTCAGGATCAGGGTTCACCGCGCAGCATCACTCCTCATCTCAGACGAGATAAAACCACAGTTGGTTTCTCTCTGCTCGCCTCATGTGAAGCAGGTGATGCTCGTCAGAAAATCACATCACATCTCCACCGTTCACACCTCTTCTGGCAGAGCGGAGTGGAAACACAGAGTGAGTCTGAACCGCCGTGGTAATGATTTGTTTACTGTAAAGGCATCAGGGAATTTCCCCTCCGGAGCACTCAGCCAGGTAAAGGTGCAGTCTGTAAGATCTGAAGAAACAACACAGACGTCGTGCTGCAGAGGTGTTCGACTGAAGTTAGCATGCTAACCAGCTAGCCCTGTCCCAGCCTCGCTCTTCGCCTCCGCTTCATCCGACCACTCCGTCGCCTCCTGTCTGACCCGTTCGGCAGAAAAGTAGCATTGAAACACACCGCCCCGGCTACACAGCAGCGTATACGTTCTGCGCCTGCGTGAAATGCAATAAGTCTCCTAAACATCGGGTGGCGCTAGTCTCGAGCCAGTCACCCAAAACATGAAAACAGGAAATGACAGAACGGAGTGCGGACCGTAGCTTATCAGAACAAAGCACACACAGTGTTAGCTCAGCATTACTTGCGTGATGTCGTATTACGGTGGTCTCTCTTCCACCAGGGCAGCCAGCTGCTCCTCAAAGTCCTCGGTCCACACAGCCATGGCTTCCAAACATACGTTGGTTTATCCCCAAAATAACGAACGGTGAAGTGTTGTTTGTAACTCTGTGCCGTCTCTGTTTATGTGGTTTGTTTACCATCGTCACTTCTGCCGCCCCTCCCACACGCCGCGCTGATCGCTGGCACACCGCCAATCAGAATGGTCACTGAACAGCTGGCTAACAACCAATCAGAGTATCCGACGGCGTCCTAACCTCAGACGGACGACTTCGCATGTTCAGTTGGATCAGACGCAGCTGAACACACCGAACAGAGCAGCTCCCGAACTCGTCCGACTCTCTCCTAACACTTCAGACGTCCGACGTTTTAGCCGGTGTGTGCCGACCTTAACACCACTGTGTACCTCAGGAGCTGATAGTCTGATAGCTGCCGTATCTACATCCACCGGAGCAGTCGCTGCTTAATCCAGTGAGTCAACAAGCTCTGTTAGCTTTTAGTTTGATACATGAACTAAATAAACCCACAAAATGTCCAGAGAGGAAATATTTTGACACCTGTTGTCCTTTCTGAACAGAAAAATACAACCGTACGCCGGCTGAAGACGAGCTTAATCGCCTCGTTAACTCAACGTAACACACACTTCAAACTCACCAGAACCGTGCTGGTTTGTCCGAATGAATCCTGAGTTCACAGAGAAAAATGTGGAAAAGGCAAAAACGTGAAGAGAGCTTATTTCATATAGCATATTATATACGAGACACGTGCCGATGCTAACTGATTCTAACGTCAGTAGATCTCTCTGCAACACAACAGACACACCTTTAGCATAATACTGTTAATAATGTTGATGTTCTTTACTTCTTATGTTCACTTTTTGGATGTTTTAAGCTAAAATTGTTGCGTATTAAACCTTTAAGTAAAAGTATCTCTCCACCTGTTCACTTCACAGACATCTTATATTGTTTTATCTCGTTGTCTTCTGTCATCTCAGTTAATCACATTATTCTAGATTGAGACCATGAGTCAGCAGCGAGGTGTGACTCCTTCTCAGAACGTCCACATGTCCGATGCGTTCTAATAAGTCAAGCTCTCCCTCAAAGTGTTTAAATATTTGCAGCCAGACACACAAACACGGCCCGGTTCTGCACCGCGGACCACCTCAAACTCTCCATCAGAGCCAGGACCGAACGTCAAAGACCTCTTTCACCAGTCTGAGTTTAATGACTCGCACTCAGTCTCTATTTGCTCAGTACTTCAACAGCCTCAGAGCGCTAATCATCAGCGTGATCTGCAGCGGAGATCTCTGACGACAAACGTTAGAGAGCAAACGTTCACACGACGTCATGATGTGAGAGGACGAGACCTCATCTGGATCGAAGCTGCTCAATCAGGAGCAAACAAATTAATAATAATACAACATTCAAGACAAATAATCAGCCAGGAAACGGCCGTTTACTGCAGGTGGACTGTGACAGCAGATGGTGACCTCTAGTGGCCGAAGTGAGTAATACAGTCTACAAAAGGAGGAAGTCAGGTGGACGGCTG